>JAHTLZ010000237.1:26604795-26618346 GCA_023846285.1 Phrynocephalus versicolor | reverse complement strand
GGGAAGCTAATGTAGCATTTTAAATTTCCCCCCCAAAAGTTCTGTTTTTTTCTGGGGGGGGGTTGATTTTTTTCCCCCGAGCGTCAAAATTTCTGGAAATGTTGCATCTCTAGCCATAACAGGGCTTCCAATGTCCATCTATGTACATACCTTTTCCCAACAATACTCAGCCCAAGGCCTTTGCCTGGCTTCTTTTGTAGCTCTATGCTAAGTATGTCATACATGTCCTCTTCCTTATATTGGGCTTCATCCCTGTAAACAGTGAGGCGGACCTTCTGAGGTGTCTGTCTGAGGACGTTTATGGCTTCGTCATGGGTTGCACTTCTTAGGTCAATGCCATTCACCTGGAATGTAAATGCAGGATATCAGAAGACAAATGCTTTTCAGGTCTTTATGTGAATGGGGTTGATACTTGTGCCCTGTTGGTGGTCTGTCTGCCTTCACGCCGGGCCCTCTGGAGGAGGAGACCACAGCCACAAGGCCCAAGGAGGGCTCCAACATGGAAGGACAGCTGGGACTTTGAGGAGGCAAGGGGCAGAGGCTGGGTCAAAGGAAGTGCTGGCAAGGATAAAGGGTGACGAAAAAGGAAGGGGAAGGGAGAGACCGACACAGAGAACTCGGGGCATTCTGCTGGCAAAGAATAAAGTGATGTCAGCAAAGAACTAGATCCTCTCCTGGACTCATTGAGGGAGCTGGAGTACACTTACATCCAGGATCCCAGGGACTCTGATGGGTGGCCAAGAGTAGAAGTCATGGGGAGGAGTACCCATCTTCAGACCCCAAAATAATCTCGGTTCCCATCACTCTGGGGTCCCCAGCACCCAACCCAACCCAAGGGAGGAACAGGGGCTGAAAACACCAGGAAAAGCACCAGAGATGGCAGCAGGAGGGCCTGAGGATCTGACCCCCGTTTCTGTAATACAAACCCTCCCTCGAGGGAGTAGGGTGGCTCGGGGCTGTCTTGAGGCCCCAACACCATTCACAGACTGAGATCACCCTGCCTCCAGGGATCAGAACTAGGGATCCAGAAGAGGCTGAAATGTTTGGCAGGCCAGTGATGGAACCTCAGCTCTCAGAAGGTCTGGTAGAAACGGGGACAATTTTGTACCCTCTTCCTTGGTTGCAATAAAATCTGGTTCAAGCAGTTTAGAGAGATAAATTTCATGGAAAGCCCCACTAAGGGTGGCTTGGCTGGGGGTGGTGCATGATACTCCTTCCGTCCATTCCTCCTCCTCACTTTCAATGCTGGGGAAAGGAAATACACATCACTTTACCTCCAATATCTGGTCACCAGCCCAGAGCCTCCCATCTTTGGATGCTGCTCCCTCTTCATACACCTCATGAATAATAATGGCTCCCTGCAGATTTAATAAATAATAAACAAAACATTCCATTCTGAGACTTCTAGATTCTCTTCCTCCACTGCAACTATCCCAAGGGTATGAAACAAGAAGAGACCCCAAAGGATCACAAGATGTGAGAGTTAAAGCAAAGCTGTCTTTAAAGAAATTTATATATATGTGCATGTTTGTGGGAGGGGGGTGTCTGGTGAAAAAATATGCCTATTGCATATCCAAGGCAGTAAAACAACAATAAGGGGGGGGAGTAGTTCGCTGCTGAAGGGACCCAAAAAAGCATTAATAGAGGTAAGAATTAAACAAAGCACACTTAAACACCCACCCACCACCTCGTATGGCTAAGTATTGAATAGCTGAAATCCTGTTGCAGCACGGTGCATGTGCCATGGTGATGATGTCGGCAGCAGCAGCAAATGGCCACTAATAAAAGTCTTCCTTTGGCAATTTCATGGTGCAGATGATTCTGCTGTGCAATATACAACACATTTGGATGCACTTTGTAGTGGCGATTTGCCTTTAATCAGCATTGTTTTGCTATTGCTGCTGCTGCTGGCATAATCAGAAAAGCATTGCAGCCATTAATTCCTAATGCAGTGATGGCGAATCTTTTTAAACTGCGATTAACAACCCACTATTTTTTTTGCAAAGTGGCCATACATCAATTTAACCTGAATAGAGGTGGCTGTGAAGGGGTGATGTCAGGTGCCCACAGGAAGGGCTTTGAGTGCCACCTTTGGCACCCATGCCATAGGTTCGCCAACACTGTCCTAAAGAAATAAAAATGGCTTGCTTTCATTCTTCTGTTTCAGTCATGTTGTTTATATCTATGACAGCAGTCCTTGTATATGTCTAACTCAGGAAGGAGAACCATTCAAATCAATGAGGCTGGCATTTGAATTGACATATCTAGAACTGCGCTGTGAGAAACAAAATTTTGCCTGTTAGAAATGCTACCTTTGACTGTTTAGAAATAATTAAGATCTGACTTTACTGACCAGCAATGTGTCCGCTCCTCCCACAATGCTCAAGCCGAGACCGGTGCGTCCCTTGGAGATATCGATTGTAGTTTCACAACCTGGGATGATGGGGCACGTAGCCGGATCAGAGGCCAATGTGGCCGGAGTAGAGGACCTGCTTGTGTCTGGAAACAGTTAATTGGCACAATAGTCATAATAAAGGAATTTGCTACATAGTAACGTTAGGACAACAATTTCAAAGACTGCGGTAACCAAAGAACTAACTGAGCAATCCAGCATAGCCGTATCAGTGGTCAGCATGAGAACAATATAACCGGGGAAACAAAATTAACTTGCTTATCTGAGGTAAAGAACTCAGGCCCTGCAGAGGAAAGCATTGGTTGAGTACTTCATCCTTCTAGAACAAATAATTTATAAATAATTAAATAATTATTTGTGGGACAATTAGTCATCACAGGTTAAGTCCCAGTGGTTTCAATAAGATTTGATCAAGATATATAACTGAGGAAATCCTTTTTTCTTCTTCATGTTTATTCCAAATTACTTTTTAAATAATAAGGCTGGTTATAAATCTTCAGGCCAGTATGGGACCTTGTAGCGGCAAAGGTGTGGTGGAAGAACTGAAAACAGAAGAACGGCCGTGACATGTTTAAATTTAAACGAAATGTGGTAGGTTGTTGTTTTCTCAGGGAAGACAATTGGGCCACCAACATGATGGCTGAAATCTTGTTGCTTAGTTATAGCAAACTGCAACTACGGAAACTCAATTGAAACAGCAGGATGTACGGAGGAGCTGGCACCAAATTTCCCTGTTTCAATGGGCATACTCTAGTTGCAACCTACTATGTCAACCAACAGGATTTTCCGCCAATGACATGCAAGCCAATTGCTCCCCTAGATCTAGAGTTCAGGCCCTTCTATCGGAAGAAGAGCGTTATAAGTGGCCCAATACTTTCTTGTGTGCAAATGTGCAAGTGTTTGTGGTGAAATCTGTAAGGCATGAATGATTCTTACTTTTAATGGACTCTGGCTCTGGCGATTCAGGAGGTGGAACAACCGCTGACTGCTGCTGGGTATTATTTTTCTCCCCTGAAGAAGTGGTGTAACTAGGTGTTGGTGGATGAGCTGCTATCTGCGTCTCCTGCTCAACTGAGTTGATGGTGAGTTTCACGGTGGACTTGGGTGCCTTCAGTAAACTGATAAACTTGAAAAAGAAATTTTTTAAGAAGTTGGTATGGAACAAACCAGTATTGATGTCTGTGTGATTTTATTTTAATCTTGCGTACTCTGGATGGCCACAGCAGCAGTCTTACAACGGCACAGCAGACTTGGTCTCTTTCATTTCATTAGTTACATTTCAGTTCTACTTTCTTTGCAATTTCCCCACCCTGCTTCCTGCCAAATACTGTATATACTTGAATATAAGCCTAGGTTTTTTAGCCCTAATTTTGGGCTGAAAAATGGGGCCCTTGACTTATATTTGGGTCAGTACTTTTGGCCACTGAAGCAAGTGCTTGGGTCGGTGGCTAAAAGTCATTTTAAACATTGCATGCCGCTTCTCATGACCCCTCTGCATCACAGAGGAGCGGTGCGCAATGTTTAAAATGACTTTTAGCCACTGATCCAAGCACTTGCATCAGTGGCTAAAAGTCATTTTTAACATCACACACCACTCCCCCAGCTCACAAAGGAGGAGCTGCCAGGCCCTGCTGCATTTCCCACCCTAGACTTATACTCCAGTCAATAAGTTGCCCCAGTTTTGGGGGGTTAAATTAGGGGTCTCGACTTATACTCGGGTCGACTTATACTCGAGTATATACGGTAAGTGACCATCATAATTTCGACAGCAGGAGGGAGAGGAACATAAATATAGGACCCACAACTGTGCACATACTATGCTCCAAATTAAAAAAATATATATCAACCAGTTCCCAGGATTATCTCAACTTCCAAAATAAAGATTGAAATAAAAGACACTCAAGAAACAGGACAGAAAATAAGAAGAAACAGTTTGTGCACATTTCATCTTTTCATAAAAATGGCAGCTGAAAGTGCCCTGATCCTGCACCTGAATGAAACTGTCTAGATCTTCAAGGTCTCCAACGCTTATACAGAACAAATATGATCACATGCATAGAATATTTACGGCTCACATACCTTCTCTATAGGGTATCCCACAACAATTTCGTCATCCACTGCTAAAATCTGATCTCCAACTTTAATTCGACCATCCTGAAAAATCAAAACAAAGTTGGGTGAAACAGGGGGTTTCCTTCTCTCATTCTACTTTTCCCTTAAGAGGTTTCTGCTTACCTTCCTTGCCACACCATGCTCTGTTAGACTCTGAATGACCACACCATTCAGTGTATCCTCTTCACCAATGGCAATGCCTATCCCGCCTTGATCCTACGGAATGAAAGAAATTGATCAAAGCTCTTCCGTGTAAAAATCGTCAGCTCCCCGGTAGCTGGCAAAACATCCACAAGGCCCTGACAAAACAAAATACTCGCGGCAGCCTTTATGAGGAGATCGAAGAAAATATGAGAACCTTGCCTCCCAACCGGCCAGTTACCCAGCTGATCTCAAGTGGAAGTGAAAAGGTGCATGTCTCAAAGAACAAGGAAATGGAATTTTATGTGCTTTACAACCACAGAATACATCACTCAAACTTGGGACGCCTACGCTTAGAAGATATATTGTCAGCCTCACTCCTTGGCCCTTTGTTTCTTTCTCCCAGTCTTTGCACGTGTATGTTTTCCTGGCCCTAAATCCCCACTGTTGCATAATCCTCATCTTCCTTTGCTTTCTGCTTGACCGAGACAAACAAACAAACAAACAGGGATGCTTTTCCTCCAAACAAAACTTTGGAACCTGCCAGCATGCATGTGAAAATAAATGCATTAAGTTCATTGCTAGAAATGAAGCTTGCCTAAGTGATAAAGCTTGCATCAGTCATAAAGTTTGGGCATTCGAGGCCTATAAGAAGCTGCAGCAGAAGCCAACTAATTATCTTATCTCATAAAGCAAGTAGTGGATGCTTAGCTCCAGGATGTGGATCCTCCCAGGAACCAAAACTCAAAACTCCAAAAGGTACACCAAAACTCAACCTTGAATCCAACACTATTCCCAAGAATACTGCTGACCAAATGACTATGATCATAATCTGACTACAACTCCTAGCTATGTATAGCTAAAGACCTCCAAATTTCACTGATCATTTTTTTTACTCCCAGATTCCTGAATTTCCCCGAATGAGTTGGATCAGATATTAGCAGGTATATAGAGGAAATATAAGGAATATAATCCATGAGTATTTACCTTAGGCAGTTCAACGTTTTTGAGATTCTTATATAAACTCAGGTCTATAGGCAGAACAGAACTTGGAACATTTGCTTCACTCTGAAAGAATGGAATAAATGATCAAAGCAAAGATATATTGAAATACATTCACTACATATGTCACAGATTTGAAACACTAGATTTTTCTCCCCAATTAGATTCACATTAGAGTACAGTATCTTTATTAAATTTGCCCAGGGAGTGTTCCAGGGCTGAGTCAGTAAATGATGATGATGATGCCCAGTTATTGTTCCTCCTAAATAAATGTTGAAAGCTTATTGTGGCACAGTGGTTAAATGCCCGTACTGTAGGTAAAATTGTGCTCACGACCTGGGTTCAATCCCAGGTAGCTGGTTCATGGTTGACTCAGCCTTCCATTCTTCCGAGGTCGGTAAAATGAGTACCCAGCTTGCTGGTGTGTGTGTGTGTGTTTACAATGTCCAGCCTGTATACTGTAATTAAACCGTAAACCACCCAGAGACTACTTGAAATGGTATGAGGTGGTTATATAAGCAGAACACTTTGTTTTGCTTTACCAAAGAAACAATACACAAAAGGTTTTCATATTTGTCCCATGGCACAATGTTTAAACTGCACCACTGCAGTCAAGCTTCTGCTCATGACCTGAGTTCAATCCCAGTGGGCTCAGGCAGCTGGCTCAAGGTGGGCTCTGCCTTCGATCCTTCTGAGGGTGGTAAATGGAATACCCAATAGGAGGCACATTTTTGTTTGCATAATTGTGTAATTATACTCCAAGCACTATGTATAAAAGTTTTTAACAACAATAACATAATAACAATTACATCAATAAAGCTGTGTTCCCTGAAGAAGGTAAATGCTGAAAGCTAATTGTACCTCTTCATGCTGAAGGGTCCCAGAAGAGGAAATTGAAGTCTCTATTGATTTCCCAGGACAGACAGCCATATGATGGACAGCATCTTTGTTTCTATAAAATAAGGAGTACATATCTTTTAAAAGTATAAAGTTAACTTTGGGATAGCCTATGTTTTGATATCTAAAACACCAGACATTGAAAGGGGCTGTCGATAATAATCACAGAGTTGCAAACAAATTTATCACCCAGGAAAACTCTTCAAAGCTACACAAGTTGGATCATTTGAAAAAAATGTATTAAAAACACATTAAGGGGGGTGGAATAAGATACAAATTTTAAAGTTGGCTTACCTGATAAATATTATTTTTACTTTAGAAGGTGCACATTTGATGATAGAAGATGCATTCTGGTGAGTTTTTCCATAAAGAACTTGTCCATTTATCTAGATCAGAACAGCATTAACAGATAAGAATATAATTTTGATTTATTTTGTCCCAAACCAGTTCTTTCACAAAAGTAAACTGTTTGTTTCCTTTTTTTAAAAAAAAAGGAAAACTACTCTTCAACCATGAAATTGCAATGCACTAATCCCACTTTCTATATATAATCCTGCTTTTGCTTATAATGATTTCCCCTGTGTTCACAAAATTCCTAACAGCTGTTAGCTTGTTTTTGGCTCTCTGAGTTAACAATGTCCTTCACTAGGTTACAGCGGACTGGCTGACTATGGGAACATCATCATCAATTTTCAACGGAGATTGATTAGCTCATGACTCACTGTTTGAGAAACAAATGAGAGGCACAGAATAACAGCTCACAAATAAAGGTAATGCCAGCTAGTTGAAACCAGCCTGATTTGTAACAGAGCATGGAAATGATAAGTAGAAACAAAATTTATTCACTGTGTCTCAAAATATTAGGAAAACCCAAAAGGAAAAAAATAAAGAAGACAAAATATGGCAGCTGCTAGAAGACTAACTGAATATGAATTTCTATTAAAGCGACTTCTTCACTGCTTACATTTTCATGATTGAAAGGCACAGTTTCAATATAATCAGAACAAAACAAAACTATTCGTCTATTTATTATTCCTTTAGAATAATGTTATAGTTCATTGGTCAAAGTACTTCAGCTAAATGCATTAGAACAGTCCTAAATCTCCTTCCTGAGATAATTCTGGGATTTCAATCATTTTGGTGATTTTTGAGCTGGAGGTTTTTCCAAAAGCTAAAAATGGAACACTAGGCACCTGGAATTGAAAACAACAGGGCCAACAGATCCCATTCAAGTATTATAGGCGTGAAAGCACTCATGTCCTCACGCTACTCAGCTATATGGGAGACCTTCACATACATTAGTCACAAAGAGCTTTAGAGGTGCCTGTAAATGAATTCAGCTAAAGGCACTTACACTGTTCCAATGGTCGAGCACTCCGATAAGGGAGAGTGCCCAATTACAGAAATAATTAAAGTGTATCCATCTCTGCAGACCTTCGCAATGATTACAGATCTGTATGCACTTCCAGGCTCAGCATCTCAACAGGCCTGTAGTTACTCTTGTTTGGGGGAAAAACAGTGTTTTGAAGGTATAGTGTGTTTTGGATGGCTTACATTCCCTTTGAAGAGTCATTCTTGCAACTTGGGAACCTCGTATCTAATTTTGGCCCTGGATGGTCATGTTCCACCTGTTGCCAGGACTGCTTCCACTCAGTTATGACTGTTATACTATGTACTGTATACATTTTCTTCATAAAAGGTGAACTGATTTGGTGTCTGGGAGCTCCAGGTGTATCAAATGTTCCAGACTATATGTGTCGGCTGAGACCCAGTTCTTGGTATATTTAACATTGTCTGTTCAGCCCTCTGTAAAATCCTGGCTGTTTCTGAGACCAGTCTAAAGTGCTAGAAGCTCTGAATGAGGGTGGTCAGATGGCCACCAGTCATCTTTATATCCTCTGGAGTTGCTTCTTGCTACTTTTAAAAGAGTTATACCTTCACATTAAAATAAGGCATGAAGAGATGCACACCTAGTTTTAGATGAAAACTACATCCCTGGTCACTGCTGGAAGACACGATTCTCCTCTAAAATGTATATAATTCTTATGCACCTTGTTTTAGCAAAACAATTGCGGATGGCAGCCAGACACAGACAGCAGATGACTGTGGTTGCTGTTGCAGGTGAAAGCACAATTTGTATGGTGAGATCAGGACAAAAATGCCAATCTCGCTGGAAGTACCTCTTCCAAATAATTCTCCTCTCCACTGAGTTGGAATAGGGATGTCCTATTCCATTTCCAACCTGTACTTGTGTATATTTGGTGGATACATTGGATGGGGCCTTCTCAGTAATGGAGCACAGACTGTTTTTGCAACCTGCCCCACATCCCAGTGTACAGGTGAAACAGCATTCTTCTGTTGTGTTTCTGATAAACAAATATATGTAGATACGCTACTTCTTGAATTTGATGCAATTATGTTTCTCGGGCTGCTGGTGCTCTTCTAATCCTCAGTTTGCTCTTTGATTATTGTGTTTTTAATAGCTTTTATGGCCAGCCTTGAGAAGGGAAGCACCATTTTTGTCAGGATAACTATTTCAATAAATAAATAAAACATGCTATTATGTTTGATTAAATAAATAATGCACATGGCCAATTTATGTACTCTCTCTGAAACGCTAATTCTGTGGGCATAAAAGCGTGATTTAACAGAATCAGGGATACTAACTCTTCCAGCGGTAGCCAAGATAATGAAAAGAAATATTCATTTTCCAACATCAAATGTTTGCAGCAAAGAAATAGCAAGGGATGGTTTCTCTATTCCCACCCTGTTTGTGATTCACCAGAGCAATTTACTTGACCTCTTAGGGGGCAGAATGGAAGAAGGGTCAAGCTAGTTATGACCATGTCGAAGACAATGCTGAAAATATCTACACATATGAATGGGTGGCACCATTCTTCAAGGTGTTTGCTATGCAGTTAGTTGTGTGAATGACATCCCATAAAATGATGCAAGCCACTTGTTTAACATTGCATGTGAGGTTGTAACAACAGGATTCTGGTCCTTCCAGTTCTTATGCAGATCTCTGTTTAATACAGCGGTTTCTAATCTTGGGTAACCCAGATGTTCTTGGACTGCAACTCCAGAAATCTTGGCCAGCAGAGCTAGTGGTAAAAGCTTCAAGTTGCAGTCCAAGAACACCAAGGTTAACCAAGGCTGGAAATGAGAACCACTGCTCTAATATTTTTCCTTCTTATGTTCTTGTACTGTTGCATCTGGTAATTTCTCTAGTAAATATTAGCCAAAACCCTGTTACTTTATCATTGCAAATCACACTACAGTATGTCCATTGAATCAACGGTGATTTGGTGAGTTACCTCTTCTGTTAAGTTTGATTGATTCAAGTGGACCTACCTTACTTGCCTCTTTCTTCTGTGCTGAATTAAGTCACAGTTCGAGCAGACCCTATTAAATCAATGGAATGTGCAGAGGACATTACTTATCAAATCCCCATTGATTTCAGTGGGCCTACTACAGTGCACTTACTACATAAAGCAACAGGTATTTGACCATTAGGAGGACTAAGTGCTGAATAACTCAAGATCTTCTATTTTCTCTTCAGCCAAAGAAAGATCCAATAAATGAGACAATTAGTCAAGCATCTGCCTTCATTTAATACTAAATCAATGAAATTTGAGAAATTGTTGGCTAGATTGACAGCATTCGTTCTGATAATGTCTCTGGAAACCAGGGTATAAAAAACTGGAGGACATCAGGCACCAGGCTACAATGAGGCACAAACGGAATCCAAAGAAGAACCATTTGGCTTCATGGAAATCTTATAACAAAATAGCCACTGTGGTTGGTGTAATTGCTTCCATATAAGCAAGTACTGGATGGAAATTGAAGATGGTGTATTCGCTCCCATGACATCTTGATTAGCTTTTACCTCTACATGGTATTGAAGGCTCTTTCTCCCCACCCCTCGCCCCAATATCAGCATAAGTGAAAATCAATCCTGGCCCTAAAAATAAAATTCATAACAGAAAATCAATATGCTGATGAAGAAAAAGACATACTGATTAAAATAATGTGCTGTTCATTAAAGTCTTCATTTTACATCAATAGTCAAAATGGTTTTCTATTCTTAGAGTCATCGTGTTTCATTTTAAGGATAACTACTAGAGACTTACTTCTAGCAACTCGTCTGCAATCTGCAGCCGGCCATCTTTCCCAGCTGCACCGCTTGGATCGATCCCCACCACAAAGACGCTCATCTTGGATCGGTCTTTGTTCCCAGCCAGGCTGAGTCCTAAGCCGGTCTTCCCTTTCTCCAACTCTATCATATGCAGCTCTCCTGACAGAGTCCCATAACGCTGACGTATATTTTCTGCTCAGAAAGAGAGGAAAATTCATGCATCATATAGCTAGGAATTTACCTCTGAAAACTTTAAAGGAACCCAGGTTTGTTTGGAAAGCAATAATTAGGCATGATCATAAACCTGTAATTTCAACTATGCTGAAACAATTCAAGTGGGAGCTATGCTTCTTTTTCCAACAAAATTCTCTGTAACTTGAAAAAAAGTCTCTGGTATTCTTTGTTTTTTGTTTTTAAATTAGGAATACAGTGGTACCTTGTATAAAGGAATTAATCCGTTCCAAATGAAATTATGTTAAGCAAATTTTCCTTTATACAAATTTCCCACAGGAATGCATTGAAAACGGAGTAATCCCTAATCATGACCATTTTTATGTTGTACGGAATTGCCCCATAGGCGATTCTGTTAAGCGAATTTCCCGTCTCCGGAATTTTTTGTTGTACAGATTTTATGTTATACAAACCCTTTGTTATATGAGGGTCCACTGTATAGAAAACTCTATGCTGCTCCTCTGCTTGAGATGACAGATAAACATCTTGCATCTGACTTAATACAATACATTGAATTGTGCTGTTGTGTCAATTCTGACTGACTTTAGCCCCTTCTGCTGGTTTTTAAGGTACAGCATAGTCAGAAACGTGTGAACAGGTCTTCCTTCTGTGAGACCTCTACAGCCTACAGGCTGTCTCTTCTCCCACAAGACCCATTGGGGAATCGAACTCCTGGCTCCTGGTTCTCTCCATTCCACAATGCTATCCAGCCAGCCAGGTGCATCCTGCATATATCGGTACAGCAAGAAAAACCTCCCTAACAGTAAGGGAATCATCTCTTTTAGCTGTACGTGAAATGACAGTAAAGCATCATGGTTTGTTTGTTTGTTTGTTTTTTAAAAAAATCTGCCTAAAAACCTGGATTTACATGACAAGAAGTTCAGAACAAAAATCATGTTGGTTGCATAATGTGACCTGACTTACGCAAGAAAAGAAAAAACAATCTAGCCAGCAAAAGGTTTCACTTGAGACATGCAGATGTGACAAGTCTGCACGGTACCCTCCTCCTGTGAAAGGTTGCCTCAGGTGTCAAACTTACTCCAGCTGTACCCAAACTCATCTTCCTTGTCCAAATCTTCCAGGTGTTTGTTGCAGGTCTGCTGCACAGCTTCGTTGCTCATGGCTGGAGATACTGAAGGAGGCGGCTGAGGCAAGTTAGAAGAGGGAGTCTTTTCTGACTCAGAATCTGAAAGACTGGATGTCTGTGGAAAAGAAAAACGGTCTCTGAGAACATACAGACTGGTGCTGGGAACACAAAATGCAGGGGATGATGAAAAAGGAATGACTAGCACTTTGAAGTTAAAATATTGAGCAACAACAGTACAAGGCAATCATAAGTGATGAGCCAGGGAAAGACCTGGGAGCAAAGCAGGACAGAGACTACAAACCAAATTCAACAAAGATTTATGGGCAAACTGACAATGCCCCAAGGACTTCCACAGACATGATGATGTCTCCCCAAATGTTTCAACAAACTTTGATTTTTTTAAAAAATTCATAGACTTGTTTTTAAAAAGTGAGTGAAAAGAGTGCATTGTGGGGATTCACTGTGAAAAGCATCTTAGGCCAGTATCCTGTTGATTAGATAGATTGGCATAGCAGGAATGACATACCTAGCAGATTGCCACTAATTAAAGCGTCTCTGCTCTGCCTTAGGGTCCCATGCCGTTCGTATGCAATGAGAGAATAGGCAGGCTCGGCCCAAAATTAAAGCAGGGATTCCTTAAGTAGCAGCATTCTGTCATTTATAGCAGCAGCATCACCACTAGAGTGGCACAGCCAGACCACAGGGTTCTGGCCTTTAATAAAACTAACAAGTGCCTGAGCTAATAAGTACACTCGCCAGAAGGTGCTGCAAACAAAACTTTACTTAAGGGGGGCAAGTCATCTTGCAGGATTAAGAGGGGTGGGGGAAACGTGCTGGTTTTCTTTCCTTTTAAAACCTGCTCAGGGGAGACAGAGAACTTCCCAGAGCAATTTGGGAAGCAGTAGAGGGAGGTTAACAGGATGACAAATAGTTGGCCAACAACAGGAAAAAAAAAGCTGCCTCTGTTTCCTCCTGTGGGAGCCTCCATGAAGAGAAAGGACCTTTCTGTTTGCAGAAGAAACACTGGATTGGACCTGGGTGTTTATTTATTTCTACCATTTATTTAATGAAACACCACCCACTTTCAGTTATTGTGCTGTAGGATGCAACAAGACAAGTGGCAATAGTTTTCGTGTTACTTTTTAAAAATATAAATAAATAATCCATCTAGGAACCAACATGAGAAAGGAGGCCAAGGGCCTGTTTTAGCTCATCTAATTTTCACTCTGCTGAAGAGAATGACCTGATGAGGAATTACTCTGCCAATGGTATACAGAGGCATGGCATATCCTCACACCCACTAAGGAGTTGGGAAAGGATCTCCATACAAGAATAATAATGACATTGCTGAGTTTGGGGTTCTGAAAGTGATGGCTCTAGTGTAGCCACCTGAGTCCCCCCTTTTCCGAGTAAGTGCCTATAGACGATAAGTATCACTTGTCAACCACAAATACAAGCATGACAATGTCTGAATCATTTCAACTGGTACTCTGTAGATATGAAAGAAACAGTTTGGATGATAGCAAGGAC
>JAHTLZ010000237.1:26565587-26604785 GCA_023846285.1 Phrynocephalus versicolor | reverse complement strand
ACACACACACACACACACACACACACACACACACACACACACAAGCATACAGGGCAAGAACAGGTACATTTGGAAGGAAGAAGTGACCCTTCTTAAATGATCACAAGGCCATATTTCGGGATGAAAGACAAGAGGGTGCAAAGAGCATGAAATACACAACGACTAGGAGAGAAACTACAAACCAAGACAAACCTTAAATGGTGTAGGAGCAAAAGGGTTACATGGGGAGCAACTGGAGGTAAATCTAATTGGATGTTGCATGTCCTATGATAATAGAAAACAGCAGATTTGTTTGTTTGTTACAGAATCCTTAATGGTGCGTTCCTTGAGGTCTGCACAGATATATAGATAGGGAATGGATTTCATAAACATTCGTATTTAAAGGGACATTGGCTTTGCCATGATAAATCTCTTAAAGAACCGAGCATGGTTACTCATAATCAGTCCAGAATGTACGTGCAAATGCTTTACACAGCAAATACTTTGACACATAGGTCCAGAGTGCTTCTGTACAGTTTGCTGCTATAATACAGTAGCAAACTGAAAGTCCCCTTCGCAAAATGCAGGAAACGATACTTTTAAAGGGTTTAACATAGACTGCTCTGGAGATTTAGCCACAAACCACCAAATCAGCCACACCCTTTCCCTGCATGCTTTAATGCACTAGGTCAACTCTGCCCCCAAATCCAATGTTCCAGTTTGCTGCCAAATTTTGGTTACACGGTAATGGTGCTGGTGGAGCCCACAGGGGCTTGCAAGGGGACTGGTCCAGAGATGGGCAAAGAGGTCCATCTTTGCTTTTTAGTAACAAAAAAACCCCTCCACAATCTCAGAATAAACAAAATGCATTTGCTTCTGTTTGTACTAGATTGTGGATAATTATATTGTCTTGGGTCTACTTTAAGAACCTGAGGATATTATTTCCTTGTGCCACCCTCAGTTTTTAAAACAGAACTATGACGTTCTAAATTGACAAATCAGTAGTTTTATTGCAATTTCTCATATCTACTACTACTCTGTACAGACATAATTACACCCAAACGTTTCTGCATCCCTCTATTTTAGGGATGCAGAAACTGCATTTATACTGAGGCAAAACAAAACAAAACAAAACAGATCCAGCTGTGAATGTGCTGTCTATTTGCTGACTGCCAGCAGCACCCCAGGTACACATATGGAAATCTTTTCTAGTCCGACAAGGATGTGTGAGGTATTGGACCCTGGAATCCCCAGCTGGAAAAACATTTGCTTTGCTACCAAGCTGTAGTTCTTTCCTATTTGCATGGCAAGATTAACAAACAGCAGGTAATGTATCAATAGACAGCTGGGAGGAGTGATGGTTCTGGCAAAGGACACCCACAGTGCCATCTACAACCAAAGTCTATGCCCTGAAATGATAGATCTTCACATGCAGCAATGGTGTCTAGCTGTTACCCATGTGGAGTGTTCTCCATTCTGATTAGAGATGTGAAGGCCCTGAAAAAAAATGGGAAAAGGGGGGGGGGATCCCAGGAGGGGTTTCAGGTTTTTCCCCCCCTGAAGCCTTTTTTGTTTTTTTGTTTTTCTGAAAAATTGAAAAAAAGAAAAAATGATTTTGAAAAGTTTTATTTGAATATGATGAATAAAATATTTTAATACAGCATGTTCAAATATTGTCCAAATCATTTCTTTAAAAAAGTATCATTTCAACTTAGCCCCACTCCCTTCTGTACATTTCCCTCCTCTTCCATTCTTTTTATGACAATGAGGTTTTTATTTTACTTTTATTTTATATTGTGAAGAGGAAATATGAATAATTGTTAATTCTGGATTTTTAAACATTGTTTTGTAGAGTTTTTTTTGTTCCAAATAAACTAGTAAACAGTTCAGGAGACTGTTACTCCATTTTTTACAATTACAAATAAATATTATTTTAAAAGTAAATGTTTTTTGTAATAATTGTTTGCATACACTATATTTTAATATGCTAGCTGTGATAATTTTATGTCAAGTCAAATTGTCCATACTGTAGTCATATTTTATGTTCCTAAAGTAACAGAATGACTTTCAACCTTTGGGAAATGGGAGCGGTATATAAATGCAAAAATAAATAAATAAATAAATAAATAAATAAATAAATAAATAAAAGGGGGAGTGCTAATGTAGCAGGTTTTTTTTCAACTTTTCCTATAATTTCCGTTTTCCCCTGGGGAAAAAAAATGGGGGGGAAAAACAGGGGGCTTTCTGACCTTCAAAATTTCCAGAAATTTTACATCTCCAATTCTGATAATAAAGCAAGACTGTGATGGGAACCTGGGATGATGTAATCTACTGACTGTTGACAAAGGAATTATGTATTTCCATAGTTCATAGTGCAGTGACCTCAAGAGCAAGTGCTGGTGATTTCAATAAGATTTACTCATTGTACTGTGGGCACAAGAACATTAGTCTATTGTTTGTATCCCATATTCTCCATTTATTATTTGATCTGGATAACTCAATACACCAAGGCCTTCACTACGACCATGCCATTGTCTAAATCAGTGGTTCTCAACCTGTGGGTCCCCAGATATGCCTGGACTGCAACTCCCGGAAATCCTGGGCAGCTCAGCTACTGATGAAGACTTCTGGGAGTTGCAGTTCAGGAACATCTGGGGACCCAAAGGTTGAGAACCACTGATCTAAATGAAAGGCAGATGTTTCAGCACCGAGGAGAGGATCTGTTTTTTTTTCCTAAGGATACACTGGGTAACATGTGAAGTTGGGCATATCTCTCTGATACAGAGAACATCTGTTTCCAAAAAGAGACTGAGCGGCAGATGTTTGGGAATCTATGTTAAAAGATGAAGTTGGGAGGGGAGGAGAGAAGATAAGGATACAGACACATACACTGAGTCCAACACAAACACGCAGGCACCATCCAACCTTGTTAGTGTTGAGCTGCAGAGGATCAACAAAAGGGTTAGTGCTGCTGAAGGCAGGAGGCTTACTGAAAGGGTTGTGTTGCAGGTAAGGCATAGGGAGGTTCTGCGAGAAAAACAGAGAGGGACTTGCTAACTGAAAGGCAGATATATACAGATACAATGACACATGCATAGTCACGATTTGACAAACCTCAAATGACGACTTGTATGTGTGAAACAGCGGCCATGGTAGAGACACAACAGCACACACTGTATATAATCTTACACCACCACAAGCAGTTCACAGTAGTTCACAAACTCAAGCTGCTAATCACTGAGTGATAGGGAACCCATGGATGCACATGCAGGTATGAATCACCGTTATAACTGATAAGCCACTTTGTGGTTCTCATCATTTCAAACAGGTCCCAAACAGATCCTTCCAAATATCCCTTTATGAGCAATGCTAGTCCGTATTACAAAAGCAAGCACATTCAGCACTGAGTGTGATCAGCTCCAGGTTCTACTGGATGAAACCAAGACCCTTGATCCATTCCACCCCAGGTTCAGGCCTTAGTCATGGCCCAGAGACAGCATTGGTTGCCCTGCAAGATGACCTCTTCAGGGAGGCTGCCGGGGGCAAGATGTCCTTGCTGTCCTCCTCGATCTCTCAATAGCCTTTGAGACCAGCTCCGAGTTGAGGATAGGTGGCCTCGCTTCAGCGTAGCTCCGCTCTTTCCTGAAGAGCTGTCCCCAGAGAGTAGAAATTGATGAGATGAAGCCCACCCCTTAGACCCTCAATTGTTGGGTTCCACACAGGTCAAGCATCTTGTCAATGTTATCTGACATCTATATGAGACCCGGGGGGGGGGGGATGTCATCAGGAGTTCTGGAGCTTCATGTCACCAATATGCCAATGACACACAGCTCTATCTCCTTTCCACTTTCTGTAGTGGATGCTGTCTCATCCCTTGAACTCTGCCTGGGGTTGTGCTGAGATGGATGACAGTGAATAGACAAGTTGGAAATCCTGAGTGTGGGGGCACCTTATGTTAGTGGGTGGGGAAACCCCCTCTCGTTTTTGGGGTCCACTCCTCCCACTTCCACACTATTCTGCTCTATGCATCGGTAGCCTCAAGACTCAACTATTGCAATGCTCTCTACGTAGGGCCGCCCTTGAGGCTGATGCGGAGGCTACCATTGGTCCAGAACACAGTGGTCAGACTTATGACAGGGGTTAGCAAACACCAGCATATAACCCTTATGCTGGTCTCCATGCACTGGCTACCAATTTGATTGTGCATCTATGTCAAGGTGATGATGAACTTTGGCCCTCTAGATGTTTTAGACCACAACTCCCACAGTCCTTTGCCACTGGAAATGCAGGCTTGGAATTCTGAGAGTTGTAGTCCAAAACATCAGAAGGGCCGAAGTCTGGACATGCCTGGGGCCTCAGTACCTGACAGAATGGAATGCTTCTGACGAGAATAGCCCCTATCACCCACTCCTCCCAGGCAGGGTGTCTGAGGGACTTAACCCCGGCAGAGGCCTGTAAAGAAAGAGCAAGCAATCGGGCCGTCTCGGCAGTTGCCCCATTGCTGTGGAATTCTCTTCCTGCTGAAATTCCTCTGCCCCGTTCTATGAATGCTCTGTTCAGCGTTCACTGAAAACCTGGCTGTTTATGTAGGCTTTTCTCCAGACCAGAATATAACTGCAATGCATCATACATATTAGAAATTATGCCCTCAACCTCCTGCCATCAGACTCATAGCTTTACACTGTTTTCATTTGTTTACATTGTTTCAGTGGCTAAATGTTGTTTTTTAATTAGTCTAACATTATTATTCTATTATAATGATGTAATATCTTGTAACTTGTAAACCACCCAGAGTGGCCCTGCTGCTGTATGGGTGGTAAAAAATATAAAATGAAATCAAATCAACGAATAAATAAATATCACAAACACTAGCCCTCATCTGGCCTGAAAATAATATAAACAAAGGCTGAATGTAGGTGCCTGATGGTTTTATCTATGAAAAAAAAGTCAGGCCCTCAATGTTCATAAGGCCCTCTCAATCCTTTTCCATTTTCTTACCTGACCATGGAGTAGTCTTCTATTTACACCATTTTGTGCTTATCACAGCTACCTCCAAGCCAGTTTGCCATCATAATTTATAAGCTGTGGTCTAACCTGGTATAGATGCCATCTTGTACCATGATTAGGTCAGGAGCAACGGAAAGTGGGAACCTCCCAGGGACACTTGGTCTAGTATCCTCATGCATGTAGGAATCCTACTGTGAAAGCCTCTGAAAGGATCTGACGAGGAATCGCTCATATTCCTGGCTGTGGCTCGCTTGATGGATCACCCCCCCCCCCTGCCCAACTGCCACAGCATCTGCAGTTGCAGGCCTGTGCGTTCATAGATATGGAGCAGGATACTGGTCCTCATCTTCTAACTAATCCCCTCAAAAGTAGCCACCCTTTTGAACAAAGTGGGACACATTTCCCAGGAAGCATGAATAGGATCCGAGTGAATGAGAATTTCAGCAAGGGCATGGCGGCAACATCGTAACAGATAAGTAAGTTGTATGTATGATGAGTGAAGTATGAAGATACTTTCCATTATAAAGCAAAAAAAAAAAAGTGTTCTGCTTATATACCGCCCCAGAGTGCTTAAAGCACTCTCTGGGCAGTTTACAATTTAATTATGCAGCCTGCACATTGTCCCTCCCCCCAGCATGCTGGGTACTCATTTCTGACCTGACCATGGCACAGTCTGATATTTACATTATCATGTTCATCTTTCTACAAATCTATTGCAAAAGGCATGCACAACAGAATACAAAACCGCTCTTTAATGATCCTGATTTAAGTCGTTCAGAAAGTTGAAAAAGAATAATAATAATTAACATGCCTGGAGCAACCTTCCCCCCACCCCCCACGAAGCGTGGTGGAATAGTGGAAGGAAACGGTTAGCTATTTTTGGCTATTAATTTATTTAGCTTTGCTTTATGAAAAAAAATATATTAAAAAGTGATTCTCAATGCATAAATAATATGGTTAGCTCTCTGGATGGCTGCCTATGACTAAAGAATGGAAACCCCCTTAAACGAATCTTGCTGTTGACAGAAGCAGACTTCTAGTGAAAAGCGCAAACTAAAGGGACTGCTTTTCTACCCTAAACATTCACCAAGCAACTACAGTTTGGTCCGTGTCACAGCAAATGCACAAGCCTCGATTCACATCGCACATACAAATACTGTGACCAACATTCAGCAAAGCCACTCCATGCAACTTTACCTGGGATGACTGATGGTAAAATGGATTGTTAGGTTTCTGCCCACTGGGAGCAGAGGACGATAAAGAGCTATAAAGAGATTCTGGCTGGGAAACAAAAGTTATGAAACAGCTAGTAAATCAAACATGCCGCTTACAGCAAATCTAGAAGGAGGAAGTCTAGTTTCAGGTGATGCAAGCTGCTATATTAAAACTATTTTGCAAACAGCTGAAAGTACAAAGCAAAACAGGTCCTTCTGTATACACCTACGGTGCCTAAGTATGGTAAAAGCTTGTGATATTTCTGGTTTGTGCTTAGCGGCAAAACCACAAGTGCCAGAACAAAAAGGTATACTGGGGTGCTGACTACGGTGTTATGTATCGCCCAGTGGAGATTGTGCAGTCCTCGTGCAATCTGAAGTTCCTTCTACATGTTGTGTTTGATGGCCATAAAATCAAGGTGGGTCGTGCACATGTGTTGTGTGGCACTACTATCTGGGACAAGGGTTGGGAAAAGTTATTATTTTCAATTACAGCTACCAGACTCCCCCAACCATCAGGTAAGAATCCCGAAAGCCATCCCACTGTGTCTACAAAAACCTAAGTATATTGTCAAATTCCTGCATGAATAAACTGACCATGCAGTTGGTTACACTCACTTGCTTTACATCAGAAGCCTGAACTGACTTACAAATCAATTTAAAAATACAGTGGCACCTTGTATAAAGGAATTCATTCATTACAAATGAAATTAAGTTAAGCCAATTCTCCTTTGTACAAATTTCCCATAGGAATGCATTGAAATCAGAGTAATCCCTAATCATGACCATTTTTATGTTGTATGGATTCACCCCACAGGCGATTCTGTTAAGTAAAGTCCCCTATCTCTGGAATTTTTTATGCTGTACAGATTTTATGTTACACAAACCGTTTGTTATACGAGGGTCCACTGTAGGTATCTAGGCTGTTTCAAGCTCAACCAAGCAATCAATACCCCAACTAATTCTGCGGTTAGACTTGTCAATATGGATCTAGAAGGTGAAAATTCTCTTCCTCCCCAAATTGACACCACTGTGGATATTTACTTAATTTCTCACCACATAATTTGGATCTTGAAATCTTTTTTTAAAAAAAAGTTTATATGCTTACCCTTGGTCTGTTTATAATGCTTTGTACCATAAAGACTACAGGGTTGCCTGCTCTTCGAATGGCTTCCACAGCTTGTTCGTGGCTTGCATCTCTGAGGTTAATTCCGTCCACCTGAAATCGTAAGGCCTAAGCTTTACACTACGGTACATGTCGCTTTAAAGGAGTAATAATTCAGTAAGTTCTAGAATGCTTACTGGAATTTGCCGTTTCACAGTGGAAAGGCAGACACACGCACACAAATCACCAGCAATGGTTTTTGTGAATTCCGCTCTTCCTAGGAAAGCTTTCACTACTAAAGACAAACGTTTTGCTACATCGAGACCACAAAAAGGGTTGGCAATTTTTCAGAGAGGGCTAACTCAGAAAACAGGCGTCAATAACCTTACTGCTCTTTATTCTGCCTTTATCATTATTCATTAGCTTAAACCAGGCCTGCCCAAAGTCCGGCCCGGGGGGGGGGCGCAAATCCGGCCCGTCAGGCCATTCTGAGTGGCCCGCGGCTGGCTGGCCCACCCCTCCCTCCCCCTCCTTCGTCCCATGTAGATGTCGCCTCCGCTGGGGAGCTTGGGGGGGGGGTGCAAGGTCGCACAGATCGCCTCTTCCAAGGGGCTCCCTGTGCTTCCTTTGGTCTCCACCTTCCTTCTTTCCTCCCTCCCTTGTTCCCCACCTTCCTTCCTTCCTCTCTTGGTTTCCATCTTCCTTCCTCCCTCCCTTGGTCCCCGCCTCCCTTCCTGCGGGTGGGGTTGCAACGGGTCAGTGGGTGGGGCTTATGGGTCAGTGGGTGGGGCTTGCAGTGGGGTGGTAGGGTCAGGGAGCAACCGGCCCCTCACACATTCTCAGCCACCAAATCTGGCCCTCCTGACAAAAAGTTTGGGCACCTCTGGCTTAAACTGTTTTAGAAATGGACTGTAATAATAAGTATATAGTGTTGGATTTCGACTTAGACCTGATTGAAAACAAACCTGCTGATACTGGTTGGATTTAACTTCATCGTGACTGATTTCAACCCCACAACGTTCAGTAACTCTGCTCCTTCTTAATCTCATTGCAACCAACTCTGGATCCAGCCACTTGCTCGTGGGAAAATATGGGAAGTGCACAGTTGAAGCAAAGATGGTGCACTCTTTTGGGTGATGGAAGCATTTAATTTCAATAGATACTCTTGACATTCGAAATTAAATTATAAATGAGGGCTTGCTAGCTAACTGGTTGAATGAATGAAGAAACACTAATGTCAAGGGTTAAGGGCACCAGTGTTGTAAAATACTGAGATGTGAAAAAAAAATGCCTTTAGTTCAAGCCTCGCTTTATCTTGTCCACTGCAACTTATTTCAAACCTGGCAAGAAGAGACAGCCATAAGGGATGAGAGCAACCACAATCAGACCACATCTGGCGGGCCATATGTTTCTTATACCAGGCTTGGGCAGATTACTCACTCCCTATTAGCCTCATTATTTACAATGTGACAATAGCCATACTGACCTATATTTAGGGACGGATTAAAATTGTATCTCAGTTCATTTTAGATAAGAATTTACCAAAATTCGCAAATTTCTTTATATTAAAGGTTGAAAAAGGTTGAGTTTTTTATTTTTTTAAATCAGTATGAGCAAAACATGGAAGCCACACAGGCTCTGGGGTTCTATTCAGCCAAATGCTGATGATTAATTAGGGTTGTTACTATTTGTGTGCGTGTACCTATATGGACGGCAAGTGCAACATGGTCTTCTCTGTGATAGAGGAGGCTGCATGGGCGCAGAAGGACCTCCCATACGTGTGAATTCACAGATGCCACAAAGAAGAACCTGAGGTTTTAAAAATTTTAAATGCAGAAGAAACCAATTCTCATCAATTTTCCCACACCTACCTATCACAGAGGACTGCTGCAAGGATCAATGAGATACATTTAGGTGAAGCAATCTGAAAAACCCAAGCATTTTATATGTATTCAAAATGTTATTAGTCCATAACGGACTAACTGGCTTATATATCACTGTACAGTACAGTGGCACCCCGAATTAAGAGCAGCTCCACTTAAGAGCAATTTGACTTAACATCAGAAAACTGTTGGCATTTTAACTGCTGCCTTACAAATTTTAGATATGGTCTGCTCGACTTACATTTTTTCCCATTTTTTAAAACTTATTTTTTCAATTTTTCAGATAGATACCCCGACTTAAGAGTGGTTCGACTTAAGAGCATGCATTCAGAATGGATTAAATTTGTAAGTTGAGGTACCACTGTACATATAACCTGCCTGTTCTCCTTAAAACGACAAGTTTTAAGATGACTTACAATACATAAGCATCCAGGGTTTTTTTTTTTAAAAAAAAAAACTTCTACTAATAATTCATGAATGACTCATCTTTCCAAATGAATAATGTGTTTTACACACTTCATTGGATTGCTTAATGCTTATATGTGCAGGAGATAAACAGGAGCATTTGTAAAATTAAATGTTCTCTTTTATTTAAATGGGGGAAGGCAATTGTTGACACAAACATTACCTTGAAGATTTCACATGGGAAAGCTAATACTCAGAATTGCCTGTAAGGAGGCCTTCAGCTGGGCAGGTATATAGGACGAAAACAGCAAACTTGTTTTGGTGGCACAAGAAAATATGATTCTAGTGTTAGTATTAGAAAGTTATTTGTATTGTGGCTACTACAAAAAGCTTGAAGCAGAAATAAAGCATGCTATAGGTTAGTTGCCATTTTAACATGAGAGTTTTTATTGGAAATGTTGGCTTTCTCTCCCAGTGTTTTATAGGTTGACTAAAAATGAAAACACACACTGTAAAGTATGGAGAGGAGAAACTGGGGAAGAAGTATTTCAGTTTGTAAACTCAGCCAAGTGGAAACAAAGAAAGTTACAAAATCCAAATCATGTGTCTCAACTCTGGAGAGCACTATGAGCTGTTTTGACACCATGTATTCTACTTCTGAATAGTATGCTCCTCAAACACCCAGAATGGTTTAAACCCATGTACGCCAGTAATAAGCAACAGAATACCTCCACTATTCTATCTCCTGTTTTCAAGGTTCCATTTTTGCCGGCAGGACTGTCTTCAAGGATGTGTTTGATAAATATTCCTCTCATGACTTCGCCGCTGCTCAGGCGGCTTCCCATTCCTCGTCCACCAACAATGCTGATTCCCAGGGACTTGTTAGGTTCTCTCCAGAGCTCGACTCTATTTTTGGAAAAAGTAAACAAGTTCCATCTCTAAGACCAGTTTGCAGTTTTTGCAAATATGACTGGCATTACTTGAATTTTTTTTCCCCCACCATCTGCAAAGCCATTTTTTTAATTGTTTAGTTTGGTTATTTGTGTTAAATTGTTTTAAAACTGTCTAATTGTTTCTATTTAATAGTTGTTATTAGTATTTTTTATGTTGTAAACCGCCCGGAGTTCCTTCGGGAAGACGGGCGGTATATAAGCCCAATAAATAAATAAATAATAAATAAATCTGATGAGCTTGCCGTTTTAGAGACAAGAGTATATTTGGAACCAATAAAACAGGAATGCATATTCTGCAGAATGAGACACAGTTAAAATAGTTCACTTAAATGTTTTCAAGAATAAACGTCTTTAAAAATTTGTAAAGAAACCCCTGAATTGCTGTATTTTCATGTACCATATTACCAAACCATGCTTTGCCAGAATAGCCACAAAGACAGCTGGAAAAGGAAATATTGTTAGCATCACTATCACTACAGCAACAAGGCTGCATCAAAATGGAATGGGAAAATACCTACTGGTGAAACCAAAGGACAGTTGTGATTTTCCATATTTCCCCTTCTTTTTCTAGTCTCAAGCACAATGCACAATTACATTTCATGAAGAGAAGAGGGAGGTGAGCTTTATAAAGGCAACATATACTGAAAAGAACTCCAAGCTGCCTAATTATAGCTCCATAAAATGCATGAAATCTAACCCCCCTGCCCATTTAACTTATTTTTATTTAAACAAGGGAAATATTGAAGGCAAAAGGAAAAGGGGATGGCAGAGAATGAGATGGTTGGACAGTGTCATTGATGCAACCAATATGGATTTGACCAAACTCCAGGAGGCAGAGGAAGACAGGAAGGCCTGGTGAGCTCTGGTCCATGGGGTCATGAAGAGTCAGACACAACTGGACAACAACCACCCATTTCTCTTAATTTCCAGTTATTCTGGCTGATAGTTATCTAGGCATCAAAGTGTGCCCAATATGACTAAAGTTATAGATACTGGACATGTTGCATCCAATTCAAGTTTCTAGTAAATAGTAAGTACATCAATCCAAGTTCGGAATATATCATTTGCTAGTAAAAAGACAGCTACCGTCTAGGTTGGTTCCAGTTATTGAAGCCTGCATTCTGAAGTTCACTTTCTTCTCCTTCCCCTTCTTCACGTTCAGGTAGTTCTGGAATTTCTCTGTGAATTAAAGAAGAACACAAACAGGGTGTGCTCAGAGGCCTACACATGTAACAAGCTGTGGGCTAAATGAAAAAGCACTTCCCCTGGTCTGGCCGCACAGACGTTACAGAACCCTTAGGCTCCTTCTCTAAATTTGAATAGTAGGTGGAGGTGGATCAAACAAATCGCCACGAAGAAATGCAGTGGGTGATACCCTTGCAATGGTACCGCCATCGAGGGCAGAGGCACAGGAACAGATGCCGTCAAGTCCAGAGAGTTTAAAAAAAAAAAGCAAGCAAAGGAACGAACAAAGCTTAAATTTATAGCAAAGCAGCTGAGTATTGGTTGGTTTGAGCTACTGAGAAGTTTTCACTAATAGCAGTGACAACCGTTTGTATTATATCTATGCTTGCAAAAATGTAGCAAGCCAGTGCACAATACAGTGGTTGCCCAACACGTGAGCTGAAAAATGAAAAAAAAAAAAAAGGTTTACTTGCCTACTAAACAATATGGGCTGAAATCCTTTTAGTCACTGAGTAGTGGCTTAGTTCACCCTAGTCTCTCTCAGAATAATGCTATGCTCACTAGCTGCTTTGTTACCAAACTTGCATTCTGGATATGGTCTGGAACCACACTGAAGTTCTGCTTGAATATGAGCGTTAGGTTTCAATTGTTAGCTTTCTTATTTCCTGGGAAACTGTTCTGGAATTGCCCTTGCCTCAAGAGTATTTAAAGCTCTTCAGTGTAGTGAGAATACAATGTCTACCTTGCCAAAAACAAACAAACAAAACCTGTAGCAATTACCTTGGTGAAATGACTACAGGAACAATTACTTCGTGTTAAAACACAAGCACAGGTACCTATCTAACTAAACAGTAGAATTAAACTTAGTTGCTTCAGGAAAATACAAAGTATAGCAACTATTAAATTGAGAACTATTTACTAGAAACTATTAGAACATAAGAACAGCCTTGCTGGAACAGGCCACAGTCCATCCAGTCCAGCATTCTGTCTCACACAGTGGCTCACCATTTGCTTCAGGGTGTTCCCAAGCAGATGTCCTCACCTGCTTACGATTCCCTGAAAATGGCATTAAGAAATATCCTGCCCCTCTCTCCAACCCAGAGGTTGTCCTTAGGCATCCATAATGATAGCAATTGATACAACTCCATGAACAACTCCATGAACTTGTCTAATCCTTTCTTAAAGCTATCAAGGCTGACAGCTGTCACCGCTTCTTCTGGCAGGGAGTTCCACAGACCAGTGATCCTCTGGGTGAAAAAGTACTTCCTCTTCTTTGTTTGAGATCTAGCACCCTAAAGCAGGCATACCCAAACTTCGGCCCTCCTCATGTTTTGGACCACAACTCCCAGAATTCCAAGCCTGTATTTCCAGTGGCAAAGGACTGTGGGAGTTGTGGTCCAAAACATCTGGAGGGCCAAAGTTTAGACATGCCTGCCCTAAAGTTTCATGGAGTGCCCCCTAGTTCTAGTGTTGTGCAATGGGGAAAACAGTTTTTCCTTAAACACACACACATATGATTTTATAAACTTCAATCAGGTCACCTCTTAGGCGCCGTCGTTCAAGAGTGAAGAGGCCCAGCCGTTGCAGCCTCAGATGGTAAGGAAGGTGCTCCAATCCCCTAATCATTTTGGTTGTCCTCCTCTACACGTTTTCCATTTCCATGATATCCTTCTGGAGGTATGGTGACCAGAACTGTACACAATACTCCAGATGGGGGCTCACCGTAGATTTATAAAGAGACAAAATGATACTTGCTGGCTTATTTTCTATACCCTTCCTAATGATCCCTAGTTTGCTTTTTTCACTGCTGGGACATACTGGGTTGACTCCTTCATGGAGCTGTCCACCAGGACACCAAGGTCCCTTTCCTCGTTTGTTGCAGACAGTTCAGACCCCATCCGTTTATAAATGTAATTGGGATTTTTTGTCGCAACGTGCATCACTCTGCACTTCCTAATGTTGAAGCTCATTTGCCACTGGTTTGCCCACTCCCCCAGTGTCAAGAGATCCCTCTGGAGCTCCTCACAATCTCTCTCAGTTTTTACCACCCTGTATAATTTAGTGTTGTCAGCAAATTTGGCTACCTTGCTATTTACTGCTACTTCTAGATCATTTACAAAGAGGTTGAAAAACAGGGGTCCCAGTACTGAACCTTGGGGTAATCCACTCTTTACCTCCCTCCACTTGGATAAGTGTCCATTTAGAGCTATTCTCTGTTTCCTGTCCCTTAACCAGTTCCAGATCCAGGACAAGGACTGTCCCTTGATTCCATGACTGGCAAGTTTATTCAAGAGCCTTTGGTGTGGGACCTTGTCAAAAGCCTTCTGAAAGTCCAGATAAACAATGTCAACTGGATCTCCCTTATCAACATGCTTGTTGACACTCTCAAAGAATTCCAACAGATTTGGCTTTACTTTTGGTAAATCTCTATGTATACAAATGGTTCCCAACTTTGACTCCCAAGATGTTCTTGGACTAAAACACCCAAGAATGGATCACCCCTAGTTGTGGTAGCCAGGATTTGTGGCAGCTGCAGTCCAAAAACATCAAGGGTCTCAAGCCTGGGAAGCACTGGCCCACCCAGGTGCAGAGTAAGTCGTAACAACAACAAAACAAGCACAGCCATCATTGCCATTTTCAGTGCCATCCTTTTCTTTTCATAATCCCAAAAGAAGACCACAAAACAACTGGACAAAAAACATAAAGTGTGTAGGGGAAAATATTTTGCAAATGAAATCCGTTTTCCAACATCCATAGGCATTATTACTCCTTTATACTGACTATTATTTTCAGTAAAACCATTTTTTCTCCGGTGAATATATTCACAGAATGCTCTAACGACAACATATGCATGCGTAGTCACAGTAAATATAAAAGACAGCTCCACTGACTATAGTAACATGTTTCAGTAAATTACCTCACAGCATGTGAAGGGAAAACATCTAATGGCACAGTTCCTTCTGGCTGTTGCCCTAAACTGGCCTGGTACTCTTCTAATTGCTCTGCTGGCACATAGCTAATGCTGTAATACAAAACATAAAAAAAGAAATTAGAAGGTTGCAGGTGTTTGGGGAATGGTTCAGTTGTGATCCATAGCGTCATCCAGCCAAAGTGCTTGCTTCTTAAACCAACAGGTTTCCTATGTATTCTAAGGGAGCATAACAATTCCAAAGAATATAAAAGCCTTCATTCCCCTCCACCACCACCCCAATTGGCTGGATTATATGCAAAATATATTGAAAATAAATAAACTATATTTTGCTAAATTATATTACATTACAGTATATGCTGAGCTCTGCGGATCCGTGAAGATGCAAAAATTGCTACTACTCAAGACGCGTTGAAAGAAACACAGCGCGAGCCCTGTGTCACATATAGGAGCTTCTCTTCCTTAATTTGTTTCTCACAGCAGTTTTGATGTAGGAGGGATATTCTTTTTTTTTTCTCCCTAGCAAAAGGCACAGCACTCAACTTCTGCTCATTTTCCTTATCAACCCCCCACCCCACAGTGCCCTCTCCAGCAAAAGTTTGCTCCTGAGAGCTGGTGGGAATGCTGTAAGAATGACACACAGGGCTGCAAGGGGAAAGGGATCTCGAAAATCCAGTCGCTCGCCTTGTGAGAATACCCTTAGGTTGGGCGACTTTTTGTTATCTAACAATTAAAGGGTCCAATAATCTATAAATAAAGTTATCCACAATGGCACTACAACTGTGCTATATGCCAAAGTAGGAAACAATCCCCCTCCCTTCCTTTGTACTACAAAACCAAGAATCCTACCCCCAGTATGCTGAATATGGGATTAAGGAAGCTCTAGTCCAAAAAGTCCAAAAAAGAAATCTTTCCTATCTCTGGCAATAGCTTTTTCAAGGACAGTCAACATGCTCGGTTTTTTAAAGCAGTTTTTCTTTGGATGCCATATTAAAGGCTTGCTGCTTTCTAATATTTTAAATAAATGATGCCACTTGGTTTCTCAATCAATTGAATGTTCGTAATGACCTTTATGTTTTTTTAGGCTCTGTATATTGTCTTTAGAAAAGCATGAAACATGCATAAAATACTTTATTTGCTGTCTCATTACTCAGTTCAGCTATCAATCCTTTGCAGCTTTATTTGCATAACTTGGATGAAATTACCCCACATCATTTGCGGACACAGGCTAAGATGCCATCTTATTTTTGTGAAAGTTATTATTTAAATGGGTGATTGTTGAAAAGAGGGCAAAGCAATGGTTAAGAGTGATCATCGAGATAGTGGTATGCATGGAAAAAACAGCATCCTATCAAAACTCCAAAGTTGTTGTTGGTGGAGGGAACTCCGGAAAATAGCATCTAAAAGAAATGTGAATTATGTTTTGGAAAAAATAGAGATGAATAAATAAAAAGCACCAGTACTACTTTAAACAGATAAAAACAAACTAAAAGATTGGGGCTCTTAGCAAAGAAAAGAAAGCCAATACAGTATTCTCAGAAGTGAATTGAGCCAAAGAGTTCTGGATGATTGTCACAATTTCCAAATTAGACAGAAAACAGCAAGGGAATTGGAACAGCTTTGCAACTTTGAATTACATGGCATTTGTCTCTGGTTAAAACAGAATTTAGGAATATGGGTTTACTAAAACGAACGGTGGTTCACAAACCCCTGCACTGTAGACTTTTTAGCTGCCATGGCCAACTGCAAATCTAAAACCTGTAATGGACTAAACTGATTGTATATCAATTCTGCACTCAACAGCTTTAGAGATTTAGAGATAGGCACAAATTAAAAATGAATTGCTAACCCATCGGCAACCTATCAAAAATTTACCCCTTTGTATTCATTTAATTTGACGCCAACAAATACAAAGTGATTGATTTTTAGCATTTTCTTTTATTTGTCAATTTGTCAACCCTTTTTTAAAAGGGCCTTGCCATCTGCAGTCTCTGATACTTTTCTGCGGGGCCTTCTTTATGGGTGTATAACTTGGGATGTCCAAAAACCAAACTTTACAAATGTGCAGGGTTTCTAGAGAAGAGTCAGGAGAAGCTTCTTTGTGATTCTGATATATCTGGGTGCCAGGGAGGTATTTTATAAGGTTTTTAAAGACAAGACAAAACTGATGAATCGATTTGTCGGTTCTTCAAAGAATTTGAAAATTTGTGATTCATGATTCATCAATGTTGCCGAATTACAAATCTCGATGAATCCCAATTTTTTCAAATCATGCCCATCTCTAGACAGATTTGTATCTTTATGGAGACACGTGAACTGAAATTAGAAGATAGAAATGTAAACACGATGCAGCATGCAACACAAATAGAAATTAAATGCACATTTGATTCAACAGCCACACAAGAAACCACCTGTATATATTGAGATAAGACACACACCAAAATAGGGAAATTTGCTGTCACATTCAGGACAAGTTATAATATAGTCAGCAGGCATGATAATGAAATGGATTCATTTGTTACACAATGGAGAAAATAAATATTAGTGTCACAGAAAATATGACAGAGAGATTAATCCAGATATCAGTACATCCATGAGCGTATCAGTGGCTAGCACCTTGAGAAAGGTTTCTGATTACTGGACACTTTAGAATATTCCAAAAATCTACCAAAAAGACATTTTAACTAGGCTATTTTGATGGATGAAAGGAAAATGACTGACCATTTTCTGATCTCTGGGCAGATACATCTAAATATCCATTTTTAAAAATGAAATGTGACTTGGGTTTCAAATCAGAAAGCCATGTGCTCCATTCAAATAGCAGGATTTCACACCAGAAACCCACTAGTAGGAGAGCAGAATCTAGAAGATGAAGGACAGCCATCTCACTGCACCCCAACCCTGCACCCCAAAGAATAGCTCTCGAGGGACAGGAAAACACTCCAGAGCTGATATTTAGGAGACAAATGCTTGTGCTGCCATATCACATTGGATTTAGACTTTAAAGTTTCTTGGTAGATTTATATATCTCCTCTCTTCTACTATAGAATTTGCGCTCAAACAGCCTCCTGTCCAAGAACTGCTGGACAGCTCAGTGGTTGAGGTCACCTGCTGTGGTGACAAAGGTTGGGACTTTGAGTCACCCCTGGGCCCCCTTGGGAGAGGGTGGACTTGATGATCCACACGGTTCCTTCCAACTCTGCCATTCTAAGGTTATTAAATAACTGGCCTGAGCCCCATTTACTGAGCTTCAGCCCGTTTGCCCCACCACGAGTTCTCAGACCACGATCTGTGTATGTGCAAAAGTGACTTCTACCTGTCAGCTGGCAGGTTGACATGGCTGAAAAATTATCTCGGCATAAAAACACTGGCAGCCTCATCTCTCAATTTAAAACATATCTCCCCCTCGACCAACTTTTTTTTGTCCTATTTAACAAGTCCCCCCCCCAAAAAAGTCATCTTTATTAAATGCTTTTAAAACATTAACCATCAATTCTTCTGTTGAATTTCAGTAATTGATCAGTTTCAGCAATTACTCAGTTTAGGTAATATACACTTCCATTGGATGAAAACATCTGTGTGTGCCTGTCTATATCCACGTAGCACTGTACCTATATCTGGATAGATCCCAGCTACTTTAGATGTTATGAAAGCATGAATAGTTTAACAGACAGGTTGGAATGTAGAGCTATAATGAGCTTTTGAATCACCAATACTCACACATAAAAGGGGGCCTGATCATCAGCAGGTGTTGGAGAAGATCTAGAATGTGAAGCATACGACGCAGCAATTTTTTTACAATAGTGTTAACAAATGTCAGTGACTTGTGCGGAATGCGAAATGTACCCACATGTAGTTACAAGTCCTCACTCCTATTTTCTCTCTCCTTCCTTTCCCCCCTCTCAACCTCCATTCTTTCCACACCTCCCCACAGAAAGCATCTGCTCTTTACTGAAGTGTATAGCGTTGATTATTAACAAGCAGGGAAAAACGGAACAGCAATCAATCTTTTATTCCTTGATCAGAGATTCATCCCCACACGTTCAGTTAAGGCAGGTGAATTCTGATCAGCTCAGTAATTATCTGGCAGCTGTTACAGGCAGCTGTTACAACGGCTTCTAAAAAGCGAAAGCCCTAAACATTATTACAGAAATTTAAGGTGAGAAGGGAGCCCACATATTCTGAGAAGGCTTCACATCTGCTTCTTTGCTTAGGGGAGAAAAGTATATTTTTTTCTGTGTAAAGAAAGACTGATATATACGCACAGGGAGAAAGAAATATTTGGTCCATATAATGTCTGACTCCTAAGAACACCTCCCATAAAGAAGGCTATGTTGATGCAATGGCCAAAGTCCTGTTACTTAGCATAGTAAATTGCACTAGAGTAGGCCTACTGCATCAATGAGGATCTGGGGAGTCAACTCCTCTGCATAATCTATTGATTTAAATTGACCTACTCTTGGTGACTTGCTATGTTAAGCAAGAGGATTCTGGCCCATTACCATTAAGCGAAAGCTCTGAAATGACCCTTTGCCTAAGTGCATTGGGTCTGTTATCACTACAATAGAAAACTTATGCATTTTAATGGGGACAAGGCTATGCATTAAACAACAATAAATCAAAATCCTTAGAATTCCTAATATGTGCTAAAAAAAATAACCTATCCTCTTATAAAAAAACTCTTTATAATAAATTAACAAACTATTTTAATTCACTCTCCAATTTCTCTGTTTATATTTCAGACAAATCTACTCTCTCTCTATTTCTAGAAAAGATGAAGTTAAACATGTAAATAAATGAAAAATAATATGTTTCTGATATCTGTCAAAGATGTACTGAAAGTTGCAGGTTATATAGCATTTTCCTCTGTCTTAATGTCATGTGTCATAGTTTCTGCAACGAACCCCTTTTGCACTGCTGAACTATTCTTGAAAGAAAGGGATGTGCAGTAAGAAAAGATGCCAACAGTTTTCCTAGATCATCTTTCTGAATAAATGTTTTCACCAGTTTTCATTGCCATATTGCAATTAAATAAGGATCTTCTGTCCTCTCTCAAATCCCTGAAGTGCACACTGGATTCACCAGAAGGAGGAGAACGCAGCATGTACAAAAGGGCCAGAAATGTTTGTGGCCTCAAGCAGAACTACAAAGACTAGGCAGTAGAGCACAGGAAAGAAGGGCCATCACACCCACCCCCATGGATAAACATCTGATCTCCTCTACCAAAGGGATACGGATAAAAAGTCTTGATTACATATTAAAGAAATAGAATAGAGAAAGAGAGCAAAGCAATCTACCTTTCCAGAAGCAATAGCAAACAAAACCTCTACATATAAAGCCAGCAATTAAAAAATAAAAACATTTGGACTGCACCCCCTAGTGGCCTTGATGGTGGCTGTAGCCCAAAGAAATGACTTTCCCAAACTTTGCCTCTACCAGCTCCATGCACTCTTCAAACAGAAAAGCTGCATATCTCTTCGTTATGTCAGTAGACATGTTTGTTAAAATGTTGCATCCAAAATGAAAGGGAATATGGCTTTGCGTAGGCAAAGGGTCCTTAGACCAGTCTTGGTGAACCTTCAGCACTTCAGATGTTTTGGACCACAACTCCCACCGTCCTTTGTCATTGGCAATACAGGCTTGGAATTCTGGGAGTTGTGGTCCAAAACATCTGGAGTGCCGAAGGTTCACCACCACTGCTCTAAGGGATGTACACAGAACGTCAAGGATGTACACAGGCTGTTAAGGTCTGTGCATGTATCAAAGAGCTTCAGGCAGCAACCAATTATAGAGTGTCCATTCATAACGCTTTATACCACAGTAATCCTGAAATGCTCCTTAAAATCCATAAATGGGTTGAGAATCACACTTATTAGACTCACACGGGCAGTCTGAACTGATTCTGGTTGTTTAAAATCCTGACACTTAGCTTCAAAAAAAGCAAAGAAATGGGAATAAATGTCCCTAAACGGCAACCCAACAACTTTTATTTGACTAGACGTACTTTATATCTGGCCCAATAAGAGAATGCCTTCTCAGCATGGCTCTTGCTTGTGCGTTGGTTAAATTCGTGGTGGGTTCTTCATTGATAGACAATATGCAGTCCCCGACACCAATCCGTCCATCGCGACTTATGGAACCACCATGGATGATGCTGCGGACTATCATTCCCGAACCGTCTTTATTGGAACTTACTGTCATTCCTTAAAGAAAAACCAACAAGTACAATTTATGGAAACTGCAACATGAAATACCTGTATAAGAATAAACTCTGCACCATGACAAGACTATAGAATAAGTGACTTGCAAATTATATCATTTTCAAAAAAAAAAAAAAATTCTTTTGCCAATACACTCAGTCAGGGATACTTCCATAAAACCAAATTAACTTCTTATCACTCTAGGAATAAATATTGTCATATGGGACAGAATTATAATTACAGCTTCAATCCAACCTGGCCGGTGCTACTTTTTCACAGTCTGAAACACAGCTGTGACTTTTCTACTCCTTGGGAGACATAAAATTAAATGCATAGCCTTCACTGACCTTGGAGCTCTTAGGTACAGCCCTTCTCTGCTTTTACAGAGCAATCCTATACAGAATTAAGCCTCATAGTAGGCAAGAGGGCATAAGACTGCAATCTCCATGAGGCTTTATAAGGTAAAAGCGTCCATGAGGCTGTATAAGGTAAAACCTTTATAAGGGCATATGACTGAAATCTCCATGAGGCTTTATAAGATTGGGTAGTCGGATGAGACCTTAGTGACTTTCAAGATTGTGACAACTCTTAATGTACAGCAAGTGTTTAGTAAAGGGTGAAAACAATATATCCCATTAACTAAACCCAATGGCATCATAACGAGTTGCTACCACCACCCGCAGGGGGTTACTTTGAGCTTATTGGTCTGGTAAGAACACAGGCAATAATAATACTGTGGTCAAAACCTAGTTGAAATATAGAGAAAGCTGCTACTGGAGATCTAAGGAAATGCTTCTCCTTCCACTAAAAGTGACAGGGAATTCGAATCATGTCAGCATAAGAAAAGCTCTGACTTGTCATCGGAAATGAAATAAAGGCTGTCTTCACTTAACTCTCCTTGGGGAGCAAGCTTGCAAAAATAAAACCATAAAGAAATAGGCAAAGTTAAATACACTACCTAAACTTGAATTGCCTTTTGCAATAGTAATAGTCTTCTCAAACTTGCTCTTGCTTGCATTTGGGGTGGCAGAACATCTCCCAGGGTGTATTGCACTACTGTTTTCCATCGAGAATACTGGATCCTGACAAGAAAACTGTGTCAGATCAGAGCGTCAAGTACCTGGAGAGCATTATTGGATTTTGTGTGATTTACAAATTACAGATGGTTTCCAATCTGCTAGGCATTTATGTAATAAGAAAACCCGTATTTCTAATATGCTTACAAAGTTCCTTTTTTCTTTGAAAATTAATTACGCAGAGCCAAAGGTGGTGGTGGTGGTGGTTTAAATGAGGTAGTCTACTGCTAAAGCCTATGCATCAACCCTCTTCTACCTTTTCCCATGTTTCATGTTAGCTTATACTGTATGTATGAAAGACAAGCACTGCATTGTGTCTCAATGCAAAACAAACAAACAAACAAACAAACAAACAAACAAACCACCCAAAACCTTTCCATTTGAGAGTCATTGGGGAGTTTTGCTAAACCACATGTGCCGTGTTAAGGAAGAGAGCCTGGCAACTTTGACCGGTCTGGAAGACCAGTTCTAGGCCTCAGGACCCCACAGTAGACTGAACCTCTGCTCCCACCAAAATGCTATGGTCCATAGCAGCTGCAAGGAGGGAAGGAAACTTCTTTTTTTAAAAAAAAAAAATCTCAATCTCACTTTTCCCCTACATCTTGTTTTACAATAAACTGCAGTGGTGGTACCACCTATAAGGCTTCTAGTTGCCCAACCAAATAACTCAATATTCTGGATTAAGTGTGTGCTATACCTGCACTATGTAAAGCTACCTTTCATTTCTATTTCGTTGTTTTTGGGTTTGTTTGTTTGTTTTTTGGTTAAACAAGAGGCTCTGTGCTCCTGAATGATCAGGAAACTTCGGAACTGCCATTGTTAATTTAATTAATTTAAAGAAAAATAGAGTCACCCTTTTTTGTGTGCAGGCAGGCCAGTACATTTTAAAGAGACAACTTGAGAATTTAAATATTCATTCAATTCTATTCATCTCTGAAAGATTGAGAAGAGTGAACCTATTACAGTCGCTTCATATATATACGTAGTAAAATTCTTACTTTCCCTGCGGAATCCAATGGCAGTCCGGATGTTAACTGTGTATGGTGTGAGACTTCAGATGTTAATGGAGACTCTCTCCAAATACTTGGGTTTTCACATTCATTCACTTGTGTCTTAGAACGTGTTGGGTTCATAAGAAAAGGTCCAGAAGGCTGTTCCACACATACATCTGCAGATTGGCTATCCACTCCTCTTTGCATCAGATCCATGGTGTATAGATTTTGCTCTGATACCTGGTGGTAGCTGACTGAAACATCTGGATCTTCCTTGCAAATGGTCTAACAAACAAGAGTAATTGCAGAACCTTTTAAACTATTACTCAAATGACATATCCATGTTATTTGTACCGTTGTAATCTGTGGATTGCTTGCTAAATAACCAAGGCCACTGACTTGATTAAAATACAATAAATTAGAATAAAGTGATGAACATAATAAAGGGTGGGTGAAGGAACAGGGAACATTATAAAATCTTCACGGGTTCATTAAGTATGCTGCTAGTAACACATTTCCATCAAGTGCACGTCATTCTTTTAAGCCAGTACCAACCAAGAATTTCATTACAAAAAATGAAATAATTAGGACTAGATCTATGGCTAATCCCAAATACAGTGGTGAAATTTAATTTGTTCTACAGGTCAATTCGTTTTATGAAAAATACATCCTATGAAACGTGGTTTAATACGCTTTCCATAGAAATGCATTGAATTCGTCTTGCGGGGCATCAAATAGGAACACTTTGTCTTACAAGGTTTTCCTATTCCCGGAAATTTCATTTGGCTTATGAGTTTTTGGTATTAAGAGGCACTTGTGTTACAGGGTACTACTGTAAAGGGAACTTGGCAGAATCAACATTATTTGTGTTCCTTGTAATTAAGAGGGAATCTCACTAAGAAGCTAGGAGCAAGAGGCTGCAACCTCTGATGGGGCAGAGGGAATTCTCACTGAGAAACTAGGAGGAAAACGTACATTCTCTAGCAGCCTGCAACCAAGAGATCCACCAGAGAGAGAAGGCAACCAGGCCTCTCATCCCCTCCCCCTTCTTTCCACAGGTAATTATGGGGGCCATAAAGTTGGAAGGACAATTGACTCCTTAGGTTCTACAAGAGAATAAGGCAGTTTCACCATGCACAGCAAAAGTGTTCTGCTTATATACTGCCCCCCACAGTGCTTAAAGCACCCTCTGGGTGGTTTACAATTTAATGATGCAGGCTACACATCCCCCCCACCCCCGCAAGCTAGGTAAACTCATTTTACCGACCTCGAAAGGATGGAAGGCTGAGTCAACCATGAGCCTACTACCTGGGTCTGAACCCCAGGTCGTGAGCAGAGTTTTAGTTGCAGTACAGGTATGTAAACCACTGTGCTGCGAGGCTCCTTGCCACACAGACATAGGAGAACCGAGAATAACAACTATGTCACATGCCCACTGTCTTCAACATTCCATTTCTACATGCCATTTCATCTGGTTCCCGCCTACCCCCAAGCAGGACCCCAGTGTGTATATAAACGTCTTATCTCTGTCCTTTGTCCTGTAGTACTACATGGCTTCCCTCTTTGTGTTCCTATTTTTATCTGAGTAAAAATGAAGTGTATTAATAAATGCGAACGTGTCCACTTTATGTTCTAAGAGAGAGAGAGATGAAAGGGGAGGGGAGAGAGAGAAAGAAAATGGCTTGAACAAAGCCAATCTGACATCTTCTGTAAGACCAGATGTGCTGCAGAATGCATGTTACCCAGCATGCTCTGAGTCTAATCCCTTTAAGTAACAATTACTGAGTTAAACAATGCAATCTGTCTCATTGGCAAATATAGGTACATTCTGTTGTGGATTAGGAAATTCCATTAGGAGATAAACTCTGGCTGTCAGCCCCATGGCCAGCAAGGCTGAAATACACCCGAGAAGGGACAGAACCAGATGGTGAATCTCAGGTGTTAAAGAAGAGGGGAAGCATTTATTTTCAATAATATACATCGAAAATCACTAAGAAAATGAATGAACATCAGAAGCAGTGGTGACACCAGACCAACCATGAGTATTTACAGAACATGGGATGATTTGAGATTTTAAAACAATTAAACATTTGACAAGAAACGAAGGGGAGAAACTAATATGTGAGGGCAAGTAAAAGACTCTATCAAGCTAAAGAATAGAAATGCATATGCATACAAGGTTCATGTTTTAGAAAAATCTGTTAATTAATAGAATAAAACTTCAACATTTGGATGATATTTTGGTGCCATTTTAATTTCAGCATCTTTCTAAGAGCTCATTTGCCAACAAATTGCAACTACTAACAGCTTGCTGTTAACAGAACAGACAAAATGACCATGCCTGGATTGTAATGCACAGAAAAATATTTCATTTTTTTCCTGAAAACGAAATAATCGGAACCACTTCATAAACTGTGCAGCTTACGATGATACTCTCTCTCTCTCTCTACAAATCCAAGGTGCGACTTGGTTTGCTGAACATTTTGTTTTTGGAAGTCTGAAAGGTATTCAATCAACACAACTACCTAAATGATATTGCTCTTTAATCTAATAACAACCTAAAACAGATGGAACTAATAACCTTGGCAACATTAGCGACTCAACGTGCAATACAGAAGCTAGACAAACATTTTTATATTCAAACTTGGTTACTGCCATCAATGAAACGATGCTTCCTCCCCCTCCACCCCCAACAAACACTTTTTTTTACCTTGGGAGTCAAAGAGGGTAGTGAGGGGTTGTACTTCAGGTGGTCGGTACAGGCGCCACTAGGCAGAGCTGGAACTGAAGACTGGAACGTACCATCATTGTCTGGGGAATACTGTGATTCAAAGGTGGATTCCTCCACTACATCTGCCTCACTTGAGTCCACCTAATGGCAAAGGCAATTTAATCAGACAGGCTATCTGCTACCTCCGTATCATATAAGCCTCAAACATGCGCATCTGTGGTGAGATGCTGTGTGCTACCTGCTTTCACAATTTCTTTTCTTTTCTATTTCTGGTACACATATGTATATAAACCTTGTTGCATTCAGTTGTTTGTTTGTTTGTGTGTATGTATGTGTGTGTGTATATGTATGTATGTATGTATGTATGTATGTACAACATAAAAATTCTGGAGGTAGGGAAAATTTGCTTAACATAATCGTCTATGGGGAGAATCCGTACAACATACAAATGGTCGTGATTAGGGATTACTCTGTTTTCAATGCATTCCTATGTGAAATTTGTATAAAGAAAAATTTGCTTAACATAATTTCATTTGGAGTGAATTAATTCCTTTATACAAGGTACCACACTGTATGTATGTATGTATGTATATATGTATGTAGATACATTGGTATATGTAGATAGATAGATAGATAGATAGATAGATAGATAGATAGATAGATAGATAGATAGATAGATAGATAGATAGATAGATAGATACTCTGTGTGGGGTGTGGGGTGTGTGTGTGGGGGTGTACACACACACAGAGTATCTCCAACTATGCCTTAATTAATTAATTAATTAATTAATTAATTGATTGATTGATTGATTGTTATACTTTTATACCGCTCCATCTTCCGTAACGGAACTCTGGGCGGTTTACAGACTTCAGATTCAATGCTTCAGAAGTGTTATTTGAGATTGCCATCTGGAAATGAATCTGAGGTATATCCTAGAGGTAGTGTTTGATGCTTGGGAGAAAAAAAACATTTTACCTAACTACTGATTGTCTACTGCTGAATGCAATAATACGCTGCATCTTTTGTGTTCCTCTCTAAGCAGTTGTATTTTTAAAACTTAACACATATTTAAGCAATTTACACATCTAAAGCTTCAAGTATTTTACCAAGAGAAGATTTTAAAAGAAAAATCTTATATTTCATCAAAAATATAAAGCACGTCACTGGTACCAGCAAGCTAATAAACAAATGTTAATCAGCATGGCATATGATTATTAGTCATGATAATTATGACAATGATTGTTAATTACAATTCTATTTCAGGATCAATCTTATATGTTTTCCCTTCCAATAGTCACAATGCAAACATCAAGGTTGCCATCCTGATCCTATTGAAGAGCTCCGTTTTGTCCCATGAATGTGATCCCATGCTTCCTGCCAGGCTGCATAATCAAATGATACGTGGCTATAAAATGCAATCCCCTAGAAAACTCTCCAGCAAAAATGTTGTTGGAGTGAACTAACTCAAAGTAAGAGCACAACTCCCATTAATTAACTTCCCAATTAACTGTGCTCAGACAGAAATCAAATTACCAGTAACTGATTTCAAAGTGTCTACTGCAAATGAGTTTCACACTTGGTCAAAGTCATGCCTTAGAGTGAAATCTTATACATCAGATGTCACACTTCAGCCATCCGAATTAAGTCCCGGCACAAATGGGAACAGGACTGCAGCCCAAGTAGAGGATCCTACATATTGCTTTAACAAACCGTTCCCAGAATTTCTTATATGTAACTACCTATCACAGTATCATGCCCATTCCTGAAACAAACAGTAAAGGTGTAAAAAGTATATATCAAATTATTTTCATGATACAAAACTATCTGCCAAATCTTTAACCTCTATTTGCATTACAGGCTTGTTTAGAAATATATACAAGTCACATACTGCCAACTTCATCCTCTATACTCATCCCACTGATCTGCTAGTAAAGGGATTGATAAATATCCTGCACTTAAATGGTAAGATATACAGGCACCTAACCTCCCCAAGGAAACCTCTAGAGCACCAAAATGCTTACATGTAGCTACAGATATGCTCTCTACATTGTTGAACTGTACTGCTATGGGCAGAAAAGCAACACACACATGTGTTCAACAAGTGAACACTAAAAAATATCATGGGAATGCTACCTCAGTTTTCTTGCCTCAAAAGGAGACAATACATGCACGCACACATATTTTATTTTGCCTTCTTGTAGACAAAATAAAATCAGCTTAGATGATTTATTGTTGACATATACCGGCTGAAATCCAGCTGCTTGGTATAATAAATCACACTAGATTATCTCCTCTGTCTCAGTGGGGATTTGGTAAATCAACTCTTGCATGGGTTGCATCGATTCAAATAGCCCCACTCAAGCTGCAAATTAATACACTAACCAACAGGATTTCAGTCATCGATTCCACCACCACCATCACCCCCTTTGATACCAGTACCATAACCATGTAAGTAACAATCTTAAGCACCTGAAAAGAAATCTAACCCATATTTCATTGCACCTTTCTTCTTCACATGACAATAACTGAGATCCTTTCTACGGCTGCTCAACATCAAGGCACAGGTCAAAAGGTTTTTCACAGATTATCATGGAAAGGAAGTGGCGACTAACCAGAGCCAGCTCAGCATGGAAGAGGGCTGAATCAGCTAGCCCCTCTTCCTCAAAGGACTGGGCAGTGTAGAAAAGGGAATCTTCCTTAGCAGACACATACCCCTCTTCTGGCGAAAGCTGCGGGAAAGAATGAAGCTCTTGAGTTGGAAAGATGGCCAGGGTCCGTCCAGGACATGCAGCGTGAGTAACGTCAAGGAAATCTTAGGGGAATCAATGTCAATCAATGGAAATGCCATTTATAGCTTTAAGCAAGTTGTAATTGATTATACAAGTCTGGGAGGGGGATCTGAAAATAAAATGAGGCACCGGCATCCTTGAGTTTGAAAATAAATAAATAAATATTTTCCCCAGTTCTGCAGAGGGATTTTCCGTGAAAAATCTGGAAATGTTTTTCCAACCCCAGTGATGACTCATATTTACCTTTTTGGTTTCTTCCTTGATGGCAAAGAGCCCGATGCTCAATACAGTTAAGCCAAATAAATTGGATTAAAATCTATTTCGATCCAGTGACGTTAATCCTACTTATTTATGCATCCCAGCACAATTGTTTGCAAATATATCATAGCAGGTTAGTTTATCAGGGGCCATGGTTTTACCTTCAGGATCAGCAGCTGGATGCCTCCAACGTTGTTGAGAGAATCTCTAGAATACAGGAGATTACTCGTATATCCTTGCCTTATTCTTGGGCTTTCCACATGCATGTTGTGGACAGAATGCTAGCCTAGGCAGGCCTTTATTCTGGACCAGGAGGGCTCTTCCAATGCTCCATGTTTCAGTGAATCCAACAGCATTTGCCTCCAGTACAATGAGTTTAGCATAGGGTGCGTCAACCAGCATCCTCATAAGAAATTCTACCTCACTGGCTTATGGATCTAACTATAAGCCACTGTCTTGGTGGCACATTGTTGCCGTCATCATCATCATCATTATGAAGCTACCAAATCAGTTCAGATCTGCTCTCAATCGATACAATATTTCCGCTTAAGAGATTTAATAATACCAGACATTTTGAAGAATAGGGGGAAAAACAGAAGCAAGACTCCACCCCTTCCTGTACATATTAAAATCTGTATGAAAAAGAAATGTTTGAACTCTACTAGGCAGACACAGAAGCACAGCATGTCTGTAGAGATGTAGTTGAAAAATTAATATATTAATGGCCTTAGTTAGTGCAAAACTATTCCATGTATAAAGGTCAAGTTATGAGGAAATCAGTGGCATGATTTTTAAAAAACCCAAGACATTTTTCTACTTTTGGGTGGGTGGGGAAAACAGTCTACCCATCTTCTGATTTTGATGCTCAATGTCGCAGATTCTCAAACCAAATTGACATTTATTATTCTCTAGCACAGACACTGTGGACTGGTTCACAGACATATCTTGTTGACTGCTTGAAGTGCTCTTCACCAAATGAGGATCTGTGCATGTGTGAATTAATAAGCACAGGAAAAAAAACCCACCATACAGAGATTGCACTATATATCACACCAAACATTTTACCCTTGTGAGTCATGAAGTGCTGAGTAAATACATGGAAGTCAATGGTTTCTTGGTAAACCACGTAATCCAAATATAGAATATACATATAATCCTTACAGGTAATGGTTTAGCCACTCCTATTCTAACTGTTCCCACTGGTGCTCCTTTGAGTGCTTGCACAGCTTCCTCCAGGCTGCCATTTTCCAAGTTGATGTCATTGACAAACATAAGCCGGTCTCCTGGGAGAAGCCTGCCATCTTCTTCAGCCACGCCCCCAGGAACTAGAGAGCGGATCACAATGACAGTGTTTGCAGGGTCCACTGGGTCCTTATTAAAGGAGGGGAAAAGGTGAGAAAATTAATTCATATGTTTTTTCTCAACTTCAAAAAACAGTACAAACTTGACTTACACAAGTCTTTCCAAAGCATTTTTGTCAAGATTTGCATGGATCTGCCCAATGGTGAAGCCTTTGCAAGGAAGGACTGCTGGACAGCTTGGTGTTGGTGAAGATTCTCACTCATCTAGGTGAGTTTATCTGGAAGCTGAGTCATAGCAACTGGACATCTTTTTCCTGAGAGATTGAAACGTTTCGCTGCTCATCCAAGCAGCTTCGTCAGTCTGAGGAAAGCTAGCTGCGAGTCCTTTGTTTTATAGTTGACCTGACGTCACCCTGGTCTGAAATAGGCTCATAAGATGAACCATGGCCTGAATAGACTCATTAGTTGGACATTAGTCTCAAAAGGCTCATTAGGTGGGTGGACAATGGCCCACCTTTACAACCTTCCCAAAACCCATAAAGTATGGGTGGCCTTGGCCTTGCTGGTGGAGGTGTGAAGGCCTTGCTGGTGGAGGTGTGAAGTATTCTCGATTTGTCTGGGAATTTTTGACATGGCTGATGGACAAGTAGTAGACAGATTGTGCCTGAGGACCACCCCACACCACCACCACCTTGGTGGCTTAAGTGTCTGGCTGCAGAACCAGAGGCTGGGCATTCCAATTCCCCACTGTGACTCTTTGATAGGGGCTAGTCTTGATGATCCATCGGGTCCCTTCCAGCTCTTCAGTTCTTAAATTATCACATCAGATACATGCACATATGTACACAGCATCTCTCAACCACCAAGGAACCAGTATAGTTATTGCAGCTGTGTTCAGCCCTGCAGAAACAACATTCCAGCACATGACATTGCACCCTGCCTGAAATAACAGCATGCTTTCTCTTTGTTCTAATCTAAATGAAACTTCTCTTTTATGACAAAAACACTGAAAGATAATATAATGGTCTGCTGATGGGCTTTTAATGGATGTACCCTATACAGAGGCGTAGCCAGGATTAGGAGCGCCTGGGGAACAAAGTTCATTTTTGCACCCTTCCTGCCGCTGCCGTCCCACATCGCACCCACCCAGCAAGGGAGGAAACCCCGCGGTTGTGGGGGGGGAGCACAGGAAGAGGAGGAGAGCGCCACAGCCACCGCGCTGCCTGCCTGCTTGCTTTGCTGCTTGCCTGATGTGCGGTGGCGGAGGGGGTGCTGTCACCAAGCCTTAGGGGAAAGGAGGACTGCTGGATGGCGGGAGAGTGCACGGCTTCCTCCTGCTGCTCCCCCTCCAGGTGCCCCCAGATTGCTGCGCCCGGGGCAGATGTACCCGTATGTGCACCCCCAGATACGCCCGACCCTATATGAATGGAGAAGTTGGAATATTATTATTCCAACTAAACCACACTTAATGAATCAATTCGATTTATTCAAAGGCTAATCTACCATCTAGTAGTTGATTCCGTGAGTTTACCTGAAAATATCAACTGCATTTTGGATGGAACTTTATACTTCTACCCTAAATCAATTACGACACTCAAGAATGTGCTAAAACACTAGTACAGGGTGACCGCCCACAAAGCCCACTGGTTTGTTTTTTCATTTAAAACACTGAAACCTGCTCAGAATGAGGGACCCAATTCCCATAAAACGAATGAAATGCATAAAATTAATCTGACATTTTTTGCACTCAGTGTACAACACCCGTCAGTAACATTTCGATTCAAATTGTACTGGTGTAATGGTTTCACACTGCTTCCGAATCTTTTCCCACACTAAAATAAACTTCCAAGAAATTACCTGATAATCTAATATGCTAAACCCTAGTCCCATGCTCCCCTTTTCCAGTTCAACGTTTTGTATTTCTGTTTCCCACATTGCCAAAGATGATCCTTGAACCTCCTCTGTATTCTGGCCCACAGAAGTCATTTCGAGGTTGCCATCATCAGTCTCTGAAGAGCCAAGGAGTCGACTGAGGTCTATATGAGACTTGAAAATTAAACAGGGTTATTTTTACAAACACAGCTATCAGCATCATACTCTCATAAGCACTTCATCCATTAATTTTTACTGTAGTGGCTAATATCATTTACAAGATACTGTGGAAAATACTCCAAGTTCGAAACTCTGATGAAAACAAAGGACCAAAGATCCATTTTTAAAGAAATGATAACATACACAATCAGCAAGCCAATTCCAGCTACATTCAATATGGTGCCTCGTGGCACACTGGTTTAACTGCAATATTGCAGTCAAGACTCTGCTCACAAACTGAGTTTGATCCCAGCAGGCTCAGGTAGCTGGCTCAAGAATGACTCAGCCATCCACCCCTCCCAAGTTGGTAAAATGAGTACCTTGCTTGTTGCATGGGGTCAGTGTGTACCCTGCATAATTAAATTATAGACTGTCCAGAGAGTGATTTAAGTGCTATGGAGAGGTATATAAGCAACACTCCTTCCTTTCCTCCCTCCTTCCTTCCTTGGTGTAAATTCTACTGATTTAAGAAGGTCCAAATGCAGGCACAACAAACAGCAGCCTGATAAAGATTTCAAACCCTGGGAGATGGACCACAAAAAGCATGAGTGACTTGCTTTTCGTATTGGCCTCAACTTTCCGGTGCCTGACGTGGTCAGATGCACAAGTTTGACGTATAGGGACAGTGGTGTGTAAAACACAGAAAAAAGTATAAGTGGAAAAATCTACTTCAGAGATTTTGAAGGAAATATCAAAATATTTTGCATTTCTTTTCCCCCACACATTTAAAAAAAAAAACCAGAGGCTGCCCAAATACATAGAAAGGAATTCTGAAATTGGGTACATGCATCTACACTGCTTTAAAGCAGTAATCCTGGTCCTATGTTACTAATTATGTAACATTTGTGTAGCATTTCAGCTTGACAACATGCCAGACTATCTGTCTCTTTCCATTCATGTAAAATGATCTATGGGTGGAGGTGGGGAAGAGTGTTATTACTCTAAAACACTGCTGCAATTTGTCCTGTAAGCTCAAAACAATGTTTGAATCATGGTTCTTGAAGAAGATCCGCTCGTCAGACTTTGAAACTGTCTTCTAAATGTCGTTTAAAGGAAAGTATTCCTAAAGTAATGGTAATAATTTGGCCAAGGCTATTTTCAAAATTTAAAGAAGGGATTTAAACCAGGCTTCCTAAATCCAAATCTAATCCAAAACTCCTGTTATAGGACCTCTTCTGGACAGTAAACATTACTTTTAAAATAAGTATTTATTTATTCTTTATTAGAAACCTTTATTTTATGCTCAGCACAGCTCATAAAGTGATGTCCAGGAGTTATGTTCTGAATGAGCAACAGTGATGATTAGATCATAGTGAAGATTTCAGATATAAGGAGAAAGACTCAAATAGATACACCCTCGGCCTCTATATGACTAAAGACAGAGAAGCCGCACCTGGACATCTGTTGAAATCTGACCAAGAAGCATGAACTCCCACGTATCCATGATAGCGACTGAACAATCAGCTTCAGGAGGGACATTCATGGAGTGGTGAGAGAGGAAGGGGGACCCCTGCCCTTCATCCCCATCTGCCAAACCAGCTTTGGCATCAGGGAGGCGGCCGATGTCAAAACTACACCACCCACTTCTTGAGGCAGCCAATTCAGAACATTGTTCTCCCATTGCTATGCTGTCACACCTGCATGGAGTTGTGCAATCTGTTCTCTGCCTCAGTTGCCTTCGGAAAAGGCCCCCAGATATCATCCTTGGCAATGTACAGCTATTTGATAATAAAACAGGATTTTGTTTATTTATTTATTTATTTATTGTTATATTTATATCCCGCTTATCTCCAGACTAGGACTCTAAGCGGCTAACAAAATAAATCACAATCCAACAAACACTAATATGACAATTAAAACAATAGTGAGATATAAAATCCTAGTGCCTCCGAATGCATCCCAGCACGTCAGAGACGTTAATCCTAACAGTTAAAATTGGAGGCACCAATAGTCAGCAATCAGAAGATAATAATAATAATAATAATGACGATGGCGAGGAAAAAACAAACAAACAAACAAACAAATAATTAAATTAAAACTCGCCAAAGGCCTCTCGAAATAAAAAAGTTTTTAAAGATTTTCGAAAGGCCTGGAGGGACTCTGCAGAGTGCACTTCGCTAGGGATAGCTTTCCATATGGATGGGGCTGCCACAGAGAAGGCCCGGTTCCGGGTAACCGTCTTCCGGGCCTCTCGAGGGGTGGCAACCCGAAGCGAGTGCGCTCGCACCTGCCGAACTGGACGGACCGAGATGGATCGCTGGACGATACGCTCTGTCAGGTAGTCCGGTCCCAAGCCATGGAGGGTTTTATAAACTAAAACCAAGACCTTGAATCTAATCCGGATTGTTGTAACCAGATGAATAACACTATTAAGCCTATCACCCAGAAGTGTTGAAGTTTTCAAAAACAACAGAGCAAACCTACTCATTGTTCATTTGAATTAATTTATATGTTTGCAAGGAGATCCCAAGGTTATAATTAATCTGTGTGCAAGACATGTCTTGAGTATATCACAGGAAGAATGATGTCCATCTCGCTCAGTGTTATCAACTAGAAGTGGTCCCTCAGTGCTTTGCAAAGTAATCTTTCTCTATCGGTCAAGGGAGATGCCAGAATTGACCCAGGGACCATCTATTTAGAAAGCATGGCTCTACCATTGGTCTATTGGCCCTCTTCAATATTCTTCACGCAAGAGCCTATCATTAAAACATCCAAGAAACAATACTGTCAATGTTCTGAGACCAACATTTGTCCTACAGACATCAGACCACTGAAATTATGGGGACTTCAATTGTGGTCGAGTCACTTCTGACTTATTTCAACTGTACGATAGAGATCTTCAAAACGTTCTGTCCTCAGCAGGCTTTCTCAGCTCTTAATAGACTCAAGCCTACAGCTTTCTTTAGGGATTCAAGACTATCAATGGGCACAAAATGGAAAAATAGTGTTTCATTTTGTTAGTCGTTGCGTTTCGTTTGCAACAAAAAATTTAAAGCAGTTTTATTGTGAAACAAAATGAAACACTATGCTCCCCAGGGTCCTAAAGGACCAAAATGGCTAGGGAGCTTCCTCAAGCTCTTCCCTGTAAGCCCCTGAAATTTGGAAAGGTTTTGGGGTCAGGGGGCTGAATTATTAAGCTCCAAAGAGGGTGCCCCTAGGGAAAAATATTTCCAATTGGCATCGGAACTTCAGAAGCCAAGCTGCGGGCAAGCACTTAGCACCACTCAGGCTGTTTCAATTTCTTCATTGTCAATGTTAAATATATATATTTCTTCTACAGTCATGATGTTCAACTTTTCTTCTTTCACTTTCCCTAACAGTTTTAAGTCATTGTTGCTTTCTGCCAGTAAAGTGGTGTCATCTGCATGTCTTAAATCATTGATGTTTCTTCCAATAATTTTTCACTCCATCTGAAGGGACTTTAGAGAGGTGTGACTAAAAAGAATAATCACATTCACTGTCATGAGTCTAATTCTAGGTAGGACTTAAAGAGATCTAGCCTAGTAAAGCTACTTATTTTGACCTGACCACATGCACTTGGTAAGATTAAACAGATTCAGAGATTGAAGGGATTCTTTTAAACTTTTCATCATTTGCTCTTGGAACTGTGAGGGATGGGAAACTGCAAGCCAAGTACAGTGGTGCCTTGTATAAAGGAATTAATTTGTTCCAAATGAAATTATGTTAAGCAAATTTTCCTTTATACAAATTCCCATAGGAATGCATTGAAAATGGAGTAATCCCATTTTTATGTTGTACGGATTTTCCCCATAGGCGATTATGTTAAGCAAATTTCCCCTATCTCTGGAATTTTTTATGTTGTACAGATTTTATGTTATACAAGCTGTTTGTTATACAAGGGTCCACTGTATTCCATTTTTACTTGTCGAAGCAGCAGTATATGAACCAGCTCCTGAATGACCATTCCATGTTCAGGAATTAAAAAGGGAGTGGATAATGCGTACAACAGAACCGAATGTGGACATAAAAGACACATGTTTTTAACACAGAGTACCTGCTCTGCCATTGGACACTCATCCATTACTGACTGAGATGATGGTGGAGCTGCACGGCAACACACCATTGTCACTTTGATCGGCAGCTCTTTTAAGATATTGACTACCTCCTTGTGATTTTCTCCAAGCAAAGATATTCCATTTACCTGCCAACAGGAAAAAGGCACAGTTGAAAGAAGTAAGAAACATAGAAAAATAGGGTGTTCACCAAACTAACATGATAATATATAGCCTGTTAAAAATACTGCAGAGAAAATACAGCAGGGCATAGAGAAGAGAAAACACAGGTGCATACGCTTTCTGAAAGAGACTTGAAACCCCATCACCATAGGAACTTTTTAAGGAAACCACTGAACAGGATAAGAATTGATCAAGAGTTCAAATCTGTACTTTTGCATGAATACGTCGTGAATAGGGTTTACACAGTGAAACACTGCATTTCCTTGCAGTGAGCTACAGAGAAGGGCAGGTACCTTTGAGGCAATAACGCTCAGAATCCTCCACCCATCCTTGGTCTCATTGGCTGGGGTATTCTGTGAGTTTTAGTCCCCCCCCCAAAAAAAAAGAAGCTTCTCCCTTCTTTGCCCTATTGAGAGTTTCAGCATATTCCTAGCATTTTTACTTCTGCTTGTGAAATGCATTTAGCAAAAATATATGTAGTTCTACATGCATTTACGTTATAAACAAACAAGCAAAGAAGAAATCAGAGATCTTGCCATACTTCTAGTAATTCATCCCCACTGAACAGCTTGCCGCATCTTCCAACAGGTCCTTCAGGCAAAACGGATCGTATGTAATGATGTCCTACTGTAGCTTCTAAGCTTATCCCCAGTCCGCTGCTTTCACTGAACTTGTTCACATGAGCCACCTAGAAAGAGTCATAATAGGTCTTGAAGAACACTAACAAATGTGTGGCTTCCGAAATTGCGCTCAGATGTGTCGACAAAGGAACCGCAGATTTGAAAGCAGTAACCATAACATTTTGCCACAGATGCTCTCCTTCGAAGCTACAAGTTCACTTCTTTCAAACATCATCCGCACTCATTGATTCCTCACATCAAAACAAGATGGGAACACAATGTGCGCTGAAAGGGAGCAGCCAGCTGTAACTCCCCATTCTCCTTTGCAAAAGGGGAACAGATGCTGGAGCTACAGCTGCCCCCAGAGATGAAAGGCAGTCAGAATGGGGTGGCGGGGGGAGATTGGGGGGGGGGCGCGCCATGAGAGAGAAATAAATGGAACAATTGACACAATCAAAGGTCCCGCACTTCCTTTTACACCAGAAGTCACTTTTGTGGGTGCCCCAGAAACAATGGCTAACAAATAAAAGTACCCTGGAACGGAAATGTTTCCAATGAAACATACAAGCTGTGGATTCCCATATTGCATACAGGCTGACACCCTCTGGGAGCAGTCAAGCATGCACAGTATACACACCTGACTATAAAATCCTCTGAGAGTGAGTAATCTCCAGGTGCAAGAACAGCTGTACTCTTCAGTGAATGGAAGTTGTTAAATGCAGCCTCCCCACTGCACCCTGTGTATGTATGTTCAAAGCACAACAATAAGCCCACCCCTCAGTCAGAAGAAGTACAGTAATCGCTCGATAAAAGAGCTTTAATTGTGTATTTAGAACGAGGTAGCCATTAACATGGAACATCTTGAATGCCACGTCTTGAATGCCTTCTGCAATCTTGTGGCCGAAATGCTGCCGTGCAAAAGCATCAATCTGAAAGCCAGAAAACAGTATGTGGCCCAAATCTTGTTGCTTAGTATCATAGGCTGCACTGCAGCAGGCCGACTGAATCAGTGGGGATTTGGTCAGTCAATGTCTTTTAAAGTTCTACTCTAGTTGTGACTTACTTTGGCATAGGAGAAAGCAACTAGACTGTGTCTATTTAAACCAAGGAGTAGGCCAATTTAAACTACCTCTGTCATGAGTACTGAGTGGAGAGAACCCCCTAGGCCAGTGGGGGCGGACCTTCAGCACTCCAGATGTTTTGGACCACAACTCCCAGAGTCCTTTGTCACTGACAATACAGGCTTGGAATTCTGGGAGTTGTAGTCCAAAACATCTGAACTGCCCTAGGCCTTTCACCTTTGTTGGAAGCCAGACATCTTTATCGCCAGCAACCTGCTTTGCACACTCTAAGCTTTCCCATTCCTTCAACTGAAGAGCAGTGCTGGTGTCACTTCACCAGCACTGCGGTCAGATTCAACCACCAGTCCAGCTGGCTTCTCCAGAAGAGGGAGGGAGCCGGGGGGGTGATCTTTTGTCATTTACCTCAGGCAACAAAATAATTTGGCTCTGCCCTGCTATGGAGAGGTCTGTCACCTATAGCCTGTCTTCAAGGTGGACTTTCAAACCCATTTGTACAGTGGTAGCCTGTGTTTCTTTGCTAGAAATGAGAAAGAACCTTTTTATGGGGTGGACTGGTAAAGGAAGAATACTGTAGACTGGTGAATTTCTTCTGAATAAAATAAAACCAAACCAAAAGCAGAAGCATTGTGGCACCTTAACGCCTAACACATTAATTTCAGCATATGCTTTTGCAGATTACAATCTAGTTTATCTGACATCTCTCAATCAGAAAAGTCAAAACAAACTAAAATCTGTTCGTCTTTTGTTCCTATCTTTATCTCTGTTTTAATTTTCTGCTGAAACAGAATGACCTGGCTGCTTCTCTAAAAACTTATTTGGTATCTGACAGCCTCCTCAGTCAGTGTCAGGGTAATATGTATTGCCTATGGTTACCAAGTTAAATACACCCCAGTATTATATGCTATGTGAAATTAACAATGTGTGCTGCATATATACCACTCCATATACCACATATGCTATGTGAAATTAACAATGTGTGCTGCTTATATACCACTTATATACGACTTTCACATAGCATACCATGTATGCTATGTGAAATTAACAATGTGTGCTGCTTATATACCATACCTTGGAAGGTTTACAATTTAATTGTGCAGGCTACACATTGTTCCCTCCCACTCCCCTCAGCAAGCTGGGTAATTTTATGGAAGGATAGACAGACAGACACACACAGACACACACAGACACACACAGACACACA
>JAHTLZ010000237.1:26524495-26565577 GCA_023846285.1 Phrynocephalus versicolor | reverse complement strand
ACACACACACACACACACACACACACACACACACACACATTTTGTACATGGGGTAAATGCACTATATACCCAACAAACTCTATGAATCCTTACCCTTAGCTGTCCCCAGAAAGCAGGCCTTTCTGGGTCATTTGCTATCATCAAGGGTTGCTGTCTTCTTTTTCCTAAACTGTTTTCCTAAATATTAAAAACACATATCTAGAAAGCTACTAAAAAAGAAAAAGGAGAATACGCAGCAAGGCCATCAGTCTACTTACCACAATCTCATAATCTGCTCCCAAAATTGCTTGCCATTTGTTTTGCAATGACACTTCCTCATCCACGGAGGACAGCTGAAAACCTGAAAAATTGCAACACTTAAGTTAGTAAATGCTACCTAGCGATAGTAGTAAATATACTGAAGCACTAAAGACATTGTGCCAGAATCTGCCTCTCTCTAAGTAATAGTCACAGTTGATTTAAAACAAAAAAGGAGAAAGGTATGAATACTTACAGGTTACTCTTACTGGGTTTTCAAAAACAGAACAAAACAAATATGAAAAACAGACATTGCAATACGAACAGAAATACTTTAAAGTATTTTCCCAAATCTATGCTCATTTTACTTTTTTACTTTTGTTTCAAAATGGGTTTTTTTAACTGTGTGCATCAGTCCTTAACAAATCACAAGACGAGCAGTTTATGGTGAGACTTCTTGCCACAGGATTTCTTAGATCCTGCTGTTCAGATCAAAGCTGCATCCCTTTTTTTCCCATTTATCCTGACTACTCAATTTGGAGTTGCATTACCTCATGGATCTTCTTTCATCTCCTCTTTTCCAAAGAATGCTAATTGTAACATAAGAACATAAGAAAAGCCATGCTGGATCAGGCCAAAGGCCCATCCAGCTTCCTGTATCTCACAGTGGCCCCACCAGATGTGTCCAGGAGCGCGTGAGACTAGATATCTGTCTCATGATACCACTCCCCTGCACCTGGCCCTTGAAGTACCCCGGTTTTAAGCCTGGAGATTATACATCTCCCTCATGGTTTGTAACCCGTGATGGACTTTTCCTCCAGGAATCTGTCCAATCCCCTTTGGAAGGCATCCAGGACAGATGCCATTACCACATCCTGTGGCAGGGCGTTCCACAGACTAACAACGTGCTGGGTGAAAAAATATTTTCTTTTGTCTGTTCTTACTCTCCCAGCCCTCAATTTGAGTGTATGTCCCCTAGTTCTGGTATTCTGTGAGAGGGAAAAGAGTGTTCCTCTATCCATTTCCCTAACCCTAACCCAGCCAACCTCCTGAATAAGGAGGTTTTTCTCTAGCTACCCTCTACTGCACTGTCTTCTCCCCATGAATGTAGAAATTACTTGCAACTTCTCTCTTCCTTTGACCCAACTGCTCTTTGATACAAATAACTCACGTCATTTGTACCCCTGTAAGTTTAACGATATGTGATAACTAGACTTTTCTGACTGTTGTATGCTGTGTGAATCAGAATTAAGAGCTGGCACCTACAGGATATGAGGGGGAGCACTAACAACACCTACAGATTATTTTTTTAGATCAAAAGAACACAATCTAAGTTTGCATTTTTTTAAAAAATGCTACCACTCCTTAATGATAATGGCCTAACTACAGTATGCTGCTAAGCCTTTAGGAAGCAATTAAAAACTTGGCTCTTCCAGGAGGCTTTTGGCGACTAATGGTGGTTATCTTACTTCCCCCACCTTCTTTTTTGTAATCATCATATATCCTATTTTTTTATTGATTTAAATGTACTGATCGATTGGGTTTGTTTTACATTTGTTTGTATAGCTGAACTGTATGGATTCTCTTGTTGTGAACCGCCCAGAGTTCCTTCAGAAAGTTAGGCGGTATATAAATAAATAAATAAATAAATAAATAAATAAATAAATAAATAAATAAATAAATAAATAAAGTTTTATGAAGCAGGAACAACTGCTGACATACTAATTGGTGTATACATTACAGTATAGTTATACCCTTTCCCATTCTATTTCAAGTGATAAAAGATTTGAGATTTAGATTTACTAAGTGATATAAGCAAATAAAGCTACTATCAACTGCAAAGGTCACACTTGAATAACATCCAACCACATAAAATGTTTTCTGCATTTGTGAATGATTTCGACTTTCGCCTCTCAAAACTGGAATTTCCTTTCCAAAAACTAGTACTAAAATACGGTCCCTAGAGGGCAGTGAAAGAATGTCACTTTGTGAAAGCACACTTCTGCTAGGCTTAGTCCATCCATCTATAAACATATGATAACATGAAGGCTTCCTACAGAATATGCCAGGGAAACGAAAGCTGGAAGAAATTATCCAAGAAGTAAACCTGAAGACACACGTTTAACCCAAGACAAAAACAGTATAAAATAATAAGCATAATAAGTAGAAGCGTATCATTGTAAAATGGAGTAAAAAGGCAAAAGACAAGCAAGAAATAGGAAATGAATCAATATACCATATTTTTTGCTCTATAAGACACACTCCCCCCCCCAAAAAAAGCAAGGGAAAATGTCTGTGTTTCTTATAGAGCAAATACAGCCCCACCGGAACTTCCAGAGCAGCAGCTGTGGTGGCCTCTGGATTGGTGGTGGCCGCTGTGGGGGGTCCACTACCAGTCTCCTTTCGTCCCTTGAAAGGACCCATGGGCTGCAGCGGCGGCCACCAGGTGCTTCCACCCGGCTCAGGTGCTCATCCATAAAGGTGCCCCAGGAATGGAGGGGAAGCGGTCTCCTCCCCCAACAACTGAATGAGTACCCAGGTGGAGAGCCAGAGTGAACATTACTTTAGTTGAAAGTTTATTTGTTTGTTTGTTTGTTTATTAGACATGTATACCATACCATCTGGCAACAAAGACTACTCTGGGTGGTTTTACAGGGTTAAGTCGATGCAAATGGCGAAAAAAGTATTAAAGCTACATCACATAAACATTTTGTCATCACACATTAAGATCAAAACCAGATACAATATAGCATATCAGTAATTTTAATATGTTTTAGTAAACATAAATTAGCTGAGAAGTGGCAGGTTAGATAAGCTTGAGAAGAAAGGTTGTGTTAGAAGCTCAAACTACCCAAGAAGAAAACATGCTAAATCAGTGCATGATGTGATTTAGTTCAAACTCCAATGGAAAATATATAAAAAAACAAGCATAAGTAAATAAGAATAAAGAGAACTGCTGCTGTCATGATAGGAAAGCAGTGTTAAAGATTAGCCCAGCACAGAGAGATCTTTTTTAGAAATAGTTTACAGAAAGGAAAACAGGAAAACCCATCATGGAGATTACGTTTAAGAAATCAGTACAAGGTGAAGGACCACACTAATATTTTGGGAGCTGCTCCTTGCACTATAAGATCTAGGAAAAATCTAATCTCTGGTGAATATACACATCCTTTATTCCAGGTAAAAGAGCAACCCAGAATAGATTACAGAAATCATTTCAAATTCTCCAGTTTTCTTGCCAAGACAACACACAGGGGACCCCTATTTTCACAATGTTTTGAGAAAGAGCAGAAACTTGTGAGGACAGAGCCATGCCAGAAAAGAAGAAGGAAGTGAAAGCTGGGAGGCGCAAGCCAGTGCGTTTCTACAAGGGCAAAAGTGGTACTGTAAGTTACAAATTCGGACCTGGTTGCTGTGGACTAGTGTCTTCTCCAATGTGAACTACACTGGTACGGCATGGCAGTAATGGGGATTTCTGCTGCTTTTCATTGATTTCTGGAAAAAAGAAAGAATACTCTCAGCACCTCTGGGCACACTACTACTGTTCTATGATAAAGCTCTCCCCTGCTTTGCCTGGATTTAAGAACTGCCAAGCCCTTACAGGATAAAATAAAGGATGCATAGACTACAGTACCGAGTCAGGCAGTACAGAGGTCATGGGTCAAATATAGCCTCCAAGGTCACTGATGTATCTCATTAAGGCAGTGGTTCCCAACCTGGGGGTCGGGACCCCTTTGGGGTGCGTCGAACGACCATTTCACAGGGGTCGCCATGAGCCAGTGAAGAAAAAGGCACAAACGGGTTGGGTCTGGAGGAGGAGGGGGAAGGGGGGGAGAGTGAGTTACAGCTTGATAGGTTGGAGGGGATGTCAGTCAATGGCACCAGAGGCTTTGATTGGCTGAGGGTGTCTGTGTCGAGGGAAGTTCTCTATGGCACCTGAGCCTGTGGCCTGCCAAAGGGGTCTCGTGGCCTCTTCCAAGCAGGGCAAGGGGGTCACCACAACATGAGGAACTCTGTTAAAGGGTCACGGCATTAGGAAGGTTGGGAACCACTGCATTAATGTATTCTACAAAACTGTGCCACCAAAATGCTAGACGTTACCAGCAAGCAAAAATGGAACACAAGTATCAGTCAACACTTCCTTTAAACTGAGTTGCCACTGAACTTCAACTGCCTTAAAACAGGTCAGAGCCCAGCAATGTGTGTCCTTGTATCAACTGTTAGACTCCTGTGTCAATCTTTTCAGACTCTTAATTTTTAAAAAAGTGCTGCAGTAAGGAACCTCCTTAAACGTTTTGGATCTCCATCACAACATCAACCTGCAAATCTATCAAGTCTACTGTCTATGGCAACAGGTCTCCTGGATCTCAGAGGTCCTTTTGATCCTTGTTACAAAAGATTTCTGAAAATATAAGGTGGTCTAAATATCTCCGAGAGTGAAACTAGGGCTTCTTGTAAGCAAAGAATGTGCTCTATTGCTTAGTAAGGCCTACCTTCCAAAAGGCTGTTTCTACATGTTGAACATCTGATCAACATCTGGCACTCTGTTCTCCTACCTAGCAGTGTTTGTCTGGTCTCTTCTTCCATACCCCTAAGTCTTGAGACTTTCTCTTAATAGAACATGAACCATTTCTATTTTACAAAGTCATTGATACAGGGCATAAATTTCTTAAAAGAGAAAAAACAGTATGAATCACAAGACACAAACACTAAGTAATAGATTCTGAAGGCACTATTATGCCATCTTCTCCAGGTTTTATATGCTTTGCACCTTCAAGTGAGAATTGACCTAGGGCTATCAAGGGAAGTGATATATTTAAGGAGTGGCTTTACCATTTCCATACCCCAGTGAACCTCCATGGCTATGGGGGGATTCAAATCCAGACCTTCTGAGTCTTAGTTCATCACTCTATCCTGCTACACCACACTCCAGGCTTTACAAGCTAGGAAACGGAAAATAAAACTCAAGAAATCTGTTATCAAGGCTTTTCCTGGTTACCTTTCCCTGTGCCAATATCCATGGTCTGAAAAATGAAATCCTTTTCCATTGCCCCACTGACATCTTCATGAGACTGAATGTGACTTTCCTGTTTCGGACCTCTTCTCACCAGTGTCAGCTGGACGGTTTGGCCAGTGTGCCGCAGAACTTCCACTGCTTGCTGGTTGGTGAAGCCCTGAAGGTTTGTCCCATCCACCTGAAGCATTAAAATATAAGGTACTTACCAGCAAGCCACACAGCATCATCCAAAATGAACCAAGGTTCACCTTAGCCATTTGCAAAAAAATTAGCTGTTCAGCCACCTAGACATTCTCCCTGTTCATTGGTCATCTCTGAATGCATGCATCCCAGGAAAACACATGAAGATTTATTCAAATTATCCTTTTTATATTAACCCACTTGAAGAGGGCACAGCTCAATCGATATAGTGGTACCCTGTATAAAGGAATTAATTCATTCCAAATGTATTTATGTTAAGCAAATTTTCCTTTATATAAATTTCCCATAGGAATGCATTGAAAACAGAGTGATCCCATTTTTATGCTGTACAGATTTTCCCCATAGGCGATTATGTTAAGCAAATTTCCCCTATCTCCAGAATTTTTTAAGTTGTACACATTTTATGTTATACAAACCATTTGTTATACAAGGTTCCATTGTATATGCATTTTAAATCATAGTCCCACGAGCTCCTTATTACTTTATTAGTATTACTGCTGGATAAAATGCATGCTACTATGAATGATCATGTGCTCATCAACTCTCTCGTTTTAATACATACATGTAATCAGTGAGAACAGAATGATCAAATAATTATAGGAAAACCAGTGGGGAGTAAACATATCAAGAGTATTCTTGTTCACTTACAAGTATAGGAAGCACTTTTCCAAGTGCAGATTGGTAATAGCTGGTGTACAAAAGGCTCCTGAGTTTGAAACAGACCACCAGACCTGAGGATGGAGGTACTCTCTATAAAGATACATGACTTAGCCATTTCCAGTTTGTAAATGGGAGTCTCGTCACAAAAGCCTCAGACACCCCAGAATGCTCTCATGCTTCTGATGGGAAGATGCCTTCTAAAAATGAGGACTAATTGGCCCAGTGATCAAACTCATCAGTGGGTTGTTGTTGGTGTTTTTTGTTGTTGATGATGATGATGTTTTACAGAATGAGAGTTTCTCAATGTACCATAAAGCGCTTTTTAAAAACGACTCATTTTGAACAAGTAAGCCATAACATAAGAATAAGTGGGTGGGTAGGTGTGTGCGCATGCGCGCACGCACACATACGCAGCATCAATGTCTGCCACCATACACTTGCTTATAATGAATACTGTGTTTTCTATTTCAATGCCTATTTACCCAGTTAGGGGGGAAAGCACATGAGTCCTTTACTGTCTGTTTATTTTAACTGTAAGGTAAAGGTAAAGGTTCCCCCCACACATGCATGCTAGTCATGTCCAACTCTAAGGGCGGTTCTCATCTCCGTATTCAAGCCGGAAGAGCCAGTGTTGTGCAAGTCCATGGCTATGTGGCCGGCATGGCTGCAAGGAAACACTGTTTTTACCTTCCTGCCTTTTACGGAGGTACCTATTTATCTACTTGCATTTTACATGCTTTCGAACTGCTAGGTTGGCAGGAGCTGGGGTGAACAGCGGGAACTCGCTTCACTGCGTGTCACCCGGGATTCGAACCGCTGAGCTGCTGACTTCGAAGTCAACAGTTTTCGGAGCCTTAGTCCACTGAGCCACCACGCCCCTCCACTGAGACACCACACTTTAAAAAAAACACATGATTTTTTTAACATGACTTTTTTTTAACATGATTAGCAAACCTCACCATCTCACTAGTTACTCCTAACTCCAGATCATTAATGAACAAATTAAAAGACATCAATTAAAACATAACATCCTTGGGGAGCCTACTGTTCTAATACAGACATGGACCTCTGGTCTTATACTATGAATGTTAGATTTTCTCAGGATCTTTGCTGTGGGGAACTGTCAAATGTTTTCCACAAGTAAACAGCATTTACTGTATCACCCCTTTCATATTCTTGTATACACAGTATTTTTCCATGTATAGGACTATATTTTTGTCTAAAATTGCTAGACTAAAAATTGAGGGTCATCTTATACATGGAAGCAATCCCAGGAGAGAACCGCATAGTTTCAAAACTGTAATTTTGGGAGTCATACATCAGAACACCTTATAGGTGGTAAAATATAATACTCTGAAAAATCTCCCTAAGGTTGATACCACAGGACACATTTTTGCAAAAACCAATCATGTACAGATTCTTCCTTAGCAAGACATCTCCTTCTACAAGGTTGGTAATTTGATATTTGATCAACTACAAAATACCCACAACAAAGATTAAACTAACAAACCCATAATCACCTGGATCACCTCTTGATCTCTTTTAAAATTCTAGGATTAACTCGGTCATTTTCTAGCATTCTAGTACAAACGCTTATCTTCAGGACATCTTATGTATTTTTGTCAAAAGAAGAGAGATCCAAAGAAAAACTCTTAGATATGAGTGCATTTCCATTTGGTTTCTACTTTATCATTAAGACAATAGGAGTGGATAATAATAAAAAAAATAAGCAGCCTATAAAAGCACACTTCCATTAGTACTTACTGCAATAATTTGGTCTCCAACATGGATTCTACCATCCTGCTCAACTGCACTGCCTTTTGTGATACTCTTTACAAAAATCCCAGAAGGTTCTGCACGTTGAAAGCAAAAATCATGTGATTAAACTGACATCTGAGCTGGTTAAGCTCCTATGGTATAAGTCAATAAACCCAAATAAAGTGACTCAATATTCTATTGATCTCAGTGATAGTGAGTGTAGCATTTAATTTGAAATATTACAGTATAGGTCAACAGTGGAGCCTTGTGTTTCTTAAAGTGTATATTACAGTGTGGAAACCTGTGCTTTAGCACACACATATAAAAGCAAAAAGCTTCAAAATAAGTTACTTATAGTGCCTTTAAAAACCCAACTTAGGTAAATATGTGTGCTTTTAACATACACCTTTTCCTTTCTTGTACGTTTCCATTTTTGATGCATGTGCTTGTCATTTTAATGGAACAAATGAGCAAACTTAAACCTGTTAATTAAATGTTGATATGAACTTTCTAAAGATTTCAAGTAAAATAAACATATTTAACAAATACAAACTATACCATCACGTAAAACTGACATAAATATGTAGTTGTCATTTAAAAATGTTCAGCTGAAATCCCAGATAAGTTTGCAGGGCCTTAAACCCGGGAAGTGCATACTGATTGTGCAACTGATTATACAAATCATAGGACAACTAGTTGTGCACGACATATATGGTACAGCTTCATAAATACCAGTTCTTCCTTGGCATGATTATGACTAATGATTGAACAACTTCCAGTTAGGCAGGCTTAGTTCCATAACAGGACTGAAGCCTTTAAATGTTAAATTTTCCCCATTTTTCCCTCTGCATATTGCATGTTTCTATATTTTAAGCATTTAAATTAAGACTTGAAAAACTCAACTAAATAGTCAGTCAATGGAAAGAAATCTGGGAATCACGGGTGAAGGAAATGATCAACACTACCTGAGGTTTTGTCTCCAATGTAGCCAGCAATTGTTATTCCTAGCCCTTGGATGTTCTTTGTAAGGTCCACATCAAATGTATTTCCATCTGCAATGCTTTCACACTGTGTCTCTTCGTCTCTCTTATGAAAAGAAGTAAGTATATGTTGTTATGCTCCACAAAAATAGTCCTTAAAGGCACTAACAAAAGGTGTTACCCCCCTCACTTAAGTTCTAATATTCCGGCATAGAAGTTGCAAAAAATAACATGACTTAACAGAATATGGCTGAAAGCAATTGTTTGACATAGCGAAATAAGCTTTCAAAAAGTTGACAATACTCTTCACAGCAGATTCTCAATGCATTTTTTTTTTAGAATAGGTGCATACTACTACTACCCTGCATAATGTTTTGTAGTTTGGAAATCCTTAAGTCTCAGTACTAGAAAAATCACTTTTCCCAGGTTCAGCCAGTAAACTGAAGCTCTTCAAATATCAAAAATCTTTTGCTGATGGAAGGAGCCCATTCAACCACAGAAATACGCCAAACATGTGGTGTATTAGAAAGTCATGCCAAAAGCATCATTAAAAGAAGAGAAGTAGAGGGTGGGATTGGGGTTTTCATCATAGCTGGTTTCTAACTGGGGCAGCCTGAAATTTTTGAATTAGTTATCTCCTCTATTCCCAGTCGAAGTGCCACTTTGGCTTCATATTAACCCTAGATGGTTGTGATTCAATATTTCGCGTCCTGGGGATAGGTTTTTATACATATAAACAACTGTTTCACGGACATATATACTGTAAGCGACAATATTCATCTATATAACTTGATTAGACTTAACCCCATCAACTGGATCTGGTCATTTTATATGTGCAGATCCAGATGAATTATTTATTTTCAATGGATAAAATATAAATTACATTTTGCCCTTCCTTTGCTAACTTTCACGGGATGTAAGAGTTAACACTATTGTTAACAATATTTAACTATTGTTAAAATTTCAAGGAGACAAAACAGGCCAAGATCCCAGCTTGCCTTCCACTCACTACTAATCAAAATTGCTATTGGTAGAAAATCAACTCGCAATTAAGGAATGTAAGAGTTAACACTATTGTTAAAACTATCTGTCCTCATTTGGAGGACAGATCTGACGGCAGTGAGTAGGGCTACACTTCAGCAGCTGACCGGCCACTATGTACGCTAGTACATCCTATGTCTTCCTGAGAATTGGCGAGGCCTCGAACCGCCAGGCGGAGTTGTCCCGGGTAGTTCAAGACCTCTCCAATCCTGGTCAGCTGGGGCCTCCTCCTAGTGAGTTCACTAGTGAGCAATTTGCAGCCTATTTTAGATAAAAAATTGAGGCCATCCATTCCGATCTGCCCCCAGTTGCTCTAGTCCATCCTCTGATATCCCTGGGGCCTCACCTTCTCTGTCCCCTCTCCTGGTGGAGTTTGGGCCGGTGTTTCCAGCGGAGGCCTCCAGAGCTATGGTTTATTGCCGGCCGGTGGCTACCCCTTCTGATCCTTGCCCAGCTTGGCTTGTTAAATCGGCCGGAGGGAACATGGCGGAGTGGGTTTCGGCTACTGCCACGGCCTCCTTCAGGGAGGAAATATTTCCTTCCCATCTGAAGGAGACCGTGGTGAAGCCCACATTGAAAAAGCCCGGCATGGCGTCGGACGATTTATCCAGCTACTGTCCAATTGCCATTGTTCCCTTCCTGGGCAAGGTGGTTGAGAGGGTGGCCGCCGTCCAGCTTCAGTCGTACCTGGAAGAAAATCTTATCCTGGATCCCTTCCAGTCTGGGTTCAGGCCGCTTCAGGGGCCTGAGACTGCCCTGGTCACTCTGCAGGATGACCTCATCAGGGAGGCTGACAGCGGGTATTCCTCCCTGTTGGTACTCCTTGATCTGTCAGCTGCCTTTGATACCGTCAACCACGGTAACCTGCTGGTCCAGCTTGCTGAGGCTGGAATTGGTGGCCTTGCACTGTCCTGGCTCCGTTCCTTCCCTGGCGGCCGTATCAGCGGGTTCAGCTGGGTGACGACTTGTCGGCTCCTTGGACTCTCCCTTGTGGGGTGCCCCAGGGGTCGGCAATATCGCCCATGCTGTTCAATGTTTATATGAGGCCGCTGGCGGAGGTCATCAGGAGATTTGGAGTTCGCTGTCATCAGTACACTGATGACACGCAGCTCTATCTCTCCTTTTCTTCTGCTGCAGAGGAGGCAGTACGCTCCCTCGACCTGTGCCTGGAGGCGGTCCTGGAACAGACCAGGACCAACCGGCTCAAGCTGAATCCGAAGAAGACAGAGGTTCTGTTCTTTGGGGCGCCCTCATCTGGGTACAATGGCCCCCTCCCTAGACTAGGGGGGGTGTTTCCCTCCAGCCTACAGAAAGGGCCAAGAATCTGGGCGTCGTCTTGGATTCAGCCCTCTCCCTGGAAGCCCCGGTGACGGCAGTCTCCAGGGCCACTTTTACCCATCTCTGCAGGATCGCCCAGATCCGACAGTACCTAGATGAGTCCTCCCTGAGGACAGTTGTTCAGGCCCTCGTGATTTTTAGGATCGACTATTGCAATGCCCTCTACGTGGGGTTGCCCTTGACCCTTGTCCGGAGGCTCCAACGGGTGCAAAATGCGGCAGCCAGACTGGTGGTGGGTGCTCGTAGATTCGAGCACATCACCCCAGTCTTGGCTCGCCTGCATTGGCTACCCATTGTCTACCGGATAAGGTTCAAGGTCCTGGTTTTGACTTTCAAAGCCCTCCACAGCTTGGGACCAGAGTACCTGTCGGAGCGTATCTCTCAGAGGTCGACTGGGACCAGACCCACGAGAATGGCGCAGACGTGCTCACTTAGGGTGGCCACACCCAGAGAGGTGCGGAAGTCGCTCACACATAACCGCGCCTTCTCTGTGGTGGGCCCTACTCTGTGGAACCAGCTACCTAGTGAGCTGCGCTTTGCAGCATCCCTGCCCGCCTTCAAAAAAGCCTTGAAAACCCATCTCTTCAAGGAGGCAAATGGCGGCCTTTGTGTTTAATTTCCCCCCTTTTCCCCCCTCTCCCTGTGCCGCCCATGCCATTCTCAGCGGAGGGTATTGTACCCTCCTATTTTTATTGGTGCCTCTGATCTTTTACGCTCGTTGTTGTTGTCTCATTCTTTTTTAGTGTACACCGCCCTGAGTTCCATTTCGGAAGCTGGGGTGGTATATAAATATAATAAATAAATAAATAAATAAATAAATAAATAAATAAATAAATAAATAAATAAATAAATAATGTAAAAATTATGTTTGCAAGAATTTGTGTGTGAGCAATATACCATATGTTCAATTAAATGGTTTTTTTTTTAAAAAAATAGCTTTTCAATTTAAAGTTTAGGCTTTTATTGGTGTGATTTATATATTCTCTATTTAATCTGCCTGTTTCCATGAACATATCTCTTTAGCAACATTTTGATAATAATGTTTGCCTCCCTGCACCTTGATGGCATGTAAAATACATGACAGCCATCTTGGAACACTCTCTCTTCCTTTCAGTCTTCTCTGTCCCCAAGAGATCTTCTTGGGGAGGGGGGGCAGCACTGTAGCAGGAGATAGGGAGAGAAGAAGCGAATGCTGCCTCTCCTGCCCCCCACCCTGCCTCAGAGGGAACCTTTCTGAGTAGAAGCCCCCCTCAGAGATGGTCCCAATGGCAGAATAAAAACTGAGGACCCAACCCTCTCTGTGCTAGAAATTAAAATGGTTAGGAAGATTGTGAAGAGAAAAAGAAACCCTCGAGTTCAACTAAAGGCAAAATTTTACTGTCAATGAAATTAAATGACTCAGGAACACAATAATAATAGCTTTTTTTTAATTATTTCAGGCAGACAAAACAGGCCAAGATCCCAGCTTGCCTTCCACTCGCTACTAATCAAAATTGCTATCGGTAGAAAATCAACTCAGAATTAAGGGAAAGAAAAGCTTATTTATAAACCAAAGAAGAGTTTCCAGCAAAGGATGTATTTGATATGAAAGAATGGTCCAAATTATGCTTGGGAAAGTCTTCCTGAAAACAGCAGGGAAGAAAATAACATGAACAAGTGTGAGCCTGTTGGAATAACCAGGCTGAGAAGTTTGAGTCTGATCCCCTCCTTATCTCCTTTATTTGAGTCTATATATTTCTGAGGCAGCACAGCGACGCAGAGCAGCGCCTCATTTTTCCTCAATAAAATCAAGCTAGTTGAAGCATCCTAGGAAACAGCTGTCGTATTTATCTATACAGGATGCCGAGGCTCCTCGTGCAGGCTTCTATTTCGCCTCTAAACAAAGGGAGGGACCCGTAGCCACTTTCGTTTCTTGACACTCCTTTGTTTATCCCCTGCCAATGCCCTTCCCTCAAGGCATCTTTCAATCCCCACATTTCTAGCCATAGTCCTCTCCTTGGCATCTTTTAAAAACATTGAGAAAGAAATCACTTCTGACTAAGACGATCACCGGCCAGGGTGGGGGGGTGAGGGGTGGGGGAGCATTGGCAAATGAAAGCCCCTTTTCAGAAAGCCAAGGAAGGCAGCCAGAAGAGCGAAACAGAAATGAAGGGTTCTGCATCCAGGGAAGATGGCAGCTGGGTAGCTGGTGCACGCGGAGCAGCAGCTGAAGCAGTGGCAGCTGACCTAGGTGAAGGAGCTGCAGCTGGGCGCCGGCTGGCACAGAAAGGAGACGGTTGATGGAGGCAGGGGGTGGGGTGGGGGGAAACGATGAGGTAAATGCGGGAAGCAGGAGGGAGTGGAGGGGAAGTGGGGGGGGGGGAGAGGCATATTGGAGAAACTGTTTTAATAATCCAGCTGGAGTGAAAGGGCTGCCACAGAGTGAGTAGGAGGTGCTGCAATGCACTGATAGCTCAGCTGTTGTTAAAGCACCATTCAAGTGGCACATTGAGGTTAGTGGGCTAGAAATTATTTGCATGTTTATACGTCTGGCTCCCGAGAGTTCCACCCCACCCACCCCCACTGCACAGACTTTTTAAATGACTACTCAAGGGAATTTAAAAACCCCATACACACACATACACAAGAGTGTGTCACTGTAAACATGCTTTTTTAAAAAAAATAAACAAAAACAAAACCGTATCTTTGGACTAATGAAACGGTGTCCCCTACAATCCGTGACTTGAGCGCTGTTTGCTGAACCTACGGCGTTTGTCATTACCTGGTGGTTATCCATCACGAACATCTGAACTGGGGTGCCTGGAGGAACAGCGGGTGGAACGGGCTCTTCAATCAGACCTCTGGCTATCACCAGCTTCACTCGGTTTCCACACTGCCTCAGCACCTGTGCCACTTGCTCACTGCCCATTCCAGCCAGATCGGTATCACCTATCTTCAAGATGTGGTCTCCGCTGTGTAGCCGGCCATGCTAGATAAGGAGGGACATAAATGAGTATCTAACCACAAAAAAAAGACAATATACCCCACTGGGATGGTAAGGCACAGGCAAGGTCCCTCTAAGGTGCCCGTGAGTACAGGTGCGCATGCTTCTGCCCACCTCTGTGCAGGGCTTTTCCCTACCCTGATTGTTTGTGTTGCAGTCACAACCTGCGGGGGAGGAGGTGTGTTCCTGCAAGACAAGTGTACACTGAATAGGGCTCTGCACATTGGGGGATGAAAAATTAGAGAGTACATTGTATGCAAGGATACTAACTGTGTCAAAATGTTGTGTGAGTTGCATTATAGTTAAATGTTATTATGGGTCCAATAAAGGAAAGCATGACCATGGAACATGAAGAATTTATATTTCACACAGCCCGTGCATGCTCCTCTCCCAAGTCCTACTTTTCCATCTCACTAGGATAAGAAAGTGGCCCTGTGCTCTCAAAGGCTATGCCAGGGACTCTAAGCTCTGGGAGTTTCAACCAAGTACAGCCCCAACCATAAACCGCATGTCTGTTATGTGAGGACCAGGCAAAATCTTTACAAAGAGGCTCTTGAGCAAAATATGATAGCCACCAGGTGATAGAGGGGCCACTGGAATTCTGAACACAGTGACAATGTGAAAAGACATGTTACCTGCTAACTGTAGTGATTTAAGTCAGTGGTGGCAAACCTTTGGCCCTCCAGAAGTTTGGGACCACAACTCCCACAGTCCTTTGTCATTGGAAATGCAGGCTTGGAATTCTGGGAGTTGTGGTTCAAAACATCTGGAGGGCCGAAGTTTGGCCACTACTGCTTTAAGTAGTCATGGTCATATGCGAAATCACACATATGTGTTCTTCTTTCATGCCTGTATAAACATCTTCAGAACCTTTCAGAATATCTCCTTGTGGTCTATCAGAGCAAACAATTTTCTTTTTCTGAGAACTGGCAAACATTGTTTCTGGTGTCACCATCCTTAATTTCTTTGTGTTTATGTGTGAGTTCACATCCCTCAGGTCTAAGATTGACCTCAAGACCCCATCATTTTGTGGGACAGTGATATAATGTGAAGCTGTCATCTCTGGACTCAAGAGGAATGTTTTCTATGACATCCTTCTGGAGGAGTTTGGTTATCTCTTCATCCAGAACTTGAGATGGTGCTGTAGCTCTGAAGTGGTCTTTTTGGCAAGAGGGAGGTACACTCTATATCACCCTGCATGGCCTGGTAGTGGTAGTAGGACGGCAGAAATGACCACTCCATTTCAAGGAAGAATATGGTACAGCGCCATACTAGTAGGGAGGGTTTCTTGCCTCCTCCATGGTGAAACTTGCCACATATCTTCCCACAAAGGGGGTGGGGCTTTCTCCTTAAGGGTTGAATCCAAATCAGAGGAGGATCTATGAGATCTCTCTTAACAGGAAAATGACGCTTGGGTTTGGACAATCCGTGGGCTCATATCAAGTGGCGGCCACTTGCTCAAAGTTCACCAGGTCAGTTGGCTCCATTTTGGAGAATGCTACATATAGGTGAGGATGCCCATCCATGGGAATCTCTTCTTCAGAGGGTGAGCCCAGACAAAGAAGGTCATTGTGCTTCTCCTGGTCCTTACTTTGAGGTAAGCAATGGCGTGACCATAGCAGGAGCAGGTGCCTGATAACTCCTTGTTTTATTGTCTTATAGGCTTTTTGGTAGGCCTTGTTTTCCTTTTTCTGCACAGAGGGTAATGTCTCTGATGATGACTTTAAGCTTGACGCCCTCCCCTCAGCAACAAGGGTTGGCATGGGCTGGCTAGGTTCTATTTGAATGGATGGATCCTCAAGTGCTTCCGTGGATCTTGTCGCCAGACTGGAGTGCCTCCAAAAGAAACCATTGGGAAAGAATCTTACAAAGGGAGACTCCTGAAACTAACACAGTCTCCTTAACAATGAAGTTGATGACTTGTATAGATTTTCCCCAAAATTAGAATTTCAAAGAGGACTGCTCGCTTTTGGCAGCTACCTTGGTGAATTTACAGCAGGCCTGACAGTTTTGTGTTTGATGCCCCTCACCCAAGCAATCAAGCCACTTAAGAGTGTTGAATGGATACTCAAATGGCTAATGTATTCCTTAAATGGGCCCGCTGGGGCCATAAAAAGGAAGGAACAGCCATTAAACAATGAAGAAGGATTATAACCAACAATGAATATAATAATAAAAAATTAAGACAAAGAGATTGGGAGAGGGAGGGAGGGAATCAAGGACAAGGTATGCAGTATCTACATACAAACTATTTAGGAGCTGAGCAGAATATGTGAAAGCTCTAGAGAAGCTCACAAGCAGTTCCCTCAGTGGCAGCCAACAAGGGAACCGAGGATTAGATACTTGATGGGGAGCAGTGCCATGGAAAGGGCATATCCTAACACTGTCTTGAGGCTCTGGAAGGTTCTGAAGACCTGTGTGCAGGTGGAAAAGGATCCCATATGTATGATTCACTGAGACCATGAAGAATATTATGGCTACTGCTTAAATTAAAGATCTTCCATGTATATCCAGAAAACTACTGCTATTGAAGCTGTTTTACAAAGTAACATGTGGCCCTTGGGTGGGAAGGGGCATGAATCTTAAACCAATTTCTCCTAAATAAAATCCAGGGATCTTTTCTTTGTACAGCAAAAATATAAAGATTTTTAGATGAATACATTCCTATTGCAATTTTGTGTCACTCAATGTTGCAAACTACAGTGTGCAAAAATGTGCAGAGCGTGTGTACCTGATCAGCTATTCCTCCCGGAAGGATTGTCTTAACAATCACACCAGTTGATTTTCCACCCACTATTCCAAATCCCAAACCTGAGCCGTCATTCACCAACTCAATGGTCTCCACATGTTGCCAGTGAACCTAGAGGTAGAGGGAAAAGTCCATGAATAAAAGCTCTGGATTAAGTTCGAAAATAATATGCATTTGTCTTGTTTCCAGTGCTACCGAGCCAAATTCACCATGCCTGTTTTTTACATCACATGTTGTTTTTATTGGCTACATATAGTGGCCCCCCATCCATTCGTAGTTCATATACAGTGGACCCTTGTATAACAAACGGTTTGTATAACATAAAATTTGTACAACATAAAAAATTCCGGAGATAGGAGAAATTTGCTTAACATAATTGTCTATGGGGTGAATTTGTACAACATAAAAATGGGATCACTCTGTTTTCAATGCATTCCTGTGGAAAATTTGTATAAAGGAATATTTGCTTAACATAAGTTCATTTGGAACAAATTAATTACTTTATACAAGGTACAACTGTACTGCAATCCAGGTATACCGCTGGACCGCAGCATCTGAAAAAAGCCCCCCTGGGGTAACAGTGGAAAGGCTTGTTTCAGGTCTCCCATACTTATGCCAGGACCCCAAAGGGCCTCCCTGCGAACAGAAGTGACTCCGGCCAAACTGTAAGTCACTTCCGGGTCGCTGAAAATCATTTTGAGGCCTCCGAGGGCCTTCCTAGGCAGGTCGGAGGCCTCAGAAATGATTTCTGGCAACCCGGAAGTGACTTCTGGTTCGCAGGGAGGCCCTTTTGGGGCCCCCAGAAGATCCAGGAAGGCCCTCGCAGGCCCATTTGGGGCAGCACCAGGCTGGGGATAAGAGCCCCCAGCTAGGTCCCTCCAGGCCCGACCTGACCTGCATCCGTATATTGCAGATTTTCAATTATCACGGGTCGGGTCCCTAATCCCCGTGATAGCTGAAGGGTCACTGTATTCATTCCAGAAGTTTGTCTAGGAGTAAGCACGAGAAAGAGCTGATTAATTACCCAAATGGTCATCTGTGAACTTGTTCAATCTATCCGTCTCCCCTCTTTGAGTGTCCCTATCACCTAAATTAAATGTCCTTTGTATCTGCTGCTTGTGATGGGGAACTGGGAGGAGGGGCATGGGAAACCTGCACAAGCATACTGATGCACAGATGGGCCTTATACTAAAACCCTGATATTCTGATCTGGATGTTTCCAGAACAGTTTCATACAGGTATACAACTGAGTAATACAGGTAAAGAAGAATAAGCCTGCTGCTTCCCTACAGCAGCTATGGGGGAAAAGACTTCAAGATCAACAGCTGTGCTATAAGTAAAGTATAGGTGCAGCCTACGTGAATTTTCTCACCAGATACTGTTCAGATAAAAATAGACAATAAATAAGTCAACTGGTAACAAATGCCCAAATGCCACTCTGAACACCAACAGAGTCAGGGCCGTTACATTATTTAGAGAGGAGACCATCATAAAATACCACAGATCGGACAGTAGTGCTGAGAATGAATCCTGCCTTAAACCTTCAATAATTACTACCAACCGTGTTGATAATACTGGGCTAGATGAACCAATGATCTGACTTATCACGAAAGGCTGTTTGTTGTTTTCCTGTGTTCTTAACTGAAAGCAGAAATTGGTTCTTAAAAAATTAAAAACTAAAAATTAAAAATAAAATTTTCATCTTACATCTCAGAATGGAACTTATCCACTTATCTTAAGACTATGTTATAGATGTGGAAATATATATATATATATAAAAATGTGTGTTCTCAAACAAATTTGCTCCTTTGCTGATAAGGATATTTCACAAACATATTTAACCCAAGGAGAATGACTAAGAAAGCAGCACTGAAACCTCCTTTGAACAAAAAAAAGGGAAAGCACATTCATTTTCAAGGTGCTGATGTACTCACCGGATTGGAATGGGCCGAAATTGTACTAGCAGCTGACGGAGACCGAGAGACTATTGGGCTAATGAGCTGTGGTAAAGAGCCCCTGGCCACAACCAGCTGGACACTATCTTTTGCTTTCTGTAGAAGGCCGATAGCCTGTTGATGCGTAATTGTCTGATCAAGGGGTTGCCCGTTAATGGCAAGAATTTGATCTGCTTCCTGCAGCCTTCCATCTCTATTAAAAGCATGCGAAAAGTAAACAAATTAATGAAAAAAAGTGCTGCCACCAAATATTACAAATTTTGACAGTTTTTGCCAAGTAGTTTCTTTTAATCCTGTTTTTTTTTATTTCCTCCTACTATTTTCTTTCTTCTTCTTTTTTTAATCTTTGCCTGCAGTTTTGCTATGAGCATCTATCTTGGCACCCTGGTGATCAACTCCCTTTGAAGCTAATCCCACTGCCACTCTCTCTTGGCTTCACCCCACAGCTAGCTCCTTTTCGCTGCACCTCCATCCGAGACTAAGCATATTACATGTTGGTTGCTTCCAGCCTCCCCTGCTATAGCTTGGGATCTTCATTCTTGACTCCAAGCCTGCTGTTTAACAGACCAAGTGTTCCCAGTGTAAGTGCTGAATATTCATTGAGCTGTAGAGTTTGCTCACCAAGTACTGTACTTTCATCAAAATGTTGAGTGGTGGAAGTAATTTTCCTTCTTAAAATCTAAAGAAGGAAGCTACATTGCAAACTAATATTCTATAGAAGGGCTCATTTCTAATAAAGAATGTAGCTTTTCCCTACTTTCATTAGAGCAAACTGAAATTGTAAGGTGAATTTCTCCTTCATTTAGAAATAAGGAATCTAATATTGTAGCTTCACTTTGTAGGAAACACCAGATATAAAACAGCCAAAATGAAACTCTTTAACATTTTATTGCCTTCAATGGAAGAATAAAACATCTGCTTATCTGTCATCCAATGAAATAACAGAAATGAAAACAAATGAAATTTGCCTTAATTGTACTCTTTGGCCAGAATCCTATTACTTGTATACAATGTAAAAACTACACATAAACTGCAACAAGGAATTCCTGCTACATAAGAAGTTGACACTACTGAACACCAGTTTTGTGACTTGACGATGCATGCAAGGAATACATGTGATGACTTCATTAACTAGCAGCAATTCACCAATAGTGACTAATAGTGGCATATTTAAATAACAGGATTCTGGTCAGCATTTTTGTACTTCATGAAAAGGTTCTGTTTACATGCAACAGCATATTAAAAAGGTTTTCAGTGTATCATTCACTTCCAGAGGGGCAAAAATGCACCTCTAAATATACTATCAATATACTACCTGCTTAAACCGTAGGACCAATGCACATCATTGTATTCATCAGAATTATCAAATACAATCATTTTTGAGAAAGATCTGATTATAGTACCCCCCCTACCCTTTCGCGGTTCATATACTGTGGTCCTGCTATATCACCGGACCACAGTATATGAAAAAAGCCCCCTGGGGCAAGCTGGAAAAGCCTGTTTCAGGCCTCCTGTACTTACCCCAGGCTTGGTGCTGCAGCGAACAGGCCTGCAAGGGCCTTACTGGGCCCATCGGAGGCTCCAAAATAGCTTCCCTGCAAACCGGAAGTGAATTCCAGAAATAAGAATTTGTTTTCCAGAAGTCACTTCCGTTTCGTGGGGAAGCCATTTTGGAGCCTCTGACAGGTCCGGGAAGACTCTTGCAGGCCCATTCAGGGCAGCACCAGGCCGAGGTTAAGTACAAGAGCCCCCAGCTGGGCCCCCCAGGCCCAACTCAACCTGCATCCACGTATCGCGGATTTTCAATAATCGCTGGTCAGGTCGGATCCCTAAACCCAACAATAGGTGGGAGGTTACTCTATTATTGCATGCCAAAATGAGAACCAAATGTATTTCTCTGTACCTCTGCATACTGTTCTGAACCAGAAGAAACAGGTGCCTAAGAAAAGGCCATTTCATATAACCTTTAGTATAGCCCCAAAAATATACATGTGCACTTTAATCACCTATTAATCCACCTCTTACATGTCCACCCCAGAAAACAGAGTAGGGAAGTTATAACACTGAGATCTTAAACTTTATATAAATAGAGATGGGCACAAAATGCCAAAATGGTGTTTCGTTTCGTGTTTCATTTCTCCACCACCCGTTTTGTTTCATTTCTTACAAATTGATGGTTTAAAAAAAATCATTTCGTATTTTGTTTTGTTTCTTTTAACACAAGCCAACCACCTCAGCACGGTGGGCTGGTTGGCGTTTGTTTGGTGGGGGGTTTTTTTGGTGTGTTTTTTTTTACAAGAGCCCAGCAAGGGACCAAGCTACAGCTGATCGGGGGTTTTTTTCAAAAAAAAAAAAAAGCCCCAATCACCTGCAGCACGAGCCCCCTGATGGGCGCTTGCAGCAAAAACTAAATAAATAAATAAAAATGTAGAGCAGGGAGCCCGTGCTACGGAATATTCTGTTTTGATATTAGTTGAAATGGACAAAATATGATAAGAAGAATAGATAGTGAACAGATTTTCTAAAGCATGACATACTTTCAGGACAGTCTTATAATCCTTGTTTTTGCAGAAGAAAAAACAGTAGTAAGAGCTGAAAATGAAACTGTCCAAAATGTAATTACAAATTAAATTCTCTGGTACATTTTCCCTCATGGTTAAGACTAAACACAGCATGACCCATGGTTTGGTAATTCAGCCTGGTTCGGTGTGTTGCCTGCACAGATGTTCCACAGGGGCCACACACTACCCTCCCTGCCTTGTCCAGGCTGCTGCCCACTCATCATCAGCAGTGCACTTCCCTTCTCTGCGTCATTGCCTCTTCACTGGCAGCACCACAGGTTTCCCTGCCCTGCCTCCCCATCTGAGTGGGCAACCGTTTAGAGGAAACAGAGGAGGGAAGCACATTTCTACTGGTGAGGGGGGCAACCACAAGGAGGAGGCAGGGAAGAGATACATGCAGCACCCACAGAACTCCGCGGTTTGAGCCCACCTCGAATTATGAACTATGTGTATCAGATAATCTATTCTCATCTCCCCCCAAAAGAGATTACTTGCCTCTGTGCCACACTTCCATCTTGAATCTCCTGCACAAATATGCCCAGTTCACCTCTGTATTCACTCTTCAGGCCAACTACGCTAAAGCCCAGACCACCACTTATAGGTTTTACGAGGTCTATTGTCTCAACAAGGCGGCCCTGTTCGCAAATAGATTGAAAAAGGACCATTTTGAAACAAATTCAGAAGCAATGATTCCAAAGTTCATGAAAAGTTAATGCTCAGATGTTTAATGAAATAAAAATGCATGTTCTAAACCTAATATAATGCTAACAAAAAGTCTGCTAACAAGATGGGGGACACACACCATAGAGCCATCTCTGCCATCTGAAGTTTTTAAAAGATATATGGTAGGAGATCCAAAAACAGGGGAAACCAATCATACTTTGTGGTTCCATAATAATGGAAGATAATGCACCAGCAGAAGGACCGCTGCAGATTCCACCCCAAAAAGGTAAGTAACAAATACATCCAATACCAATGCAATAAGCCTATGTGCTGATTAGCATACTGAAACAACCTGGACATCTTTGAGGCTCCAATATTTGTTACAATTTTAATGATACCTCCTTCCTAATCCCAATCCCCCACACACCACACCACCCAAAAATTTCTCTTTTCTTTCTGTTTCAGAGCTAACTATAGTTAGCATCTGTTCTGGCTTGATAACAAGTCACAGTAGTCGCCAACTCTGACATTACAAATAGGCTTGTAAAATGGGGCTTAAATTAATTAGGGTCACCATTAGCAATGGTTCAGACACTGTTAACTCTGAAAAGGCGAGTAAGGTGGAAAACCATTGTAAGGAGGACTACGAAATGCTGTAAATACTCCCAGCCATCTAAAATTATGTCCTAGTGCCAAATCATTCAACTCCCAGCATCTTACCTGTGCCATGTTTCTTATCAGTAGTTCAAATTCATCGCTGGCAGACCTCCCTTTAAACTGAGGGGTGAGGGACCGTGGAACAACCCCTAGCCCACTGGAAAGACTGCCGTTCTGCTGAGCCAGCAGATAGGATTCATTGTGGAGCGAAGACCCCTCCGCAGCATTTGGGTGCGAAAGCTGCAGGAGCTCAGCAGATGAAGAGGCTGAAGGCGCAACATTTCCCTAAAAAAAGGGTTTACAACATAAATATTTTCAAATATCAGGGTGTTATTGTAGGGTGACCTTACTCAACTAGAGATTGGCTAATTGTTTTGAAGTGACTATAATAAACTATTGTTCAAGCCTTAATTTAAAAGCACTTTCATTTTCAGGGCTATTTTTTTCTAATACTCTCCTTAATTTTATTAACTCTACACATATAAAAATCCAAACCTTGACATTGTACGGCTTAGGACATTTTTAAAGGCTTAAATATGGTACAGACTGGCAGAGTTTTGATGTATTATTGACTACTAAATTGTCCACAGTAATTGATAGCAGCACTCCACTCTAATGATTTTCATTTTTAAAGCTAATTAAAGAAATTGAGTTGCATAGTCAAAGGGGATTAACCTAATGTGAAAAGTCTATGTCAGGCAAAGTAGCTTCTGGCTTCAACTCCAAATCTGAGGGGCAGAGGAAGAAAAGATAAAACCAACTCAATCAAAAAATGTTTGAGTGGTACAGGTATATGAAAGAGCCTAGAATCCACTGTACAGTATATGAATTTGCATTAATGTTATGAGTACATCAAAACATCTTCATGTCATGGAGCATTAACATCCAACAGAACGCCCGTGTTCTATGTTTCACATCTTCCATACTCTTTAAAGGACACTAGGCACAGAGCTAGTGACTTGACTAAAGCCAATCCACAAGCTTCCTAGTCACACAAACTTTTAGGTAGCTACCTACAGCACTGTATTGGCTCCAGCTAGGATTATCAAGAAATAATTCATGGCTTTAGCAGTTATTTAATAACTACAAACTGAATCTGTGTGCACAAAGATACAATGATGAGAAAGGTAGCCAAGCGAATTTACACATATTAAATCCTCCTATTAAAAATCCCAAAACCTTTTGCAAAGAGAAAAAAAACTGGTTTTTTTTCCTTTGCTCACATGCACCACAAACGACTATGTTGCAATCCCACAGGCTTAAAATTCTAAGAATGATTCATTTCCAACAGTAGAAACAGAAGGGCAAATGCAATTTCATGGCATTTTTTCTGGCTCACCATTCATAGTCTGGACAACAAAAGGAACAACGCTCAGGAAGGAACAAAGTATGCTACTAAATGCATAGGCTGACATGGCTCCAATACATTAACACAAATTTGATTCTTTAAAAAAAAAACCTCCAGTTTATAAATGTAGGATATTGTACTTCTGCATAAATAAAACAAATACTGTGCATCAATAACTGTCTTATCATAAGAAAGGGAACCTAGAAATAATATATATATATATCCACAATTTAGAACACCAGCAAATGACCTGATAATGTTGTATAATATTATGCCCGGAGGTAGGAAAAGGATGGCATGTTTTACATAGTAAAGAGCAACCTGAGAGTTGCCAACATTAATGGCAACAATTAAGATGGTCAACATACCCTCTTGTGCTCATTAGCAAAGTAACACTAAGCAAGTAAAAATCCCAGAAGCTGATTTCTTTTTTTCTTCAGTTTACCAATTGTCAGTTGTCATGGCTTTTTAAAAAAATAAGTATGAATGCTAATGAGAACTGCATTTTAATTTTCTGGAGTTACATGGCAAAAAGCCCCTCTTTGTGGAGGACTATCACTCAATTACTTCTTTTAGTATTGCTCATTTTATAACAAAGCACTTTTTCCCCATCTGAAGGGTCTAGTTTGTGAATAAATATTTCGGCCCTGCAGCCTGTTTCGAAATAAAACCACTCTTCTCTTCCATCATAAGCAAGATTGTTCTTTTGAATTTATGTGAGAGATGTTTAGTGTCGCCCATTTTTGAAGTTGTGGAACAGTTTTACTGCTAAAATACTAGAACTTGACAATCCATTGCCGAAACCTCCCCAAATCTGGCACAGTGCAAAAACAGACTGCCAGCTACAATTGTGCCTAATCTGGTGCTGAGCTGAAGTCTAGTTTCAAAGTTATAAGTTTTTGTTTGGGCTGCCCCCATTTTTATAATTGATTTGTAGAATGTAGATTCACTCCACTATGTACTGTTGTGCGTCAATAATACTGCATGTGTCTGGCCTTCAGAGGACTCTAAATGGAAGTACCATGATTTACATTTACGTTTTCTTCACATCTACAGTAGGACCCCAGTATCCACTGGGGATTGGTTCCAGGCCTTCCTGTGGATAATGAAAACCGTGGATAAGAGAGAACACCAAAATCCCCAAAAAAGTGCTGTTTTGTGACAGTAGCTTGCTTTACGGCTGCTGTTTTGCAACAGTAGTTTGCTTTACAGCTTCTGTTTGAGGCAGTAGCTTGCTTTATGGTTTCTGTTTTACAACAGTATCTTGCTTTACAGTTGCTGTTTGTGACAGTAGCTTGCTTTACAGTTGCTGAATTACTTATTTACTTTTTTCCTCTGCAAACCGTGGATTACTGAATAAGTGGATACAGGGGTCCTACTGGATATTAAGCATTACTCTTTTGCACTATAACTCCAGTGTCCTGAAGACAGCATGGACATTGGGAATTATAGTCTTCCAATCTGTGAGTCCAATTAAAATTTAAATAACTCTAGGAGTAGAAATATTGCAATCTGTGAGTTCAATTTTAAGTATCTATAGGAGTAGAAATATATGTAAAGTAAAACATGGGTTTGCGAGCATATTTGTTGCAGAAACATGCTTGTAATCCACAACACTCATATATCAAAATGAATTTCCCCATAAGAAATAAAGGAAACTCAGATTACTCATTCTACAACCCAAAAATATTCATATAAATTTATTAAAATGCTGTAATATAATACAAAGTAATAAAGAAAATACAAAATATAAAGACAAATAAAACAACGTATCAATACATTTTTGTAATGTACAGTACTGCATTTAATGTAACTGGCAATAAGGCAGGAGAGGAAAGAGTCTATATCTGCAGGCAGCCTGACCTAGTATAAAGCAAAGCATTCCTAAACTTACTCTTGTATGGAAAAGCAAAGGACTGCCTATAGGTACTCTGAAGTGACAAATCCCTGATTTTTACCAACCACTGAGGCCCGAGACCAAACATGGGGGGATATTACCCACAATCCCACAGGGAGAAAGAGGGGGGAAATTGGCTCAGTTGTGATCATGTGACATACTACCATGCTCATATTGCAAGACACTGCTCATTTATCAAGAAATGGTTGCTCGTCTTGCGGAACGCTCGTAGAACAAAGCACTCATAATTCAACATTTTAATGTATCACCAGTATTAGAGATGTGCAGATTTCTAGTTCTGGACTGTATCTCCTATACCACCTGTGGAATTCTGGGAACCATGGTCGAAAAAAAAACCCAACACACAAATCTGTAGCTCTCTAATCAATTTCATAAACATAAAGCTCCCTTCCGCCCCAGATAACATGCAGCAGTGATACTGCAGAAAGAATGCCAACATATGCTCATCCTAATTAAGCCTTTCCACAGGGAACAACATGTGAGTAATGGATGCCTTATGCTGGAAGTGAGAGTACCCTGATGTCTGTATGCATTCAACTTGGTATAACATGTACACAGTAGAGAACCACTGCCAACGTGCTGTTCACATGGAAAAGTTACAGGCCAGCTGGCTAAGAGATTCCAGTAGTCCAAAGAAGTAACTTCTTCAAGCTTCAGCTAATTCTCCCCCCTTGCATATAAGCTGTTTTATCCCACAAATATAAAGGCACAATAATTCAATCATGAGATAATTTCATAGCAAAGTAATTATGTAAGCACTGTACAGAAGAAACACCACTTTCTTCTATAAATTGCCTTATGCTAATTTGCCACAATTCCCGTTCCTTTCACTATATATAACATCTGCAAGATTTCCATAATTTGGCAACAAACAAACAAAAGAAATCTCTGATGCCAAAGTATAGGATAAAACATACATTTCTGAGTTATACTGTAGCTAAGCTCTTCTTGCAATCAAATGATACTTGCAGTAGTTTTCTTGAAATTTACCTAATTAAAAGAAATCTATTTCGATTACAATTACGGCAAGTCAGCATTTCAAGCAGCAACAAAAAGTTCGATCCTAAGTTTTAAAACTTGCCTTTCCTTGTACAGTACAGAGCTAAAAAGGGAGGGTGCCGGGGAAATGGGAAGATCAATCTACATTTCTCTCTGCTTTTCTCCAGCGTGCCTGTCAACTTGCCCTTTGGGAGAGAAAGAACTAAGCCTCGCTAGCTATGCAAAACACCACCATGAAACTGCGATTGTGGTCAGGTGGTAGCCAAGTGAGTGACCTCCTGGAAGAGGTCATCCACTTCATTTCATTTCATTTGCCCCACATTCTCTGGACTGAAGGTGCAATCGGATGGGCATTTATAGCCTGTTCTTTAGACCACTGCAGGGAAGGATCGGTTCACTCCCTTTGTCAGAAACCACATGATGCAATTGCCGGAGTGAACCAAAATCATCTCCAGGTGCTTCTGTTTTGGTGTGTGCAAGGCAGATTTGGCCTGTTTCCAAGCATGGGTGGTCATTGGGAAGTGAGCCTTTTGACAATATTGCAAAGCAACTTACAGTACAGTATTTTTCCATCTATAAGACTATATTTTTATCTAAAATTGTTACAGTTGTCCCCCGCCCTTTTGCGGTTCATATACTGTGGTCTGGTATATCGTGGGTCTGCAGTATATGAAAAAAGGCCCCCTGGGGTAAGGAGGAAAGGCCTTCCCAGGCCCGTCAGAGGCCCCAAAAGTGCTTCCCTGCAAACTGGAAGTGACTTTTGGTAAACCAGAAGTGACCTCCGGATCACTAGAAAGCACTTTGGGGTCCTCCGAGGGCCCGGGAAGCCCCTTGCAGGCCTGTTCGGAGCAGCGCCAGGCCTGGGGTAAGTACAAGAGCCCCCAGAGAGCCCCCCCCCCGTCTTGATCAGACTCAGCATCTGCATATTGCGGATTTTCAATTATCGCGGGTCGGGTCGAGTCCCTAACCCCACCGATAAGCGGGGGTTTACTGTAAAACTAAACATTGAGGGTCATCTTATACACAAAAGTAAGCTGATGAGAGAATCGTGCAATTGCAGAACTATAATTTGGGGTTAGAAAAGTGGGGGGTCATCTTATACATGGGGGTGCCCAGTAGATGGAAAACTACGATACAGTAATTATTTCCTTGACCTCCCCCCACCCACCCCATGGAGGTGGCTGGGGAAGTGAAAAAACATTGTTTTTAAGTGTGTATTTGGTGCATTAGTTTAAAAATAAGAGGGGGGGAGAGAATGTAAAGCCTCATCCTTGTTCTCTCTCTCTCTCTCTCTCTCTCTCTCTCTCTCTCTCTCTCTCTCTCTCTCTCGTGTGTGTGTGTGTGTGTGTGTGTGTGTGTGTGTGTGTGTGCGCGTGCGTGTGTGTGTGTGTGTGTGTGTGTGTGTGAATGTATGTGTCTGATAAAAAAAACTGGTGACCTGCTCTCGCTGGGACTTTTACAAACAAAGCAAACAAAAATTTGCTTTGTGATCCTCTCATGTCTCCTCTTGCCACCACTGCTCGGCTTGCCCCCTTGCAAAACCACACACACAAATAAATAAATTCCAGCATTTGGGAAATATTTTAAATGCTCTTATTTCCTACTGCTTCCAAACTTCTGCAATACCTCAAGAATCAGCCCTTAGTTACTGAACATTCATGAGTGTGGGAGCCCTCATTCCAAACAGATTTCTACAGGTGATGAATGTACATCCATTTCCTCCCACAAGGACTATTCACCATCACTCAAGAGGATTTGTCATGCTGTGAGCAGAACAATGAGCAGCAAAATAGGCCTGCGTGTCTTTTAGAAATGTAACATCTTCTATACCTTTCAAACCCAAATCATCATTAAGGAATGTAGTGCAGGACCTCTGCTAACGTTTTTAGCAGAACTATGAACTGACAACCAACCAAGAGAAGTCTTAATATAACTTTGACTCCAAATGCAACTTTCAAAAATATATATAACCCCAACAACCCTGAAATTGTGAAAGAAGAACTAGGATTTAAAGGGGTACAGTGAAGACAGAGTACACTGCAGTCTGTACTTTTCCACCCTGTTAAAAAAAATTTCTTCCAACTTGCATGAAAAGTATTTGAAGAATGTCTCCCAGCCAAGGAAAGGGATTTTTCTCATTAACACAGCTTTGAGCTATTCTGATAAAGGAGGGGCAAGCAAACCCTGACAGAATGAAGACTTGGGTTTGCCAGCTTGGAGCGATTACTGTTTAAATATTTAAATATTTCAAATTATAAACAGAAATCAAATTAAGACTTAAGAAGTTCATCATATCACAAGAGTGGAATTTATTTATTTGTATTTATTCTCTCTTTTTTTTGCCTCCCTTATCTTCAAGCACCGGGCTTTTGCTGTGACATCAGAGTTACAGAATGGCCAGCCAATAAAGAATGGCAATGCTCAGAGGAAAACTATGTGCTTGCTTTTAGAGTGCTAATATGCAAATGAGTGCTGGAGGCAGGGTACCATTTTCCCATTCTGAAAGAGAGCACTGATCCAGCACAGTTTAGTTCCCTAACTGTCAGGGTTTTGCTCCTTCTTATCTGCCTACTTTGCAACCTGAAACTCTCAACAGAAGCAACAAAACTTGTTCAATTTTAATGGAAAAGCTTACAAGACGTTATCGGTAAGTATCTGAGCACAGGCAAGAAAACATTCAAGGCATCAATATTAAAGTGAATAATACATGTAGTAATCTTTGTTTTTCCTCAGCCTTTTGGCTGTCAAGAAAGGGAACCTGGTATCTCATAAACAGGTATTTTCCAAACGAAGCCTCAAGGATCCATATAAAAGGCGAAAAGAAGGAAGAAAGCACAGAAAAGTAAAACAGCTGCAATCATGAAAAACGGGCTTCAGGATAGAATAGCTTATACAGTAATATATCAGATACCGAATGCCTCTGATAGCGAATTTTTCAGATAGTGAATGGAAATTTCTGGCGGCCTTGGATAGCAAATGCTCCCTATGGGCTGCCTCGGATAACAAATGTTTCACCATGCCTTGAAAAAAAAGTATACCCAGCATGCATTGCACACACACCCCATAGTTTGTGGAGGGGCAGGATTTTTCCCCACATGGTGTTTTGGAGTCATTCTGGACATTTTTTGCTGAGGGGTTTGGACCTTTTGAACTTGGAAAGGTAGGGAGCTGAGGTTGCCTTGCTTTTTCCTGTCCATTTCCATTGCTTTCCCTTGCAAAATGGAGGGGTGAGCTGAGGAGGGGTTTGCTGAAAATCCTCCTGGCTTTTTTCTGTGTGTTTGATGGGAACGACCAGGTGGTTTTTTGTTTGTTTGTTTGTTTGCATGTTTTTGAAGCTTGGTTTTATTGATCTTTGAACTGCTTTCTATTGCATTTTTGGCTGGAAAAGGCTGGGCTAGTCTTGCTCTGGAGGACGGTGTTACGGGGTGGTGTTCCAGCACTGAAAGCCTTTAAAGTACACTTTATAAAGAAGTCTGGGGAAAAAACCCAGCCTTTTTTTGACTTTTTTCAGACCTCCGGAATGGATTAATAGGTTTCCCATTCATTTCAATGGGAAACTGCATTTTGGATAAGGAATTGCCTCAGATAAGTACAGTGGTACCTTGTATAAAGGAATTAATTAGTTCCAAATGAAATTATGTTAAGCAAATTTTCCTTTATACAAATTCCCATAGGAATGCGTTGAAAATGGAGTGATCCCATTTTTATGTTGTATGGATTCTCCCCATAGGTGATTATGTTAAACAAATTTCCCCTATCTCCGGAATTTTTTATGTTGTACAAATTTTATGTTATACAAGCTGTTTGTTATACGAGGGTCCACTGTACTGGCTACTTATCCATTTCTGTCCTGACTCCCACTCCCTACTACATGATCTATTAAGGGATTCTTATGTTTCAAAATGGTACCAACTTATCCTGTTCAAAATTCACCATATTGGAATCAATTTAGACTCTAATTAATTGTGAAGAATCTCAAATCTTTAAAATTGTGCGCCAAAGAATCTGGGATATAGAGTGCCAAACCATTGCAGCAGAGCTCAATCCAACTTGCTCCCCTCGCTTTTATGGTTTGATGGCAATTCCAGGAGTAGGAACAAACTATATGAAACACCTCATTAATCCTTGTCAGCCCTGTGCGTTCATGCTCGCTAGATTGAACATCCTTCCCTCAGCTGTTCTCTCAGGAAGATACCACAATGTTCCATTTGAGAACAGACTTTGTAAACATTGTCTATTGGAACCCAATTCAACCTCCCTCATATCCTTCTTTCCTACCCCATCCACTACATGCCCCGCCTTCCGTTCACTACTTGAGGACAAACTACCCGAATTGACGACCTCAGTGGCAGAATACTTGGCCGCTGTATTACATACCAATAATTAGATTGGGTCCAAAGTCGGCTATTAACCCAACCTTTTCATCATTTTAGATTTTCCTAAATTACTTGTTCCACTGCTCCTGATTTAAATAGACAAAATAAGTCTATGTGTGATGCCTAGTAATGGTATATCCAACATACTAGGCATTGAAGTAATTCCCTTTTCTTATGCCCAAGACATTCCATGAAGTCTTCAGCAAATTCTTTGCAAAGGTCAGAGTTGCAACTTCATTGCTAGTGAGGTACCCCCCCACTCAACATATTTTATTTTTGCCAGGACTTCTCATTAGATTTCTTCCCTCCTCGACCTTTCCTCGCTAGTGAAAACATTAATAGATGCACTAAACTCATCCATATTTCAGTTCCAATCTAAAATATTTTGATAGGTGAATTAAGATAAAATTATACAGTGCCCACAAAACAAGCACAAATGAAAAGAAGTACACATACCAAATTTATCCTATTTGGTAGTTTAGAGAGAGAGAGAAGCACCTCGGTTTACCAAATTTTCGGTTTACGAAAGGAAAATCATTGGAAATACAATCCCTCGGTTTATGAAAAAATTGTATGGGAAACCCCAGGTTACATTCTCTTCATAAGGCACTGTGAAAAATCTAATGTACCTAGGAAGCATTGCAAAACAAAAAAATTACTGTACCCAGGATGCACTGCATCCCACGTGCATGCATGCGCCTGTGGGTAGCACGTGACATCAAGTATGGAGGTGTGGTTTTGAAGCGGATTTTGCATCAAGTTTTGAAGACATTATGGAATTTTTTGCAGCGGTTTTTGGACTTATTCTAGCTTTCTGGTGCATTTGTCATTTGCATGTCTTTAAGTGTGTGTCCTGCATTGGTTTTTTTTTTGGGGGGGGACCCGCGCCCCCCCCTTCCCCCCCCCTCCCCCCTGCGGGGGGGGGGTGCTTCTGGGAGTTGCAGTCCAAGAACAACTAGGCTAAGAATGGCTGAACTAGAGGATGCACCAAACAACTGTTAATCAACAATGAAAGCAAAAACATGGAACCTCCCCCTCCTAGCCTAGCCAAAAGGGAGGGGGGAAATCAGAAACAAACCAACAAACCAGAGTTATGTGAGCCTAAAATACCCTGTGGATTTTTCCAGTGTGGGCTGTTTAGCCTAATAGGTTGAGTGCAGCCCTGAGCACATTAATCCCTTGTAGTGGCTTCTCCTCTCTAACAAAAAAACCCAAAAGGGATTGGATGTCCACCACACCACTCATTCTCTCAAGAAGCCTGGATTGGCAACAGCACCTCCTCACATACACAATTTGCTGCTTACCCTTGTTGGATTACTTGAGAGGAAATACAAGACTGCGGAGCAAGGCTCACAAAGTAAAAGAACAATGCCATTTCCCCCAATCCTGATTGGTCAAGCATGATATCGTGACAGTTTAACTTCTGTTCAGTTAAGAGAGTGTAATCGCATCCCACGGCAAAGATAGAATTGGATTAGGAAAACCATGGCATCGAACCAATTTATAGTTTCAATCATCCTTCTGCTCAACACTTTAATCTGTTAATTCAGTGGTATTCAATAGTGAAACAGCAATGTGGAGAGCTTACATGATAACATTATTTTCATAAATCTATAATAGATATTACTATGCCACTGTTAAATCTTATCTTGTCGTAGTTTTTATCACAAAAGGCCTACTGAGATTTCCCTCACTTGTATGTTAATGTTGCAATTACAAACGACAAAATTTTAGCAGCAAATTGCTGAGTTAAGAAATCTTCGTAGATACAGTAACCCCCGGCCTATCACGGGGGTTACGGACCCACCCGACCCGCGATGACTGAAAATCTGTGATATCTGGATGCGGGTCGGGTGGGGCCTGGGGGTCAATCAGATCCCGCACGGCGCTCACTCGGACTGCTCCAAAACTCGGAGCAACGTGGGCTGGTGGCGTTGGGGAATCTGATCCCCTGCCGCTGCCTGCCCGCACTGTCCAGAGCCTTCTTGGAGCAGTGCAGGCTGGCAGCGTTGGGGGATCTGACCCTCGCCGCCACTTGCCGGCGCTGCCCTGAGACTTCTCGGAGCAGCATGGGAGAGCAGCGGTGGGGGATCTGATCCCCCAACACCGCTCGCCCAGTCTGCTCTGAGAAGTCTCAGGGCAGCGTGCGGGAGCAGCTTCAAGACTTCTGGGAGCAACCCGGGTGAGCTGCATTGGGGGAATCTGATCCACCACCGAGCTGGAGCCCGGGACTTGGGGAAGGGAGAAAAAGGTTTTAAAAGTGTGGGCTTTAAAACCTCCCCCCCTTCCCCACACCCTGGGCTCCAGCTCATTGACGCTGGCGTGGGGAAATAAAGGTTTTTCTCCCCCACCCCAGCACTAATCTGCTGGTACTGTAATCCCGCGATAAAGTGGGACCGCAGTACCTGAACCGCGAAATGGCAAGGGGTTACTGTATTATGGTGGTGAACAACCGATAACCCCTATTGAGATTTCTTAACAAACAGAAAATGGTCATTAAAATATTACAACTTTTGTGTAAATGCCCAACAGGATTTCAGCCACTATATTGTGCTACTTGATCTTTAACCTTGTTTGTATAATGTTTACCTTCTTTTTCTGCCTAAATGGAGTTTTGCTTGTACAGTACATATTTGAAAGCTAGGTCATATAACGGTCTACAAGCCAGTTAATTCAATGTGGCTTGTGACATGAGGTCCCTGGCCAACTGCAATCCATAATTTGTTAATTCAAACCCTAAGCTTTCTTGGGCTAATTGCTCACAACAAATTGGAGCCTAAAAAACGCAATGGTAATTAATTAATTTAGAAATAAATCACACTACAGTGGACCCTCGTATAACAAACAGTTTATATAACATAAAATCTGTACAACATAAAAAATTCTGGAGATAGGGGAAATTTGCTTAACAGAATTGCCTATGGGGCGAATCCATACAACATAGAAATGGTCACAATTAGTGATTACTCTGTTTTCAATGTGTTCCTATGGGAAATGTGTATAAAGGAAAATATGCTTAACATAATTTCATTTGGAACAAATTAATTCCTTCATACAAGGTACCACTGTATCTTCAATCTTCCTCCCAGTAAGTGTATTAGAGGGTGCAGTTCTTAACTGATGTATTAAAATCAACTCTAGCCAACACAGACAAGGATGGGATATGATAGAGAACAAACAATATCTTGGAGATGCATACCTTACTTATATTTTATATCTTATCTACCTATGATAAAAAAGTCATATAACTTACCCTACATTCACCACAAATAATGATGTCCTCCCTGCTTTTAGGGAAAGTGTGCAAATATACAGTGGTACCTTGTATAAAGGAATTAATTTGTTCCAAATAAAATTATGTTAAGCAAATTTTCCTTTATACAAATTTCCCATAGGAATGCATTGAAAACAGAGTAATCCCTAATCGCGACCATTTTTATGTTGTACGGATTTGACCCATAAGCGATTCTGTTAAGCAAGTTTCCCCTATCTCCAGAATGTTTTATGTTGTAGATTTTATGTTATACAAACTCTTTGTTATACGAGGGTCCACTGTATACTCTTACTCCATCTTTCAAAACAGTTTAACAATAATTCTGTCTATCTAAAGGTGCCTGACAGCTTTCCTGAACAGCAAGCAGGTATAGATACTATTAGTATTATTGCTAACAATAATAATATAAATATGGAATTATTAATCCTTCATGAACTTGATAAGGAAATATGTGTTGACACCAGATACACAGATGGCAGACTTGCTGCCTTCAATGGAAATCTTTCATTCTCACTCTGAAATTTAAAACTCTTTTTCCCCTCTTATCAACATCAATTCTGTGAGGCAATAAAAAAGGAATCACATTAAAAAATTTAATAAACTCTTAGGAACATTTTCCGTTTCTTCCCAAGTTACTTCTGTCTTACCACATCTCTTGACTGTGGAAAAGAAGCCTGAAGATTTAGGATCTGATTAAACAAAGGACTTTGCAGCACTGATTTCAGTAAGCTCAACTTTTCCTCATTTGCTGTATCACCTCGTTCCCGTAGCTTTGCCTGAAGACGTTCTACTGCCTGGAGGGCACGGTGTGTATCTGAAAGAATATTCAGCATTAGTCAATGGCTTTCATGCGGTTATGTACGTTTAAGCATGACTGGCTGTTTGGCCTTTAAAATCAGATGGAACCACATATGTGAAAGATCAGTTTCCAGAAATTTTAAAAAATTAAAAAGAAAATGAATTTCCACAAATGCTATGACAACCCAAAGCCATTTGGGGAACTCAAAGAGATCCCTGCCCTCTGAATCATTTATATTGAAGGGGGGCACCTGTGTAGAATGAAAGCCACATCTTCTGGTCTAGCCCTTGGGCCCTCTGCCCCAGAGGAGCTTCAGCTTTGAACATCCATGATAGCCTCCTCCACCTCATTTCCTACTTCAGGGTTGTTACTATATGTTTTGGACTTTGTCTTGTACTAAGGATGCCTACTCCCCCTCACCTTTCTACTTCAATTCTCTCACTTAAATTGTTTTTCTTATAAAGAGGCTTGGATCAAACAGCCAAACAGAAGGGCCACGGCTAAAAGGGGAAATTTGTGGTTTTCATGCAGACAAATCCCGGTTCAGTCTCTGTCTAACACAATGGTTCTCAACCTGGGGGTCAGGACCCCTGGGGGGGGTCAAACAACCATTTCACAGGCACACAACCGTTTCATAGGGGTCGCCATGAGCCAATGAAGAAAAGGGCACAAACGGATTGGGTCTGGAGGGGGGGAGGAAGGGGGTAAGAGTGAGCTACAGCTTGATAGGATGGAAGGGATGTCAGTCAATGGCCCTGGAGGCTGCGATTAGCTGAGGGTGCCTGTAGAGGGAAGTTCTCTATGGCAGATGCAGCAGTGGCCTGCCAAAGGGGGCTTGTAGCCTCTTCCAAGTAGGGCAAGGGGTCACCACAACATGAAGAACTGTATTAAAGAATTGTTGCATTAGGAAGGTTGAGAACCACTGTGGACAAACCACAGATTTACATATTAAGAGTCTGACAATAATCTTGTCTCAGATCTTGGGCAACAAGTAGATTGTACAGTGCCAGGTGAATCAACATGCTGACTCAGTACGAAGGATCGTCACAGTTAATCCTATATTGCCAGCCATCTTTGACAATGAGCCTCAACATCTTCTCTTGGGCTCTACCTCAATTAACAGCTCTCTGGTAAATATACCCTACGTCTTTCCTCTAACGTAACAACACAATAAAATACACCAAACAGTGTAGCTGTTTAACATCACAAAGAAATCAACAGACATGGGTCAGGATGCAATTAAGTTCTGAAAACAATGGACTAAACCTGCAACAGACATTCCATTATCACCTAGTCCCCAATCCTACCTCATTATGTGCTCCTAAAGACTACAAAACCCCACACTGTTTCAATGGCCATCAAGGAATGGAGATGGGGCAACAGAACATTGAGCTACAGACATGTGGGAATTGTGTCAGATAAAAAGAATGCCTTTTTTAGGATCCACCCAGGGACTTCCTCCAAAAGTGAGGAGCCAATACAATTCTGGACTAAGTATTTAAACATGCTATTACCTATTGTTTCCAACATGGCTTTCATTTGTTCTGTTTCCACTTCACCCAAAGGGAGTCAATGCAGGAGTCTACGAGAGGATGAGAAATATTTTAGTAACTTTGCCCCACAAAACATGCAAGGTGAAAAAAAATCACTGATCACTGTCAAGGTGGAATCCAAGGCTAATATTCTCAAAAAATGTATTATAATTACAACTGAAGTAATAATATAGTAGTTGTGACTACTATAAAAAGTATCCCTTGCAAACATTGTCAGAAAAGGCTGCACATTTTTAGGCTACAATGCACAGAATTTTGGAGCAGTGGAAAATAAAGTAGAATAACATGCCATCCAAATGATACTGAACTAATTTGCAGCCCTGTCTCTACGTAGCATGTCCCAAGCATATCAGCATGGAAAAAAACCTAACATTTACTTATTTTATTTAACGTAGACAAAAATCAACCATTTTAAAAAAGCAAAATGATTTAAATGATTTAAATAAAAATGATATTTAAAATGGAAATTGTCCAAAAACATTTTTATTTAAATATGAACCTGCATCATGATTTAACTCTTAACTTACCCTTCTAACTGCACTGTATTGTATTAAAAATTAAGTTATTATAAACATAGTTTCCAAATTCTACCTGGTAAGCAGCACCTTCAGTTTAAAAGACCTGTTACTCACAGGCGTATCTAGAGGTAATTAATTCAGAGGGCCAAAATAAACTGGAAGCAATTTGATGACACACAAGAACAATAAAATTAAGGACGAAGGGCACAGTGGAAAGAAAGACAAAAAAGGATGATAAGGGGGAAATAGAGGACAGAAGTGAACAGACTGCTTTTTCTTGATTTTCTTGTCTCTATGTAAAAGTTGATTAAAATAATATTTTGTCTTCATTTAAACACACACACACACACACACAAAATGAGCATAAATAAAGAACACCCAGAGATGTCAGCACACATCAACTGTAGGTCTTCAGATGATTAGGCCAGTGTTTTTCAACCACTGTTCCGCGGCACACTAGTGTGCCGCGAGATGTTGCCTGGTGTGCCGTGGGAAAAATTGAAAAATTCAAAAGAAATTCAACCCAGGGCCGGTGGGCGGCCCACAGCTGGGAGGCGCTATAAATAGCGTCCAAGGGCCAGCTTGGCTCCTCCCCCCGAGGCGCTGGCGTCACTTCCTCCCCAGCCGGACCTGGCCCCGCTCATTCTCTTAGTGTTTGCCCTGTGCCTGCCGCTGCCGCCACCGTGACTCACTCGCTTCTCTCTCCCCCCCTCCTTTTTTTACCCTCGACCACCACCACCCCTTTCCTGGGAGCTACCAATGGACTGAGCCGCCCGACAGCCCGCCCGCCAACATGAGCCGGCCCGGGAGCCCCAGCCCAGAACAACCCACCAGGTGAGGGGAAGGGGAGGAGGGGCTCCCGGCTGCCCCACGAGCACCGTGGCAGGGCTGCGAGGAGGAGGGGATGGAGGAGGCCTCCGCCGGGCCTGGGCTGAGGAGGCGGGGGGCGGGGGGTACTGGCACGGCTGGACGGCCGGGTGGCCTTTAGGGTCCGGGAGAGGAAGAGCCGTCTCTGAGGGGGCCCGCGATGGGTTCCTCATCGGTGTGGGGCTGGCGCTGACAAGCTCTCCTCTTCCTCCTCATAGATTGGGGAGGTATTACTTTATATATAGTCAATATAGGCACAGAGTTGAATTTTTTAACATTTTCTATTGGTGGTGTGCCTTGTGATTTTTTTCATGAAACAAGTGTGCCTTTGCCCAAAAAAGGTTGAAAAACACTGGATTAGGCAACTGGATTTTGCAAATCTGTTACCATTCCAGCTATATATCACTGGTGAACTCCATCAAGGACAGATCTACAACTTTTGTCTACTGTGGACAAAAGAAATTATTTTGCACCTGAATATGAATTCTAATGAGAAGGTTGGCTGTGCTTCGTTCTTCTGTACTGAAACATTTCACAAATCTATTTCAGATAAATATCTTGGAAACTATCGCACTGGATTAACAAACATCCAATGCTAAAGATAGTAAGTGCAGTAATAGGCTTTATCTTGTACCTTGTCATTACAGCCAGAAGGCATCTTCTGAACGTTGCTAGAATAAGCAGGCTCACATATTCAATATGGAGCTCTGATAAAATGGGAAAACAGCCTTTCAATAGGACTAAAGTAAGACTTTTTACTGTGTGAGTACCATGTTGTTGATTTGCAGTGGCTAACAAATGATATGAAGGGTAGATGTGTAAACTCTTTACAAACTGAAGGAGAAGTGTGCCACTCCATAATTTAAGCAGACATGTACTCCAAATTCCCTCTTACTCATACTATCACGCACATCCATGATTTCTCTATTAGCAAAAATACAGACACAACTATCGACAGAGTGCCATCATGATCAGAATTCAAATGAGGTCCTGCCATGCCTATATATCCCTCAGAATCCACAAATATGTTAAATAGTTAATTTAGAAGCCACTTTTCTACAAGGTCTGCTCAAACTAATTTAAAATGAACAGTGTTATTCTATATATATATCACATCTGAAAAAAAGAGATGGGGTAGTAGAAGTTTGTGAGAGAGACTGTTAAGTATAAGAAAGAAAGAAAGAAAGAAAGAAAGAAAGAAAGAAAGAAAGAAAGAAAGAAAGAAAGAAAGAAAGAAAGAAAGAAAGAAAGAAAGAAAGTTTTCTAAAGGTGAAAGGCAGAATTGTAAGGCCTGGAGTCAAGTACATACTGTTGCGTAGATAACACTATATAGAGACACTACTCAGTATTCAAAAGGCTCTCAAGGCAATGCCTTCTCAAAGGAGTGTTTCTGTAGACCAATGGTGTCCAAACTTCGGCCCTCCAGATGTTTTGGACCACAACTCCCTGAATTCCAAGCCTGTATTGCCAATGACAATGACTGTGGAAATTGTGGTCCAAAACATCTGGAGGGCCGAAGGTTATCCATCACTGCTCTCTAGACCATCAACAAATAAGGCCAATCAAGTTGCAATGGTAAAGCCTTTCACAGAAACATATTTCAACTTTCAGCAGCAAGTCCTAGCTGGGTATTCTCTTGGACAACCAGGGTGATATTATGGTTAGGATTCTGGGCTGCCTGTGCAACAATCAGTTGTGGGACCAGAGGACGACGCAGCACACAGTGCACTGTTCCCGCTGTTTGCTTGCTTGCCCTTACACAATAAAACAGGGTGGCATTGAAGGCTAGCAGCATCACCATAAATACTAAAAGGTGGCTAATTATTAACTTATATTTAATACTAAAATAAAGCTATGCTACCTTCACAGGTTTCCATACTTATATTTTACTATCTCTTTCATACAGCTCTAATTGCTGATACACATCCTATTCAGCCGAATTCATTTTCTGATGTGGATTCTAATGCACATTGAATATATGCCTAGGGTTTCTGTATCAATTAGTAGTACCTTTAGCTGAATAATAAGTGAATGGATGTAGTATTTGACATCTAAAGAAGTCACTATGTTATTTAAAATATCTAGAAGAATATGAACACTTGCTGTAGTATTTTCAGCAATGCTAATCAGCAATCCTTACTCAAGTTGCTCAGTAATTATGCACTGTGTACTCAAATTTATTACTGAATTTTCTTCTGTTGAGCACCATTCATATCTAAATGTTCTTTAAAACAAACACTCGGGAGATTAATCTCAGAAGTGCCATCTTATATTTGTTTTGCTTGATTATCCCCAAGCAGGCAAAGGACTGATCATATTCAAGTCAGACAGGTGAAGGCGAGGTACGTAAACATGGTTAATCAATGTTTTGTGCAGTCAACGGAGAGCTGAAATGTCTCAGGAAAGTCACCATACTGGAACTGCAATATTAACTCAACAGAACAGCAATATGCGTGATCAGTTTTACAGAGAAATTGTCGGGCCAAACAAATACACAAGGTATAGCTCATTCATTTGTGTTGGGGGTGGGGAGGGAGGTTCAGCCAATTTCGTTGTACACATGTACTTTGACAATAAAGGTATTTATTATTATTATTATTATTATTATTATTATTATTATTATTATTATT
>JAHTLZ010000237.1:26495585-26524485 GCA_023846285.1 Phrynocephalus versicolor | reverse complement strand
ATTATTATTATTATTATTATTATTATTATTATTATTATTATTATTATGCCAAGCAAACTGTTGACAGCCACGAAAATAATGGATGTTAAGTATACAGGGGAAAATGTTGATTTTATTTATTTATTAACAAAGCTCATTAAACATGCTTTTAATTGTTGCAGGGAATAATGTTTTTAAATTAAAAAGCATGTACTGCAAAACCATCATACTGAAAATTTATTCCTAATTTTATCTGAGTAAGCTGAAAGAATGCAGCTGACAAAGCAGTACAGTACTGTATTCATATAATGAATAATTACCAGTGCATTTCACTGGTCATTCTCTGGGAAACCTACAAATATGCATAAACATATCCACAAATATACAGCCTAAGTGTGTCATGAAAAAAAATAAGACAAAGCCTGCAACAATCAGTGAGATGAAGCAGGAATTATTCAATAACGATTAGCATATTAACTCAGTTTGCTACACTTTTTCTTGGTTTGCTACATTTCCCCCACCCCACCCCCGAGGGTCTAGGATACAACCACATGCATGGTCTTACACATGTTGGATTTTGTTTTCTGTGTGTGAAAACCCCTACAATATACTGTAATCTGTATGTCTGATTTGCTAGTTGGGCAGGCTAGAACTCTATGCTTCTTATCTATACAAACAGAAGAAATTCATTAAAAAAGTAACTGCCCAATTCTGCTCATGATAATTGGTCACAATTTACAATACTTATCCAGTGACTAAAATTCCATACCCTACCCACGTACAGGCTGTAACTTAGAGGGGGGGAACCCCACCAAACTACAGTGGAACCTTGACTTACATGCCACTTGACTTACAGCATATTTGACTTGCAACAAGAAGGGGCCTGTTTGACTTGCACCACGGGCTCTGACTTACAGCTCGGAGCCCCAGAGCAAGACCCCAGAATCGGGCGGCAGCCATGACCCAGCATCACGGCTGCCGCCTACAAACTGCTCCTGCCTTCTTCCTCTCCTCTGGCAGTGATGGCTTCAGCGAGGCCAGCTCCGAGCACCTGGAGCTGGTCCTCGGCCTCGTCGAAGCTGCCACTGCCGCCAAAGGAGAAGAAGGGCCGGGAGCTCAGAGCTGGCCTCGCTGGTTAGACTGTCAGCTAAGTCTTGTAAAAAATCTGGCTGCAGAATTCTGGTCCACAATGGAAGCATTTTAGTTGGGAAACTGTACAGTTGTGGGACTCTAATGGTAAGCATAGGGTTGTTCAGAACTTGGAACGTCAGGTTAAAAATCAATAAAACTTAAATGTTAGACATTGTTGCTATGAACATTAAAAAGTGGAGGCGTATAACTTGTGGACTATAATTCCACTGCCTCCTCCTGTCTTTGAAGAGACATTTCATTTACATCCCCGGAAGGAATCTCCTATCCCAGTCAAATTTGTGTTAAATTGCTGTTTTCAGGGGTCTTTTTCATCATCTGGAACAGATTAATCCACTTTCCCATTACTTTCTATGGGAAAAGTTCGTTTGACTTATGGCATGTTTGACTTATGTCTAGACCTCCGGAATGGATTAATGATGTAAGTCAAGGTTCCACTGTATACCAAGTTGTTATGAGACAGAAAAGGAAATGAATGAAGCATCCTAAGTGAATGATCTCCATAATTCCAAACAAAAACCTGATGAAACTATTCAGGCTCCGAAGTATACCATTATACAGTGTTTACAAACATTGTTTCTAGCTCATATTAATGGGTTAATCTAATTTATAATTTACTAACAAATGCATAACTTGGAATCCTGCCAGAGATATTTGTCTCTTTTCTGTTCAAATAATTTAGTTTCTTAAAATAGCTGATCATTACTTGATATGTGACTATTCAGCTGTCCTATCTTGATCACTCAGTGAACCCTAAACGGAAAAAAGGGCAAATTTTAAAAACAATTTTAAGGCAGAGTGGAAAAAAACATACCTCATAATATTTATACAAGCTCTAAGATCAGGGGGTAAAAACAAAGCGTAAGACGTATGTTCATTAAAACATTTAAACAACTGATTTATATAATTTAATTGATTTCAGGATCATAACATAATCTATTTAGAATCCCTAAGTACGGCTTTTGAATTTTATTACTGCAAGCCCAGACTGGGAAAAGCTCTTAAAACTGCCTTTCATCTGCCCTGTATGTTAGAAGATGCTAACCTGCCAGTCATCATGCAGACTTGATTGTCACATGAAAAGTTCACTGATCTATATAGATGCCCAAAAAGTTGACAGCTGGAAGGAAAATAAAAGTTACAAATATTCTACCATGTGAAGCAGTTTTCCTTCCAATACCCAACACACTAATGACAGCTGCCCTAGTACAGAGTTCTGTTTAGTCCAAAGTCAAGGAGGAAGCATTTATCTCCTGTGGGAAAACATGTCAGTTGCAACTGCTAGATGAGATCTAGGGATCCCAATCATCAAATTCAATAACATTAGAATGAATCTCGTACACTCCTTTTAGGAATACAAGAAAAACAGTAGCAAACAAACAAACAAACAGGTAACAAAACACGTATCTTGTTACTACAATAAAGTAGGTGGCATATACTTCACTGCAAGGAAGGAAATAAAACTACAATGCAGCATCTCCTTTAAAAAAAATTTATAACTGTACTGTACATGTTTCACTGCATCAAGGCCTCCATAATACCAATCATACTCCCTTCCAATGAAAGCATTCCCTAGCATTGTGGGCAAATGAAAACATCAACAAATTCTACAAACTCTTCAGTCAGACTGTTCAGCATACCATTTGTGGAAACCGGCTTTTGAGACAATTTACGTAATTCAACCTTATACTTAAAATCCCTGACATGTTTTTACTGTCACTTTTTGTGCAGTTGCAGCAGAATTAGCTGAACTGTGTGGCAAGCCATTGTATCAGGCATGCCAGATCAAGTTACTTCTGTTTGCATTTCTAAGGAGCACATGGGCTGTGTGTCTAGTGCAATTGGTCATCAGGCCTAATCTTCCTCAGGATTGTGACCTGGGGCCCTGTGGATAAAAAAAAAACCATCAAGTTGACCCAGCACCCCTTGTGCATGCAAAAGGCAATGCACAAACCAAGCAATCAGGTATTTCCTTAATTACATCAGGTCTAAGAACAGTTATTCACAGCTTCCAAGCACATGCTTAATTTTTAACTCATTGGGACTTAAGTCTTCCTGTCTCATGCTCTTATTTGTTCTTTATCTGGGCTGCTTATACTCAGTTCTAAAACCTGCAAGGTCAGCAAGCAAATGCTTACAATGTGGTTTACTGCTCACTATCAGTGGAAGAGCAGGAGACGTCATCGTGGCAAAGCAGCATAAACACCAGATTAAAGTGAGTTCACTGGAATACTTTTAGTTTAACTTTCTTCTGAAATACAGTTGCTTGCCTACAAATTTTCTCATGTAATAGAATAGTGTACTGCACTTTTGCCATCTGGAAAGGAAAACACCCCTCATCATATCACACTGAAACTGATTCCTATGTGGGCATTAATTGGAGTCAGCGAATAACATGACAGCAGAAGATTTCCGTACATTAATTCCATACAGCCTCTTGTGATTCCTTAAAATAATTCTGCATTAAAGAAATGTAAGACATTTATACAGCTGTGGTCATGGCCCTTTTATATAAGTAAATACTGTACTTTAAAAAGAGATAATTTTATAAGGCACGGCATTTTAACACTGTACAATATGTTACATACTCATCTGTACATGCCTTTTTATAACCTAAATTGAGAATTGTCAAACGGGGCAAAAACACTACTGATAATATGAAGCTGAATTTTTAATTATGGTATTCAAAGCAACAAGAAGATCTGTGTAACTAAGTAATTGGCCTGCCTGGTTGCAATCCTATTTCTCTCTCTGAATCTATGCTTTAAAGGTAGACACATGTGTCAATTACCAAAATATTTATTTATTTATTTATTTATTTATTTATTTATTTATTTATTTATTTATATACTGCCCGTCTTCCAGAGGAACTCCAGACGGTGAACAAACATCAACAGTAAACAATTTAAATGATATTCATTTCTCTTAGGAACTTTTCTAATATTATATTGACAAAGGTCCCTGTGGAATAGCTCCAAGGTATGTTTATTTTAGATATTCAAAGAAGCTGATGATTGTGACACCTGTTATACCTCTGAATTCAGTAATCATAATGTAACAGACTTAAGTGACCTCAAATGTATTTAACTCTTGTTGGACTAGGGCTTACATGCGTGCTTAAAACAGGCTCTAAAACACTGGAACTGTATTTCCCATACAGTGGCTCTACTGAATCCACTATAACGCAGAGATGGTTCTGTATTGTATCTCTATAATGGCCAAGAAATGCATTGATGGTGGCATCTGTTTCATTCCAAAGCAAAAGATAGAGAAAACACATGTGAGCCATCAAGATAATTTATCAGGTTAATTACCAGGTTAGTTGCCAGTTAATACAGTTCAATCAGAATGCAAGTGCAGGGTTATGCCTATGCCAAATTTCCCACACTTGGACTCCAGATAGTGTATTCTTGATGGCACAATTCCTGATTGTGTATTCTAAGCCATCACAGCAAGTTTAGACCCCAATTCTATCTCAAACGAGCACTGAAGGAGGGGAGGGGAGCTCCACCTTTTTAACCACTGATGACAAATGCAAGACAATGGTCAACACTGCTGAAGGCTGTGTCCGCTAAGTTAAGTGCTTGCGCACGCAACAGGTAGCGCTAACCAAAGCGAAGCTGTTCAACAAACAACTGCCTGGCCTCGCCTGCTGTTTCAAAGGTTCAAAGGGGGACTTCTCTCCTCCGCCCAGGTCTCTGCAGCTGTTTCGCAGAGGGACACAGGCAAGACCTCTTTCCGTTCAGGAAGGATGCTCTCGGGTGAATCCGCATCCTATGTGCCTCCAACCCACTCCCTCGACGGCGCACGCCAGCTGGGCGCATCCTAAATTCTCCCCTCTTGGCAAGGTGGAACACGCACCCGCGGGCACACACACACACAGACACACACACACACACACACACACAGAGAGAGAGAGAGAGAGAGAGAGAGAGACGGGAGAGAAGCAAAATCTCAACACGCCTAAATCAACGTGACACTTGACCGCAGCGTCTCAGAGAAAACGCACGGAGCGGGCCGAGGCGGCGAAGGGGAGGGAAGGCCCAGGGAAGAAGCTGTGCTCTTGAGGATGCAAGGGAGGCCCCGGGGCGGGAAAGCCGGCATTACCGGAGCCACTCCAGGCCCGACTCTCTCTCTGTCTCTTTTTAAAAGAGAGCCCAACCCGGTGCTTTTGTGGACCTCCCCGCGCCTCCGACGTGGTAGCAGACCCGGCCGGCATCCCCGCCCGCTCCTCCGGCAGCCAAAGCGAGTCGCCCGGAGTTACAAAGCCATCCCCCCTTCCTGCGACCTCCCCCTTTCCTTCCTCCCTTCCCACCCCCCACCCCCACCCCAAGGCCCGCTTCTTTCCGCCCTTCCTACCAACCCCCGCCCGCCCCTTCCCCAGGAATGTCCGTGCCGCGGGAACTCGGCCAGCGCCACCAGCTCCAGAGGAAGGAAGAGGGAGGAGGAGGAGGAGGAGGAAGGGAAGCAACAGGCGGCCTCACCCTCACCCAGGCAGCAGCAGCAGCAAGAGCAGCGCCGGCCAGCAAGAGCAGCAGCAGCAGCAGCAGCGCCCTCACCCTCCTCCCCGCCCCGCTCTTTCTCTTCCCCATCCCACCCCACCCCACCCCACCCTGCAACCCCGCGCACTAACCAATGCAAGACCCCCGGGCGAGGAGAGGGTGGGCTCCTACCAGCGCGCGCCCGCCTGTCGGCCGGCTGCCTTGCGCGCGCTCTTTCATACACACGCGGGCGCGCTCCAGCAAAAAAAAAAAAGAGGCCGGCCCGCTAAGCCCTAAATGGAAGGGCGCAACGCGCGGAGAGCCTATGCGCTTTAATTCTTCCCGGCCGCCGCCGCCGCCACCTCCTTCTCTCTCCCCCCCCTCCTCCTCCAGACACACAAATCCAGCCTCAGCTTTAAATTTAACACACGCGCGCGCGCACACACACACACACAAAAGGGAGGGCGAGGGAGAGAGAAGAAGGGGCTGCCCAAGGAGCCAGGCGGCGCGAGCGCTGCCACTCCTCGCCGCCACCGCCGCCGTTTTGCTCCTCTTCCCCCGCTCGATTTAAAAACCCTATTTATGCTTTTCAAAAAGGAAACTAAGGTGGGGGGGGGGACCAGTCTCGCAGCAGCAGCAGCGGGGGCGGAGGCAACAACTGCAAGAGCCACGCCGGGCGAGAGAACAAAAGGGCTTTGCAGGCAGCTTCTTCAAACATGACCCCCCCCCCAACACACACACATATACGTCTAGTTGAGCGGCGGGCTTGGGTTTTGTTGGCTGGTTGGTTTCTCCCCCCCCCCCAAACCCCCAAGGAGCTGGAAGGAAATAAACTCCCGGTTCCTTGGAGGTTTATGGAGGGAAGGAACGGGGGGCTCCCCTCCTCCCTGTTTGCTTGTTTGTTTGTTTGTTTTACCTCCTGGTTTTCCTTTTTTCTTGGAAGTAACGGCCCTGGCTGGAGGAAAAAAGGCTCGAGAGGGTAAACATCCGCAGGCTACCAGGAAACTTAATCCGGGCCGGCCATCCATCGCGTGGGCTGGACGCCAAGCCTCCCTCCGGCTCAGTCGGCCTTCTTGAGCCCAGCCCCAGCCGGGGGAACGGGAGTTGCCGGCGAAGAAGCGACCATGACAACGGGACCGGCGGCGGCGGCGGCAGCAGCAACAGAGTCAGGAAAGGTGGCCTCAATTCCCCAGGGCATCACCAACAGCCCCGACACGCCTGCAATCTTAAGGACCCCCCCCTTCCCACGGCCTCCTCCTGGTCCTTTCTAAATTCATTGGTGTCCCCCACGGCCGCCGCCACCTTCTCTGTGGTGGTGCGAAAGGGGGAGACAAGGAGAAGAAAAAGAAAAGAGCGCCAAGGAGGGGGGAAATCGGTCAATCCTTTTTTTATCACAGTAGGGCTGCAGAGGAGGGCCTGATGTTCTCCACGCACACACCTTTTGCCTGATGACCAACCTGCTTTTCTTTTCGGCACTAGGCGTGGTGGGGGGGGAGTGTTTTTCTTGTCTCAGGTCTGGACTGAATGCAATTGTGTTGCTTCTTAGGCAGCTGCTGTTCGGCTGCTGATTCCAAGCTGCTCCATCTATTTCCATTGCTTTCTGTAGCACTAAGGAGGCCATATGACAGGTGGCTGATAATTTGCACCAGTGCATCAAAAAAGGAGTAAAAGAGAAGTAGAAAAAAAAGATTGGAACATGAGAACAGCCTTGCTGGAAGAGGCCACAGCCCATCCAGTCCATCATTCTGTCTCACACAGTGGCTCACCATTTGCTTCAGGGTATTCCCAAGCTGATGTCTTCACCTGCTCCTGCAAATGCCATTGAGAGATATCCTGCCTATCTCTCCAACCCGGAGGTTGGCATCCATAATGATAGCCATTAATACCCTTGTTCCCCATGAGCTTGTCTAATCCTTTCTTATAGCTGCCAAGACTGACCGCTGTCACCACTTCTTCTGGCAGGGAGTTTCACAGACCAGTGATCCTCTGGGTGAAAAAGTACTTCCTCTTATTTGTTTGAGATCTAGCACCCAAAAGTTTCATGGAGTGCCCCCTAATTCTAGTGTTGTGCGATAGGGAAAACAGCTTTTCCTTTTCTACTTTATCCACACCATGTATGATTTTATAAACGTCAATCAGGTCACCTCTTAAGACACCATCGTTCAAGAGTGAAGAGGCCCAGCCGTTGCAGCCTCAGATGGTAAGGAAGGTCTTCCAGTCCCCTAATCATTCTGGTTGCCCTCCTCTGCACTTTTTCCATTTCCATAATATCCTTCCAGAGGGATGGTGACCAGAACTGTACTGTTGCCCAGACATTGGAATCTGGGGATAGCCCAAAGACTATCAAGTACTAATATTGAGTGACTCAAGATTCCAATTGGTGAAAGCAAAACTTGGTTTTATTTCAAAGAGGTATCAAAAAGACAAAAAGGATTGACAAAAAGGAAAAACAATGTGTGTGCCAATGGGTCCTCCCACATGGAAGATCCCGAAGCATTCCAGAGGACAACCTCTTATACACATAGTAGATCAGTTGCCATTGGGTGGCGGAAGGATACATAGCATATGATTAGCTAAGACGGTGGGGTAGCTGTTCCACCCCATGCAATTCTGAGAAATTTCTGTAGGATGAGCCTCTGGTTTTGCTTAAGTACAGAACGACCTGGGACTTTCCACAGTTTGCAAAAGCAAGTCCACCCTCACTTGAGGGTCTGTGGGGCTATGCAGAGTTCAGATAGAAAGATTCCAATATGGGCGAAGACATCATGAACATGAGAAACTGTCCAATATATATTTCTGACATACTGCATGCTAACAGTACACAGTACTCCAGATAGGGCCTCACTATAGATTTATAAAGAGGCAAAATGACACTTGCTGACATTTTTATACCCTTCCTAATGATCCCTAAAATTGAGTTTGCTTTTTTCACTGCTGCGGCATACTGGGTTGATACCTTCATTGAGCTGTCCATCAGAACACCGTGGTCCCTTTCCTGGTGTGTTGCAGAGAGTTCAGACCTCATCAGTTTATAATTTTTTTTTTGCCCCAACATGCATCACTCTACACCAGGCATGTCCAAACTTCGACCCTCCAGATGTTTTGGACCACAACTCCCACAGTTCTTTGTCATTGGCAATCTATGCTTAGAATTCTGGGAGTTGTGGTCCAGAACATTAGGATGGCTGAAGTTTGGGCATGTCTGCTCTACACTTACTAATGTTGAAGCTCAGACCCACTGCCCTAAATATGTGGCCTATCCAATCAAAGTCCATAAAGCGATCATTCTGTCACAGTACCACTGTCAATCCTGGTTTCCAGTGTTCAGACCTAGTGTTAGTTGACTGTTCACCTGGGAAACATTAGAATGCAAGTCTCTAACAGTGTTAGGTAAAAATACCCTTAAACTTTTGCACTCAACCTTTTCATTAAAAAAAGAAGTTTGAATTTAATGACAAACCCCTTTCAAAATTTACACCAAACCTGTTCATCAGACTCACGAGAAAAGAAAGTTAGCTGTTTCCCAAACACTCAGTTTACTAGTGAAAAAGTTACAGTGCAGAACTTCACCGTTTGGGATTCATTCCATTTTTTTTTTTTTTTTGGATTATTATACTGGCAAATACAGCACATTAGTTTCACTTACTGGAGCAGCTATTTTGGCATTAACATTGCATAGATTTGCATTTTTAAGCTTTTTTATTTTTTAGGAACACAGCTTTCCCTGGATACATAACTCCATAACTCTTAATTTTCCACATGTGCCTGGGTTTGTTGGAATTTTTTATTTTAAAAAAAACAGCCCTCGAGATAGAGCAAAATAAAAATATCATTAAAGGAATGTTAATTATTTATAATTGCAAAACAAAATAAATAGCAATTGCAAGAAAATAGAGGATAAATTATTTAAACACAAGCCCAACTGTTTAAACCCACAGGCCATGCCCGTGGCAATCTAGTGCATCCAAATAAGTGACAAAGCCCATTAACATTATCATAGATCACCCAGACAGAAAATACCTAAAAGGAATGTCTGGTTTGGCCAGATTAAGGCTACTTTAAAAAGAGTTTAGCATTTCCCAAGGTGACCACAGATTTGTCATGCTCCAGTTGCAGACTGTAGAATTCAAAGATGTTTCTACGGCAAGAGCTCAGGGCAGGGGTCACAGTCCAGGTGGAGCATGTGACTTGGTTGGGCTTAGCAATGCACAGGATTTTCCTGAACACGAAGATGTAATCTCTGCCACCACTATTTTAAGATGAAGAAAGGCTGTGAAACAGATGGTGCTCTTAAATGAGTGAAGCTAGTGGCATCATGTGGCCAAAGAATCCACAGTGGCCTGAACTGGAGGATAAGGCTGTTATAAATGCAAAGTTGGGAGGGGGCTGAGAAGATACAAAATTTACATACTGCTTAATGATTAATAATGTCAGTTTCTTCATTACAATGATTGCCTCTTTGTTATCATTCTGTAGTATAATTAGACTTTTTTTCCTAAGTAGAGAGTCACAGTATGTAGCCATGTTGGGAATATAGTCAGATATTCCACTTCTTCATGAAAATGTGGTGCAATAAACCAAAATCCCAGCGCTGATCCAAATATCCTTGGAGTAAAGCTATGCAGTTCTTACTCATGGAGCTGCTGTTTCATAACTAATTAATGAGTGCCTTTCTTTGGTAGTGGGTGGTGGTGGGGAGATCCTTGGCTCACTTCAGTGTGCAAGTTGGTCCCAAATGCAAATTATGTTTTGCCAGGATTGCCTCTATTAGTAGGCAGGGAGGTTGCTATAGAGCAGTGGTGGTGAACCTTCAGCACTCCAGATGTTTTGGACCCCAAATCCCACAGTCCTTTGTCATTGGCAATATAGGCTTGGAGGGGGGGGTTTCCCTCCAGCCGGTGGAGAGGGTGCGGAATCTGGGCGTAGTCCTGGAGCCGGCGCTGACCATGGAGGCTCAGGTGGCGTCGGCGACCAGGGCCGCTTATTACCATCTTCATCAGATCGCCCAGATCCGCCCGTACCTGGACGCTGACTCTCTGAGAACAGTGGTCCAAGCGCTGGTGATCTCGAGGCTGGACTACTGCAACACTCTCTACATGGGACTGCCCTTGACTCTTCTCTGGCGCCTGCAGCGGGTACAGAATGCGGCGGCCAGGCTGGTGGCTGGTGTGCGTCAATATGACCACATCACCCCAGTCCTGGCCCGCCTGCACTGGTTGCCCGTTGCAGCCCGGATTAGATTCAAGGTCTTGGTTTTAGTCTATAAAACCTTCCATGGCCTGGGACCGGACTACCTGACAGAGCGTATCGTCCAGCGATCCACCTCGGCCCGACCTGTCCGGCAGGCGCGAGCGCACTCGCTGCGGGTTGCCACACCACGAGAAGCCCGGAAGACGGTTACCCGGAACCGGGCTTTCTCAGTGGCAGCCCCCTCCTTGTGGAACTCCATCCCCAGCGAAGTGCACTCTGCAGAGTCCCTGCTGGCCTTTCGAAAAGCCTTAAAAACATTCCTATTTCGAGAGGCCTTTAGCGACCTTTAATTTAGTGGTTTTTTTGTTTTTGTTTTTTTTCCTCCGCCATCTTTACCAACGCCCATCTTGATAAAGCTTTCAGGGACGCAACAGAGTTTTAACTTGTCTAATTTATTCATACTGTTTATATTGTTAACTGTAGTGTAATTTTAACTCTTATTTTGATTATGCATATTGTTTTGTATTGGCGCTTGTTCGCTAGATTGTACGCTGCTTAGAGTTCTGTTCAGAAGATAAGCGGGATATAAATAAATAAATAAATAAATAAATAAATAAATTCTGGGAGTTGTGGTCCAAAACAATTGGAGTGCTGAAGTGCCACCACTGCCATGAAGCTCAACTTGCCATCTCCGTAACTGTCCTTATGTATTGGAGAGGATGCTGTACCATCACCAACACAGAAATACAGTTGTACTGCCTATCTGGTCATGAGGGCTCCTCTACCTCTCCATTAAAGTTTCCTGTTTCTGGGCTCAGCACATCAAACCGCTTCCTGTGGAACTAATAATGCCGTTACTTGGGTTAGCTTCCTTGGCTGTTGTACTCCTACATTTCTGGCTGTATCCACTGTGCCAGGAGAAAAGGGGGGCATTCTCTAGTTCTTGATATTTGCCATTGCCATCATAATCTATTTGAACAGCCTCTGCTGAACTGGCCCTTGTATATGTCTGTGAAGATTCTCAGTCATCCAGGTGAGTTTATCTGGAAGTTGACTCATGGCAACTGGACTTCTTTTCTTGAGAGACTGAAACATTTCACTGCTCATCCAAACAGCTTCGTCAGTCTGAGGAAAGGTAGTTGCAAGTCCTCCGTTTTATACTTCACTTTGACTTCATGTCACCCTGGTCTGAAATAGGCTCATATGATGAACAATGGCCTGAATAGGCTTGTTAGGTGGGCAATAGTCTCAATAAATAGGCCATTAGGTGGACACTGGCCTCAGGTGCTGAAACCCATAAAGTATGGGTGGTTAGCTAAAGCCTTGGTGGTAGAAGTGTGAAGTATTTTTGATTTGTCTGGGGACTGTTGAAATAATTGCCTGATAAATAGCAGATAGACTCTGCCTGAGGCCTCCACCTCTGTTGAGGGAGGGGTTTTCAGTGCTCACATGAATGGCTTCCCTGACCCCTCTCTCAAACCACCTGTCTTCTCTGTCTAATATGTGTACATCCTCATCTTTGAATGAGTGCCCTTTGTCCTTCAAGTGGAGGTGTATTGCTGATTCTGGTCCTAAGTTATTGCCCCTCCTATGTTGGGCCATCCTCCTGTTTAGTGGCTGTTTAGTTTCTCTAATGTAGAGGTCTGCACACTCCTCACCGCATTGGACCATGTATACTATATTGCTCCTTTTGTGTTTTGGTGTCATTTTTTCCCGTCAGCTCTGGGTCTGAGGGCTGATCCCTTGTTCTTCTGCGTCGGCACACTGCTTTGTTGAAGGCCCACTTTGGATATTCACAGGCCTTAAGTGCTGTCTTCAGGTGCCTTTCTTCCTTCTTCTTGGTTTCTTTGGCCCTCTTAATATGCATGCTGGAGGCTGCTTTCTCCTAGCTAAACAAGCTAAACAAAGAGCATGCCAAAAATAATGCACATACTACTGCTGGGCCAGAAACTTGTACAACAGCTCGTAAAGGGCAAGGGTGGGTTGTTCTAAGTAGAGAAACACTAATGTATGGGTCCTTTTTTGTGTGTGTATGATCCAAACCACGCCAACAGTGATCCATATATCAAATCAACATGCCAGTGTGGACAGGCCCTTAGTAATGATTATGAGAGATGATGATGTCAGTAACAATAACAATGATACTAATGAAAATGCTCTTCCACTTGTGATTAGATCGAAATGCAAGAGGAAGATCACCAATGCGGTGCCTCCCAGGGCTATGTATGGGCTTTTGTTCGATTATGCAGACCCCCCCCCTCCATTTATGGAGAGGACTGTGTCAAGCCCTTGGATAAATGTTTCCACATAGTTTTATGACAATATGAGTGGAAGCATTAACAAAACTCGACACCAACAGACTAATTTCAGGTAATAAGCGACACTTAGCTATTATGGGTGAAATTCACCAGCTTTCAAAGCACTGAGAATAAGAAAAGCACAGGAAAGGTAACAGCATGGTCATCTGGTGAGTATCCTTGGACAGAAAGATCCACTCCCTTTCCTGTTGCCACCCTGGCCGCCTCAGTCAGGGTGGGAGGGCCAAATGCTTAATCCTCCCCTCCACCCCAGATATTCATTCAAAGTTATTTTAGATGTCCGAAAGGCAGTTTAGCAACATTCTCAAGCGAAATCTGACGTCGCCAGGAAGACAAATGGGATGATAACAAGATTTTATCTGCACATCATGCTGGCTGCTCAGGCTCAGCACTTCTGATATGTTCTATCTTGGCAACTCGTGGGCAAAGCCAGGTGGTCTCACCTCTCTCACACACACTCATTGGTAACAGGGAGCAGCCCATTTGCTTATTCCTAGTCCAAATAGGTGGGGCGGGGGAGGAGATGTTCAGAGAGAAGGTCTGCATCAGAAACACAGCGGGCTAAACTGTGACTGATTTCAACTTTCTGCACCTAACAGAGTGGTGAGACTCTTTTCAGTTAATAATGCCAACAATGATCCTTGGAGTAATTTTAATTGCTGCCTTCCCCTGCTACTGCTGAAATCTATTAGCTACTATAGAGGAATTTGGTTGTGCATCACCCATTTTCTTTCATTCATCCATCTGTACAGTTTGCGACTGGAGATTGACAAGAGTGTTGTGTTAGGTTTTTAAAGGTTGTTTTTGAGAATGGCTTTACTACCGACAGAGGCGTAGACAGGATTTGGAGCGCCTAGGGACAAAGTTCATTTTTGCGCCCCTCCTGCCGCCCCCCCCCACATTGCACCTACCCAGCAACAGGGGCCGAAGCCTGCAGGCATGGAGTGAGTGTGTGTGCGGGGTGATGGTGGATAGGTGCGGGCATGTCTGTGTGTGCATGCATGGTAGTGTGTGCGCGCCTTACACATCTCCCACCAAGGCAAGGAAGAGGAGGAGGAGGGTGAAAGGAGGAACTGCTGGGCAGTGGGAGGGTGCATGGCTTCGTCCTCCTGCTTTCCCTCCAGGTTCCCCCAGATTGCTGCACCCATGGCAGATGCACCCTTCTGCCCCACCTAGATACGCCCCTGACTGCCAATGATTACGCACCAAATATTTTCTTTGTCCCATTGTCATCTTTGATCAACCAAACAGTACAAAAGCCTGTTTATCAAATGGGAAAGTAAGTGCAGGAGGTATAAATTTAAGTCAGGATGCTTTAGACCAATATAAGTAATTTATTTCAAATCATTACCTTTGAAATGTCTTCATATATTCTAAAACAATGGTTAAAAAAAGCTAATTACTGATTCATGATAATTTACAGTTAAATAGATCCCTATTTACCCAATTGTACACTTTGCATCTTTTCGTCACACTGGATGTACATTTCCCGCATTACCCCATTTTGTTAACCTTAGCAGCAGAGATATTTCCACTCACCTTCTTCTTTGTCACCAGTAGCCATGACAGATTGTGAAGTCTGCAATGTAAATTAATTGGGGGGGGGGGATACTTATTTAGCCTTAGAAAAATTCAGGGCAATAAATGTTTACTTCAGCAAGCTCGGTATATAACTATTTAGCCTTTCAAAACTGGACTTCTACAAACAGGTGTGAAGTGACTACCTTATACCAGACACAAATAAAAAAGAATATCCACACAGCAATGCTGGCAAAATATTGCAATCCACCCACTCCAAACCCAGCTTTTGTATTTCCTGGTTCCACTGAGAAGTCCTATGTCCCATCCCACCCCAAAATAAGGTCATCTGCTAAAAACGAATATAGACCATATCTGCTGCTTAACATTAAACAATTCTCTCTTTTTGTCCTAACGTCACAAGGGCAAAGATCTAAAAGATACACCAGTGGGGTATAGCAGCAGATGTTTGCTTGGAATGGGTGAGGAGTCTTTTATCATCTCCCGAGGCTGAAATTTGGGGGATTTTTTTATAGCTCTTGTGATGAACCTATCATAAAAATGCCTAAATCATATATCTTAATCTATGTGGAATCTGCAACAGAACATGGCCCCAGGACCTTAAAATGTCATATTCTGGTGCAACAGGTAGGAGGGGGTGCTGAAGTCAAAATTGGCAGTTTGGGAATGCACAAACAACCAGTGGGAAACTAGTACAGAATAACTGCTAGTACAGCAGCCATAACCAGCTACTCCTGTGATCCAAGCTATTGGTAGAGGCAGCTGTACACAGAGTATATCAAAATCCAGTGCAGCCTGGACATCAGTAGGCCATATGACCTCCCAAGTTAAGTGTGGGTGGTGCAGACATTTTGGACAGTTACCCCCTGAACATACCCAATTTGTGTCGACTTCAGCATTTTCTATGCACTTGGTCCTTCTGTGGGAATGCAACTCTGTTGGTCTCCTTTCCCATAGCATTTTGTCTTCTTCTTTTGGATGCACCCTCCAAAAATATCTTAAAATGACACATCAAGAAATCCATGCCCTCCAGATTACAAAATGGTCTGAAACAAGAGGCAGAGCTGAGTATCATCTGCATACTGAAATAACACTTCAGCCAAAACCTCTGACTTGACTGAGCAGTGTCACGCTGATGTTGCAAACCTTATCTGGGCTTTACTAAGGCCTTCGATAAGGTTCCCCGTGGTATTCTTGCTAAGAAGTTAATAGAAAGTGGGATAGATAGTGCTACTGTGATACGGCGGCCAGGAAAGCCAATGTGATTCTTGGTTGCACCAACAGAAGTGTAGTGTCTAGATCAAGGGAAGTGATAGTACCACTGTAATGGAATTAGGATGATAGGACATTGCATGAAAGGAAATTAGCATGATGGGACACAGTGTGATTTTTAAGGCTCGATATTAACTGCACATTTTCAGCACTCGCCAAATGCTTATCTAAGGAATGCAGAATTGCCCAGTCAAAATAAAGCCAAGTTGACAGAAACTGGACAGCTACCATTGGACAATTGTTCCACGTGACCTCTGGAAACTGCTCGGAGCTGGGAAAGTTTAAATTTAGACTATGAGAGAGAGATTAGCTTAGAATCCGGCTTCAAGATGTAGACAGTTAGAATTTAGGTCCTAGCTAGCCTAGGCATTGAAATTTTCATAGTATTAAGCTAGTAAGAATATCTTAGATTTTATTATTTTCAGGCAATATTATATGATTGTATCGGATAAGCATTTTTATATTTTTCATTGATTTTTATAAGTTGTTGGTTTTTTTCCATTTTTGTAACTTAGAATAGTGAATAAAGCGATTTCATTGAATTGATGCTCTCAGATAATTTTTCTCCTTAAAAGAACCCACAGGGACTCAGGAAATTCTTGGCCAGAGTTACTACTCCTACTCCTGGGTTCCGATAGTGCTACTGTAATGTGGCGGCCAGGAAAGTCAATGCAATTCTTTGTTGCATCAACAGAACCATAGTGTCTAGATCAGTGATGGTGAACCTATGGCACGGGTGCCAAAGGTGGCACTCTGAGCCCTTTCTGTGGGCTCCCGACATCGCCCCTTCATAGCCACCTGTATACAGGTCAAATTACTGTACTGGCACTTTGCAAAAAAAAAAAATTACTGGGTTTTGAATTGCAGTTTGGGCACTCGGTCTCTAAAAGGTTTGCCATCACTTGTCTAGATCAAGGGAAGTGATAGTACCGCTCTATTCTGCTCTGGTCAGACCCCACCTGAGTACTGTGTCCAGTTCTGAGCGCCTCAAATTAAAAAGGATGTTGACAACCTTGAGCAGGCCCATCTGTCAGAAATATTGTGATGGGGTTCCTGCATGGCAGGGGGTTGGACTGGATGGCCCTTGAGGTCTCTTCCAACTCTATGATTCTATGATTCTAAGATGGACCTTTGTGGTACTCTCATAGAATCATAGAATCATAGAGTTGGAAGATACCTCAAGGGCCATCTAGTCCAACCCCCTGCCATGCAGGAACCCCTATCACAGTGCTCCTGACATATGGCTATCCAGCCTCTGCTTAAATACCTCCAAAGAAGGAGACTCTACCACCCTCTGTGGTAGCATATTCCACTACCAAACAGCTCTAACTGTCATGAAGTTCTTCCTAATGTTTAAATGGAATCTCTTTTCTTGTAGTTTGAGACCATTGCCCCACGTCCTAGTCTCTGAAGCCATGGAAAACAAACCAGTCCCTTCTTCAATGTGACGCCCTTTCAAATATTTAAACATAGCTATCATATTCTCAGCCTTCTTTTTTGTAAGGCTAAACATTCCCAGTTACCTAAGCTGCTCCTCGCAAGACATTTCTTCCAGACCCTCAGTCATCTTGGTCGCCCTCTTCTGGACCTGTTCAAGATTGTCAACATCCTTTTAAAATTGAGGTGCACAGAATTGGACACAGTACTCCAGGTGGGCAGAATAGAGTGGTACTATCACTTCCCTTGATCTAGACACTATGCTTCTGTTGATGCAACCAAGAATCACATTGGCTTTGTTGGCCTCTGCATCACACTGCTGACTCATGTGGTCCACCAAGTCTTGGTAGACCAGATCCCTTTCACAGGTACTATTTTCCAGCCAGGTGTCTCCCATCCTGTATCTGTGCAGTTCATTCTTTTTACTTAGATGCACCACCCTACATTTCCCTCTGTTGAACCCCATTCCGTTAGCTTTGGCCCAGGACTCTAATCTGTCAATGTCCTTCTGGATTTTCTTCCTATTCTCTAGGGAATTAGCAATCCCACCCAATTTGGTATCCTCTGCAAATTTGATCAGCCTACTCTCTATTCACTGGACCCACACAACCCTGGGGCAACCCACTGCTCACGTCCCTCCAAGCTGAAGAGAAGCCATTAATGATCACCCTTTGGGTGCGATCAGTCAACCAATTGCAAATCCATCTAACAGTGGCACTATCTATTCCACATTCTACTAACTTCTTTGCAAGTATACCATGGGGAACCTTATCGAAGGCCTTAATGAAATCTAGATAAGCAATATCCACAGCGTTCCCCTCATCCACCGGGACTGTAATTCTATCAAAGAAAGCAATCAAATTGGTCTGGCATGACTTGTTTTTAAGAAATCCATGTTGACTTCTCGTAGTGACAGCATTGCTAGTTAAATAATTACAGACTATCTGCTTAATAATTTGTTCTAGAACCTTGCCAGGAATTGAAGTCAAGCTGACTGAACAGTAATTATTTGGGTCCTCTTCCCCCTCCCTTTTTGAAGATAGGGACAATATTCACCCTCCTCCAATCTATGGGGACTTCCCCTGTTCTCCAGGACTTCTCAAATATTACTGCCAATGGTTCTGAAATTACTTCTGCCAGTTCTTTTAATATCCTGTATAAGCAAATGGCCATAGTCCATGCCTTATATGTCTCTATAGGTAACTTAGCATTTCCCATCCCCTTATGGGAAGGGAATTAAATATTATATGCATTGCATTCTCTCCTTGATACGGATACATATTGGAACATACCCAACCAATCTGTTATGCAGGCAGTCATGTTCACGCAGTCAAGACTGGAAGACAGATGAGCAGCATTTGTGCCTTGAGCCCTGTGATGTGGTTTTACCTCTGCTTTGAAGTCTTCCCCACCTTTAAAATAAGTATCTGGAGCAGGTTGTCGCTTCAGTTCAACTATTTTCATTAAAATAGAAGGTAATTTGCCTACAGCTACTTCAAACAGTTCCATACCTACCGCTGAACGGAGGGATTTAACCAAAACATGTTCAGGTAACATCCAGGTTGCTCACCCACCCACACCCACACCCGTTGGAGGGTTGTCTTTCCAATAGTTTCTTTTTCCATGGGAGGTGGGAGGTGTTGACGAAGACCCATGCAAGGCATGTTGCAGCAGGGTTGTTTGGCCCACCCCCCACCAGGATCTCTACATTTTTTTTCTTCCTGATCTTCGCAGATTCTGTGGCTGGCCTTGTTCTTGGATGAGATATCCTACAAGAGGGGCTCCATTACATCCCTGGCTGCCAAACACTTTAATCAATTGCTCATTCTGCCTCTCTTATGCAAGGCTCGCTCTGTTGTGTATTGATCTGTAATTGCTTGTTGAAGTAACTGCCTTCCTGTTGCAAAGGGAACAGGCCTATTGGTTGATTCTAGTTGCTGCATTTGGATCTTCAATCCTATTGGTTCCCGCCAAAAGGCAGCCTTGTGATTGGTTGTAATTGTTCCCTCCAAAATGTATCTTTTCCTAGCCAGTCCTGGCCCCTATAAATGTAACTCCCTCTCCCCAGTCCCCAGTCTTGTCTCTCCCTGATTAAAGAGCTGTTCACTAGAAGCTGTCTCCAGCCTGCTTTGTCTCAGAGCTGAAATCACTGCTGAATCACTAACCCCAAGCTACAATACGCTCTGCCCCCTTTCTCCTTCTACAAGGCAGGGGCGTATGGGGGGGGGGGAGAGAAGGGTACATCTGCCCTGGGTGCAGCAATCTGGGGGCACCTGGAGCAGGAGCAGGAGCAGGAGCAGGAAGCCGTGCACCCTCCCACTGCCCAGCAGTCCTTTCCACCACCGTTACGTGCCAGATGAGCGGCGAAGGAGGCGGGCAGGAGCGCACTGGCTGCGGCATCCTCCTCCTCCTCCTCCTCCTCCTCCTCCTCGCCTTGGTGGGAGAGGTGTAAGGCAGGTGTGCTACCGCGCATGTGTGCATGCACACACACTATCCTCCCATCCGCTCATGCACACGTATGCACCCACCCACCCTGCACCCGCAGAGTTCGGGTGCGATGTGGGAGGGCGGCAGGAAGGGCGCCAAAACAAACTTTGTCCCCAGGCGCTCCAAATCCTGGCTACGTCTCTGCTAGAAGGTTGATATCTCCTCTGTCATTCTGCCTCTTTTTTGGGTAGCTTTGGTAGGAGCAGTTTCCCCAGCCAGAGGTCATTTTTTGGGATCTACTCCTACCCTTCAGGCCATTTGGATCTCCTCTCCTCCAGACTGACTTCCTTCTCATGTCATTCTCTGCCCTCTGGTTCTTTCTCGTCTTTCTCTCTACCAGATCCAACCTTACTCTATCCCCCCACCCCCGCTCCTTTCTCTTCTCTTCTTTTTTTATATGCCTTCTGATACCTTCTCTGCTGCCTCTTGTCCTTTTCCCAGGCTCTCTGATTTTCCGGCGCCTTCAGGCCTTTCTGGGAACTCTAAGGTTGCTTCACCTTCTCCCACTTCTATTGGAGTTACCTGTTTCTTCTAACCCCTTTCTTCATTCGGGGAAGGGGACAGCATTATGACAGGGGGAGTATTCTTGTTTGCTTTCTCACAAGCCCATTTTATACAAGGGGCTAATTTGAATTTGAGGGAACTCTAGTGATATCCTAAGTAAAGAAATGCATATAGCAGAGGCATATCGGAGAGAGAAAATAATCAGGGGTATTTAGTTTATCCTGTGACAAGCAATATCTCAACATGGTAGCACATGTCCAATTCTTTTATTTACATCATTTTTAATACCTTGTCACACAGCACAGCAATAAAACTCAAGATCCTCACAATGATATTTCCCATTAAAATTCAATATTTGTCATGATAGGAAGCTGTTTTTCACTCTTGTTGGGAGATGTGAGAAATCAGTTTTTGGTGACTCCATAAGATTTCTAAGAACCCAAAGGTACTGATGGAACCCATTAAGGATAGCAGAGGGAATCACAAATTCTAGAAATTATAGAATCCAAACATCTGTTTATGCTCAATAACTGTTTCTCCAATGAGAAAGCTAAAAGGTATGCTAGACTTTCAGCAGAAAACCCAAAGACAATAAACAAGACATTGATGTCACATTAAATTTGGCAGATGGCACACTGAATAAATTAGAATGGGAAAAATTTCTCAAAAAGGCCTTCATTTAAATAAATGTTGGGCAATTCCACAAAGATAGGTCTGCACTGCAAACAAACAGCTCAGTTCTGGGAGTGAATAAATCTCAGCACCAGAGAGATAAAACAGATGAATTAAACTGGGCCACTGGGTGTCTGCACAAATATTTTTGTACCCAGGATAACCTAAACAAAGAAATTATTAGCCAGTCTTACACATAACCAGACAATTATAGCTAAGAATTAACAATAAAACCTGAAGGTTTTCCTGGGCTCCTTTTACTATTTTTTTAATATGAACCTGACTGTTTATTTTGTAGTTTTCTCCCAGAAAAAATGTCACCAAAGCGTGGCATTTTGTTTTTTTAACAGGATTGACTCCATTTCTGACTTATAAGCTGTATCCTTGTTTTCTTCTTCTGTTACCTTTCAGATGTTTCACTTTAGGCACATCTCTAGTCTTTCCAACTTTCTTCTTTCTTTGATTCTCACTCATTTTGACACTCATCTTGGTTTTTATTTAGGTTCTATTAGCATTTTCTCTAATTAGTCCTGTTTCTCCAGTATACTTTGTGACATACTCTTCTTCTGCATCTCCGTGTTCTTCCCTGTGGTTCCCTTACGGTGCTTCCCACTAAACCTGCAGAAAGCAGACCTTCACTTGAGGGAACGCTATAGATGTATCATATCTAGATTTCAGCAGAGCTTTGGGCAAAGTTATTCGTGATATTCTTATTAACAAGTTAACTAGGTGTGTACTGGATAAATCAGGTGTAAGATGGATGCACAGTTGGCTTCAGAATTGTACTTAGAGGGTGATTGATGATTAATGGCCCATTCTCTAACTGGGAGGAGGTAACTAGTGAGGTACCCCAAGGCTCAGTCCTGGGTCCGGTGCTCTTCAATGTTTTTATTAATGACTTGGCCTTGGACAAGGGTGACCAGGGAATGCTTGTCACCTTTGTGGATGACACAACGTTGGGTGGAATAGCTAATACTCTGGAAGAAAAAAAAAACAAAATTCAAAATGATCTTAATAGGCTGGGGCACTGGGCTGAAACCAACAGAATGAAATTTAACAGGGATAAATTCAAAGTACTGCACCTAGGAAAAAAGAAACCTAAAGCACAGTTACAAGATGAGACATGCCTGGCTCAGCAATGCTACGAATAAAAAGGATCTTGGAATTGTCAGAAATCATAAACTTAATATAAGCAAACACTGTGATGTGGCCACACAAAAGGCAAATGCTATTTTAGGCTGCATTAACAGAAGTATAATTTCCACATCGCACGAGGTGCTTGTCCCCCTCTATTCAGCACTGGTTAGGCTTCACCTCAAGTACTGTGTCCAGTTCTGGACACTGCACTTCAAGAAAAATGCTGACAAATTGGAACAAGTCCAGAGGCGGGCAACAAGGATGATCAGGGAGGGTGGAAACCAAGACCTATGAATAAAAGCTGAAAGAATTGGTCATGTATAGCCTGGAGAAAAGACTGAGGGGAGATCAGATAGCACTTTTCAAGGATCTAAAAGGCTGTCATACAGAGAAAGGGCAGGGTCTCATCTCAGTTATCCCAGAGTGCAAGGTACACAATAATGGGCACATTGGTTAAATATTAGGAAAAATTTCCTAACTGTTACAGCAGTACCACAGTGAAACCATATTATCTCGGGAGGTGCTGAGTCCTTCAACACGAGGCATTCAAGATAAATTTTAAAAACCATCTGGAAGATGTCCTTTGATTTGTTTTTCTGCATTAGGCAGGGTGTGTGTGGATTTGAGGACTTTATAGGCACCTCCCAACTTCACTATTCTATGATTCTGCGATAACAGATGAACAGATGAAGGAAATAGGCAGGTAGGCTCCTCTCAAGCAGTCTTTTCCAACCCTAGATCCAACCCCTCTTCCCCAATGGGCTAAAGCACAAATCCTAGCTTGCTTAGTATAGCCCAGTGATGGCGAACCTTTTAGAGACTGAGTGCCGAAACTGCAATTCAAAACCCACTAATTTTTCGCAAAGTGCCAATACAGCGATTATCCTAAATACAGGTGGCTGTGAAGGGGCGATGTAAGGTGCCCACAGAAAGGGCTCCAAGTGCCACCCGTGCCATAGATTTGCCAAATATTCTAAAATAAATAAATTAATTAAATCAAATCATTCACTTGCCATGGTTATTTTTGGGCCATCATCTGTTCCTTGTGTATCTGACATCTCTGGCCCTTCTGGAAATGTTATTTCTAATTTTAAGCATGCTATTGTGGAACACATTTTGAAGAACTCATATTCCCCTGTGGGTTCTGATTATCAACTCATGCTTTTAAGTACAACTTCCTTTCTTTTTTCCTTCAAAAATTCTAATATACTTTGTTATCACTGCTTTACTTTTTTTACTCTTTAGCTCCTTGATCCATAGCAATCCATATAATCTAGTTTGTGTTTCCCTTCACCAATACTGCTCTTTAAAAGATTTTGGAGGATTTGCTACTTCAAAGAACACAGGATCTCCTTTCTCTGTATTCTTATTCACATACACTTTTAATCTTCTTTTGATATACAGTAGTTGGCCTTCTTTCTCTCTGGATGTTGCTACAGTCTCTGTGATTCTTGCTGTACTCTCCGGTATTGCCTTTATGCAGAGTGGAAGACTGATGGTGTAAGCTTGCCACAACCACACACACACACACACACTTCCACCTGCATGGCAGGGGGTTGGACTGGATGTCCCTTGAGGTCTCTTCCAACTCTGTGATTCTATGATTCTATTCTATGATTCACCCAGCGTGCTGTCCATTGCATGCCTGTCCTGGCACAGGTGGCAAGATTGGTCCTATGACCAGCTACAGAGCAAGGAACCGGCCAGAGAGTGTGAGACACATAGACATCCTTCTGCAATGCTTCTGCAGCAAGATTTTGTCACCACAATAGTTCTTTGATTGTATTTTCTTGGTGTTGGGATCTGTGCTTTGGCTTTTGTTATAGCCTCGGTGCCTTTGGTCTTCACTACTGTCACTCTTGTAGAGGTATTCCTCAAATGTTTTTTCTCTTTCTCTTTCATCCATAGGGAGACAACCTGTGACTGAAAGTAAAACACCCCCCCCCCGAAAATCAGAAGAGTTATATACTACTTCTGGTAGTATATTTGGGGAGTTTGGTGTGACCCTGCCACAACTCATTTCTGCACCAAGTTCATGAAAAGGGCCTAAATAATTTTCCTCTTGCTGCTTAAATTTCTTTCTCTGCCTTATCTCTCTTCTCCAGAATCTGTCATGGAGGTTGCAGTCCTGCTTTTCTTCCCTTGTAGCAATATAGGGAGCTGCTCTGAGTCAAATTAGAGCATTGTCACATCTACAGTCTTATGTGACATCAAGTTGGTTCTGACTTTTCCAGGGTTTTCTAGGTAAAAGGTACTCAGAAGTGGGTTCACCATTTCTTTCTTTTCAAGGCACCATGGGATTGAGCAGCTTGCCCAAAGCTAGACAGGTTAGCTTCTCTCCCAGAGGCGCCTGAGGGGGAATATGATGGAGACGTACAAAATTATGCAGGGCATGAGTAAAGTGGATAGAGGGGCGCTCTTCTCCCTCTCACAAAATACCAGAACTAAGGGACATCCACGCAAACTCTGGGTTGGGAGAGTAAGAACAGACAAAAGAAAAAAAATTACCCAGTGTGTTGTTAGTCTGTGGAACTCCCTGCCACAGGATGTGGTGATGGCATCTGGCCTGGATGCCTTCAAAAGGGGATTGGACAGATTCCTAGAGGAAGAGTCCATCACAGGTTACAAACCATGGTGGAGATGTGTAATCTCCAGGCTTAAAACCAGGGTACTTCAAGGACCAGATGCAGGGGAGTGGTATCAGGAGACAGATATCTAGTCTCGTGTGCTCCCGGATGCATCTGGTGGGGCCACTGTGAGATACAGGAAGCTGGACGAGATGGGCCTTTGGCCTATCCAGCATGGCTCTTCTTATGTTCTTATATAGGCATAGTAGTGAATCAGTCTCTACCATCCAGCAAAGGATCTACCTCATTGTCCATCTCAGCGCAGGTTTCCAGAATCTCAGAAGGGGACCTTCCCAACAGCCTCTGGAAAAGCAGGGGATTGAACCTGGTACCTCCTGCATGGGTTGCAACCCTTCCCACTCAGGTCTTGCCTGTGCCATCTGATGCTATGATTTGAAGGCATTTTATAATGACTGCTTATTAACACAGACTTTCACTTGTCAAACACTGCAAGATTTTCTTAATCAGTGTTCCGCCTTTTTCCTCACTTGTGAAGCAGCATGATGGCATTCAACATTCGCGCCAAGAAACAGCACATCAACGTCACAAGATGTTATCACAGTAGGGAGTGTCCAAAGTTTGTTTAGAAGAACCCTTTCTTCTTATGTTTCAAGCATAAGATATTCTTTGACTGGATGTGAGGAAGATTCTAGGAAAACTAATAACTCTTCTGTTTTATAACCACCCCCTCAAAATTATTCTGGTTAACCAATATTGCAAAGATCTGTAGATATTCATGGGTTTAATTTTCTCCCCATGAGGTAAAGATGATTAATATCCTTTTAAGCTTAACTGGATTGTGCCTGGTGGCGATAGATACTAAAAATATTCAGACATGTGGTAAGGTACTAAAGCACAAGTGGTGAGATAGTTATTTTACTATTTATAAATATCATGAGCTGTACAAAATTCTTCCTTCTTTGGATGGCACCAGCAATATGAATAAATTAAGTCATTAAAATGATAGGGCATTTCATGGAAGAGTAAGACTTTTCTGAAGTAATAAAATGAAATGTAGTTGGAGAGGAAGGGAAATCAGTGCAATAAATTAACAGACAGAAATTACAGGCAAGAAATTGTTCACATGACATAGAATTAAATTGTGCAAAATTATTATTTGGAACAGTAGATGTCACTATAATCATTAAACCAAATGACAAAACAGTAGAAAATGGGGTACCTCACATAGTGTGTAAGTCCTTTATATTTGTCAATACTACCAGTTTGAAAGATTTTATTTAGGCTATAAATATACATTTGTTGCTGATCTGTTTGTAAGTACTAGGCATCTTTATTCAAGACAATGTTTTGCACAAGATGTTACATTTTCCTAGCATTTGACTTGCAGTGTTTTATGACTAGTTAATTCCTCAGCTAATGCCCATTCCTCTTGTAACTGTTGCAGTGACGGCTCCAGGAAAAAAAAATTGTTATGGGGCACAGAAAGAGCTGAGGACATTTCTATGGGGGGCAACTTCGTCCAAAATATCAGTTCGCTGAAAGACAAATAAGAGAATGTTTCACATTAGTACTCCCAGCTTGAATGTATTTTTTCTGATGCAAGGTCCTATTGATTTCAAGTCAGTATAGGCTTACTGTTGGCAGTGGGAAGCCATTCCATATGGAATCAACCTGTGAATCCATCTGGCTCAATCACTGTTGTCTACATAGAACAGTGGCTCTCCAGGGGTTCAGGCAGCAATTGTGCTCAGCCCTACCTGGTGATTAAGGGAACAAGAACCAGAGACCTTCTGCATGCTGAATGCAGTAGTTAATAAAACTGTGTGTGACTGGGCAGTTTGTTAACTAGCCAATGAATGCTATAGCCACCAGTCACCAAGAACATCAGAAGAGCCCTTTTAGGGCAAATCAAAGAACTTTCTAGCACATTATTTTTCTCGCCAGTTGTCACTGATGGCTTTAACTCCCATGAAGGTATCCATCCCCCTATTTTATAGCCGTACAAGTTGGCTGCAATCAGTACATCTTGTAAAAAGCAAATGCAATGCATGCTGCCTGTGTACCACCTCACAGCGCTTAAAGCAGTCTTAGGTGGCTCACACTTTAATTATGTAGATTACACATTGCCCCCACAGCAAGCTAGGTACTCAGTTTACCGACCTTGGAAAGATGGATGGTTGAGTCAGCCTTGAGCTGGCTACCTGGGACTGAACCCAGGTTGTGAGCAGAATTTTGGTTGTGATACTGCAATTTAACCACTGCTCCATGGGGCTCCCTGTAGTGCTCAATAACATTGCTTGGAGTGGCTATATACCTCCAATGTCACCGGCAATATGTTTCTGTACATGCTAGGAAGTGTGATAAGAAAGGCATAGTTGCACTTATGTCCTCTTGATGGGCTTCCCACAGCCAACTCATTGATCCCTGGGTGAACACAGTGCTAGACTAGTCAGGCATTCAGTCGGATGCAGCATGGCTTCTCTCATGCCTTTATGTTCAGATAATCAATTTGGAACGTACATGAAGTCCTTCACTTTGATTTAAGTGAAACCAACATGTTGGACCACATGGCAGAAGCCCTCATTGGCCCAGTAGCTCTCCCACACAGCAGCTCTTTCCATCTCCTTGTAGGAATTTTCCTGTGTTTGTTGTGTGGATTTGGAGAAGTTGAGATTGAGCTGGAAGTTTTATCGGTAGTTAAAGTGTTCCTCTTATATATCGCCCCATACCACTTCAAGTAGTCTTGAAGTGGGCGGGTTACAGTTTTAATTCCAGTATGCAGGCTACACATTGCACACACACACACACCAGCAAGCTGGGTACTCATTTTACCGACCTCGGAAGGATGGAAGGCTGAGTCAACCATCAACCGGCTACCTGGGACTGAACCCCAGGTCATGAGCACAGTTTACAGTTTTTACCTGCAGTACAGGCATTTAACCACTGCGCCATGGGGCAGTTAAGTGTTTCCATGTAATTTCAGTATATACCCTCTGATCTGTGGAAATAAAGGAAAGCTGAATCAACCTTGGGCTTTTCCTTTTGGTTTGATCATGATGAGGTCATAGTGTGGATTCCTGAATAGCATCTGTGACATCACAACTTGCAAATGGCACAACTTCATCCTACACTCACGCTCATTGGGCAACAGTAGGCCAATTTGAGAGTCTGATAAGAGACTTGATCTTGGAAAGTCCTTTTCTCCATTTCCCTATGCAGCCTGAGGTGCCTCTAATACTTCAGAAGTGAGTTAAATTCTCCTTACCTGCTACCCAGCCACCTTCCTTTTGTCATTTCCACTTTCTTTCCATGTTGAGGCAGAACCTGTACCGGTACAATTCAGAAATAGTGAATAAAATGTCACTCCTTCACTCCATTTTACTGGACACCTAAAGCACCTATTTTGTTTCATTGCTACATTAGAGGTCTGTGATGTGTATGCGTGTGTGTTGGGGCGGGGGGGAGAGCTGAGTTATTGCTTTTTCTACCGTCCATCTGCATGAGGAATTGGCACTGAATATTGCACCATATTGTGCAACAACTGGAGATGGGCAGACCCGTGGAGTGGTTCAGAAATAAGCCAAACTATTTATTTTCAAATTGTTAAATAGCTCAGTTCATTGCTGAACAATCTGGATAGTTGTTAATGGCATTGTCCAGCAGCACAATGGAGGCACAGCCAGCAGACACACGGCCCTGAAGAAACTGGAACAGGATCCACGAGGATCCCACCACCACCACCAAGAGGGGCTTTTGTGCTCTCAGACTGCCTGGAGCTGGCCCTTCACATGTTTTTGACCTGTCTTTCTAGGGGGTCTCTTAAATACTTCTCTGTGGCATCCCACTGCAAAGCTCATTAGGTGTTTAAAAAAAGCGGAAGTGGAGTTAAAAATGATTTGGCACTTTTGTTCTTTTTCAGTTCATTCATAGGGTTGCAGATGAAACTGCCTGTTTCGGTTCTCCAAAATGCTTTCCTCTCACTGTTTTTTTATTTTATTTCTGAATTAAATTTAAGTCTGACATTTAATTTGAAATAATACTGGAAAAATGGTATTAACACACACACCTACACATTTGGGCCTTTTCACACGACCCCTAAGATCCGCTGGCCACTTAAATTCGGACCAGAGATCTTGGGGGTTCATTG
>JAHTLZ010000237.1:26464407-26492543 GCA_023846285.1 Phrynocephalus versicolor | reverse complement strand
CTTTCTTTCTTTCTTTCTTTCTTTCTTTCTTTCTTTCTTTCTTTCTTCTTCTTCTTCTTTTTGAAGAAGAAGAACTATCAGATCTGAAGTGGGGAATCCCGCAGTGGTAGTCCACTGGAGATACCTGACCAGACAGATCAAGGAACATTATGAATAAAATCACGGCATATTGACTTGATTCTTCAGGGTGAAATGGATGTCCAATAAAGAGCTATCTGTAGATTCTAACAGGTAGACGTAATGTAAGGAAACCTGTTCAGACAGATGCATGCTCCGGGTAGCATACTGCTGGGAGATAAAAAATAAATTGAAAGCAGAAGCAACAAGCTAAGCAAGACAAAAACCCACACACAATTACTTTCTTTTTGGAATAAAAGGCAAAAATGCTAGACTGAGCCAAGGTTAAAACAAAGCAAAACACCAAGCCTCCATCATTGTTATGGATGAAGAGGTAAAATATAGCAAAAATGAGACTGTTTGTCCTGCTCTGCTTGCCGAAATCCAATATTAGCCAAATAATTAACCTGCAGATCTTTTGTCAACCAACCTCCTTCCAATTAAAACAGAAAACCTTGATGCTGCCTGAGAGATTCTCTCTGCAGGCATCCCATTTCACTGACATCCAGGAGAGCTCCCATCAATCATCCTTTACAGGGTCCTCTCATTTGTGCTGAGCCCAGCAAAGTCTCACCAAGCCTCTGTGATAATGGGCTGCCATCCAGCTCCGAGTGTGACTCACAGGTGACACATCTCCAGCAACGTCTTTGAAAAGGAAGCACAGATGAAGTGTGGTGCAGTTAACCGTAGCTGTTCTTGGTACACCTTCAAGTGCAAGGCCCAGCTATAGACCAGGATATTAAACTCCTGGCTCAGAAGCAAAATCCTACTGAAAACAAGGAATTCATTCCAAATAATCTATGCAAAGTGTTGGGAATGTATATCTTCTGAAGGCAGAGGCACACCCAAAGTTTGACAGAAATTAAGGATGTAAATTAAGGCAACCCTGCTGTACCCTTTGTTTTAATTTCTATAATACCAGAACTTGCAAACATGTTTTTTAATTTGTTTATTATTGCAGGATATAACTACCAGAATATCTCAGCCAATGTGGCTTCCTATTTCATTTCTTTTTGTAATCTAGAACTGCTGGATAGCTCAGTGGTTTGTCTTTCCTTTGCAAGGGGGCATATGGGAGGACCTCAAAAGCAAAGCCAAGTAAAGTGTTGCTCCCCCCCCCCGCTACTACAACTCTCAGAAACTGGCAATGGGAACGGCCACTGGCTAGGGAATTCAGGGGGAAGTTAAGAGCACTAAAAACAGTATCATTTCCAAGCACTACTCTAAAGATCATAAATTATAGGCAAGTTAATTTGAGAAGGAAATGGTGTTTCAAAAATCCTGGCTCACAGTTATTTAGGACTTTATAGGTTGGAAACACCACCTTCAGTTTGGCTGGGGGGGGGGGGACAACCCTGGAATTCCACCTCATTAATATTAGACTGGTGTCACGCCGCCTTTCAGAGTACACACCAGAAATCAATTGGGCTGCCCCCTTTTTAACAGCAGTAGTTTCATTCAGTCTTCAAGACCAGCTCCAGATAAAATGACATGGGGTAATCTAAATGGGACATGATCAATGCAGCTATTGTTGCCTACAGCTGAGCTCCCCTTAATGGCATGATTGTACAATGAAGAGGCATGACCATCACAGTTTTGGGGGTATAACAAGGCCACAACTTTGTTTAATACAGCAAACAGTACTCTGGCTAGGCAATTGGGTCAGATCCATCACATCAACAGAGTACCCCACACCATGGATGCTTCCAGCCACTATGGGACACCCCAGGGTGCCCACCCTAGGGGATTTTTCCCTCTCACTCTCCTTTTTAACTCATCTGGTACAACCCCTTGGAATGTGCTGTGTGCCAATGGGGCTGCCCCCTCCTGGTGCCCATTTCCATGTCCAGGTGCCCCCCTCCACCCCCACATTCCCCCGCCAGCCCCCTGGATCCCTTGCTTCCCACGTGGAGGTCACCCTCATTCCTTTGTTCAGGGATCTGCTCCGGCAACAATCATCGGGCTGATGAATCAGGCCCTCTCCCAAGTTGTCTTCTAGTATAAAGTCTAGCTTGACACACAAAGCTGAGGAAGTGCCACAACAGTTTGGCTGAACCTTTAAAAGCCCAGGAGCTTATTCCATCTTTTGGGAACATTTGACCAGATAGAACCATCTTAAAATGGTTGGAGACATGATTATGATGCAAACAAAACTTGTTTTTACCTTTGATACTGCTTGGCCTAATTTTACCTGTGACAGAGGATTCCCACAAAGGGGGCACAGTGCATCACGAAGTAGTTCTGAAAGGCCCCTGCAGTATAAAAGTTTTCCAAAGGAGGGTGCACTTGTGTTCATTTGTTTCAGCAAAACCACAAACAAAGATTTTTGTGGTACCTTGTGGTTTGATTTGGCAGACATTGTTGGGGAGGGGGGGCAGCAACCTGCCAAAGTAGAGCAAGTTTATTTTTAAGGTGCCACAGAATTCTTTGTTTCTTTTGAGGGGATAAAAAGGGTTTTTGACACATTCACAGAGATAGACACATACACAGGGTAGAGGAGTTGTTGTTGTTGTTGTTTCAGCAGTGGCCTGAAGTAGGTGCAGAATTAGGTCTGTGAGCACTTGCCGCCAGTTTCATAATAGCAACCCATATACCAGGCCTGCCCAAAGTCCGGCCCGGGGGCCAAATCTGGCCCGTCAGGCCATTCTGAGTGCCCCACGACTGGATGGTCCACCCCTCCCTCCCCCTCCTTCACCCACACATTCCACTGCAGTGGCCACGGCTCCCTGTGCTTCCTTTGGTCCCCACCTTCCTTCTTTCCTCCCTCCCTTGGTCCCCAGCCACCTCCCTCCCTCCCTCCCTCCCTCCCTCCCTTGGTCCCCACCTTCCTTCCTTTCTTCCTCCCTCCCTCCCTTCCTTCTTCCCCACCTTCCTTCCTTCCTCTCTTGTTTTCCACCTTCCTCCCTCCCTCCCTTGGTCCCCGCCTTCCTTCCTGCAGGTGGGGTTGCAAGGGGTCAGTGGGTGGGGCTTATGGGTCAGTGGGTGGGGCTTACAGTGGATTGGCAGGGTCGGGGAGCAACTGGCCCCTGACACATTCTCAGCCACCAAATCTGGCCCTCCTTACAAAAAGTTTGGGCACCCCTGCCATATACTAAACTTCGGAATGTTGCTTCACATCCTTGCTAATTTAAGTGTATTTTCAGAAAATTAACAAATGGCAATTGGCACCCCATTTCTACCTCTCCCTTTTCTTTCCTGACCCAATAGCCGTAAATCTGCAAGCCAAAGCAAAGCAGTTCCACATTTATAAACGAGGAAAGGGCCCCTGGGCGTTGGGAGTGGAACCCATAAATGTAGTAAATGAGCCTCCACTTTCCCTATATTTTAAATTTCTCGAATTAATGCTGACCCCCATTTACTGGCACCCAACAGAGAAATGGAGAAATATTGTTTGGTGACGTATTTGGAGCAGCTTAACAAACTTGAGACAGCCTTAATTGCGTTATTATTTTTATTTATTTATTTATTTGGTGGGGAGATATTTTCACCTTTATTGGACTCTGAAACTCTCTGGCACTGTCCCAGCTATAATCCACTAGAACCACATAACTAAGGTGTGTCTGTGTGTTTAAGGGTTCAATCAAAGTTTTTGAAAACTGCCTCCCTTCTGGGCTGGTCATGCATGAAATGCATAGAATAGCCAAATTATGATCAGCTCACAAAATAAAACCTATGAAAGAAGTGTAAGGGTGGGTTTGCATGTTTACTGCTCATTTCAAATTATCCTCTACTAAGCACACAGGCACATGTGCAAAGGTGTTAGATGGAATTATTTCCAGTAAAATACAGTTATGGATATGACCAGTGTTACTAAAAATAACATTAGCTCTTTCACATGTGCCTCTGCCCATAGCAGAGAAAACACTACACAAATCAATACAGGCGGAGTTTGATGCTTAAAATAAATGTGTAAATCCCACCATAAGTGTGAAAAAGACAGAAGCCGACATCCAAGCTATATGGGGAAAATGTCCTTTAGAAGGGAGGTAACCATTTATGGAAGAACAGCAGTTTAAGGTTTTATCCATCAGAGCCAAATACGTGACAGGTCTCAGCATGGGAAAGTACATCATAAGCAGAATGATATTGCTATGATAATAAATATATCTTCTTCTAAACTAATACTTAAGGCATTGCCAAGCAGGAATGAAAGACTTCTCAACTATATTCGGGGAGTGTTTGGCGCTATATTATGCATCATGAATTGTCCTGCCCGTCTCACATCAAATCTTTGTAGAGACACTAATTTTCATTAGATACTAAAAATATGTGTACAGGGCATACTATTGAAAATAGGCTCCATACTCCATACAATGCCCCAGGAGAACATAATGTAGTTCTGTCTACTCTGTACGCGCAGACGTCATCAACTACAAATACATTACTCTAGAAATCTGGAATTGCACTTGAAGTTTTGCTAGCTGCACAGCCGCAGTCTTGTCAGTTGTGGCCTGTTTCATTCACACTTTAGAAAAGACTAAGAATGGCGAGGAATCAAGCCGACACCCTCCCCATGTAGTGATACTTGGTCACGTTTTAAATTTAGGCATTACATTCATATATTGCTTTTTTTCAGATGGTCCTCCCTGCTTTACCATCACCAGTTCACCACTGTGAGGTGAGTTCAGGTGAGACATTGTAATTGACTCAAGGTTACTGTGTGAAATTATGGCTAAGAGGGAACTTGAGTACAGTGGTACCTTGTATGAAGGAATTAATTCGTTCCAAATGAAATTATGTTAAGCAAATTTTCCTTTATACAAATCCCCATAGGAATGCATTGAAAACGGAGTAATCCCATTTTTATGTTGTACAGATTCTCCCCATAGGCAATTATGTTAAGCACATTTTCCCTATCTCCAGAATTTTTATGTTGTACAGATTTTATGTTATACAAACTGTTTGTTATACAAGGGTCCACTGTAGTAGACTAAGATTATAACCACTACTCTCTGGAGTGCAAGAAAGAGATAGAACCCAAGAACCAGCAGCTGTCAAGTCTGGTCGTATATGAAATGGTGTCTGAAGCAAGAGTAGAGATGTGAAGGCCTGGAAAAAAAACCCGGAAAAATTCAGGAAAAAACATTTCCCCTCTGTTTTTGTCTGGAAGACTTTTGGTCCCCTCCCCCCCCGAAAAATTGGAAAAATTGAAACAAAGAAAAAATGATTTTGGAATGTTTTATTTTAACATGATGAATAAAATATTTTAAGACAGGGTGTTCTAATATTTTCCAAATCATTTCTTAAAAATATGAATAGTATCAGAGTATTCTAATTTCTGTGCACTGAGAATAAGCAAGTCCTAGGTTACAAACTGAACTCTCCAATGCAAGAACAAGATGTGTTTCTTCCTTTTGGGAAATGCTGCTATTGTCACGAGAAAAAGAAAAAGGTTTCACTTTTGTTTTTGCATGTGGGTGAGTATGTTTGGTTCTGTTCTATCCTCTTCACTAGACTTCAAAGCACTGGAAGAAAATACAGAGCATCAAAAATGATTCTGATTAAATTTCATGCCCATTCATTGAAACTTAGTCCCACTCCCTTCTATACATTTTCCCACTCTTCAATTCTTTTTACGAGAAAGAGGTTTTTATTTTATTTTTATTTAATACTGTGGAGAGGAAATATGAATTGTTAATTCTGAATTTTTAAATATTATTTTGTAGAGCTTTTTTGTTCCACATAAACTAGTAAACAGTTCAGGAGATTGTTACATACAAATAAATATTGTTTAAAAAGTAAATTATATTTGTAATACTTATTTGGATACACTATATTTTAATATTCTAGTTGTGATAATTTTATGTCAAGTCAAATTGTCCATAGTCATATTTTATGTTCTTCCGACCTAAAGTAACAGAATGAGGGGTGGGGAGTGCTAATGTAGCATTTTTTTCAATTTTTCCAAGAATTTCCTTTTTTTATTGGGGGGGGGGGCAGAAAAATGTGTTTTTTTCCCAAGCTTCAAAATTTCCGGAAGTTTTACATCTCTAATTAGTATCTTCAGCACACATATCCCCACACTTCGTTGCTGCAGAAGTCTTTAGTTTAATTTAATATTTTATTTTATTTTCTTCTTGTCTGTTTATTTATTTATTTTAAACTGGACCCACTTCACCACATCAATGTATAAGCTGCAATGATTTTAATTTTTGTGGGCAACAATTGTCTTGTCTATTTTTATTATTGTTATTATTTTCAAATTCAAGCCACCCTGAGAGATGTTCTACTGTATTTTAATAAGAGGGTGAAAATGTCATTGAAAGAAAAATAGACAGGATACTAGACTATTCATGGAAGTTAATCTGTCATTCACCCCTATTGGTAGCAGCAATTTCCCATTTACCAGTTCGGAGTATGTCTCTTGTACACTTCATGTAATCTACTCATGTCAAAGAGGGTCATACTGTACCGTGGTGTGGAGTAGAGTGAGAGTTCATAGCCAGGGAAAAAAGGCTAAATCTCCATAAAAAGCAACTTCCTCAGATATCAAATCTTTCCCTCCAACCTACTGATAACTAGGACCGGGGGGGGGGGGGAAGGCTTGCTAGGGAGGCCCCCTTCTCCAATATCACTGCTATGTGAGGATTTTGTGTGTGTGTGTGTGTGTGTGTGTCTTTATATTATGTGTGGAAAATGGCTGTATGTCTTATGTCTGAGCAGGTTAACCATTAAATAAAATGCTCATATATGCATATGGATATATGAGTTCTTATGGATATGAATGAGATGGAGGAAGATGTATGAGAGTGTGAGGTACCCTGCTGCCATTTTGCATTTAACCCTGCCTGTGAATGGCATATAACACCACCACCACCACCCTGCCACAAAGGGGTTACAACTCTCCAAATGATAAAGGTTTCCCACCAATGCTTCACAATTTAGCCTAGGAAACATTTTTTTCATATTTGGCCGCAGCCTGAGGACCTACAGTCTCATGATAACAGGAATGAATTGTGCATTTTTTAAACAGTGCCGTAAAAGTTGATACAATGGCTTCTTGTTCACCACAACTTAAGTTTATCCAAATATAACCCAGTGAGTTTTTAAACAGACAGGGCCTGTGGCATTTATTTACAGTGGAACCTTGACTTGCATCATATTTGACTTGCATCAAGAAGGGGCCTGTTTGACTTGAGTCGCAGGCTTTGACTTACATCTCGGAGCCCCGGCGCAAGGCACTGGAATCGGGCGGCAGCCACGACCCAGCATCGCGGCTGCTGTCTCCAAACTGCTCCTGCCTTCTTCCTCTCCTTTGGCAGTGGCAGCGGCAGCTTCGGCGAGGCCAGCTCCGAGCACCTGGAGCTGGACCTCGGCCTCGCTGAAGCCGCCATTGCCACCAGAGCAGAAGAAGGGCCAGGAGCTTGGGGCTGGCCTCGCTGGTTAGACAGTCGGCTCAGTCTTGTAAAAAATCTGGCTGCAGAAGTCTGGTCCACAATGGAAGCATTTTAGTTGGGGAGCTGTACCGTTGTGGAACTCTAATGGTAAGCATAGAGTTGTTCAGAACTTGGAATGTCAGGTTAAAAATCAGTAAAACTTAAATGTTAGACATTGTTGCTATGAACATTAAAAAGTGGAGGTGTATAACTTGTGGACTATAATCCCACTGCCTCCTCTTCTCTTTGAAGAGACATTTCATTTACATCCCCAGAAGAAATCTCCTATCCCAGTCAAATTTGTGTTAAATTGCTGTTTTCGGGGGTCTTTTTCATCATCTGGAATGGATTAATCCACTTTCCCATTACTTTCTATGGGAAAAGTTCATTTGACTTAAGTCATGTTTGACTTAAGTCTAGACCTCTGGAACGGATTAATGACGTAAGTCAAGGTTCCACTGTATTTCTTTAGAATATTTTTACCCTGCTTTTTTAAATATTGGAAAGGACCCAAGGTGGCTTAGAACACTGAAGGACCATATGTAAAGTTGGTGACAATGAGTATACAACTGTTGTTAACACATTACAGATGATATTTCAAGTTTAGAACAATGCATGTGAAGAGTCATCTTACATGAAGGCAGTGTTAAAGCTAAGCCCAATAAGTAGACAAAAACAGAGTGGGGGGGGAGCCACTCTGAGAGATGGAAAACAGAAAAATGTAAGATTTGTAGTGCTACAAATCCAGTCCAAGCAGTAATGAATTAATACATAACAATATATTGAATAATGGGAATGATGGATGAACACAGAATGACGAACAGCTCATTGTTCTGGCAAAAACACACAGCAGCCAAACAGCCTAGCTGGGCTGCTTATATAGCCAGCCCAGCTAGTGAACAACCAATCAGGAGGCAGTATTTTCCCACCGACTATAGACAAGGTGAGTGAAAACGTCAACATATTTACAGTTAATACACAACACAATCCATTTAAAAATCACAAAACGGGTAGCTAGATGCATCCTCTAGTAGCTAAAAGGGGGGTTGAAAAAAGACTTGGGGGTATGGGGGGGCTCTCAGCACAAGGCAAAATTGCACCCATGTTTCAAAAAGGGCACGAGTGGGCTTAATTTGTTTTAATTGTTTAAGATATCTAATGTTTTTTATTGTTTGAGGGACCAGGGTGCTGGCGAGTGGTATGCATCAACATGAAATTTTGAATGCCTCTCAATATACATCTGATGCCCAAAGGTCCTTTGGAATGGAGATGCCTCGTTATCTGTTGGTAGCAGAAGTGAAATACAACTTGGAACTGTTTTGAGGGAGGAAAGACAAATGGCAAGTGATAACCATACTACAATATAATTAATACAAGATCATTTCAAAGAGAATTGGGTGCCTGAAGAAAACACTCCTTCATTTAATTCATTACATCTAATACACAGGAACTCCTCATCTAGCCAAAGGAAAATTAAGGAAATTAATTTGTGAGGTGTTGTTGGGTTGAGGCGTTTTGCTTTTTTATTTTATTTTATTTTTCTATTTCACTAAGAAAATGTATGCCTTCACAGCTGAGGTGTTCAGACATGGCAAAGTATTATTTGCACAGGATGTCCTAATGAGCTGGGCATTACATAATTAAGGGAAGTGTCAACTCATCAGTATTATAAAAATATTGGGAGATCCTTGTCAGGAGAAATGCAGATACTTGTTAGGGAGCTCCTTAAGAACCTGATTCGCAACAGCATAAGATGCCTTCAGGAATCCCCTCTGTCTCTAATTAGCAAAGTGCAACTACAATGCTGCAGAAAAGTATATAGCTGCTTAGTATTATTATTTCTTCAACATTTATACCGCCCAATTAGTGTGATGAGCAGTTAACGGACAGGTATGGCAAATACAATATATAACAACAGAAAAAAATGAAATAATAAAAGCAATAAATAAATAAAAATAAATAAACACGAAACAAACACACCATTAAGGAATAGTCAGATGGGCAGCTGAGATTTGACAAACTTGTATTAATTTTATTTATAGAAACATTTTCTCTCCCTTTTCCTCCCCAAAAATGAGTTGCTCCAAGTGTAGAAACAACCAGAGTTAAGAACCCACAATTTAAAAAAGAAGTTATCTATCAAGCATTTGCATCACCCACAATTCATTTCAGCCTACGTATACACAATGCAGACAGTGCAACTAAAGCAGATAAAATTAGCAAGTCAAAAGTTGTAAAAGGTTCAGGATCAATGCTCTGCACAGCAGGGGCAAGGAATCATTAGCCCTCTGTATGTTTTAAATATCTATTCCTGCCAGTAGGTAGGCAGGCCTTTAGGTACAAGTTCCTAGTACGAGTCTGAGTCTTTGATACTAAGACAGATTCCCAAGACCCAAGTCGGAGACCTTATGAAAAACAAGCTTTTTTCCATTGGAAAAAGGGACGAGTAGGCAGTGGCCGAGTTGTGAGTCGAGTCTGAGTCATTGGGTTGGGAAAGAGTCAAGTCCAAGTCCAGTTGGTGTAACTTAGCTCAGACTTGACAGAGAGTCCTCTTACTTGAGTGCCCATTCCTACCTCCCAGCCATCTTCCTACAACCCTATTGTCATGTAGTGGACAAAGAAGTCTGTATTACATGATAGATCCCAGAATCTGCTAGAGTGGACCAGCAAATGAAGTGTGATCAAATTGCTGTAACTGTTGACACATAAAACAGAAGAGCTGACTTTCAAAGTTTCAGCCCGGGCCTGGTAGTGAAGTGTTGAGTTTTTTTAAACACATTTATCATCATCATCATCATCATCATCACCACCACCACCACCACCACCACCACCACCACCACCACCATGGCACTTCAAGGGCCAGATGCAGAGGAGTGGTATCAGGAGACATATCTAGTCTCCTGCGCTCCCAGACACACTTGGTGGGAGCACTGTGAGATACTGGGAACTGGACTAGATGGCCCTTTGGCCTGATCCAGCATGGCTCTTCTTAGGTTCTTATGTACCACCACCACCACCATCATCATGTGACAGATATTCTATAAGTATCCTAAGTTAGCAAAGACAAACTGCATATGTTGGAAGGAGCTAAGAGTTTTTGAAATTATACAGACTCTACTTCCATCCTAGTAATGCCAACTTCATCTGAATAAATAAAATTGCAGACTTTTCTCCTGAATTGCAGTGCTGGGGCTAGTTGGGGGATTTCAAAGCTGCTCTGTTTTAAAGGCTGCTGGTGGCAGCAAATAGACAGTACAAGTTGGATGTTCTTCCTACTTAACTGTTCCGTTTTGTACTAGAGTCAGTGGTGGGTCCCCAGGAAGCCCATACACCATTGTGAGTTCCACCTGCTTTGATGATGATCATCTGAAATACCTGAGGATAGGGATGGGGATGAACTGTGATGTTCAACAAATATTGCTGATTTGTTAAACATTCAACCCTCAATATTCATTGAGTTCAGAGACCCCAGCAAATATGAAGGGACAAACATTTCCTTGTTTGTATTTGTTCCTTCATTCTTTTTTTAGACAGCCCATGGCTATCTAAAGCACACACCGAGAGACATTATTATTGTATCATTGGACTAAATGTATGGAGAGCAAAATATTAACTCCTTATGGTTTAAAATTTAGATCCTGAAAGATGTGCAGAAATCTCTTCCTCAGTTCTGCCCATTTTCTAGCACAGTGTTGGCAAACCTATGGCATGGGTGCCAAAGGTGACACTCGGAGCCCTTTCTGTGGACACCCAACATCGACCCTTCACAGCCACCTGTATTCAGGATAAATGGCTGTATTGGCACTTTGCGGAAACATTAGTGGGCTTTGAATCGCAATTTGGGCCCTCGGTCTGTAAAAGGTTTGCCATCACTGATCTTCTCGAGAGGCAATGTCAGCCAGATAATAAACTTTTGCAGTGAGGTAGATTTCAGGCATCCAGTAATAATCTTACATGATTCATCAAGGCCTACAACTTGTTTGGCATGTGCTGATTTATACCATTTGAGGCTAGCATGTTCTGCTGTCCAGCAGCTCAGGGACAAAGCAGCCATACTTATTTGTGGGAGCAGACCCATTCTGACCAAGCAAATCTGCTAAGTAAGTTATTTCTGGCAGAAACTTTATGTTTAATTTTCAGACAATGTTTTTTTGCAGATAAGGTTTCTATCTAGAGCGGCACCCAAGTACACTGGGGTAGGACAATGAGGACTATCATTTATCAGAATGGCATAGACAAACAAGAAGTCATTGACATGTCTAAAATATATAAACACTATAAGCAAGTCCTTCACCGTGTGAGGAAAGTTATTCGTTTTGTTTTGTCCTCTTTGTGCTTCTTCACCAATCTCACTGAAAGGCTTCAAGAGGGATAATAATTTCTCCTTCTGCACACTTGCCAGCCGCTCATAATTCCCTTGTATCTTGATTTGGTATTTATAGATATTTCTTTTCAAGTTGACTCACCACACGCTGAACCCTGCCAGTCTTCTTGTACAGACTGTGCTAGCCAGTCGTAGTTTTGCTGTATTAGCTAAACAAGCTTCGCTCATAATTTGGACCTATTTACTGTGCTTGCTGGCTTTCATCCTCCATTTCTAAATTATTAAGATGAATAATAAATAGACACCACTCTGATTCATACAAAGGACCATTCACGAGCATTTGTCCCAAGTGTTTAATGATTCTTTGGCAGTTTCCCCTTGGGGAATGGACACAGAGTGTGCTGCCAATCGGAGACAATGAATTAGCTGTGCACTGTCCCCTTAAATATGGCCCACTCTACCGCATTTCCCTTTTCTTCCCCTTATAGATGACTAGCAGCGGCCTGCTATAGGCCTGTGGCAAGAGCCCTACCAGAAAAACCAAATGAATCCCTCATAATAAGCTTCTTAAGATACAAGACCTTGTGGTGGTCCTGAATTCAGTCATCAAATTTCAACAAGCAATGTTATGATGTAATAATTAAAATATTGCAACAAATTAAATGGTCCAGGCAATCTTTTATTTACTACCATTAATTTATAGTTGTGATTGGAGGGGCAATTGAAACCCCTTAGAAAAGTCACTAGTAGAGATGGGCACGAAACGAACAATTTTTCATTTCCATTTTCGTTTTTTCATTTTGTTACATAACGAAACGACAAACAAATTTTGTCTCTAAAATAAAACGAAATGAACAGAAACACCGGAAATTTTGTCGTGCATTTCGTTTTCGTTATGGCAATACAAGTGATCTGCTTTAAATGCTAAAAAAAATCACAAAAAATTGAAATAAATGGTAACGAAATGGTAACGAAACAAACGAAAATGAAAATGAATTTTTTTTGCAAAAATTCACGAAAAACAGAAACGAAACGAACGGACCCCTAAACGACAAATGACAAACAAAACACCATTTTTTTTATTCGTGCCCATCTCTAGTCACTAGTTTTATCAGGGCACCAAGATTCCCTCAAAATGTCTTTCACATTAAATTGAGGCAACGCCTACATCCAGTTGCAAATTAGAATTTCCAGGTTTTGCTTTCTCCCGGGAAAACAAGCCAGGACATGCCTTGCCTGAATGACAAAGCTGTGGGCAAATAGCTACCAATGGAAAATGTGCTGAGAAGTAGTGTAGATACTTAACTGCTCTTATGACATATGGGCCATAGATGAACATTTTTTATCAGGACCAGTTGTAATATTTACTTCCCTCTACCTCAGCTTAGCAAGAGACAAGATGGGAACCAGAACCAGATGCACGCGACGGACACAAAGCTGCAAAAAATTAAAATAAATTTGTCTCTTATATTTTGGAAAAGCTCCAGTTGCCATGACCCAATTTCCGGATGGACTCACCTAGATGGATGAAAGAATCTTCACAGACATACTTACAAAAGCAAACATTGTCTGGTTTACCTAAAGGACAGGTGGGGTGTTCTCTTCAAAGTTTTGTGCTGGCCAACTGGGTTCTTAAAATTTAAAAAAACCCAAATCTGTGGGGTGTGCATGTAAACAGGTTCACTCCTTGCCATACAAACTCTTTTTTTTTGGGGGGGGGGTTCCCACTTGGTCGTTTTGCAACACTGGGCAAGACAGCTGCAGGATTAAACCATCCTCTCCCTGCTCTTTTTATTTGCAGTGCACTGCATTCCTTAATTGTTGTAAACCGCCCAGAGTGACCTCACTGCCAGATGGGCAGTATAGAAATCCAATAAATAAATAAATGTATTGACTGGGGGAGAACGATGGGATCCTGGGTTGCCTAATCTTTCTTGTTAGCAGCAGAGTTGAAGGTAAAAGGAGAACCTCCATGTTATAACTTAGTAAAATCCAAAATAAGGATTTCGACCCATTGGAACAAGTTCAGAGGAGGGCGACAAGGATGATCGGGGGTGGAAGCCAAGCCTTATGAGGAAAGACTGAAAGAACTGGATATGTTTAGTTTTGATAAAAGAAGACTGAGGGGAGATAGGATGGCACTTTTCAAATATTTGAAGGGCTGTCATACAGAAGAGTGGCAGGATCTGTTCTCAATTATCCCTGACTGCAGGACATGCAACAATGGGCTCAGGTTACCACCAGATTTCAATTGAATATCAGGACAAAAAAAAAACCTTCCTGTTAGGGCAGTAGAGCAATGGAGCCAATTACCTTAAGGGGTGGTGTGTGCTTCAACATTGGAGGCATTCAGAAGACACTTTGACAACTACTGCTGGCAGGTATCATTTGATTGGTACTCCGGCATTGAGCAGGAGGCTGGATTCGAGCTTTTTGAAGGCCTTATAGGCCCCCTCCAACTTCATGATGATTCTATTATTCTATAAGTGCATTCTGTCTTGAGAAATTAGGATGGGAGGGAATTTCATTGGCACGGGAAACAACGGAAACCAATTAGAAAATTTAGACCAGAACCCCGACCGTGTTGTTATGACTTCAGATAAGGAATCACATCAGCGTTTCCCCTCCTCTGGCTGGCTCACCTCTGCATGTCTCACTATGCACCAGTTTCATGACTGGTTGTGTAACTATTGGTGTGACCAGTTACATGACTGGGATGAGGGTGAGGCTCCCAGAGCAGGGAAACACTTATCAGGTCACCCATATGCTCCAAATAAAGCATTACTAACTTTTCTGCTACTTGTGTGTGTTGTGTCATTACAGTCGTGGCCGACTCTACGTGACTCCATGTCCATGGAGTTTTCTTGGCAGGAGTACTGGAGTGGCTTGCCAGTTCCTGCTACTAAAATGACTTTAATATTATGAGCTCCCCAATCCAGCCCCATACGCAGTCTGCTGTTGGGTGTGGGAGAGTGACGGACAGGGATTAAAATGCACTTCCATCAGTGACTTGACTTCCCTTCCTAAATGGCTTCCCCAGCTGCTCCTGAGAACCTAGGATATTACTACAGTGGAATGATTCTGCCCATGGAAACCACACAGCTTTTCAAAGGAGGTGGAAATTTTTCAGGGGGTGGTACAGAAAGGCAGAACCAATACAGGAGTGCCAGCAAGGCTGAAATGATATTTCCATAATGAAAACCTATAATTCACATCCTTATAAACAGTGTTGTAGATGAAACTTAGCAACGACATGCAGTGTTCTGCCGGACTCAATGTGTGGTAGATCCTTCTGCAAATTATGACCTGTTGTAATGGTAGGGAGGGGGCAAGATATTAAATGTCTGGAGAAAAGACACAATAGTTACCCAAACAGTACTTTTCTGAAGCTCTGAATTTACCAGTTCAGTGGCAAAACCCTATCCTCCTTGGCTGAGTCTAAGGAAGATTCTTTTTCCGAGGTCTGTGGCTCAGCCCTGCAACCACAGCCACACGAAGGCTCCCAGGTCAATACCAAAATAAAACATAGCACCCTTAAGTTGCAACCCCTGTCTCTGAGGGGTAAGGGGCTTTAGCCAGACTGCAGGCCTATCAGGCCAACATCTTTGTATTTTGTTCCACGAGAGCCAGTCAGGATCCTGTTGACCTGCTGTTGTCTTTCTTCATTGAGACATCTTCTAGCTCGTCCCCCATGCAGCTCTATGTCCTGCATGTGTGTGTGTTGTGTTGTGTTGTTACAGTCGTGACCCTCGGTGACTCCATGTTTTCTTGGCAGGAATACTGGAGTGGTTTGCCATTTCCTACTCCAGGTGCCAACAGCATGTGGTATTCCCTGGTGGTCTCCCATCCAAGTACTAACCAGGACCAACCCTGCTTAGCCTCCAAAATCAGGTGAGATCGGATGTGCTTAGGGCATCTTAGCAGTGTGCAAAATAATAGGTCTACAGTACATTGAAGTTCAGGCACCATATACTTTCCAGGGGCATTTCTGCAGTGTTCAAATCAAAGCTCCACCAGTTTGTTTAAAAAATAGCAAGAAAAAACAATTATGGTTTTGATCAGAGAGAGAGAGAGAGAGAGAGAAGCCCCTTATGTTTGCTTCTTGAGGGCATGAAGGATTTGCTGTTTTCAGGTATTTCTGGACCAGGTATAGCTTGCAGGAGAGTCTGGGGGCAAGAATTTAAACCTTAAATCCACTGAGAGTGGCCATCTTTAATGCTATTGTTTTCCAGAAATGGCTACCAACTCAGAGTGTGTTTATTTCAATTGATACTAGCCTATCTTTACATGATCAGATACCAGTAAGCACATCAAGAGAAAGCATAATTGCTTAACATGTAAAATTCTTAGTGTAGTTTATTCTTCTGCAGGAAAGGATGTGTTGAATAGGATCCATTATAATCTTGATATAGGATTGTGTGATGTCGGTTAAGAAATCTTCAGTGTTGTTCTTTCCTCCAGATTTAGGGGCATCCTAACAACAAAGTCACCCCTCTCTTTAACAGACCCACAGGCTCAGCAGTTACAGGCTTTACTTGTGCAAACATTGCTACTAGTGTGGATCCATTGAATCACTTGAGGATCTGGAGAGTAAATTCCTTGGTAAGATCCACTGATATAACAGGCCCACTCTCATTGCAACCTACTTCCAGATTTCAGCCCTTGTGGCAGAAATAAACAGAATGGTGGGTACTAGAATACCATTTTTGTTGAGGTTTCTCATTTATGACCAGTCTTCTCATTCCATTTTCCCTATCTAATAGTGAAACCCCTTTGCTCCTCTAATAACTGCAGGCAATTTCCTACAAAATGTACACATTTTTGTACCTGGTTCCAGTGTACACTTTTCTTGATGGTACATATTTCTTGACTGATTAAAGCATGTTTGTGCACCTCTTTCAAACATACAAATGTCAAGGCACACCTCTGAAACATTTAGAAGGGCTTGGAAATGCTACAGATTTACCAGGCAAAATGGGTTCTATTTCACAGAAAGTGAGAATTATTGTTTTTGAATAGAAATATGGATTTAACCAATTTATTCTCCATCTGTCCCTCAGCTACTTCACCATTCCTTTGGCACCTGAGGGCTGTGTGGCACTCTCCTGGTAGCTTTCTGATGCCTGTGTCAACCTTTGACCCAAGGATTAGCACATGTGCGCCTTCAGAATGGAGACTGTATTGGGCCACAAACACTGCCCAGCCAGTTACCTGCCATGCTCCCAACTATTAAAAAAAAAAAACAACGCAGCTGACAGCACCTAAAAAGCAATTTTGTTTTAAATAGGATCCCCTGAAACTTACACACATATGTACAGGAAATATACCTTGTGCACCAAACATGCAGTTACAAGACACTTAAGCAAATCTGGGCCAAATCCCTACTCAGTGTTTGCACAGCATAAATCTCCACTCATGGATTTCACAAGATATTACTGGGGGGAATTCACTTGTACGTTGCTGCTGGTGGGGACCCAATGGAATCACCCAGGATCAGGAGAGTAAATTCCTTAGTAAGATTCACTGATACAACAAGCCTACTCTCACTGCAACCTACTTCCAGATTTCAGCCACCAGAGAACAAACAATCTGTGTGGTGGGTACAGGAAGCCATTAAGTCCAACTATGAAGCATTAAGAATCACACTTACATATACACAGAGAAAGGGAAGGCACTTGTGGCACCTTTCACTAACAGAAGAACAGCTTACCCATTTGGGTTTAGGGCACTCTCCCTCTTCTCCAGGGTCTTAGAAAGTGCGACCACCTGCTCAAGAGGAGTTGTCTGCATACAGTATAATGACATTTTCCCAACCTGACCCTGGTTGTTGTACTACTCAGATAGATAGGGAGTTGAGGGTTGACCTGGCCTTATTTGAATACTTCCATGATTTCATCACTATGGGTTGGTCCAAATGCAATGAAGAGCCACTCTATGGCAATGGTTCCCAACCTTGGGTAACCCAAGTGTTCTTGGATTGCAACTCCCAGAAACCCCAGCCAGCACAGCTGCTGGTGAGGCCTTCTGGGAACTGCAGTCCAAAAACACCTGGGTTACCCAACGTTGGAAACCTCTCCTCTATAGCCATACCCTCTTTTGTGCAGTTCTTCTCCATGTCTTGTCATGAACCTCTTTAGAGAGTCTGCCCAGCATATTGAATGCAACTCCCTTTCTTTCACTTTGTGAGGTCTTTATGTTGTCCACTGTCATCCAGCTATTGTCACGGTACCCAACACAGTCAATAACCATTTCTTGGTTGCAAATTATTAACACTGGCAAGTTGCATCCACCACATGTCCTCTGCATGCCTTTTTGTCAATCTTTTCATTACTTGTATTTTTTTTTAATTCCTCTACAAGCAGTGTGGTCCATTTCTTTTACCATATAGTCTTACCAATAATATACTTGCATGGAAGAAGGCATTGTATCACCAGTTTTATTTTTTAAAGAAAACCCATCTTTGACAGAACTCATCTGCAAACAGGTTGGAGATTGGAGATGTAGTAACAGGCAGTTAGGAAATTACCCACTTGGGTGTATCTTTCATAAAAGGCATCCTGTGGTGGTGGTGGCGGCGGCAGCGAATTACAGACACATATTCCTCACACCTTCCCCCTAAGATTTTTTTTTAAAATCCTATGCATATACGTATATTAAAAATCTATACAGTATATTAAAACAGCAGGTAGGATAGCTGAATTTGTCTGAGAACCTGACTGCAGAGGGTTAGGAGTTCAAATACCCACTGTACCTCCTGTGAGGAGAGCCTGCCTATTTGTGGCCTTGAGTAAGCTGTACAGTCCTAGGGTGTTCCCAGATGAAGGGAATGTTAGACCACTTCTGCATAGTCTCTTTATCTCAGTGGTTCTCAACCTGTGGGCCGCGACCCCTTTGGGGGTCGAATGACCCTTTCACAGAGGTTGCCTAAGACGTACCCCACCATGGCGCTATGCCGTCTCCACCACCTTCTTCACCAATCTTGCGAGTGGGCTCTGCCCGGTGCTTCCTCCTCCACCGCCACCGCTCTTGCAGGAAGGCAGGTGGGGGGGTCTGCCAGGTCGCATGGCCGCTTCCTCCGCCGCCACCACTCTTGCAGGCGGGTGAGAGTGCAGGCTCCTTTGGGGAGCCTTGTGCCCCCTTTTGGGAGCCTAGTCCTCAGAGCAAGCCAGCCAGAGGCTGGTTTTCGTGGTGTCCAATCTTGACTCAGCCCTGCCCAAGTCTGGTGGTTGGGAGCGCCAGCGTGGCTAGTGGTGGTCCTATTTAGGAAAATACCCCTTGGGGGGATAAGCATCCGTGGCCAATACTAACCCCCTACTTGTCTTGTTTCAAAGTAGGTCAGACCTTTCTTGGACCAATCACTGAGACAGTTCTTGACTGCCTTGAGGCTGGGCTGCTGCAATGCACTCAAGGTGGGGCTGCCCTGGAGTGGGCTGCCTTCTTGGGTTTTTTTTTTCAGAGCAAGGATATTCCTACATGCACAGATGTAGCATCATTGCTGCATAGATCTTACAGCAGCTGCTTTCCAGTACTCATTATCCCCTATGTTATCCTCTTCCTCCGCTGCTACTGCTCTTGGAGGCAGACAGGTGAGCTCCTTCGCTGCTGCCACCGATGCCCCAGGTGGGCTGTCCTGGGTCGCGCAGCCCAGCCCCTTGCACTGCCAAAAATAATTTTATGGTTGGGGGTTCCCACAACATGAGGAATTGTATTAAAGGGTCCCAGCATTAGGAAAGTTGAGAACCACTGTTTTATCTAGAAACCCCTGGAAAGTGTTGCCAACTTGCCATAAGTCAGCATGTTGTTGTTGTTGTTGTTGTTGTTGTTGTTGTTGTTGTTGTTGTTGTTACATATTTAAAACAATACATTTTATTGTTTGAATAAGAATTTTAGGAAGGAAGGAAGGAAGGAAGATGGAATTAATTGAATTATCCAGTGCTCATCTGTGGCTTGATAGGGTCCATTTTTGCTATAAGAAATTTATCCATAGATAGAAATATTGATTAGAAATGTGTGCTTCTGCTGAGAAATTTCTGAAATATCCTTTCTAAATAATTCCAACTGGAATCCAATACATACACTGGCTTATGATACTGGGAGTTGTAATCCACAAAAGTAACTCTGGCAAACTCTGGGGCTCTTTGCCTTTTGCTGCAGCTCCTGACAAGAGTTCTCTTTCCTCTCTTTGTAGAAACCTCCTGAATCCTTCCCCTTCCTCATTATGTCATCTTCAGGAACTGAGCCACATACATCAACTGTTCCTGGGGACAGCTCACCAAAGTACATTCTCTTCCATACATCTCATTATACTTTTTTTGTTTCATTTATCCAGATGCCAGAGTTGGCAAACTGACTACCCTGGCACCAGAAAGTGTATCTTTAACCGCAGCAATAACCTTGCCGAGGTGGCTGAAGCATAAACTGGGAAGACCCCCCCCATCATGGCAGAAATGGGTTTCATTTACCCAGATGACAAGACCACCTGCAAGACAACCATCCATTGAATGCCAGATGTCAGAAGATTACTCTCCTCTTGCAGATGCTGCTGGTCAGCGTTCAAGCAGAAGCCGCCTTTGTTGTCACTCTAGGCTGCCTTGGGTGTGATTCGTTGGAGGCATATTAAGTCAGTGATTCTCAACCTGTAGGTCCCCAGATATTCCTGGACTGCAACTCCCAGAAATTCCTTCCAGCACAGTGAGTGGTGGAGGCTTCTGGGAGTTGCAGTCCAGGAATATCTGGGGACCCACAGGTTGAAAACCACTGCATTGAGTAAAGAAAGGGAACAGAGAAGATAAGGCACTTCCTGGTGCTGCAAGTCAGTCTGGATGCTTCTTCTGTCTGACTGGCACGTTTTGGCTATGTTCATGCCTCAAATGCCTCAATTGCCTACAAACTTCTTGTTCTCTATGGGGCACAGAAGACATTTGTGCACGTCTGCAATGAAGAATGATGAAATATGCTGCTGAAAAATTCCATTTCCTGGGCTTGGTTTGGGGTAGCATTGAACCAAAAGCCTTCTTCAAGAGAAGGCTGGGCTTCGATACCGGGGTGGGGAGGGGGTGGGGGATGTAGCCAGGTATGGCTCTACCATTAGGCAACGTCAGGCAGTGGCCCTAAGACAGTAGATGGTGGGAAGTGTAACTGCAGTGTCCCAAGGACAGAGCTTGTCCTGTGGAACCACTGAACTAACTTTACAGGCCACTTACATGCAGCATGGGGGCTATAGGGGACAGTGGCCCATATGCTGAAGAAAAATTCAGCAGACAGATGGGTTCTCAGATATACCCAGAATGGAAAGCTCTATCTTGCTTTTTGCCTCAGGCAGCAAAATGCCTGGGGGTGGCTCTAGCTACAGGGTCAACAAAGAGGAAAAACTGGTTGCCTGGCTTGGTTTCTGTCCTTTCCACTGCAAATGTGATAGCAGCAGTGACAACAGGGAAGGCCTACAAATGTGCTGCTGCTGATGATGATGATTTTATTTCACCTGAGAATGATGCTGCATCAATAGGTAGCCTCCCTTCTGGCATGCTTGAGACAAATCAAGTAGCCAGCCCTTGGCAGCCAGAAATAGCTACAGCTCCACAGGCCAAAAAGACCACCCTTTGCAAAACGGTTTGTCCTAATACACTCCGCACAGCCCAGAAATAGGTCCGTAATTTTTAACAACTGCAAATTGAACTTGGGGAAGGGGAATGGAGGGGTAATTTAGGTCTGCCCTGTATTATACACAGGTGTTCATCGCTGGAAATTTGTAGCATAGCGCATGTTGAATTGGAATGCCCTGGATCTGAAGCCATGGGTACAACGTTCTTGGAACAGAGAGAGCTGTCATTAAGGTCAGCAGCCTTACCAGTCCATGGTCAAAAGAAGGCAACCTAGGCATATGAATTTGTTGTGGTGGTCAGGGCTGGCGCTTCCATTAAGGTGAACTAGGCAGTTGTCTAGGGCGCCAAAATGGAGAGAGGGCGCTAGCCAGCCTGCCGCCCCTCCACTGCCCCTCTCCACTGGCCACCGCCGTCTGTCCCGCCCCCGCCCGCCAGCCGCCCGTCGCCGTCCCCACCACGCCCATCACCGCCCAGCCCCCCGTGCCTGTCGCCGTCCGCTCCCCACGCCCGTTGCCATCCACCGCCCCGCCCCGCCCCCTGCCCCACTCACCCGCTGACCCCTGCCACCCCCCCTTGCCTAGGGTGCAAAAAAACCTAGCACCAGCCCTGACGGTGGTGGCGGTGTGCCATCATTTCTGACTGAGGGTTCTATCACACGTCCTTTAAAATGCTGATTAAATTTCAAGATAAAGCGTTTCCAAAGTCTTGTCCCCACAGCCACCAAACTTTAAAAAAAAATGGTTATTCCCCCTTTAGTGAGTTTTCCAAGACTTACCAGAGAAGTTGGGAAATTTTTCTCCAGTAAAAAATGTGAGCCAGAAGTCTGAAGCAGCTCACATATGATCCAGTTTTCTCGTGATTTTTTCCTAGCCCCGTCCAGCTGGGCCTGGGGCTCGTCGACGCTTTTTAAAAATATTATGATGAGGAAACCCATCCATCTTGTATTTGGTTTTCCTTTTTCCCTGCTGCCTTCCACCTTTCCCAGCATTATTGTCTTTCCTAGAGAATCCTGTCTTCTCAGCTTCTGTTTCAACATTTTTGCCTCCAGAAATTGTTCGGGCTTGATTTGATCTCGCCAACCTGCTTCTTCAGGGGATTCCCCGGGCTACGGTTGCTCTCTTTTCCTGGACCCCTACTCAGAAGCTACTCACTCCCCTGCTGTGCTCTCTGTTGCCTCTCCCTCTCATCTTCTCCAGCTGCTCTTCCTTACCCATCCTTCCTTCCTCCCTTCTGCTTCTCCAGCCTCTCATCTCTTTGCTGGCCTCCTGTCCCATCACCACAATTTCTCACCAGTGGACCTTCTTCTTCCTGGATCTTCCCTTTCGGCCTCTCACTGTCTCCTCTTGTTCCCTCCCAGCTGTGCTCCTTGTGATGGAAACATGCTAGTCCACGGTGCTAGTCACCATGCTAGGCAAAATGAGTTTTGGATGTGTGGGGGCAGCAGCTGATAGTTGAGTGGTTTCAAGAGCTGACAGTTGTCAAGCGAAGGAGTCCCCCGTAGTCCAAGTGTGGTGAGAGCCATCAAGAACCACCTGCTTGATTTGTGGATAAACGGTTGCCTCCCGCCCGCAACTGCAATCCCACAAATGCCACACAGTGGCGTAGCTAGAGTTTGGAGTTTTCGGGGGGGGGGGCAATGTATAGCCTGCATAATTAAACTGTAAACCATCCAAAGACTACTTGAAGTGGTATGGGGTAGTATATAAGCAGAGCACTTTTCCTTCTCATGGAACAGGGAATTGGAAGATAGCTTTCATGTTTGCATTCTGTGGGTCAGGCACGGCACCAATCATTTAATCGAGAGGTTAAAGGGTGTGTATGTTTTTCCATCATCTTGTGCCTACTTTGGCTCCATCATTTCATTAAGTCCAAAACAGCCCATCAAAATATTTTGGCACGAGAGGGACTACAGCCACCTCCCAGCTGTTCTTGATTCTGCCTCCACCACCACCAGCCAGCAACCAGAGCATGGATCATGTCTTCATTCTAGGCCCATTGCTCTTTTCCACTCCTCTGTACAACTGCTAAGGGACTGTGTTTTGGCAACCAGGCCGAGTTGCATTTCCCAAAGGTCGGCGTGGAGCTTTCTTGCAGATCTTCTGCAGCGCTTGTAAAGTTATAATCCAAAGTACCTTTGGGAAATGCAACTCGGCCAGCACCCATCAGTCCAGAGGTAGGGAGAGTACAGCCTGCAATGGCTGAACTGGAAGGCATCAAGTAGACTTTGTCCAGCCTGATTCCAAAGGCCTGAGAGAACGTTATCTCACCCTAAGCCACCCACAGAACTCCATGGCTGACTAGGAATTAACGGCATGATGGAATAACAAACCCATGTATCTTATTTTACTGTGTGGAACGGTATTTTAATAAGGCTCCCATAGAAACCAAAGTAAATATTGTGAATTATTTTTTCTGCTAAACGCTGCTTCAAAGTTTGATCGTTGTTCTGGGTGTGTGAGCAAAATTTTCTCAACTCCCAAAAGCTAAGCAGCAAGGAGGGAAGATCTATGGGCTTACACTGCTGCTTTGGAGTTACCCTTTTTGAACTGAAAGTTTCAGAGTCCATGGCTGGTTGCCCACAGGGCTGTGGGTCTAGCCTGGGAGCCCAAGGAAGGAGGCGACCATTCATTCCAATGGTTGACTAGAATTCCTGAGTAGGGTACTGGACAAAACGAGAAAAATATGACACCTTTATTAGACTACTAAAAGTCAACCCATTTACTTAAAAAAAAAAAAAAAACCACCAAATAGTTCATGCAAGCTTTCATGGAATTAAAATCCCTAGTTCTTCAGGCAAACACCAGTGACTTGCAAGTAGCACAGAAAAATTAAAAATGTCCTGAAAATCCATGACAAAACTGACCAGGCAAAATCTTCTTACCATTTATTGAAAGCTGGATGGAGGCAGGGTGTAGAGATGTGGTGTTTGGTTTTTAATAGTCTAATAAAAAGGTAGTGTTTTTCTACAATTTTATATCGGCCACGTGTTTTCCTTTAGTTTTTTTTTTTTTTTAGGGTACTGGACATTTCCATACCTAATCCAGAGGATAAACCTAAAGAGGAAAGAGGTTTCGAAATAGCAGAACATGCTCTGTTTAAGATCTAGACAGCAAGGAAGAGGCAAAGGATATAAAAAGTGTTTAAAGCATGTTAAATTCATCATCTTTGTTCAGCAGGCTAATGTTGGAAATATTTTCGACCTCACTATCTCTTTTTTATATATAATCATCTTCTTGGTGAGAGGGACACCTTATGAAGAAAGGAAAATCTTTATTCAGTATTTGCGAACTAAATTGAATCTGTCTATTTCATTTACTTAAAAACATTTACATGGTGCTGTCATGAACAATAGATCCCCATGGTATAAGAGAAACTAGAATATATATATATACTGTATCTACAATTAAAAATGCCAGGAAATGGCACAATATTGTATAGCCAACATGAAAAATGATGCAAAACGTTAGATAGCAAAGGGCAACCTGAATGTTGAGGATTGTTATGTCAGCAGTCAAAATGGCCTAAAGGATACCCTCTTGGGCCCATTACTATTTCAACTAGTCATTTTGATGCCTAGATAACCTCTTGGAAAAACAGCCCTGATGAAAAAAACAGGAGTCCGGTTCTAGGATTTTCCCCTGCTCGTGTCTTTTTGAATAGTAGTGAGCACAAGAGGGTATCCTGTAGACATGGGTGTTGTCAATAATTGGGCAACATTCAAGTCAAGCCAGTATTGCACCTTTGTCCACCACACTATTGGGAAAGAAATGCCAGGGTCTGATTCAGCAATCTTGGTAAGTCGTAGAAGTGGCAGTTAAATTACCAGGGAAGTGTTGACCTGAAATATCTCTGATAATTTTAGAAGTCATCTGGAATTTCCTTTTTTTTTTTTATTAAGAAATTTTTTATTATACAAAAAAAAAAGTTATAATCAAAACATTGACAATACAAAATCAATCCATCACTATGGTTAGGCTTCCCTCTGTTCTTCATGTGGTTTTAGCATTATTTATCTCCTAGCCTTCCTTTCTAACAAACCCCTTTTATATACTTATAAAAAAGATTCTCAAAACAGAAATAATCCTTCGAGTTCTACCCTAATCCGGTAAGAGTCCTTAATTCCTTGCAATAAGTCTCCATGTAGTTCTTGAATTTTTGCCAGTCTTTTTGGAACCTCTGGTTATCTTGATCCCTCAGTCTGCAAGTCAGTCTGGCCATCTCAGCAAAGTCCAATATCTTCGCCCTCCATTCATCCACGATCGGTATATATGTTGTCTTCCAGTTCTGAGCAAGGAGCATTCGTGCTGCTGCAGTTGCATATAAAAATAAAGTCCTATCTGCCCCTTTAATTTCATTGTCCACCAACCCTAATAAAAAAATTCGGGTCGTTTTGGGAATGTATACTTTAACATCTTTTTGAGTTCATCATATATCAATGCCCAATACTCTCTCACTTTCTCACAAGTCCACCACATATGATAAAAGTCACCTTTTTTCTCTTTACATTTCCAACAGTGATCGTCTTTCATCCTATACATCTTTACTAATTTCGTTGGAGTAATATACCACCTGTACATCATTTTCAACAAATTTTCCTTTATCAAAGTACATGCGGTAAATTTCATATTCTTTTTCCACAATCTCTCCCACAAGTCTAACTCAATATTGTGACCCAAATCCATAGCCCATTTTGTCATACATTCTTTGACTTGTTCATCTTTTAGGTTCCACTCCAACAGAAAACTATATAATCTAGTCAACAATTTCTTTTTTGGGCCCATGATTATGGTTTGAAACTTAGACTCCTTCTCTCCAAACCCGGACATCCTTCTATCTTTCTGAAAGATATCGTGTAGCTGATGGTACTGGAACCAACCTGTTAACTTCTCTTTTAACATTTCGTAAGATTTCAATCTAGGACCTTCCATCTAGTACAACTGGGCATGCTTAGGCGATTTTACCTTAGATGGTTACTTCATGTCCCTCTCATTGTGGTTCGCCGTCCCGCTTGGGACCGGTACGAAAAAATGTTACTGCACGTCCATTGCGTGATGGCAGGAGTTTGTCCCGACCACGCCCCCTGAACTGGGATTTAAGCGTGATGAGCCATACCTCTCCCTGACCTCAGTAATTCTCTTGTCTCGGTTCCTGTTTCAAGACAAGTGCCCGTGAAGTAAGGCTCGTCACGCAATGTGCACATTCTCCATCTAGTGGCAGGAGTGCGAAGTTGCATTCTCCAGTACAATCCCAATGGTGTAAACAATGCATCACAGAGAGGGAAGAAGGCATAAAACCTCAAACTTCTCTGCTAAACGCATGAAAGGCAAAGTTACTGAGAACCGAAATATCGAAAAATGGAAGGTCGGACCAAAAACAAGGGAAAACGAAGGCAGGGAAGTACAGATGTTATCACGAAACAAGGACATGAAGTAACAGTTGTCACAATACCATGAATCATGCCTGTGGGTAAACAGAAACAAGGACAGAACCAGGACAAGACCACATGACCGCGAACAACATTATCACGAAACGAATGTAATCTCGGAACAAGGAAGGATGTGAAGTAATCGTCATAGAAGGACTGGCATCTTAGTGGAAGACTAAATAAGTTGACTTTTCCTTCAAACCAACTCACAACAGGAAAAAATAGATAAAAGGAAGGAAGGAGCTCTAGGAAAGGAGAACCCCAGGAAAATTCTGTTACATTATAGCATGATCTTGGCCAAACAATCCCACTCTGATTGGCAACGTAGTAGTCCCACCCTCTAAACGAGAGAGAGAGAGAGAGAGAGAGAGAGGCCCAAGAGTGGGGAGAAATAACACAAGATATAACAGCATCATAACCTGACATCCAAAAATGGATATTTTAAATGTATTCCACAGTATGTCATGTATTCAGTGGTTAACTATTGTGTATGACATTTCTTTTCTTATCAAACTATGGTGTTTATCCCTTCATTGGGTTAATTAATTTTAGGATGTCTTCACTCAGTGTTTTCTGGCTGTCTTCCACATTAACTGGCAGTCAGAAACCACAACTTCAGTTTACAAAAAAAGAAATGGTGTAAATAATTAACCATTAATAAGTTTAAATGTGGTGGAATACATTTAAAATAGCACCAGATAAGACTCATTTATACCCTTTTTAAAAGCCTTATTTGGCAGAGTCCTGGGGGCATAACAATTTGCTCAGGGTCTGCCCGATGCCCATATGTGCTCCATAGTTCTGTGACTAAAAGGTTGTTCAGTGTTTGCTGGTCTATATTGGTCTCGGTATGGACTGATTCTTCCCAACGCACAGCTTGGTTTGCCTGTGCAGAAAACTAAGGAAATAGAGTCCTAAACCCAATGTTTTGCTGCTAGCAAAGTGTAGTATATGATGTCTACTATATTGTGTAGTACACTCACAGGGTCTTTATAGTATAATGTCTACTATATTGTGTAATACACTCACAGGGACTAGAACACTATCTGCCATCTTTCTGAATTTTCTTGTCTTTTCCTTCTGAATTTAGCTGCAACTTTCACACTAGCTGAGAGAGAAATCAACTTCGCTAGGAACTGTATAGGGTTCCAGGCTAACCCTCTCACGGTCCAAAGCTTTAGGGAATGGTTTGGTCTTGAATGGGCATGTGAGAGCCATTAACTCAACAACTTCCCTTCATTGCATGTAGTAGTAGTAGTAGTAGTAGTAGTAGTAGTAGTAGTAGTAGTAGT
>JAHTLZ010000237.1:26449361-26464397 GCA_023846285.1 Phrynocephalus versicolor | reverse complement strand
GTAGTAGTAGTAGTAGTAGTAGTAGTAGTAGTAGTAGTAGTAGTAGTAGTAGTAGTAGTAGTAGTTCAAGTGGAGGGCATTCTATTCAGTCCTTCATTTCAGGGAGCTGCATGTTGTTGTTTTTCTTAAAGAGGTGTTCTAAACATTCCTTCATGCTAGGGAGTTGGATGGCGTTGGGAGGTCTACTGACAGAGGAGAACATAAGCCACTCAACCACAACTCAATGTTGTACATAATATTGTTCTACCATCCTCAATATAGAGTCAACCTCCCTTTTAAATGCAATCTGGTTTAAGTCTGGTTTACACTGGAAGAATGATAGAAAGACAGATAGCTCATGAAGCTAACTACCAACACTTAGCATCTAGACAGCAGATTGAACAGGCAGACCTAGTTACAGCTTTCCCCATGATGACGAGATCTATTGATTATAGTACTGTAACTCTTTCTTGGTGTGTATTTTTACATGTAAATTGCCATGCTGAAATTTTATGCAGGTATGTGCCCTGGGATGGCCTCGAGTTTGGTGATGCATTTCCTCTTTTTCTCAGTTATGGGCAAGTACTGCTGGATAGCTCAGAGGTTTAGGAGCCAGAGGTTGGGACTTTGAGTCTACATTGTGCCTCTTTTCCAGTGGCTGGACGCCATGATCCATAGGGTCCCTCCAGTTCTGCAGCTATTATCCAAATGTGTGGAGCAGATACTGAACTAACAGCAAACAAAGAGACACTGGTTTCAAATGGAAAAACTGCAATAAAAGGGGGGAGAGTCTACTAGAAGTGTGACCTGTTTCATTGTTCCTTCCCTGGGAAAAGTATATCTGGCTTTTGATAGCCATCTTTTACTGGAGTTAGCCAAGGTGAGAAAGCTGCCTAGATGTCCTAAGCACATCCGATCTCGCTTGATTTCGGAAGCTAAGCAGGGTCAGCCCTGGTTAGTACTTGGATGGGAGACCTCCAAGGAATACCAGGTGCTGTAGGCGCCTGGAGTAGGAACTGGCAAACCACTCCAGTATTCCTGCCAAGAAAACTCCATGGATATGGAGTCACGAAGAGTCGGTCACGATTGTAACGACACAACACACACACACAGCCAAGGTGAAGCGTTCCAAGAGCTACAACCTTAATATATCTGCAGAATCAACTATCGTATTAAAGGCATGGCATGGTCTCCCCTCACCCTGATGCGGGGCTGTCCCACCCAAGCGGCTATGTGCATCTTCCACAATGGGCTGGAGTAATGCTGCCATGTGGCAACAATGGGAACTTTCAGTGGTATCTGCAGTTCAGCTGTCCAGTATAATCTCCAGCATTCCAATGGCTGTCATGCTACCAGCCTAGTGTTATCAGGTAAGGTAACTCATACCCTCCAGCAAAAAAGGGGGCTTGCTCCTCTCCACTGCAGAGGGTACCATGATTGTGAGACCCTCAAACCAAGGAAGGATAATATTCTATTTTGCCTTGTGCTTCCTCAGACTATGAAGAGTTATTTTTTTTAAAAAAAATCCTTTGTTACAAAGCCTGCCAAAATAGTCCTTGCTCATACTACCAAAAAGGTACCTTTAAAAAAAACATTTCAGTATTAACAACTTAAAGGCTTAACATTGAAACGAGCACGAAGCTTGGAGGGCGCTCAAGACATTTCTTTAAAAATGCCCTTGTTCTAAAAGTAACTGGACATTTTATTCTTGTTACACACACCAAAAGGTGCCCTTCTGTTTTACTTCCGAAATGTAATTTCATTTTGATCTTGGGTCAAAAAAAGTTCCCCAAAACTCAACAACCCAAAAGTCATTCATGACAGGCGCTATGCCACTCCTCTCTCCAAGCTCTGCTCTTGACATGGACAGATCCTTTCCAAAGAAAATAAATACTGCTGAAGAATGCTCAGTCAATTGGACATTACAAGCACAGATTCCTCTGAGTTTAGAGCTGAGTGGGAAGGCCAATGATCTGCATAGGGGGCCCTCATTAACTTGCCTAGGCACAAAATGTCTACCATCCTTATATTGATGGGACTGGCTCTATGACCTTGAGTTTTCTTGCCACTAGCAATAAACCTTTCTTCCCTCCAAGAGGTCAGGCTGTATTTTTTTGCCTTTTAACTCTTTGAAATATGTGCCACTAAATCAAATCAAATAAATATTGGCTGCGGCCAGCAATGCAGAGTTTAAATGGTACACTTAACTAATGGCGAAGCATAATCAAAAGATCAGTGAAAGGAACTGGAATCCGCATTGCTATAATAAAACATATTCCTAATGATTATGGATAATAAATGGAATACCTTTGTGCAGCTCTTCATTTCATCTTACTTTCCTCTCTCAGTGTTAATTTTTTTCCTTCCTCCAAGGCCAATCTGTGGGCTTGGGTGCACATAACTGGAAGATTTCTTGTTATCCCCACCACCTGCATCCTCACTGATGCCAGGTATCTCTTTGGCTCAACAGTTGCTTCCAGATGCCCAGTTCCAAACATACTGTCCAAAGAGCTAATCCGTCTTTTGGGCAGTTAAAAAAAAGAAAAGATGGAAGGAAGAGTGGGAAAACATGGGAGAGACCGTTTACTAATCTCAGAACTGCAAAGCTAGAATTGACCCTGTGGATCACTGAGTCCATCCGCTGTCAAGGAGGCTGAGTGAGGAATTGAACTCACAACCTCTGTCTCTGCAGCCAGATGCCTGAACCACTAAACTATTATAAACAGAAATCATTGGTGAAAATCCTGTTCCTTAGTGTTAGACGTTGCAAATAAAGTAGGTCCATCTGGATCAATAGAATTTATAGAAGAGCTGACTTACCAAATCCCCACTGGTTCAAATGGGGCTACTCTGGTGCAATTTTCTATGCTAAGCAACAGGATATTGGCCGTTCTCTTCCCCAGCGCACCATTCTCCAGATTTATCAGACTATACTGCATGTATCCAAAATCATGCATATGTTAGATGGGGATGATGGGGACTGTAGTCTGAAAAGGAGGAAGGGATCAGGTTGTAGATGGCTGGGGTATAGTTGAACATGCCGTCTACTCTGGGCTGAGATGGGTTGGTTGGTTTTCTTCTTCCTTTACCGTCCAACTTTTCCCCACTTGCTCCATCTTCAAAAGACAACAAGACAGAAGGAATGCAAAAGAAACATAATGGTAGAAGGAAAGCTGACTTGGGATCGGCCATGCACAGCCTTGGTAGGTGGGGTTGACTTTTGTTTGGTCCACCAAGGCACCTACATAGAGAAAACTTGTCTCCATGGCATTACATTTCAGATGTATATGGACTCTTCACTTTTAAAATACAAAACATATTGGTGTGCATTATGGGTATTTTAACACCGATGTGCACATGCATCTATACACACATGCCTATGCATGTACCTGGCTTAGGCCAGGCCAGTCAACTCTTGCCTTAAACCACACTTACTTTGCATATCTATTGCTATATTCCCCTAGCTAATGAAACAAGAGCCACAAAGAGCAGCATCTCATTTCAGATATTTTTAGGCAGTCTTAAAGTGCACAAACTGTTTTCCAACATTTTTTTTTTAAAAAAAAGGAAAAAGAACTTCCTTGACTCATAAAGGCCTCTCCTAGTTCCAAGGAATGTGGCCACATTAAAGTCTTAATTGTTTCCTTAAGTGGGCATATTTCTTCAATAATACACACTGAATGCTGTCCCAACCTATTGAAATCAATAAAGCAAGCAAGACTGGTGACAAAAGAAGGCCACTAGTCAAACACAAAAGCCCTTCTGCCACAATTTTGTTTCCGTTTGAGGTTTCCTTTGAGCTTTCGGCAGCACGTATTTTTTTTTGGGGGGGGGGGGCAATGCAAAGCCTCCGTCGGTTGTAAATAAGCCTTCTCCCCTCCCCACCCATGCTTACAAGGGTGTATCTGTGCCCAAAAAGTTAGAGGTCACTGACATTAAAGACAGCAGAAATAATTCTTGCGCCACAGTGTGTTCTTTCTTATTTATCTGATGAGGTCGTTCCTCTCCCACCTTTGCGCCTCAGCATGAAGCACCCAAGACCCGATTTCGAAACCACTTCAAACACAAAATTCATGACATATCCAACAATACAAAATGGGCACACACTCTAGCAGTGGACAGATATGCAGTGAAAACAGAGAACAAGGCCAGACTTTCCACCCCTCATAGTGGATTATTCTTTTCTTTTGGCGTGCTCTTTATAGTTCCAATGTTACCTTTTAATGTTCTAAGATGCCTCTTCTAATTCCCTGTTCTTGACTTGAATATGCCTTAAATGTTCTGGGCTGAATACTGTCCCTCATTACAATAAGCCACCTTGGGTCCTTTTCCAAGGAGAAAGGTGGGGTAAAATTTTTCAAAAACAGATAAATACAAATAATAAATAAATGCAGATTGGAACCCCAGAAGCGTTGACAGGGTCTGGGACACCACAGGAGGCAAACCTTTGTCCTCCAGAAGGGGAAAGGTTGTGGGGCTTCAGAGGACTAGCTGACAAACTGCAGTCCCACCTCCCATCTATGCTGCTGAAGTGGTTGCCTCTTTCTGATGAATAGCAGGAGAAACACTTCTAATGAAGCAAGCTAATTCCAAACACCCAATAAAATAATTTTCTTTGCATACCCCTGGGGCTTCATTTCCTCTCTTTTTGCCTACTCCATTCTCTCTCCCCCCCATTCCCATCATCATCATCATCATCATCATCATCATCATCATCATCATCATCATCATCATCATCATCATCATCCACAACACCAGTGACAGCAAATGTCTTCTCCCACGTTCTCACCAAATGAACCCCTGCTGTTGGGAATCCAACAGGAACATGCAGCAGTGTGGGTGGTTTGTTGTTGTTGTGAGGTTAAGCAGCCCACAAGGTATCCTGTTTCAGAGCTATTTAATAATGTTTTAAAAGTTGATGATCAGCACTTTGAACTAGGTCACAAAATGAGCAAGCAGTTAGTGAAGACTGTAAGAAACAATCATGTGCTCCCGGCAACTGGACTGGACTGTATTCTACAGGGGGGTAGCAGTATCACTATGGTTGATGCTGTATCTAAGAAGAACATGTCACAGGTCTGTGTTTGAGAAATTCGTATAATAGATGGGGAGAAAGTGTTAGTGTTCTGCTTATATACTGCCTCATAGTGCTTAAAGTACTCTCTGGGTGGTTTACACTTTAATTATGCAGGCAACATATGGCCCCCTCACCCCCAGCAAGCTGGGTAGTCATTGTACCGACCTCGGAAGAATGCAAGGCTGAGTGAACCTGGAGCCAGCTACCCTGTTTCCCCGAAAATAAGACCTACCCCAAAAATAAGCCCTATCAGGGTTTCTATGCATTTGTTAAATATAAGCCCTACCCCAATAATAAGACCTAGCGATGGGTGTGGGCACACACACACACACACACACACACACAAAGAGTGCACATTGCCCCTCCCTTTCCATCCATGGTCCTTCCCCCCTTCGCTTGGGCCACCAAAGTTACTGTACTTCGTAGCATTTTTGCTTGCAGTTCCTGTTTTCCCGAAAATAAGAGCTATCCCAAAAATAAGCCCTAGTGTATCTTGGGGAAAAATAAATATAAGACAGTGTCTTATTTTCAGGGAAACACGGTACCTGGAATGGAACCAGGTTGTGAACAGTACAGCAGTTTAACCACTGTGCCACGAGGCTCAGTGGAACTGGACCTGTGTACGGCTGATGAAATCACCAGCCAGCGGATTGTTTCAGAAATTAAACATTCCTGACTCAGCCATCTTGCCAAAAAGTCTTCTATTTTGGTGTGGGGAAGTCACTGATGGGTGCAAGACCAGGGAGGAGACTTTAATTTCTGAAAATCACCACTGCCAATGAAATCATGCCACTGTCTGTGAATGTTTGCTTAAGTAACTTCAACACCAGTCTTCCTATAATAAAACAAGGTTAAATTAAAATTTTCTTTGCTGTGAAAATTGTTGGAAAAAAAACTGTATTTAAAATACGTAGGAAGCCACTCTGCTCCCCCTTATTTTAAATGGCTATCAACTATATGAGGAAAATATTTACATTATATTCACTTTCACTTCCAATCTATTCATATGCCATATTGATTTACGGTTCCTCTCATTGTTGAGAAGTCATTAATGGTTTCCATTAGTCCTGCTTTCTAATTTCCCCAGCATCTCTGATCATAGTAAATCTTCCTTTCATCCATTTGCAAGGATTTCTTAATAGAACTGACCAGATTGTGGGCAATGGGGTTTGCCGCATAAAGCCAGAGGCTTGCAAATAATCATCTGTGCCTCCGAAAGTGTACGGCAGGACTCGGAACGAGAGTGAAAACAGCTTCACAGACATCTGACAGGATCAGTTCAAAGTCAGCCATTTTAGGGTGGAAATGATTTTTAATCCTTACGATCTCAACCAACCATAGGCATGGATACACAACATGGATGTATACCACATATCTGAACAAGAAGCCACAAATGCCACAAGCCACAATAAACATGAGAAGAACTCTGCTGGATCTTAACAAAAAGCCTATCAATTCCAACATGCTGTCCACACAATGACCAATGCCTCTGAGAAGCCCACCAGCAGGGAATGTGTTGACCTGCAACGCCGTCTCACACTCTAGAGGAATTAATATACCAAGACATCCTGTTTCGGGCACTTGGAGGGAAGGACAGCAAAACTGACTTGCAGCCGTTCCATGGATTTTGTTCCATTCTTCTTTTAGCAGTTCGAAAGCATGTAAATGCAAGTAGATCAATAGGTATCGGCGTAAAAAGCAGGAAGGTAAAACAGTGTTTCCTTGCAGCCATGCTGGCCACGAGGCCATGGACTTGCACAACACTGGCTCTTTGGCTTGAATACAGAGATGACCACCACCCCTAGAGTCAGACACGACTAGCACACATGTGCAGGGGGAACCTTTACATTTAAGTGGACAGCTATCATAACACAATGGTATCCTAAGCTCCTCCTCCCTCTCCTGTCTCTTGCCCTGGTTGCCACTCCTGGCATAGGGCCATACAGAAGAGGCACCTGTAGGGGTGGTAAAACTCAAAGGGCCGACTCAGAGCAGTCTGCCTCCTGGTATCTGACTGGTTAGCAACCCAGAAACAAAACCAGCAAATTAAACCGGTTGCTTTTACATTGTTTGAACCCTTCGCTTTTATTTTTTCCAAAGAAAAGGTCCTGCTTCATTGCTATTTGAGTGAGAAGTTAAATGAGTGTGACTATTTTAATTTTTTTTTAAAGAAACAAAACTACTAAAGCATTTTTTTTACATTTTCCATCAATGTTTGATGTGGGTCCCCATAGTCACAAGAATGTCTGCTCAGAAAGCCAAATAAAATAAAATAAAATAAAAGGTTGCTTTCAGAGACCGAAGCTGACTAGGCCAGGGCATGTATGATTCAGGAACTCAAGAGGCAAGCAATGAGTGTTAACGCACCATGTGCCATGTTACCACATGATGCCAAGATGCTATGAAAGAGGGTCACCCTGCGGGTAACTCCCTCCCTTTACTCAGTGGCTCAGGTCTCCTCCACAGACTGCCTTCAGTGTGCAGCTAGCTCCCTGCTTCCAAAGGCAGGGCGTTCTGCATGGATCCCAGAGGCTGGAAATTGACGCTCTGGTGGGGGGGGGGGCGGGGCGCGGAACCTAAGTCTCCGAATCCCTTGACACTTGGGGGGGGGGGTGAAGATCTATGTCTCAATTAGCACAAGGCATTCACTTCTACAAGGAACACGCCGCCAACGCCCAGGCAGCGCCAATAACAGCATCACAAAGGGGGCACCCCGGCTATAGTGCTGGTGGACGGCATTTGACTTGCAAAGGGGAAGGGTCCCAGCCAGGTTCTTCTATAGGGGTTTTGGAAAAAGACTCGGTGAATCAAAGGGATTTGGGACGGAAGTTTCAGAGACATGCTTTGATCCTGTTCGCTCATCTCGTCCCTCTCCCCCCTTCCTCCCAGCAAGATACATGTTCTAATCGCGATGGTGGTCCAACGGAGATAGATGCACACCGTCCGAAACGAGTTGTTTTGTTCTGGGGAAGCTTTATTAGCGCAATGGGGCTTAAAAGCATCGTCCTCTTCCTCGGCCAAGATTGGGGGCTGGTGTCTTTTGTAAGCCGTGTCAGTAGAGGGAGCTGTTGGTATTGGTTTTGGCCCATTGATCGACTGCTTTTCTTTGTCAATTAATTAATTCAATGCTTGGAACCAAATCACGGTTTAAAACGCAATGGCATTAATATGCAGGGGGAGACACGTAAACGTGGATAAATTTCATTAAACCTTCGACACTTTTGCACTTTTCCAGAAACTTTTCTGTTGTTCTTTCCCCCTTTTCTCATATAAGTCCAGGCACCGACAAAACGGACTGTTTTAAATAAAACTTCTCAGCAAGGGATCCTCTTGGCTGCTTTACCACTTCTTGATCCTGAACAACACACACACACAAACACACACACACACACACACACACACACACACACACACACACACAGAGAGAGAGAGAGAGAGAGAGAGAGAGAGAGAGAGAGAGAGAGATGCCTTTTATAATGGAAAGATGTGAACCAAAAGCAGTGTTAGATCAGGAATGTGCTTACTCTAATATACAGTGAGAGAGACTAGAGTGAGGGGTGGGTGTTTGTTTTTGCTTATTTTGTCCTTTGGGGGACATTAAGAGGCTAGAATTTACATTGGACTCCAAACCACATTAGTCTTTTGCTAAAGCCCTCTCGCTTAATTTGTCAATGTCAATGGGGTGAGACTAGGGTACACCAGCAAAAACACAGAGCTTAGTCCCCAGCACAGTTTTTATTGTGAAAATAAAAATAAATCTCTCATGCAAATGCCATTTAGCAGTTTTAAAAATTATGGCTTTGGAATGGAAGACGGGGCTTGGATGTGAGCGTGCACTGCGGTTGATTTCACATTTTGCAAAACACACAATGCTGTCTTTCCTTTGTGTTGGGCAGAACACACAGAAGCAGAGAGAGAGAGAGAGAGAGAGAGAGAGAGAGTATCCGTGCACAGACCAGACAGGAGTTACACCCCCATATTGTCCCTGCTGAATAGCAACTGAGAAATAGGCCTGATAAAAAGACAGCAGAAGCCTGTTGCATATTCCTGCTTCACAACGGTGGTTGCTTCTGTGTTCCAAGCCCATGATTAGTTACTTATGGAAAATGAGTACATTGGTAGCTACAAAGTTACTCTGTAGGTGTAATAAATAGCACCTACCTTATTTAAATGCAAAAGAGGCTGTACTGAGGAACTTTGTGGCACAGTGGTTAAATGCCTGTCCTGCAGCTAAAACTGTGCTCACAAACGGGGGTTCAGTCCCAGGTAGCAGGCTCATGGTTGACTCAGCCTTCCATCCTTCTGTAGGTAAAATGAGTACCCAGCTTGCTGGGGGAAGGGGGGACAATGTGTAGCCTGCATAATTAAACTGTAAACCGCCCAGAGAGTACCGTACTTGAAGTGCTATGGGGGGTATATAAGCAGAACAATTTTACTTTATAAGGACATTTTAAGGTATGTTTTTTTGTTTTGTTTTTTGAGAGACAGTTTTTCACAAACCTTTCAGGGCTTGTACCCTTCTTTTATAAATCCTAAATTGAAAGAGGAGTGCATTCTTTGCTTTTGTACTTTGTGTTTTTAGAAATCTTTCAATGGTGCAATTAGCAGAATTGCCCATTAAGCGTAACAAGAGCCTGTTTTCTTGTTATTTTTCTGGACCAACAAGGGGTAATGAAACACATGTCTTTTAAAATGTAATGTTTTTCAGAGCTGGTTTCAGGAGGAAGTTGGTACTCTGTTTTCCCCCTGTGGCTTCCTCTTGAGTCATCCTCACTGGATGCTCATTTTTGCCTGCGCTAGGGGTCATCTGGAGTTTGTTACTGCCCTGGCTTCCATGCTGGGTCCTGCTGGGTCCCATCTCCACTGTGGACTTGCTCCCAGTCCAGGAACTGATGGCTTCCTGGAGTGCCCACTAGGTTCTCTTGGGGCTTCAGGAGACCTGAACCTCAAGGCATCCTGAGGAATCTACAGGATGGATCCCTGGATCCTTGCAAAATATGAAAGGGAAGATCCTTTAAGGATGTTGAGTGCTTGTTTAGCCTTTGACAGCCCGTAGCCAGAAAAAGGTAGAACTGTACTGTGAACTCCAGTGAGGTGTCATCAGCACCATGTAATCAACTGTACAGGCCATCTTGAAATCAATGTTGCTTATTTTACTTGTTATTGACACTCATTTTAATGGCCTTACATGAAATACCTACACAAAATACCTTTCTTTATTTATAGATACACTAAAATAATAAAGCTCATAAGTATAAGCCATGCCCAGCTTGAATGCCGAATATATAGTTGCCAAGGCTATTCAAAGTAGTAGAACAATCTGTAACATTTAGGTACTTTATCTCTGAATGTTTGGCAGAGTGGTTAAACCGTAGTACTGCTGTGAAGACTCGGCTCATTCTGGGTTTGATCCCAGGTTCAGGGAAACCAGCCTGAGACTGACTCAACCATCCATCCTCCTGTGGCTGGCAAACTGAGTACCCAGCTTGCTGGCACTGGGGGGGAGGGTAGGAATGTGTAGTCTACATAAATGAATTGTAAAACCCCACCCCCAACCCCAAGAGTGCTCTACAAGGTGCTATATAAGCAGCACACTTTCGAGTTTACACCAGTTTGACCCCATTGGTATAAAGTTCAGCAACAAATTGCTGTGAATGGAAAAACTAGGGTAGGCATTTGCTAGCATACACTGTCACATGACTGGTATACAATACCAAATGCCTGCACTGACTTTTTAACACACAGCAGTTCACTATGGAAATTTATGTCAAAAGAGTTACACCAATCGGCACCAATAATAGGATTCTGGCTTTTGCTTTCCTCGTGGGAAGATTTTTCCCCCCACAAAAAAAAGCTAAATGAAATGACAGACATTACAAGACCTTTGGGTAGTGGGCGGCATATAAGTCAAACAAACAAACAAACAAACAAACAAACAAATACTATTATCTCCAATGAAACTACTGTATCTGGGACTAAGATTAGATGCATTTCTGGTCTACTATCATTCTTCCACTGCTCGGAATCCTGTTACCTAGCATGGTACATTTCACTACAGGAGTCCCATTGAATCAGTAAAGATTAACATACTAGCGTAGTAAGTCGCAACTACAGTTGGCTTATTATAATCACTGGAACTGTCCAAAGCCAAGTTGATTCAATGGACCTACTCTAGCATGATTTACCTTGCTAAGCAACAGGATTTCAGCTACTTTCCATTAATATGAGTTCTTGGTTAACTTTTCTCTAAAACCACTCAAACTGTTGGTTATCAGAGACAACCTGAACCCAGGATTCTGTCTACACGGTTTGACCACCAAGAAAGACCAATCTCCATTCATCACTGCCCACAGCACTGTCTGAATTTTGACCCATTTTAAAAGAAACAGAACTATCTCATTTTGCTGGCGTGCCATTCTTCTTAGTAAAGGAAATTCCAAGACAGGTCATATTACTTTACCGAGCTGGATTCGTTTGTGCAAGAAATCTATGGTCTTGGGGGCTGAGATTTATTGGACACACGCAACATTAATTTTCATGGAAACTTTCGATTTAGGATCTCTTTCGAATTACAATATCTAATTAAATGTTAATTGTAAATCATGTCCAGGCACTAGTTGTTGCCTGGCTCAAATTCTTCAGCACATATGGTACTAGTATAAGCTTGTGCCAGTCTGCCTACTCTGGGAAATTTTGCATTCAAATAGTTTGGTGTCTCTGTTAAGGTGCTAGAACATGTTTAGTGCATTGAAAAATATTTGCATTGCAAAAAGGAAAGGTAATCTCTTGAAGGAAATCAATTTGATACTTTTGAGATGACAGTGAACACAGCGTTAAATGGTTATATGGAAAATTATGTTTATAGGCATAGCTGGCATTTCACATCAGACTACATAGATGGAGTATGAGCCACTGCGCTGGCAAATTCCATCACTCTTGGGCCATTCCTCCTGCCACTCACCCCAACACGTTTTGTTACTTGCCATTTCCCCAGGTCTGCCTGGATGGTCTCTCAAGCCATGAAATGCAGCATTTGGTGATATCCATGCCATTAATTTCAGTGAAGTGGCCATGCTTCCCCTGTATGATCCCAGGTGCTATAAGGTAGAGAGAGGCAGGGGCCGGGGCCTGAGTCCTCCACCCCGCGCACTGGCCAGCCAACTCAGTTGACCGCCTGCCTCCCAGGCGGCTTGAGCACCTGTTCCCTTGCTGGCGCTGGCGGTGCTGGTGCAGCTTCCCGGCTCTGGACTCCGTCTCTTCAGCACCCGGCAGCCCAACCCAACCTCAACCTTTAAAATGAACACCTGGCTCTTCTGTGAAGCATTTGGCAACCTTTAATTTTTTTTCACTCAATTCCGCCATCTTGGCAAGTATTTTATAGTATTTTATTTTATTTCATTTTATGTACTTCTTCCTATCCTTTCTACTATATTGTTTGAACGTCTGGTTGTTATTTGTTTTGGTGTTGTTAACTGCCCGGAGTTCCCTTAGAAGACGGGTGGTATTAGATAGATAGATAGATAGATAGATAGATAGATAGATAGATAGATAGATAGATAGATAGATAGATAGATAGATAGATAGATAGATAGATAGATAGATAGATATAAACTGAGCTCTCTCTGTGCCCTGGGGCTGGAGTCCCTGTCTGCCCCCCCCCCCCATGTGCCCCTTCTAGTTCCCAGTGTGGTATGGATAGAGTGACAGACTAAGACTCTGGAGAACAGGGTTCAAATCCTTACTCAGCTGGGTATACAAAACTGGCCTAACCATTATTTAAATACAGTGGTCCCCTGCCCTTTCGCGGTTCATATACAGTGGTACCTTGTATAAAGGAATTAATTTGTTCCAAATGAAATTATGTTAAGCAAATTTTCCTTTATACAAATTTCACATAGGAGTGCATTGAAAACAGAGTGATCCCATTTTTATGTTGTACAGATTTGCCCCATAGGCAAATTTATCCTATCTCCGGAATTTTTTATGTTGTACAACTTTTATGTTATACAAACTGTTTGTTATACAAGGGTCCACTGTACTGCAGTCCCGCTACATCACGGGACCACAGTATATATATAAAAAAGGCCCCCTGGGGTAAGGGGCAACGGCTTGCTTCAGGCCTCCCATACTTACCCCAGGACTGGAGCTGCCATGAACAGACCTGCAGATGGCCTGGGAAGGCCCTCGCAGGCCCATTCGAGGCAGTGCCAGGCTGAGGGTAAGTAAAAGAGCCTCCAGTTAGGCCCCCTCAGGGCTGACCCAACCTGCATCTGCATATTGCAGATTTTCAATTATTACGGGTTGGGTTGGGTCCCTAACCCCCACAATAGGCAGAGGGGCCACTGTATTTCACTTCTCTTGAAAGCCCTATTAGGATTGATATATGTCACTTACAAGTAGAGATGGTCACAATATGAAAAGCAGCATGCTGTTTTGTCATTTTATAAGGTTACAAAAAGTTATAAAACAAAACAAAACACAAGCAAACATTCCATCAAGTAACAAAATGAAACACCATTTTCTGTTTGGGAAATAAAGCATTTTATCTTCCCTTGTTAGAGTATACCAATACCATCATAGGTAGTCAGGATAATAGGCTGGAAATTGCAATTATGTGAAGAGAGGACTGGATGATGTACCAGTAAGAGATAGTGGTCTGTCTGGGAAGAGATGAGCCGCCAGGTAGATCAGTGTGGAGGATGATTTGATGGTGATTTGGGAAAGATCCCATGTAAAAATCATATGGAATAAAGAGGATGCCGTAAGATCCAGCTTCTTTTACCCAGAGAGGATTGGCTCGTGGCTACATGCCTATCAGTCCCAGATGGATCACTATATTTTTCTTGTACATCATCCATTACTAGGTCCCACCTCTCTGCACACAGAATGCAACTTCTAACCTGTTGCTCCAACTACTGAGCTATCAAAATTTGATCCACAAAATGGGGTACCTCCAGAACCCAGGGGAACAGACCCATATGGTATAATGAATCATTTTGTTTTAAAAATCATTAATAACAGAATGAAATGAAATAGCAAATGAAACAAAATGAAATGCTATTTTTCTGTTTTGTGCCAATTTCTAGTTATAACTGACATAGTAAGTATAAGAAAGGCCAATTTCTTTAGTGTAATGCTTGAAAAATAGATTGGCTGGAAGTGAAACAGAACATGCAGGCACAGCAATTCTAGTTCCTTAAGGTTCTCAAGGGGTCCCTACTAGAGATGGGCACGAATAAAAAGAAGGCATTTTGTTTGTCGTTTGTTATTTGGAGGGTCCGTTTCGGTTCGTTTCTGTTTTTCGTGAATTTTTGCAAAAAAATTGTTTCCGTTCGTTTCGTTACCATTTCGTTACCATTTATTTCAATTTTTTGTGATTTTTTAATGATTTTAAGCAATTCACTCATATTGCAGTAACGGAAACGAAATGCACGACAAAATTTTTGGTGTTTCTGTTTGTTTCGTTTCATTTTAGAGACAAAATTTGTTTGTCATTTCGTTACGTAATGAAATGAAAAAAAAAACAGAAACAAAAACTTGTTCGTGCCCATCTCTAGTCCCTACTATTTGACAAAAGGAACTAGATACCTTTGGCAGGTTACTTAAGTGTCATGAAAAGGTAGATATGTGTAAATTATTAAATTTATTATCTAACAGGCATTTCCTTAGTGATTGGCCATCTGACTCTGTGTTCCATTTCTTTTAAACATGTTTTTAGTATTGATTCTATTTGCCATTTTTAATATACTTGTTTAATTCTTTTTTTAAAAAAATGTATAGTTACTGTTTGAAAATGTTGTCATTTTAGTTATCTAAGCCACCTTGGGTCCCTTTAAGGAGAAAGACAGGATAAAAATATTTTAAATAAAATAAAGCAAAACAAATAAAGGAGGAGGAAGAGGAGGAGGAGGAAGAGGAGGAGGAAGAGGAGAGGAAGAAGAAGAAGAAGAAGAAGAAGAAGAAGAAGAAGAAGAAGAAGA
>JAHTLZ010000237.1:26392346-26440307 GCA_023846285.1 Phrynocephalus versicolor | reverse complement strand
TTCCAGCTATATTAGCAAGTTCCTTATTATTCCTATTGTCCTTGGTAATTATTATTATGAAAATTAGCATTACTATTCATTTGTGAATGCCTCAGATAGCCACGAATCTGGTTTAGATTGCTTCAGCAGATAACAGATCCTATAATCGGGCCAACAGGAATTCATTTTGAATACAGGATAACAAAAAGATCTGACAGGGTGTGTTTGTGAAACTCCTGACTGTTAGTAATATATGTGCTTAATAAAATGATGGGGGGGGGGGGACAAACAGTTATTTTAGTGCCAGAAGGGTTGCTGGCACACCAATTAATCCATTAAGTAAGTAAATCGAACAATTACTAAATCATTTCTGAATTTCACAAGCAGATACTTCAGATATATAAATGATGGCAACTGAATGACTCACAAGCCATTTTGATGTCTGCCGTGTGTTCAAAGATTGGGGGGCGGGGATTTGACCCCAACACCAGTGCTAACTGTGGAACATTCCTCGTTCTTTGATCCCCAGATTTCTCTTTCCCTCCTCCTCATTTCCACTCAATGCAAGGCAATTGGGGTGGGGGGAGATCCCAACAGTACATTTCCTCTAGCACAGAGGGTGGGCAGAACAGCTGCCTCCACAGCTGATACCACTGTTAACTCCCCGGGTTTGCTTCACTAACCCAAAAAGAGCACACAATAAGCCCCTGGATGGCATACAACATCATGCCTCCAACAGAGCGCCAAGCTTTCCTGGTGCCGCAAGCCACGGTGACATTATCACCAGACATAATAGGCATATAAAATTGGGTCTTATGAATAATTCATCTCCAGGGTGGCACAAAACAAAGGGAGGCTAGGATTGTTGGCTGATCACACCAACACTGAGGTGTTCAGAGACAGTGGAAGTTGAAGCCGGCATCAATCTCCTTCCGTTCCCGGCTATGCTCATTAGCAGAGCTCAAGGAACTGCACTCAAGGCAGATCCTTCACTTATCTTGGAAGGAGAAATGTCTTCCCCTGGGGCACCCTATTGTCTTCGATCAGGTTCCATACTTAAGTGGCTGCCATTTAGCAGCCAGGCCAAGTTTGCAGTGCTCCCGCATGTGGTTTTGTCCAACATATGCATTTACATGTCACCTGTTCCAGTAACGATTTCACTGGCAGTCCCTCCACTGACACAGGCAGTGTACTGTTCAAAATGTCTGTGAAGATTCTCAGTCATCCAGGTAAGTTTATCTGGAAGTTGAGTCATGGCAACTGGACTTCTTTTTCTTGAGAGAGAGAAATGTTCCGCTGCTCATCCAAACAGCTTCATCAAGCTGCTCATCCAAACAGAGGAAGCTGTTTGGATGAGCAGCAGAACGTTTCTACCTCTCAAGAAAAAGAAGTCCAGTTGCCATGACTCAACTTCCAGATACTGTTCAAAACCATAATTATCTTCACTGTCTATGTGGCCAATATCCCACTCAGCAGCTAGTTTCTGGTGATACCTCTCTATGCTTCATTAGGCTAATCCTCAGATAGGAGATAAGTGGCCCTGTTCAATGCTCAATCAGTTTATTAAAATCTGGCAGATCTTTCAGGAGTTCAGGGGCCTTCCATGTCATGATGAAGCAGAACTGTGATCCATCTGAGAGGTATAATGTTTTAGTTTAGCTATATGTTACTTACAACGAAAATGGATAAAAAGTGGAGTTTGGCCTGTTTTTCTTACCATTTTAAAATAGATTTGCTTTCCTTACAAGGTGAAATTGTGGAGACACTTTTTCTTCTCATACATCTATAAAATGGGGCAAGCTTGCCAAATAAAAATAACTTTGGGATGCAGACTGAAGCCATGGGTTTCAAGTGGATAATCACTTTCGGGAGCCAAACCTAGGCAAAAACCGCTCTAAGGGTCCTATTCCAATCACTAACCATTTTCTGCATGACCAGAATTTTCTGTTCATTTCTACCGGACACAATATTTTGTGTTCTGATAGACAATTTGCATCTACTTATTGAACTTAATAGGACATACGCTTGGGTAAATGGTTATGAGATGGCAGCCCATGGGTTCTGTCACTGGAAAAAGCAGAGTCCAGGAACTTTTACACCTGTGAGGAAAATGGTCATCTAATGAAACTAACATGTGTATCCTTTTAAACTAAAAGTAGGGGGGTGTCAGTACTGTAAGAAAAATATTCATGTCAAGAAAAAGGGGAAGACAATGGTGCTACACAACTTTAGCTGAACAGCAAAGTATGAAAAGTATGTAACTGATTCCCCCCCCCCTGCACTCACCTGCCAGTCTTGAGGCGCATTAATTTGAGCAAGGCTATACCTTCAAGCAGCCCTCTTCTTCATTGGCTATGGTTAAGACAGATAGGAGTTGCAATCTAGCAATATCTGCAAGGCCACGGTGGTCCTCAGGGTCAAAAGAGCCAAAGCAGGCCTTCTTAGGGCGCTTTTACACGACCGCTAAAATCCGAGGCATAGGGCTCCCAGATCCGGAGCTTAAAATTGTTTTCCCACCAGCTCCGGATTAAAAAAAAAAAAAGTACGACCATGCCCAACTAAGCGCGTCCCAGCGCATTTTCTAAGTACCTGGTCTCTGAAGGTGAAAAATTTCTGATGTGGATGTAAAGCAGTGAGTGCCGGGCTCTTCTCGCCTGTGTTTGGGTTTTTTTTGCCCCCTGCCCCTTTAAGAGACTGAAAGAGACTGGAATGCTTTCCGGAGCAGCTCAACGGCAGAGCGGAGGTGAGCCTGCATTTTTTTCTCCCTTATTTCTCTCCCTCCCCTCCCACAGACAGGAGCAAGGGGGTGCAGAGGGGTGGGAACACAGGAAGAGCGACAAACCCCCAAGATCTCTGGCCCGAATTTAAGTTACAGCGGATCTTAGGGGTCGTGTAAAAGCGCCCTTAGTTGCAGGGAATTCTCACGCACTCCAGATCACGGCAGGTGCTCCAAAATATTACAGCTTCCATGTGCATGAATGGTGAATGGTCTTCTGAGTTAACCATCCCAACAGGGGAGCCAGTGGTGCTGTATGGTATCAGACAAGGACACACAAAGATCTGAGTTTAAATCCCCATTGATCCTGAAACTTACTGGTTGTTGGCCATGGGCCAGTCATTCCTTCTCAGCCTGACTTGAAAGGATGAGAAATACCATGTACACCACCACACCTTGAGTTCATTGGAGGAAAGAGGAGATGTAAATGGAAAACAACACAACACCAGATCAAAGCACACCTTATCCAGTGCAAGACCGAAGACAATATAAATATACCTTAGTGGAATAAAAGAAGGTGCTTTGATAGCTTAGAGATTTGGTTGAAGAACTCAGTTCCTTACTGTGCCTCCAAGGGATAGCAGCCAGCGGTATGTGGCCTTTCTGAGTACGCTCTGCCTGGAAAAGCCCAGAAAGGGTTGCCATCATTCAACACTGACTTGACAACAACAATTGTTGTTGTTGTTGTTTCATAACTACTGGGGGAAATATCTGAGGAGATTAATCCTTTATTTTTAAAGCCCTGGTCTTATAATCTATTTAGGATACATATTAATACAATTCTATAATACAGTGGTACCTCGACTTACAAATTTAATCCATTCTGAATGCATGCTCTTAAATCAAACCACTCTTAAATCGGAGTACCTACCTAAAAAATTGAAACAAAATTGTTACAAAAATTTTAAAAAATGAAAAAAATATTTGTAAGTCGACCAGACCATATCTAAAATTTGTAAGGCGGCAGTTAAAACACAAACATTTTTCTGCTCATAAGTCAAATTGCTCTTAAGTCGAGCTGCTCTTAAGTCGGGGAACCACTGTATAGTTAATTCACACATTATTTAGCGGGAAAGGTCTTTTTGCTGCATATGTAAATACAAGGGGGAGGCACATTCATCCCTGCTTCATCTACCTGTCTGAATCACAGCAGTCACGTGTTGCATTTTTATGTGCAATAATTATGCAGAAATAAAAAGCAAGGACTAGGATCCAATAGTGACACTGCAGTCACGTAACCCCCCCCCCATGCAAAGGGTTTTATCTTGACAAAAGCTTGCACTAGGCGGCATCCAATACCTAGCCGTGTGACAGCCACCCGATCCCTTGGCCAGCGTGGTGGTACCAGTTCCCTGTGGGCTTGGCAAGTGCCAAGACGACCGACAAGGTTCCAGCCACTGCGGAGCCTCCACCATCTCCAGAGAGCTCAAGCAGGAACGCGGGTGAAGCTTCTCATTTTGTAACATTCTATAGGTTCTTGGCCATACTGTTTAAATAGGCCCTAAATAGACGGTATATGATGAAATGCAATAAATCCACTTTTTTAAAAAATTGCAGACTTTTATTTATATCATTTCTAGATTTCATTGAAGATTTCACAGAGGTGGTCTTGGATTATTGCTTCCCAAGCCAGCATTTTCATTTCCATTCCAACAAACCAACATTTTCATCAGCAAATTAAAAAAAATACAATTTATTCTATTCCGCTTTTAATTTCATTGAGGAGTCCCTATGGCTTTCCTAGAAGTACTGAAATGACCGCTCAACTAGAGGTTTTTATTCAACCTTGTGCAATAAGAAATTCTTGATATACTGAGTGTTTCTGCCTATACGTCGTCCCCATCTTGGTGAACGCAATGCTTCTGAGCAAGTTTTAATTGCAGTTAGTTGACATCCTGCTCAAGATGCTGGCTAACAAAATGGCTTCAGAAAAAACAAATGGGACACCACGCCAAAGTGCTAGAATATGAGAAGAGCTGATGCCTTGGTGAATAGGGCCCTAAATGTTTTAGTAACACTTAAATACCCACTAATTTAAACACAAGTTAAATTGGCAATCAAAACACCCCCAACTGTTCTGAGCTGTCATCCTCTTTATGTAAAAGAGCTTCAAGGCTTAGTATTAGCCTCGCTAAGCAATGACACAAGGATGAAACCAATGGTGCATGCTCATTGCTTATTTTCTGAATATGCTATGAGTCAATGCAATCAAGCTTTAATCATTATTTTTGTTTGAAAATATGCTTTACTGACTGTTCCCCTGAAAACAAGCACTGGGGGAGATGGCAGTTCCCACTGCTTCTTCCCACCCCCACCCCTCATGCTCCGACTTGATTTGCACCTTCCTGATCAGCCTTGGCTACTGCCAAGTTTTAATTAGTAGACCTTCTTCAGTTATCAGCTCAGGGAGTTCTTCAATACAAATAATAAATAAATAAGATGGTATAACAAACCGTTTGATCTACAAAGCAGGACAGGTCAAGAATTGAAGAAGTGGCTCCTGACACAACTGTTAGCTCCACAAAGGAAATCACAAAGAAGATCTTTTGAACTTTGACAGAATTTATTTTTGGCCTTCAAAATATATGTTTGTTTTCCACAAAGGAATCTGACATGGTCCTTTGTAGCCAATTTGTTCAACAACTGAAGTGGTGGGTCTGTGCCTGCAAAATGGTAGCATCTCATCTTCTGATGGAAGAAAATACATTTGAAGATAAATATATATATTCTATTTCACACAGAGAGAGGGGGGGGGGGTTAAAAAAAATCAGCTACTGGAATTGCCTACCCAGTATGGCTAGTGATGTTCCATCGCTTGTATTCTGACTCTCTTTCACTCCACTAGCTCTGGTCCTATTTTTGCTCATTCTTCATTAAAAAAGTGTCCATGGGTCAATGATAATCTCAATCAAAGAATATACAACCTTGCTTTTTATTATTAATTTTAGATTCTTCAGTGAAATTGTATAGGATTTTACTTTTGCCATGAGTCTCAGAAATTGAATAAAAGAGGGGAAAATGTGTTGGAGAAAAAGATCTTAATCATTTTGTTGTTTTATTGCATAAAGCACAGTCCCAAAACCTACTGGGGTTCACATAAGATTCATATAAATTGTCACATCTAGTTGAGGTTCCAGGTTGCATCTCTCTCTCTCATGCTTGACCATGTGCCCAATTGGGCTACTGAGGTATCCCTCAGCACTTGTCTGTTAGTCAAAATTAATGGTGCAAGTTATGTCAACCTGAGCAAATACCAGCAGGATTCCAGCCTCGTATTTACTGTAAAATATTTCACAGTATTGTGTAGTAATGTTGTACTTTTTCATTAAAAACAACTTACCATTTTATCAAAAATAGCACCACTTTAGCCAACAATTCCTGTTTTAACCACTGATTTCTAAAATGTATCAGATGAGTTCTAGACATAATTGTCTGATATTAAAAGAATATACTGTTCCTAACATACAATTCTACACAATCACAGCAATTCCCTTTAGCAACAATCAGTCCTAAAGCCTCACCAATTTCATGAAAGCTATTTAAAAGTCCAGGTTTCCATATACTATTATTATAGTATATTTAATATTCAACAGAAATGGAGGAAATGAGAGCAATCAAATTCTAGGTTTACATTTTCACATTCTCAGCTAATCAAGTGAACATTCCTCTGGCACTTATTTCATAATTACTTGAGCTTAATGTATTAAATTGTTAGGTTTTTTTTACACTTTTAAAGCTATTTATGAATATCTGTTTTGGAGGTGTTTTTCACTACAAAGCATGGGCATAGGACAATAAGTGTAACTGTCTTCTAGAAGAATTATTGTTAATAATAGATTGCCTTTTATCACACAGACATTCTAAAAAGGATATCTCTTCTACTAACAGATCACTTCTACATCTTCATATAAAGTGAAGTTATCAGCACAACTTTTGATGCTGTTCAGCATTAAAACTAGTTTAGGTTCAATAAGAGAATAAGGACTGCATACATTCTTATTTTTTTCAAAACCCTCCATATTTATAATGGCCTTTTAACATTTTACATGTTTTAAATTTGTTTTTAAATGTGTGTTTTGATGTTCAACAACTTTTTCATGATTGCAGAATTTTTGTTTTAATTTCTGTCTATTTTAATGATGTGAGCTGCCTTCAGTCCCTTCACCAGGAGACAGATGGCATAAAGATGCAATAAATAAATATTTCACTTCCATATTTCTAGACTACCACCTCTTTAACATTTCCAGAATTTTACACTAATTTTTGTATTAATCCACATAACATGAAAGAAATATGTGGCAGAGATGGCAGTGCATACTCAGAAGCACATCGTTAAAGTAACAAGACATAACAAAAATATTAAAACACCAAATTTTGTGACAACAGTTATTTTATGACAACAATGTTTCTTGACTCATATAGCAAGTAAAATTTCTAGTAAAGGAACACATTTGACAGGAACATTTCAAGATTTATGCCATCAGTTTGTTGTCCAAATAATATAGCAATATGAATATAGTGAAAACAGCAAAATTAAAAAATAAAAATAAAACAAAAGTAACAGTTGCACAACAAGGCAGTTACTTCATGTCTGTTTTGTGTCTGTTAGTGTTGTGCTTAGGAGTGGAACAAAAAAAGTTACTTCATGTCCGTCACGCAACTACTGAAATTTGTCTCGACCAAACCCCAGGAACAGGTGCTAAGCGCGACCATACTGTACCTGGTGCTAGGGTAGGGTTTTCCCTTGTCACTCTTTGTTCCCACTTTCTGTTCCAAGACAAGACTCCGTGTAGTAACAACTGTCACACAACAAAACATTCATTTCTCTCAGAAAACTGTGTCTGGGTTTGTTTGTTTGTTGACTTTTCAGAAGCAAAATATCGAAAAAGATTTTTTAAGGCCCACCCCCCAAAAAGGAAAAGGGAAGCTAGACAAATTCAGTGTTTGTCACAGTACAAGACCGTGAGGTAACACTTGTCATGAGACAAGCTATCACGACCATGGGAACACTGAAACAGGGACATAACCATGTGATCGCGACCAACGCTGACACAGTACAAAACTAGTCGCGGAACAAAGAAGGATGTTAAGTAACCACCCAAGTTCCTTTTTCATCACTGTGCTGGGTAAAAACAGTGAATTACTTTAAGACACTGTAAAGAGTAATGGGAACAAATTGTCTCCAAGCAGTAAGTTTTCTGAGCTTTCCATTTGTTTCCCCTCATTCTCAGAAAGGAAGTGACATGAAAAACTTCTTGTTCTCTCCGTCCTCTGCCTAAGTATGTAGCTGCACTCTTAGGATAGCCAAGTCGGCAGCTAATAGAACTGCAGTTTTAAGACTGAACTAGCTTACACAGGACTGGCTATTTGAGGAAGTACATCCTCCTATATATATAGTACTTGCCTGATACTCAAGTTACCCTGAGGGGAGGCTCCTCTGTATTCCACCATCAAGCACTATCCTCAGTGTAGGAGAACATTTCTCATCTGTAGCTATAGATGTTTCTCCCATTGGCGGCTCAACGGGCACCAGGTTTGATTTTATATTGGCACAAAGTTAGAAGCTGATTTCATAATGTTCAAATTGTCCCACCTGTTTGAAATTTTATAACATTTAAATACATTTTCCTGATTAAAATTGAACTATTGTATGCTGTACATCATCCTGAGATCTTCCGATGTAGGGCAGGATACAAATCGATCAATCGATCAATCGATCGATCAATCAGAACCATCCTGGGTATAAAGGAACCAGAGCTTGCAGGGCTGAAGTGCTAGAACTTTAACACAGATAGTTAATGTCACTTCTGACATGCCAGAACATCCTGCACCCTCTCAATTTAGCGGCAGTCCTCATCGAAACAAGAAGAAAAATTGATTTTTTTCACAGCAATAATATATTATTGAAAGCCCTCTTGCTATGCAAAGCATTTCTGGGTGTCTCATTCTTGACCGGATATTTCAGATCTACCAATTTGACAAAACATCCACTCTTGAACTGGTCTGCTGAGATGGCTAACATGGCTTACTAACTGGCTGATTACTTGGATTTTTATTGCTGCCAGAGGGGCTTGTGGGATTTCTCCCTCAGGAGGCCAAATGTTTTTGTTAGCTTTGGATATTCTGCATTATGACCAAGGGTGGTAACAGTTGGTGCTAAATTAATTAGGCCAGCTGTATACTGAGGGGATAAGGTGCCAAAGTCACAAAATTCTTTTCATGTCTAAGTACAAATTTTGCTCTCTCCATGCTCCCTATTCTTGTACAAATGTAGAGTAGCAATTGGAAACAAAATAAAAGACAAAAGATTATTTAATATGAACACAATCACTGCCTCAAGTACTGAATCCTGCTCTTCTTGCACTCATGATTAGGGAGGTTTGAAAACAGGTCTTCAGGTCCTGTGGCTTCTTGTTGGTGGCAAAAATTGACTCTTGTTCAATTGACTCTCTTTCCTAAAACCTGTCAGGGAAAAAACAGCGCTGACTACCGGAAAGCCTCCAGCCGTTTTGACATCTGTTATAGCAGCACTCAGTGGAGTTAATACTAAGCTGCTCCAATACAAATTCTTCTCCCCTTTCTGTGTGCTTAGCCTGACTGATTTGGAATAGGAATTGCTTCTAAAAATGTACTTTCTATCATTAGAGCAACCAGGTTTTTAGCAGAGGTTGAACCATGTCAGGAAGCTGTCTCCATATAAATGCTAACTCAGGAAGCCACCGTGTCAACAATAAGGCTCTATACCACCTTGAGGAGCTGACAGAAAAACTGTCAGAGGGATTTTAAAAATGAAATAATAATAATTGCAGAACTACACAAAAATACACATTTACCAAAATCTGCTTCATACAAAATTAACCTTGGACATTTTTTTTTTTTTGGTAACTGATGCTTAGATTTCTGTGTAAAAGAGTGGTGAATATTTCAGCAACTGGTGTCCTGTTCTTAAACATTTGCATTGGAAATTTGAGGCAAGTGTAAATACCAATTTATTGCCAATAAAACATTATGCTTTTGAATAATGAACTACAGTAATGAAATTCTTCGTATGTCCTATGCTCGCAACATATTAATGTTTAAGACTGGGATGACTATGTGAGTTTTTGCTTTTAGTAGAAAGAATTAAAGGAGAATTATAATGCTTCCATCTGTTGGACCTCACTTTTAACATTTCAAAAAGAAAAAAAATTACCAGATGATTTGCTATAAATGGATAATGTTGCCATCTCAAAAGTATTACAGTTTTCATTTTACAACCACAGTGTTTCATATCAAGTGGCAGAGGGATTATGAGAATAGTAGCATAAAAATTATAATGTGCATTTTCTTTCCAGCTGGGGTGGGCGGATGGGGATGGGGGCAGGTATCTTTACAATACAATGGTATCTCCAAGAATAAATTTCTGCTGAATGTCAAACACACTCTAAAATGAGAAAATCTAATTGAACAGAAAAGCTCTCTCTCAAGATAGAATGGCATCTTCAAGTTCTAACATAACGGCCTTTCTTAGCAAGCTCAAGGGCTTTTCAAATACACTGCTGCCTGAGGGTGCCATGTTAAGATAAAAACAAGCCAGGAATCAGTTACCCTGACTTTTATTAAAAATGCTACTAGTCAAGGAGCAGATCAAGTGAGATTATCAAAACCAATTAGTAAAGGTCCCATATCCAAAGAAGATATACATATTTGCTGGTAATTCTAGCAGGGATACAAGGTCTATGGTGGCTTTGGGGAAAGATGTGCAAAGTTATGGACTTAAGGATGTTGTTGTGTAACTCGACTGATATACCAGTAGTCCATCTCTAATTCAGAAGTTGCGTCATGGCAACTGGACTTCTATGAAATCAAAATGTTTCACTACTCATCCAAGTAGCTTCGTCAGTTGAAGAAAAGTTGGTACAAGGGCTCCAATTTATACTGACAAAGCTGCCATGACTCAACTTCCAGATAACCTCACCTGGACAACCTTCACCGTCCAGCTCTTATTAATTCACTTTTTTGTCTCTTGAAGAAATGTTCCAGCTTGTACCTCTCTTATGCATTTATTTATTTTGAATATTTTTACCCCACCTTTCTCCTAGGAAAAGGACTCAAGGCAGCATGAGTACTGGGTGGGGAAGATTACCTACTCTGATATCCAAAAGGTAAGTGTCCGAGCTAATTATCAAAGAAGTATAACCAGACCCCGAGGTGAGCAAATCTGTGGGGCTTTCCTCCCACACCCCAAGTATGCAAGTGGGGGGATGCATGTGCCACTGCAAGTTTTGCTACTGAAATCTGGTGCCACTGGATGTGTAAAATTCCATTATCCCTTTAAATAAGACAGTCATTTATGGACCCTGGGCACCTCCCAATCCAAGGAATATAACCATAATGTACCCCACCACACACGCTATGTATGAGACTCAGTTAGTACTCCAGCAATTGTATGTTAAAGCAGCAGACCTTTCCATATATCCTTTGAAGGCTGCCAAGTGTGTGCTGATTGCCTATATTCCAAAATGTGAGGATCTCCTATGTCGCAAACAGAGCACACACATGAAAGACAACCATTTATGACAACACACGCATGCACGCACACATGCACACATGCGCACGCGCGCGCGCACACACACACACACACACACACAGGGGGGGTCATTCTGAATAGACAATTTATGCAGTAGAAAGGTAGGAAAACATAAATGAGGAAGGTTGCTTTTTTGCACACTGGATTTAACCAATTCTGTGTCTAACGGCTTAGTGGCACAATAGTCCAAAAGTGGCTTTTTCTAGGAGTGGCAGTAAAAAAGTAACTTCTGCATATCTTAAGGGATAACAAACAAAGCAAAACAAAACAACAACATCAGCACACACAACAGAGTCCAGACTGCACTTTCTCGGGAGGTCAGTATAATGTAGGTGAAGTCAAAAAAGCCACCTTGCAGAAATGTTAAGAAGACATAAACCAAGTGTTCCTCGTACTGGGTTTTGTGTGGTTGCACAGCAAAAAGGGCCCGTTTTTTTGGTTTGCTTTATATAGATTTATATTATGTTCTCAGTATATCACAGATTTTTTCCTTGAAAGAAGCACACTTCCAAAGAATGGCTTTTAACCCTCTCCTGACAGCTCAGCAAACTGACCTTGGGCTGCTCCTGCTGGCATATGCTTCCCAAGAGTGGTTTTTAACCCCCTCCTGACACATCAGCAAACTGACCTTGGGCTCCTCCTAGTAGTACGCACCACCAGGAGAAGCCCCAGATCTGTTCGCTGAGCTGTCAGGAGGAGGTTAAAAGCCTCTCTCTGGAAGTGCACGCCAGCAGGAGCAGCCCAAGGTCAGTTTGCTGAGGTGTCTGCATTTTGCGGATTTTCCTTTTTCATGGGTAGTTCAGGCACCTAACTCCCGTGATACATGGGGGACTTTTTTCTAAGCTCAAAAACATGAAGACATGATATCTTTAGTGGTAGAAAGCATAGTTGAGTCTGCTAAAATGGTAGAAAGTAGTTTTTTCTTTTCCTCAAACCCATGATTGAGGAGATACCTCAACATAACCTCTGTTTCTCAAGATGGAAGAAAAGCAACATTAATCTAACTGAAAATTAAAATGCCTCCAAGGGAATAAGGTTGAGTATCTAGAGGTGGGAAGGAAAGATAACTGTTGATTGGTTCCTAAAGAACAAGTGAACAAACACATGAGTTTTCCTAGAGAGTCTTTCTCTCTGAAAGTGTTAGTAACTCATCGCATGCTAGGTTACTACACTGTGAACCCATTTTTGTCTGTTTCAGAACAGAAATCCATTGAATGAGAAGACTAAAGGGGAGGGCAGATAAGCTAAAACAGAATGGTGGTCTTAATTATTTTGATGACCCCATATTACCATTTTAAAAACAGAGAGAGAGAAAACAGGGATAATCCTTGGATCGCACCTTAAGACAACCTGGGGGCTGCTGCTTTCCCCCTTGTGCCTAGGTCTCCATGAGAAGCTGATACCTGGTTCCCAGCTATGGTGCTGAGACACCACCCTCTCTTGAAACTCACATGATCAAGTTGTGGCAACTTGTCTACTTTCTGTGTCTCTTTCATATACAGTACATGTAATCTCGTTCTCCCTTTCTATCTCATGAATTCTCCAAATCCTTTTGCTCTATCACACATATTCTCTCTCTCTCTCTCTCCCTCAGTCACTCTCACACATTCTGTCCCTCAGAGAACAAAAACAAATGAAAAGAGTATTGGCTGGGATCCCAAGAAGCATGGGACAATTTCTGTGTGTCCCAAGAGGGTCTGGAACTTGGTTTCCCAAATAGCAGTGCCTTATGTCATGTGCCATACTGGTTTTGGAACGGAGGAAAGCTGTGGTTCAGTCCTAACTTGGTAATGGCACTTCATATAACATTTTTAATAGGACAAAAAAAGAGCAAAGAACACAACAAACTGAAACTTACTGCCAGGGGAAAAACCCATCTTATTCACCGTATCTATTAGTTTGAAAAATACAAGTTATTTTAAATAATTTGTTATGTTTTGACTGCTTGCTTATTTGCCTATCTGACACCTTACTTCGTGTTTCAGGAAGAGAGCAGGGAGGCTTATAATTGTCACTACACTCTTCTGTAAAGCTCCATTTTTCTGTTATGTGTGACCAAGTAACTTCTGACTTAGGTGACCCCATGAATGAATGATATCCAAAAGACCATTTGCAGCCCTCCTGAGGCCTTGCAAACTCAAGATTGTGGCTTCCTTTGTTGACTCAATCCATCTATTACAAAATAAATTCCATTGGACCAAAGGTACTTGCTGTCTTCAAAATAGATACAGGACTACACCCTTAATATACTAATCTAATTTTTTAAAAAACAAATAAATAGATAACTAAGGGTGTGCTCACACAGGGAAATAGATTGCAATTTGGATTACATACCGGGAAATTCATTCTCTAGTCTGATCCCAGTCTGTACCCAAACTGGAACTTTTTGTTCCAGCTGTAAGGTTCCTATTTTGATGGGCTAGACTAGAGTGATTCTTCACCATATGGAAGGGTCACTTTAAAGGAGATTGTTCCTATTAATTCAATCAGATGCATATTTTGGTAGCCCTCAGATTGAACCCCAAGCCAAAAAAACAAATAAATAAAACAAAAATAAAACAATAGACTCCCCTCAGGAACATGCTGATTTGAGCTCCTCAGTTACTGTTGCCCTCCTTCTAAGGTACACAAGTCTCAAAAGAAATGCTCAAGAATCCCATGTACAGGCAAACTGCTGGACAACATAACATTAGAACCACCTGTCCGAATGAACTAGAGCAGTGATGGCGAACCTTTTAGAGACCAAGTGCCCAAATTGCAATTCAAAACCTACTTTTTTTTTTGTTGCAAAGTGCCAATACAGCAATTTAACCTGAATACAGGTGGCTGTGAAGGGGGCGATGTCGGGTGCCCACAGAAAGGGCTCCAAGTGCCACCTTTGGTACCCATCCCATAGGTTCACCAACACTGAACTAGGGGGGTTTAATATAGGAGGACATCACAAATGCACTTTACGATCTTGGGCAAATCTGTTAACTTCAGTTTCTGTCAATGACTCATTCTTCCAGTCCTCCATTACTTCATTATCTTTGAAGATCAGCTTTAGGCTTTTCTTTAAAATGTCTATGCAATTTCCCGGGTATAGAATTTTTGTAATCAGTTCCTGAATTTTTCTGCATGTTTCTTACATTTTTGTTTTGCTTGTTTTGTTTTTGAGTAATTCTTTACAGAATTGTGAAAAGGACTAATAGCAGGGGGCAACTGTTTAAATCAACACATGAGCTATGTTATAGATTGCACATTGATTCAATAGGTGTGAATTTGGTACGATTATAAAAAAAATTGCAATAAAAATGTCCCGATATTCTATATCATGACTATATGATCTGTTCTTATGAGAACTTGTTCCTATCAGAAAAATATAGATTTTAAAAACAGCTATGAAGTTTGGAGTTTTACAATCACTGTGTTAAAAGCTCTACTAGGAATGTAAAAGCTGCCAGTTTCTTTTTTGTTTGTTTGCTTACATCTAGCCTGCTCAGAGCAGGGTATAATAAACAAACAGCATTATCACACTCACCATAAGGGAAAACAATAGAAATATTGGTTGAAATTGGTAGACATTATCTGTTGTGTGCCAAGTTACGTGACTTGGCAGGCGACAAATAATGTCCACAGAGATTTCTTAACTGATGGCAATTCACTTCCAAAAGTTATGCCTTTTGCGTAACTTCACAACTGGATTTCACCACTGTTTCAAACCACTTTAAAACAATTAGAGGATTCCAATAAACAAAATCAGCCAACTGAAAATGTGGAAATTAAACTATGATTATACTAGGTACAGGATTGTGAGGAAAGGGTTTTTAACTTGGTAATGTGATAAAGGCAAAATCAGCACTAAGTGTCCAGGAGGAGGATGCTTATTCTATTTCTTTCAGTCCCATTAGTGTTCTCATTCCATCCAAGATCCCTATGAGGTTGCGGGATGTCCTTCCTACGCAGAAAAGATTAGTATTTTTTTCCCGAACAGCTTTCCTAGTATATTAATTCTTAACCCCCATCCAGACCTTACATTATCTAGGACAGGGGTGCCCAAACTTTTTGTAAGGAGGGCCAGATTTGGTGGCTGAGAATGTGTCAGGGGCCGGTTGCTCCCCAACCCTGCCACCCCACTGCAAGCCCCACCCACTTTCTTTTTAAAAAAAAACATGGGGTGAAGGAGGGGGAGGGAGGGGTGGGCCAGCCAGCCGCGGGCCACTCAGAATGGCCTGGCGGGCCGGACTTTGGGCAGGCCTGATCTAGGATATGAACACAGTTAGAGGGAAGCAGCTTAACCAGCCTCCTACCTCATCCCTTTGCTCACATGAACAGTGGAAGATCAGGAGGGGAAAAGTTGCTTTATCCGTGAGTAAGAACCCAGATGTTCCCATGAAAAGCCAATGTACAAGCAGCAAGCACCTCTCTGGTTCAGCCTCATGACTTCTTGCATAAGCAAAGCAAGGAGGGAGGGAGAGGAGGTAGCTACTGACCTCTAACATGTTCTTGATCCTGGATGACAGAACAACTGAACAAGACTTTAATGTATGCATTTACACATTTTGCCCGCTAGCTAAAGCATGTGCACTTTTCAAATACTGTATATGCATTTTTAGTTCGACTGCTTGCTTGCCTGCTTGTTTCCTGCCTTTCTCCCAGTGTAAGGAGTGGGAGAACATGAATTCACAGCATGCATTAAAACAGACAGCAGATTATCAGTTGAAAGTAAGCAATGAAATAAAGGGCGTTTATACACGACCCCTAAACTCCGCCGCAAATGGCTGCAAGCTCCGGAGCTTAAAAATGTTTCCCCACCAGCTCCGGAGTTTGCAGACAATTAAGTGCGACCCCGCCCACCTAAGCGCGACCCAGTGCACTTTTCTTGTACCTGCTCTTGGGAGGTGAAAAATATTTGATGCGGATGTGCTGGGCTCTCCCCCTTCTTTTTGTTTTTGTTTTTTGCCTCCCACCCCTTTAAGAGGAACCTGGAAGTGACCGGGGCTCCCCCGGCAGCTTCCACCAGCACTGGGAGGTAAGGCTTTATTCTTTTGTCCCTTTTTTTCCTCCCTCCCCTCATGCAGCCAGCAGCCAGGAAGTACGGAGGGGTGGAGACGCACGAAGAGCGACAAACCCCTAAGATCTCTGGTCCGAATTTAAGGGGCCAGCGGATCTTAGGGGTCGTGTAAAAGCGCCCAAAGTGAGTTTAAAACAATTCAAAAGCCCAGGAAGAAAAGAGCTTCCACAATTAAAGCATTTGCCTCAGCAGCCAGTTAATGGCCAAGAACCTGTAAGTACCGTATAAACATCTCCTTGGCTGTCTATGGAAGAAGACCAAGGAAGGGGCCTCCCCTGTAAAAGAAGAGTTCCACAGCCTGGGAGCAGCCTCTAAGGCAGTTACTTCACATCCTGTTTGTCCCTCCTTGCTGTCCCACTTGGGATTGGTACAAAAAAAACTTACTCCACATCCATAGCATGACAGCAAAAAGTTGTCTCAACCATGCCCCCGGAACCGGGAACAGAGCATGACAAGCCGTACCTACCCCTGGGATGGGGAATTCTCTTGTCACAGTTGGTTCCCGGTTCCTGCTCCGAGACAAAGGACCGTGTCTGTGCAACAACCAGTGTCCACCTAGTGGTCAGCGGCTGAAGCGGCATTGAACATTAGTTTCCCTATGGGAAACACAATGCAGTGCAAATGTTTATTAAAGAAGGTACTGAATATTTTGTAGCATTGACATGTAAATCCCGGAAGACCAGTAAACTGAAATATCGAAAAAGTTTTATTTACGATATTTTTTAAAAAAGGGTTAAGAAAGCAAGACAAATTCAGAATTTGTCACGGAACAAGACTGTGAAGTAACAGTTGTCACGAGGCAAGTAATCATGCCCATGAGCAAATGGAAACAGGGACTGAACAGAGACAAAACCACATGACCACGAACAACGCTGTCACGGTACAAACGTAATCACAGAACAAGGTAGGATGTGAAGTAACCACCTAAGAATTCCCTCTCCCATGTCCTCGCCAAATGGGCCTCTGAGAGTGTCAGGAGGACCAAAAGAAAGACTCTACTGAAAAATCTCAACAGCTGGCCAGATGTGTGCAGTTGCTTGCACATCATTCAAAGGATAGAGAGAGAAAAAATCTGATGTCCACTGTTTGATCCTACTAGCAGGACAAAGAACGGTATGTAATAAACTTTGGTTACTCCAAGGCACAAATTTGATAAAATTGCAAAACAAACAAACAAACCCCAAATTCAGGTTAATGTGAACGTCTTCTCCATCTTTTAGTGGCTGTTCTTTATGGTGCTGTGCCCTGGCTCCCCAGAATCTGCAAAGCTGGAACTTGATCCTCCGTAAGTAAAGCAGCACAATCCCCTTCAGAATGTATTCTCTTTCATGTTTCCAGCTCCAGGCCATTTGCACGAAATCACCTGCAGTTTCCATTTCAACTAAGTAGCTTTAAAGAAGAGAATGTTTACTTCATTTGTCAGCTTGAGCTTGGCTTTACGGAAAATCAAAGGAAAATTGTCCATTTGAATTACGAAAGAAAGAAAGAAAGAAAGAAAGAAAGAAAGAAAGAAAGAAAGAAAGAAAGAAAGAAAGAAAGAAAGAAAGAAAGAAAAGTCCTAGGCTCACAAACATTTAAGGATCTCCGCCCTTAGATTTTTTGCTATTTAAAAGAGATTCCCTCTAGACTAAAAATGTGTAGAAGGGAGGGGTCACCACTATATTTTCCAGAAGAAAATATTGCCCACCCACCCACAAACTGATCTTCATTTTTAATAAATAAATTCGGAATGATCTGCCTTTTCAGCTGCTTAATCCAAAAACTGATATGACTGACATATTGGCTGCTGAATCAACCAGAAATAGGTGACTATGGACTGAGCTTTTTTGTTCTAGTTGTTGAAGAGATGCCAAGCAATGGTATGCTGAATATCTTATATTTTGTTTGCATATCGTAGGCATTAAAACATTGAGCTGTAACACCATTATCAATCTTCCACTGCTTATTGTTGGTCCGCTGGTAAAGTTAATGTTTTAAAAAAAAAATCATTGAGTACCTCAGCATCAATCCTCCAGGGAGATATAATCTGTGCATAACAATGCTTAAATCAGTGTGACATTTACAATACATATTAAGTGGTTTGTTATTTATTTCGGGACTTTAATTGGCATAATATATTAGTTGCATTGTGGCAACAGTTCTACTTAACGGCTCCTTTTTCGAGCTTGCACAGAGTCAGCCTCCTCTCTGTCCTCTATTTTCATTACACTTTAACGCAAATGAATTGTTTTATTTTATTTAAGTTATTATTATTGCTTCCATGGCTCTACATTAGAATGCAATCCAGTCTCAATGAATGGGGGCAATTTTCTTCCGGCCTTTTCTTCCTCTGCAGTTACAGGCTTTTCACGGAAACTCCTGCTCTCACTCCCCCCCTCCTTATAAATATCCTGGCTTTTCCATTTGCGCTGCTATTTGGAGTTGGGGAATTGGGGGGGGGGGGAGAGAATCATTAAAACATTATGAAGCACGCAGTGTAATTATACATGGCAATCTCTTCCAATGAATAACATCTGCAGAAATGTGTGCGTATATTTACGTTACAGTAAACTTGAACCTGGCCATCGATATATATTTTTTGCTTTGCTTCGGTTTAAAAATCCTTTGTCTGACGCTGTGCGTGAGGCAAACATTTCGAGGACACAGGCTATAGTACAGCCATTGTTGCCGTGCGGGACCTGCAGCCGCCCTGTGCTAAGTGCTGTTATTCCATTGTTTGGAACTCAGTCCACAACAAGGCTGTATCTGATGTCTGCGAAATGTTCTCGGTTTCTTCTCTTTCTTTTTCCTTTGCTTTAGTTTTTTAAAACTGAAAGCTTTTCCTGGCAAAAAACCCCAATGCTGTTTCCCTGTAGCGGCCAGGAGAGCGTGATTAAGTATAGGAACAGAAGACGAGTAAGGAAGGAGAGAAGCGACAAAGGAGGAATAGGAAATCTGAATCAGAGCCACAGAAGATTATTTTTTTTTAAAAGGTGGTGGAAAGAAACCCCTTGGATCGCCGTGTCCTTCTGAAAAAGCAGTGCTCCTCCTTCTGTCTCTAGGGAGGTGAGCATAAAGGTTGACACCCTCGCCATTATCTTGTTGTCATCCTTTCAGGACACCTTCCCAAATCTTGCTTTACTCTGCATTTACAGTGTTTAAAGGAAATGATGAAACCAAAACCGATTAAAGATTAAATTGTCTGCCTCCTCTCATGACACATTCAGCTCCTTATCCCAGAGTACATTCTAGGGAGCTCGGCGTTCAGGGGCGATTTGCAGCTGAAAGATTTTGGAGGCAGTCTTTTATAAAGAGTATAAATATTTTCCTAGGCACTGAGAACTACGAAACTGTGCAGCTGCCTTTTTGTTTCCCTGAGCTTTTCACAGCCCTATTGGCGTTTGCTTTGACATTTTGTTTTGCCTAATAAACAGCTTTCTTTGTCCAAGTTAGAGTGATGCTCCCATGCAAACCAATTGCATGTGGGTGATGTGATGACATCGAAGAGCCAAACAAAACTAATTCAAAGTGAGGGCAATGCCCTCTACTGGTTTTTTAAAAATGAACCAGTGCCTTTACTCTGTATTAGCTTTGTTTACCTTCAGTGACGTTACCAGGAACTCAGATTTGGCTGGCGCCAAGATAAATGGTGTTGTTATTTTGATAAAGGAGGCTCATTTTTTAATTTCAATATGTCACTGACACAGCAGCTGGTCAGGACACCAAAAAGCAATGAATGAGTACAGAATAAATATAACAGGGAGGATCTTTGAAAAAAAAACTTAAAAGCCTTCTAACTCCTCTTCTTTCCAATGAAAAACATTTCTCAACAAACATGTGGCAGCAGCATTAGTTTTATGCACCATTTATTCTCCAATATAATTCTCCAAGGGACTGTGGAATGTTAGGCTGCCTATCAAAACTACTATCTATCTCAAGGTAGCCAAGATGGTTTCAGTTTAATTCTGTCAAGTAGATACAGTATGTTCTTAGTTACTGAAGATACATCTGTCCAGTTGTTCACTCTCATACATCCCCTTTTTTGGATATTCTCAGAGAGACAGACTCAAGGTAGCACATGAATAATACATTGGCAACTTTTAAAACATAGTTACTTCCACGAAAGAGAAAAACTATGGAATGAAAGGCCGTACCTTAAGGAAAAAGTTGAAACATTCAGAGACAACAGCGTAAAGGCAATGCAAGCATTATTTTAGCGGAGCTGCATGAAAATATCTATTCTGTGATGTGCTGCACTTATACAATTGGGTGTGCTCTCTCCTGTTATTGTACTAAACCAACATAACAAGGATTTGGGTTCTGCAGTGGCTGGCATTTTCATGGCATCAAGGTCCTTTTTAAAGACTGTACTCTCTCTCTTTCTCTCTCTCCTCCCGCCTCTTTCCCCCTTTTTATTTCTAACCACCCAAAAGCTGCAGTTTGGACTGTTTGCCAAGAATCTGACACACACCTACCCTCTCATTTAAAGCTGCTTGTCACTTCAGTTCTTATAAATAAAATCCAGCTCTAAAAAAAACCCATTTGGTTCCTACGATAAATGACAAAAGCTTGTGTGTCCGATTCTGGTTTAAGCTTTGCTTTCTCGTAGGTTTTTCTTTGCATTATAATGAACACTCCCCTTCCATCACTCTCTTGCAGACTGGACCGGTCCTAGGGGTTCCCCCTCACTTTGTCTGCCAGTTGTTTGTAGCTCTAAACCATTTTGCTTTGCAATTCCTACCATATACATTTTACTCACTCACTCTCTCTACCTCCCTCTCTCTCTCTCACACACACACAAACACATTAAGTGAAAAAGAGAAAACATACCAGTAATCTCTCTGTTATCCCACACTTCCCCCACAGTTACATGTCTCCAGTCAATGCAGCTAGAAGAGTTAGTTAAACATGGGGTGGCGGGTGGGGTGGGGGAGTAGAGTGAGGGAGAGAAAGTGTTGGCCATTATTCCTGATGTTATTTTTAGAAGTGAACCTTGCAGCTCTGACTAAAGTGTTTTGGTATGTTTCTAGCCAAGCCCAGAGTACAAAGCCTTGTTCCAACACTCCTATCACCCCGTTCTCTGAAAAATCATCGCCACAATCCTCCACTTGATTTTCATTTAGTCTGGGTTTGACAGCCCGAGTCGACCCCTTCAGTTCTCTCTCTCTCTCTCATTGTTAACAGATTTTTCTGCACACACTATAGAAAGAAATACTTTCCTTCTTACAGGAAGATGGAGACAGAAGGTAGGCAGGAAAGCAGGAAGGCATTTTGTTTTGGCTAATCACCATGTTGACGATAGCTGTGTAAAGGGATATAGAGACATATTCGCGGCCAGGTAATGTATGTGCGCCCTTGGCCAGAGGGCACAAGTTTAAAGGTTTCTATGGCAGGGGCTGGTTTCATAAAAAGGGCTCCACAGCTTCATACTGATGATTGTCTACGAGCAGACAATGATTGTCTCCGAGCAGACAATCGTGTTACCATGAAAGTTCCCACACTGGAACAGATAATCGATTGCTAGTGCATAACTTACGAAAAGCCGAATCCTTGCCCAAAAAAGAACCATATGTGTAGTCTGGGCCTGCTGGCATCTCCCCGAACAGCAGAGTGGTTTGGCTCTCCAGCTCTTGGAACAGCTATGGCAGAAGCTACAGTGGTGCACACGTGTTTCTCTTTTGGGCTCCCGTTACTGCCCCTTTGGATCATGTCTGAACATCCCCTTCTCCTGCCACCCTTCCTTCTGCCAAATGTCTACCGCCGGTTCTCAACAACAGAGAATATCACCCTCTGTTCTTTAAACTGAAAGGGTGATCTGTGCAAATATGAAACAGGGTGATGCCCCTAATGAGTGCCTTTCTAATGGGAAAAGGTACACAGGCCCAGCCTAAATTTATTTATTTATTTATTTATTTATTTATTTATTTATTTATTTATTTATTATTACACTTTTAAACCGCACCATTTCCCAATGGGACTCTAGGCGGTTTACACATTAAAAAAATCAGTTAAAACAATAAAAACATCAATGAAGGGGCAGCAGAAGGAAAATAGGGCAAAAGAGGGGGACCTCTCAGCAGGCAGCAGCAGGGCACAAAAAAAAAAAAATTAAACAGAAATAAGGTCACCGTAAGCCTCCTTAAACAGTATTGTTTTTAAAGCCTTTTTGAAGGCCGACAGGGATGATGCAAGGCGCAGCTCACTAGGTAGATGGTTCCGTAGTAAAGGGCCAACAACCGAGAAGTTGCGGCTACGCGTTGCCGACTTCCGCGCCTCCCTAGGTGTGGCCACCCTGAATAAATAAATAAATAAATAAATAAATAAATAAATAAATCCTGCCTTGCTTCTCCGGCTGCCATTTTCCCATGGCAGACTACATTTGTAAATAACACAACAGGCAGAACTCCAAGTCAGGCTTCTGTAGCTTGGGAAAGTTGCTCTTCTGGACTACAGTTGCAGAACGCTCTCCCCACCAAGGAAGTATGAAAACTGCCCATGCTGGCAAATTATGGTACTTGTAGCCGAAGAACTCAAGCTTTCCAGGCTTTGCAATGTGCATCCACAGTATTCATGAAAAAATACAGTATCTCCTATGAACAGCAGAAAAACAGTGAGTATGAAAGTGAATATGTGCTATTTATTATTCTAGCGCAAGAGCAAAGAGCTGGCAGTCTTCTTCCAGAATTTTGGTTGAGGCCTTATCACCACAGGACATTCTGATATCAACAGTGAGAAGCCCCAAGCTCCACCAACAACACAGAGCAAGGGGAAGTCATCCTTTTTATTTATTAATTATTTATTTATTTTGAATATTTTAACCCCACCTTTCTCCTTGGAAAAGAAGCCAAGGTGGCTTACAATAATGAGGGACAACATGCAGCCCAGAACATTTAAGACATATTCAAGTTAAGAACAGGGAATTAGGAGAGGCATCTTAGAACATTAAAAGGTAACATTAAAGCTACAAAGAGCATGCAAAAAGAAAAAAAAATCCGTTAAGTACAACATGAAAAACACTGTTGTTTTTATGAAATCAGTCAATGTAATCGTGCATGGTAATCCATCTAAAAGCCACATAGTAGATAGTCCCTCATACAACTCCAGCCATGAGCTTCTTATGATGACTATGGCCCTTATCCCATGTCCACTTTGATGTGCTAGAAAGTGCTCTGTGATGTTCCCCCACATCCGTCACGCTTTAAGAAAATTAAAGTGCAACCATGCCCCTGACTCAGCACGTTTTACAAGTACCTGGCCTCAAGGATGGTGAAATCCTTCTTGCTGTGCCGGTGTGGATTTTAAACCAGAGCCTGAGCCCATGGGAAATCATTAAATCACAGCAAAACTGTTTCCCTGCCTCTTCGGTGTCTTCCTGTGAATATTTTTAAAAGTACTTTCTATGGTGTATTGGAGGAGGAGGAGGAGGAGGGAACCCGAGCAGAGGTAGAGGCACCAGAACCAAAGCTTTTTGGGGAGGGGATAGAGCTGGAAGCTACCACCACCACTCCGGCAAGTCCTGCAGGACCCCTCCAGCCCTTTCCAATCCCCTTGGCTGTTCACTGACAAGTGATCACAAAAAAAGAAAGAAAAAGTCAGGTTCGGGACGTCCCCCCTCGAAAACAAAGCTTGTTTCCTCTCCTCCTCTGATTGTTAGCCCTTGAATTTACTGGTTAAAACCTCGCCAGAGAGAGAGAGAGAGAACACACAACCTTCTGTGCCTGTTTGCATGTGCTGGCTGCTGGCTCCGCAGCCTGGTGAAGTCTTCTGGCTCCTCTGCAGAGCCACAGGCACCACGAAGGACAAGAAGGAAGGAGCTCAAGGGAGATGAGGATGCCTTTAAATTGCACTGTAGCTTTTTTTTATAAAAGGAGAAGGCGGGGACAGCAGTCGCCTGCATGGACGATAGCTGAAAGGTGATATATCGGTATACTGACAGTATGAAAAGGAAACTTTGATGCGGACCCTGTACGTGGGGTCACATAAGGTACAGAACATTAAAATGCATCCATGGGGCCGCATTTACCACCTTTTTGTCCCACATGACCACAACAAAATAAAACACACATTTTACTTTGATGCGGTACAAAGTTGATGTGGGGTAACAGCCTATGTTTCACTTAACACAGCTTCAGATTAAAAGGAGTCTTCTAGTCTTTTGCCATGCTGTAAAGCTGCCTTTATAACATACAGTGGTACCCTGACTTAAAATACGCCCAACATCTGAAATCCCCGACTTCCGAGCGCGCTTCTGCTGCTTCCCCCCCCACTGCGCCTTACCAGCAAGATAGGTTTTGCTCTACTAACGATGGCATATTGGGGGGGGGGAGTGGCAGGTGGTGCGCCATGTTTGAAAGGGCTTTTAGGCACGGAGGGGCTTGGCTCCATGCCTAAAAGTCCTTTCAGACCTCGTCCGCCATTCCCCTAGGACGTGGTGGGTGGGGAGAAGCGGCACAAGAAGTTTGAACTGATTTATAGTCAAATGAGGAAAGGGCTTGCCTCCATGACTAAAAGTCAGTTCAAACTTTGCATGCTGCTTCTCTGGACCACCACGCCATGGATGTCACCTAAACTACTGCAAAAGTCCCACTGCAAAATACAGACATTCTAGACTATTTCTCTAGGTTCTAGAATAGGTATTTGGAAGGCATGGACCTCGAGATGTTGATGTACACTGACTTCCACCATCTCTCATTGCCTTTTGGGTTTGTGAAAGCTGCTTGAGGTGGGGTATTTTGTACTTTGCACTGTACTGTATTTTGTATTTTATTTAGTAACATGTATTATATTACAGTATTGTAATCAGTGAGTTGCTCCTTTCAAAACTAAGCGTACCTCTAAAAGGCACACAAAACTTGTACAACGCACCCAAGGCTTCTTTGGATCAGGTCCTAAAGATCTGTAATGTGTGTTGGATTACACAATGGGAAGACTGAGAGCTATCATCCAATTTCAGGAGCTAAACATTGTTATGCCACTGGAGAATGCAGCTATTGTATGCAATTTGTTCATTTCCCACATCAAAACCATGTCACAGCGAGGCCGCTCCCTACAGTCAAAGGGAAATGATGCGAAAGTGGATAATGTTGGCACGATGCACGAAGCCACCACATCAGATCTGTTGAAAGAGGAGGGAGGGAGGGAGGGAGGAAACCACCAGGAAAAGGGAAAGTGATAGCCAGCTGACACTGCTGGGAAGAGTCATTCCTTCCAGGGGCCATACATCTGGAATCTGCAGCTGCCAAGCTCATAGTGACTGACTGGTTCTAATCCGGGAGCCATCAGCAGTGCAGCAAGAGCTGGCACACCGCACAGCCGATGACATTTAAAAGATACGAGCAAGGCTGTTTACTGCTGCGTTATGAATGCTCCAATCTGGCATCGAACTATGCACATGTGGGAGTGCACCTGTGTATGTATGTGTGTGTGTGTGTGTTTCTGTGTGTATGTGTGTGAGATAGAGAGACAGAGAGAATACCTCCTTTGCTTGGGGAGTGTAAAGCTGTACACACACTCCTGCCACATGGCTAAGGATGAGGTACTTGTACTCCTTATCTTAAGCACTGATGACAGTGTTATCTAATCTATCTGCAGCACTAGAATAATGTCCTGACAACATGTGTAGTAGCAAGAAATCAGCACATCTAAAATTCGTAATCCTGCAAAAGATACAACACCTATTCATCTGTAATGTTTCATTTATTATATCTATCACAGGGAATCAGAATCTCAGCCTGGTTGCGATGTAACATTCCCCGCAAAATGAACCTCAGTTTTTTTCAGTCAAACACCAACATTGTGAAGGCTCCTCTACCTAAACTCAGCCTGTTGCCCCATCCCTTCTCCTTTTACCCTTTAGGAGCTTCTCTGTTTTGATACTGGTATGTTTTTTGTTATCTCTTACATCCCAGACGAGTAAGTGTAATTTAATGTCAGTTTAATAACTAGAATTTTAAAGCACATTTCAGTCCAGCTTCACAGAGATTATGTAATAACTACTTGCAAATTTCTTATCTCTAGCCCACCCATCCCCCACTTTAGAAAAAGGAAATGAAAGATCAATAAGTGTGAGATGTTTAGATCTTGACTGAGACCAGAATGACTACAGTTTTCTCATCACCTGCAGCATTAGCTGCTGGAGAAGATATTGTGAGTATCAAGATCTTTTATGCCCATCTTTCTTTTTCCTTTTAGAATTATATGCAAATAAATACATATATTTAAAATGTGGACCTCAGGGGAAATGCAAACAACCATGTATTTGCATTTTGGCTGAAGGTCCAGTCGATGAACTATGATAGACTTCCCAATCTTTGCCTAATTGAACAATCCGCTTCCACCCTTTCCAACTCGTGGGCCAGACAAATCGGTATTATGATTGCCTTCTCTGGGTTGTCAGTTCAAAGTTTGCTTTCCAATGGTCACTTAGCCAAAGTTATTTTTAAACAAAGAGTACAAGATCTTAGTGCCCAACAGGACATGGCGCTCCTCTCTAACAATAAAGCACTAAGCTGGCTAGCAAAAAAATAAACAGGTTTTCCAGTTCAAAAAGTACTTAACAATCAGTCTACCACACTCCCTTAGAAGAACCTATACCAGAGCGAGATTTGATCTATTGGAGTCCATGAATAGATATGGGCGCTTTCACAACTTACCCTATTAGAACAGATCCTGCATATGCGGTGCTACCTGCATAGAGGATACGGCTCACATTTTATTTGATTGTGAGCTTTATACAGTTCTAAGACAATCACATTTATCAAAATTGATGGTCAAAATTGCCCACTGGAACACGAACTTTCAGCTTGATTTCCTGCTCAGCAGTTCCAAGGTGCAGGTTGACCGTGGTGTTGCTAATTTTGTACGTAAGGCTGCCAGGGTAAGATCCACCTTCATAGATCAAAGTGGTGTTTCCTGTAGGGGAGATGCTGCTGACATATGAATGAGAAATTTTTACTCTAGCTATTTTAACTGTGTGAGATCTTTGTTTCTTTTTCATTCTCTCTTTTCTTCTTCTGTATTTGATATGGCCTGTTGGGCTAATCAATAAAATTTGTTGTTGTTGTTGCAAACAACCATGTTTTAGTTAATGAGAAAACACTTTAAAATCTGTACATAAAGAAAAGAGGTGGTAAAAAGAGCATACATTAGAAAAGGACAGCACCAAAATACATGCAACACCCTTACAAAGTGATTTGTAAAAGGAGTAGGAATAAAATGCAAATGGAATTTGAAGAAACACTGCAAAATTGAGACTGAAAAATCTTTGAGGAGATACTGACAGCACAGAGACCCAATTCTCATTTGTGGCTTAATTGTTTATTTATTATGATTTTACTTATTTGATTTATATACCACAATCATCTAGCAAAAAGCTACTCTGGGCGGTCTACAAACATAAGCAAAATACAAGAAAATACATTAAACAACTTAAAATAGTAAATAAGCAGTAAATCAATAAAAACCAACATGACATAAATAATCATCATCATAATGATGACCTCTTGGTAGTGGGGCGGCTAAAAGTTTTGTAAATAAATAAATAAATAAATAATAAAAAGAACAAGTAAACACAAATACTGTAAATCAAAATCATTTAGCAATTCAAAATAAAAAACAAATGGAAAAAAAGAGCTAGTAGACTATGCCATGTTTGGTTAGGAACACGAGGTTTGAACAATCAAGACAGGATAGTATTACAGACATCAATGTACTGTACAGTTATCCCTTTGGCCCAGAATCTTTATCAAGAACTGACACACAGGTGGCTGTTGATAAGTCTTTAGTAAGCTGTCTTCCCTTATGAGCTTGCCTAAGTATTAAGATAATTAGGGGAGTCCTTTTTCTCAATCCAACCACCATCCAAGGTGCCTTCAGTGATGACACGAGACAGGGCCTTCCCAGTTGCTGCTTCCAGACTTTGGAACCCTCTCCTACAGGGGACCAGGATGACCCCATCTTTGCTTTCCTTCCATAAGCAGGCAGAGATATTTCTCTTTAGATGAGTCTTCCTTCAGTGATTTGCTTTCTGAGAGAGGTTTTTAAACGGAATGTTGTGCCTTGTTGCTTTGATTCTGATTTTGGTGCTGCTTTTGTTTACCATTGTAATGTGATATTTGTTCAACTCTTTTTAAATATTTGAGTACTTACTGTTTTCAGCTTTCAAATATTGTCTTTTAATGACATAAACCACCTTGGATCCTTTTAAAGGTGAAAGGCAGGGCAAAATATTTTCAATGAATGAATGAATGAATGAATGAATGAATGAATGAATGAATGAATGATGGATGGATGGATGGATGGATGAGTCAGTCAATCAGTGTCCACCACATATGCAACAAATACCATATTTTTCTGTGTGTATACCACACTACTTTTTTCTAAAGTCATGACGTCAAAAATTAATGGAAGTAAGCCTTTTGGGGTAGGTGGGTGGGTGGGTGGAGGAGAACCCAAACTCACCTTACTTTTCCCCTCTGTGGTTTGTTTTTTGCATGATTAGCTCCATTTCTCCTTGAGTACTGCACCCCCACCCCGCCTCACTGTTTTCTTTCATTTTCCCGTTCAAAACACTCCACTCAGCTTTGATGTGCTTGTTTTTGCAGGATCAGGCTCTGTCGGGCTTGAGCAGCCCATTAAGAAATGCACTCTGAAAAGAAAAGAAAATAGCCACACCTTTTTTTAGCATGAAAAGGCATTCCTTAGTAGGCTGCTCAAGCCGGACAGAGCCTGATACTGGGGGGGGGGGGGGGGAATCAAACCCACCAAAGCAGAGAGTAGTGTTTAGAATGGGGAAATTAAAGGTAACAGTGATGGTGGGGTGGTGGTGGAGGAGACCTCAAGGGGATATATTAATGTTTTTTATTTGGTGGTCTAAAACATGGGGGCATCTAATAAAAGGCAGCATCTTATAGGTGGAAATGTATGGTACTTGTTACAATAAATGAATGAGATTTGAATGTGATTTGGATAACTTGCAAAATAGCACAGATGTGTGGAAAGATAATTGCTAAATACAGATTGGAGCTGGGAGACAAAGGAAGTTTGCATTAAAAACATGTATTACATATTACAATGTACATCAAGATAAGACACAGCATATATACAGAGTAGTGTGAAACTGCTATCTCACCAAAAGCATTCCAAAAGTAAATGGATTTCAATGCTGCCTTTTATACAAATTGGCAACATGTATTGTGTTGTTACAGTTGTGACCGACTCTTCGTGACCCCATGTCCATGGAGTTTTATTGGCAGAAATACTGGAGGGGCTTGCCAGTTCCTACTCCAGATACCTACAGCACCTGGTATTCCCTGGTGGTCTCCAATCCAACTACTAACCAGGGCCAACCCTGCTTAGCTTCCGAAATCAGGCGAGATTGGATGCGCTTAGGGCATCTACTTTACAGCAATCACATCAACGTTAGGTGATTATCGGTGAAACCTGGACATAATCTTTCTGACCTTTCCATGTGAGTATTCCATACACCTGTGTCTAGCAGATGACTATGCATTTTACACAGAAACCATTTTATGAATCTGTTAAATACCATGTTACAGACATTTTGTCAAAACTACATTACTTGACAGTACTTCCTTAGAGCCTGTCAAAAACAAATACACAACTAATATGCCTAAGTAGAATATGTGTGCACTGTCCCTCTACTAGATTTTATAAACCAGGTGCCTTAATCTTCGTCCATGGTTCATGTGTTCCTGGACTGCACAACTAGGGTGGGACTGGGGAGCCAAATTTCCATATCTCCAGCACCCACTATGGCCCACAGGCCCATCTGACCAAGATGCAGAGGTGGGGGAGAAAACCAGGAGTGCCCTGATGGCCACTTCTACATTTTATTTGGGGAAGGGAGGGGGGTCCAATTGTGCAGTTGGGAAGTTCAGGCAATCCCCCCGAATTCTCTAAGGCAAAAACCACCACTTCCCTCCACAAGTAGAAATGCTCCTCCCAAGCTTTCCAGTTTTGCTCTGGCACAACTGGGTGGCTCAAGGGTGCCTGTAGGAGGCCACATAGCACAAGGTGCATTTTGACTACCTTTAATTTTGGTACAGAACCTCTTCAGGAGGGCAATAACAAAGGGTAGAGGAGAGAACAGCAAAGCACTGAAGCATTTTAACTTCAATGTTAGCTTTTAGAGATGGGCACGAATAAAAAAAATGGCATTTCGTCTGTCGTTTGTCGTTTGGAGGGTCTGTTTCGTTACGTTTCCGTTTTTTGCGAATTTTTGTAAAAAAATTATTTTCGTTTTTGTTCGTTTTGTTGCCATTTTGTTACCATTTATTTCAAATTTTTGTGATTTTTTTAGGATTTTAAGCAATTCACTCATATTGCAGTAACGGAAACGAAACGCACGACAAAAATTCTGGTGTTTCTGTTCGTTTCGTTTCATTTTAGAGACAAAATGTGTTTGTTGTTTCGTTACGTAACAAAACAAAAAAACAAAAATGGAAACGAAAAATTGTTCATTTCGTGCCCATCTCTATTAGCTTTCCTGGGTTAAGATCCACTTCTTCAGAGACAAGGAATTAATACACATGCTAACGTGGTGAATGTCATGTCCCAGTGGTGACACAAAGAACACAGAAAATGACAAATGGTTCATTAACACAGGAATGGGACCTGGCAAGCTGTTAATCAGCATTTCTGAGCTAAAATGATAAATTATACAGCAAGTAGACTGGGCTGTTAGATGAAATCTAAGAGTTGTTTATTGGGCGTCTGCCAAGGGAAGTCTACAAAAGTACAACTCAGTGTAGATAGCTTAGAACAGGGATCACACACAGAAATGCCTTTCTAGAACAGTAAAAATGACCAGATGTCCTATTCAGATATCATGAGAAAAATACAAAACAAGGGGAGGAAATTAGCTCCCTTCTCTGGAACATTTCCTTAGCCCTTCTCCAGAGCAAAGCATTCTTCTGAAGACAAGAGCTTTATCTACATATGGATTCACATATAATCCTGAGTCCTAGGATATCATTTCAACAGGAGATGAAAGTTGATTTATTTGATTTATATACAGCACCATCTGACCAAAGGTCACTCTGGGTGGTTTACCAAATGCGAAGATAAATAATACAATCAGTTACACAACATATGTAATACATAATTAAATAAAATCAACATGACAACCGTAATTGATTACTGTATATCTCAGTTGATTCTTTGGATATGGCTGCGAAGTATGGATCCAAAGAAATGGGGCTGAAATTCTGTTCTGCAGTTAATCAAAAGGTGTTACATTTGGAAGCTAATAGCCGTAAGTTAAGAAACCTCTGTAAAACTAAACTATGGGTGATACCTTCATAGGCTGCTAGAAGAAAAATAAAAAAGTTGCTGAGCTTTCGAGAGCAAGCCCTCTTTTTCAAAGCAGGCATAGAAGTCCAAACATGGCAAGGGATGTAATTTGCCAGGAGAGATTTCTTAAAAGTTCACTTGGCAAGATGGATGCCAGGCTTCGTCTTGGAAGGCACAAGGCAGCATGGTCCGATAGGGCTGGACCAAACAGGCCAGGTCAAACAAACATAACAGTATTGGTAAACTGTCACATTATTATTTGAAAAACAGCAGAACAATATACAGTATTCTGTGTAACAGCTCAGACCTATTGGGAGGAGGAAGTGATTAAGCTGCAAGTCTATTTGCACATTCTTGGGTGTAAATCCTATTGAACATAGTAGGGTTTAACCACAAAATAAACAGGCACAGGATCACACTATATGGGATTAGTGGGAAAATATGGTTTGGAAATCCTTTGCCTTAACAAAGTAACTATGGTGAACCTCTTTTTCCTGTTCTACACATCCACCCCTGTTTGTTTAGGGTTTTTTATTTTAAGAAAGTTGTCTAAATCAATAGCTTGTTTGCCTTGGAGATCATCTGACTCCTCTGGTGTCCAGATTCCATGTAAGATTTTTGTACCACTGAACTCCATACCACAAAACGTGGGAGATTCGCATCTGCCTTTCTCAAGCTTTTTCTGTTTAACCAGCTTTCGCCCAACCTCTCTTTTTAAAATATGTGGAACAGCTGTTTTTGATCAAAGTATACTTTGACAGGATAGACATGGGGAGCTACTTTCCTCCTAGAAAAAAAATAAAATATGGAAGGAACACATTCTTCTCTCATGATTTCCTTCCTCTTTCAAAATCTATTGGCATAACCTTTCCAAGTTCATCATGACTATGTAAACTTCTTTCCCCTAGCTTTCCTCTATACAGTGGTACCTTGTATAAAGGAATTAATTCATTCCAAATGAAATTTTTCCTTTATACAAATTTTCCTTTATACAAATTTCCCATAGGAATGCATTGAAAACGGAGTAATCCCTAATCGCGACTATTTTTATGTTGTACAGATTCGCCCCATAGGCGATTCTGTTAAGCAAATCTCCCCTATCTCTGGAATTTTTAATGTTGTACAGATTTTATGTTATACAAACCATTTGTTATACGAAGGTCCACTGTACTTTTATAGATCCTAGTGCAGTTTTTCTGTAGAAGACAAAAAAAAGTATGGGAAATGGACCTTCTATGGGAGCTACAGTCTTCATGAAGGAGGAGGATTCCATATGTACAGTATTAATCTTTATTCAAGGAAGATATTCTCAGTGGTTTAGGTTTCTGGCTGCAGAGCCAGAGGGAGCCAGGTTGAGAGTTTGATTCCCCACTGTGTTTCCCTTACATAGTCCGGACTCAATGGCCTATAGAGTTTAGAGATGGGCACAAAACGAACAATTTTTCATTTCCGTTTTTGTTTTTTTGTTTCATTACATAACGAAATGACAAACGAATTTTGTCTCTAAAATGAAACGAAACGAACAGAAAAACCGGAAATTTTGTCGTGCGTTTCATTTCTGTTACTGCAATATGAGTGAATTGCTTAAAATCCTTTAAAAAAATCACAAAAAATGAAATAAATGGTAACAAAATAGTAACAAACAAAAACGGAAATGATTTTTTTGAAAAAATTCACGAAAAACGGAAATGAACCGAAACAGACCCTCCAAATGACAAACGACAGACGAAATGCCATTTTTTTTATTCGTGCCCATCTCTAATAGAGTTCCTTCCAGCTATGTTGTCTGACGTCGAGGAGAAGTATAAAACAGTGATAAAAGGATCGTATATTAGCTTGCTATGAGGGATGTAATTTCTAGATGTTTCTAACTTGATGGCTTAGGCTAGACTCTTACAACATGGGCTGCCACCCTTGTTTGCCTCAAGTAGTAAGCGTTCTTAGGCCGCCCTCAGAAAAGTCCCCAGCTAGTCTGAAGGCAGAAAGTTTCTTCCTGTGGAGGCTCATTCAGACATTACAAGGGAAGGGCCAATGGCAATAATCATGCTCAGACAAACATTTGAAAAGTGCTATTAGAAAACCTATATGTCAAAATCTTCAAAAAGGTCACTTCAGTAGAAACAGAACAAGCATACCAATCTTCTTGGCCTTGTCAAAAAATAATTCTCTTAGGCTATTTTAGAAAGCAGAAGAACATCTTCCATTTGAAGTGCATATATATTAATTTTAAAAAAACAGTTTGACTATTTATACAAGGAAATCCATCTCACGCAATGCTGGGAGCAATTCGGTTTGAAAGATTTTTCCTGAAAAGGGCCATGTGCTTTTGAGTGCTAATTAGTAACTAGTCAGAAAAATTGCTTCTCTGTCTGTCAGGCGAGTTCTCTAAAGTCAGCATTTTCTAAGGACATGGTTGCTAGTTCTTAGATGCTGGGGGTTGTGATGTTTGGCACAGTTAAGGAAGGCTTCTCCCTCCAGGCAAAACTGTTAGTTATGGGCTTCCTAAATGATGTTGCGATCACACACCCTGTTCCTTCTCACTCTGAGCCTTCACTGGAAAACAACAACCACCATTGTTGTTCCTATTGGTCTTAAAAGCAGGAATGGGGCAAGGTGAGATATAGATCTGTAAAATCTCCCTTAGGCACCTTTGCACCATTAATTGATTTTCGATTGTTTACAAGGGAGCTCAATTCAGTCACATGAGAGGCAAGACCCAAATGCTCCCTTTCTGCACCACAGCGCATATAGCTTACAAAGTGACAGCACGTCTAATGAGTCTATAAACTAGAAGTAATTATGGGAAGGTTGCTTTCCCCACATCCACCTCTTCTGAACCCTTCCCTCCCCCCATCAAGGCATTTTCTTTTGTGGGCATAAAAGGCACAGGGTTAAGAAAGTGGGTGTGTCTACTTCTGTCGCTGTGTTACTAGGAACCAGGAAGGCCCAACTCTGTGGCACAGTGCAAAGACCAATGAATCCGCTAGGCTGGGCTACTGAAGCTGTGGCACTACCACTGAAAAGAACAGCCCGGCATGTAGTCTTCTCCTTTCCCCAGTAACACATCATAAAATAATGTAAACCAGGTGGTTTCACTACATTCCAAATGTTGTCCCAAACACACACACACACACACACACACACACACACACACACACACAGAGAGAGAGAGAGAGAGAGAGAGAGAGAGAGAGAGAGAGAGGAGAGAGAGAGGGGGGGAGAGAGAGAGAGTTCCTTGACTGCAGCGAGAAATAATAATAAAACACACTTCTAAGCAAACTTATACTTGATTTGCACTTCTTACTGCACTGCTACACCATCATATTTTGGACCCCTCACCATGAAAGATTGCATACTAAAATTTCTATGTTGTCATGAGAATAATGCATGGCCATATCAAAAGCTGAGGAACCAGAAGGAACCCTGGCCAGGAACCATCACAAATGGACAAAGTATGCATGTGGAGCAAATGGTTGAATGAATGGACTCCTCCATAATCCTTGGAATTCTAAGCAATAGGGGGGAAATGAGATCTTAAATCAGTATTAGTCGCCTTTGCATTTCTGTTTGTGATTGTCTCTCCATGACCGGCACACAAAGAATCTTGTTGTTGGTTACAATGTCAGGGAATGTTGCCTACCAAAGACACATATTGGCCAATATTCAAATCAGTATCCACGTCCATGTGGAGCTCCAACCACATAAACCACAATGGTGCTAAAGGGATCAGACACAACCAGGCACTTGACCTACACTACACCATAGAGGTATGGCAACTTTTGGATTTAGAATTCAATGTGCATAAATATTGAACAGGATATTGACTATTGGGAAAAAGCTGTTTGTAAAAATGCATATATGCAAAGAAAAGTCAAGTCTATAATGCATGCATTAGAAAATGCATTATTTATCTGTTTTAGCATCACTATATTGCTTTTCTGCACACCAGGTCCCCAAAATGATTTACAATCAATTAAAACTAAAATAAAGCAGAAAAACTGATTTAACACACATTTTAAAAGCACATTTGTACAGTCTTCAAAAGCTAGTTTTTGAAAACATGCTATAAATGAAAAGCATTTTGATGAAGTTGTTTTAGTTCCTGATAGAAGAAATACAAGAGGAAAGGAGCCCTTACTGTATATATAGTACTGTATATCTTCTATATAAGAACGCCTGGCCTTTCCATCTGTTTCTACAAACTAAGGAGTTTCTATAAAGAAAGCCTGGCCTTTCCATCTGTTTAGGAGCCAGAACCTTCCAGATGGGGCCCCTTTTAATGGCCGTTACTTCACGAGCCGCTCGCTTCGCGGTAAGCCGTCATTTGCGTGCGAACCGACCGCTTCAGTCCGCACGCTCCTCCCTTTTGGCTGCGACGTCACCCCGACCACGCCCCCTTTAGCGTGCTCCAACCGGGGCAAGTGATGCCCCTGGCGGAGGACGGGAATCTCTTCGCTTTGCATCTCGCTTCGCACCCAGCGCCACGTGTGGTCTCAGTTTTTGGCTTTTATTTCAAGTTTTTTTAAAAAATATTCAAACAGGGATATCGATGCATCGCTATATTGTTTCATCGCTTTGCGCTGTTACTTCCTCGCTCAAGTAGCAGCGGCGGCGGCGGCGGCGGCGGCGGCGGCGGCGGGCGCAGGAGGAGCCGCTGCTGCCTCGCCCGGCCAGAGCAGGGCACCCGGGGCAGGCAGCGTGCAAGCGGCGGAGGGCGGGCGGCTGTGCCATGCGGGGCTCCCCCCGAGTAGCGGCGGCGGCGGCGGCGGGGGGCTGCCAATGATGCCAGGAAACAAAACACAGGATCGTACAGTAACCACGCTCTGTCGTGAATGACAGCCAAGCATTGATGCATCGATACACCGGTCCCTTTTTTTAAAAAAAAATCAAAGAACGCGGGAAACGGGGGAAGAACATCAGTGTTTTAATGCGAATGGAGCTCGTGAGGTCATTCTCGATTCGAACGGAAAAGCCGCCCGCGTGAGTACAGGGAAAAAGGGGTGGGGGCGAAGGGAGACCACGTGATCGCCTTCGCATTCAAAGCGAAGGCAATCACGCTGCGAAGCGAAGAGCCTCGTGAAGTGACGGCCAAAGACTTCCAAGTCTGAGTTGTTTACTTTCTGATATCTTAGCACCAAGCCATTAATTAAGGACTTTGCAGATCAAAACCAGGACCATGAACTGATATTAGAAGCCAATACTAGGGCACAGTTCAAGACTAGTATTAATATGGTCACTCAAGTGCACATCTAACCACAGTCCACCCACCATTTTCCAGTAGCTGTTCAATGTCCTTATACATGACACTTATTATCCCTCTTCTTTGATTATCGTCCCTCTTTTCCCTCTTTTCAACAATTTCTTCAAATTTAGTCATCCTCTACATTCTTCTATCTTTTCTCCTGATTCCTTATTTCAGTTATCTAACTGTCTTGAATTTAATCAGGTAATTCCTTCTTCTTCTAGTGCTTCTTTTATTCTGCTGCTTTTACACGACCCCTAAAATCCGAGGCAAAGGGCTCCCAAATGCGGAGCTTAAAATTGTTTTCCCACCAGCTGCAGACTTTAAACAAAATAAAGTACGACCACGACCACCTAAGCGCGCCCCAGCGCACTTTAGAAGTACCTGGTTTCCAGAGGTAAAAAAAATTCCGATGCGGCTTGTAAAGCTGTGGACGCCGGGCTCTCCTTGCCTTCTGTTTGTTTTTTTGTCCCCACCACCCCTTTAAAAGACAGGAATCCCTACGGGGCTGCTTCGAGGGCAGACGGAGGTGAGTGGAGGTGAGCCTGCATTTTTTTTCTCCCCTTTTTTTCTCGCTCCCCTCACCACCGACAGGAGCAATGGAGTGCAGAAGAGTGGGAACACAGGAACAGGAACAAACCCCAGGATCTCTGGTCTGAATTTAAGTTGCCAGCGGATTTTAGAGGTTGTGTAAAAGCACCCTTAATTCACTCAGTCATTTTTATAGCTCTCTGTTCTGACAAAATATTATTTATTTATTTTTCCTTCAGAATATCTGAAAAACTACATACAGTACAATATCATTCCAGGCTCTGAGTTCCTACACAAGATGAGTTTTGTTGCCTGGAAATTCGCTGTTTCTCACAAATGGAAGTGACTCTGTTGTGTTGAGGAATAGGTTACGCATCCCCCTCCTTAAACTTTTCCTTTTTGACAGCAGGAAGTTGAAGGTAATCCCATGCAACACTCACAGCAGTGACATGGAAGAGAGTGTCAGACCATAGATGAACAGGTGGGATTAAAGTGCCATGGAGAAGTGTAATGTCACAAATCAAACGAGACTTCTGCAAAGACATGTTTAAAAGAACTAAAGTGGTTATGTGTGTGATAACAGGTTCTGCTACATTCTTCTTCTTATAATCCTCACTTATCAAACCAGCTTCATAGTGTCCTTTTTATTTCTCACAGCCAAATGAGCATTTAACCTGCAAGAAATTAAAAGAATATAATAAGTCTCCTTTTAAGGGAGGTTAAAAGAGAGAGAGAGAGAGAGAGAGAGAGAGAGAGCAACAGCTGCATAAAATGTGCAGTCAACTTCAGATTATTAGGCTGAGACTCAACAAACACTTCATAGCCAATCTACTATTTCCACTGAGTTTTCCTCCCGCTTCCTTTAGTTGTATTTAAAGTTAATGAGCTTTTTCAATTTAAGCATCAGATAGTTAGCCTTTGGATAACATTTAGAGGAGCCAGAGTGTATCTAATTATGTTGGGTGAATTCTTAAGAGGCTTGGCGTCTACTTCATTCAAGAACAAGCACATTTTAAGTTGCAGGCACGTACTGGACGTCATTCCAGAATGAATGCAAATCACCCTTGTGAAAACAACATTACCGGCAGGTCTGAAAGTTCGAGGAATGACTGCACTAACAAACACCTTTGAGAGTTGTATGTCTAACTCCAGCTATTCAAGCTGGCAGGAGAACTGGTGTGGCCATTAAGTCTAAACTGAAAGCAGGCGGAGGGTGGGGGTGGGAGCTGGCTGGACAAACTCAAAGGACACCACCTAAGTTGGACAAAACGTGCCTGAATAGAATACTGAAAAATGTCCAGCGTGTTTTTCAGTAATACAAGAGACCCAGACGCTGAAACCAATTAAAGGATTAAAATGAAAAGCAGCGCCATTTCAACAAGTACACTGATGGGTAGAGCATCAGAAAAAAACTGGTGTTTAAGCCCTTCAGCTGTGCCATAAAAACTAGTCGTCTGATTCAAGCTAGTGTCACTCATCTGGGGCTCCCATTTCCTTTTTGTAAGAAAGGAATTGTAATGAACGATGATGTCAGCCAGGCTGTATTAGTCACCACAGGCCTGGTATATTATACAGTACAGCAAGTCGGCATGCAAGTTTCCAATTCAAACCCAAACATACAACCCTGCACACGCTAACAAATCCACATTGATTTTGGACCAGTACCTTATCAAAGGAAAGGTTAACAGGGGGAAAAAAACTTGAGCTCTGCATTCTAGAAGAGTCTCTGTCATGGGAGCCATTTCATATAATTCTTCAGGTGCTTGTAACAGCACTGTCAAAATATTGGCAAAATATGTCTGTGCCTTTCCGAGTTATAGCTCTCAAATGCTCTGTGCTTTTGCTGGAACCTTCCCTTTGCCTTCTTCTAACTGCATGCAGGCACTAGTGTGCCAGAAACTACAGAGGTAGGTTTTTTAAAAAAACAAAAACTTGGAAAGCCAATTAGAGAACATGCTCTGATGCTTCCTCCCAAGATGCACCAGAAAGTGTACTTTTTCCTCTCCCACAATATCAGAAAGGTAGTTATTAGAGAGACCCTTGTATTTACTGCAGTTTTAATAAACCGAAGGAAGAGTGAGGTAACATTGCCTTTGCTCAAACATGGATGATAGTCAAAAATCTGCTGTTAATTTGTTGGGTTTTAATTTTAAATTTTTAATATATTTTTTTTTGCAACGTCCTAAAGTTCTTCTTTGAGTCATTAGCTGCAGGATGTAAAACTTTCTTTTTCAAAATAAATAATTAATTAATAATTTTATGAGATGCTAGATAGGTGAAACAGTAAAAAGAAAAACAACCCAAGATCTGATGTTTGGGTTGTTTTTTCTTTTTTAAAAAAAGACACATCCGTTTATGAATATTTGAAAAAAATGTATCTTATTAAAGGACATGTTTGGGCACTTAAATAGAAAATGTCTGTGATTCTCATTTCCTCTTTCACTGGCTTATATTCTGCATGCAGCTACACACTCCTCTGAGCTTTGAAAAGAAACCAGGGATATTTTCTGTTCCATGTTTTAACAACACACTTCATACCACAATGACATAGCCTTCGCAAAAGTTTTTAAGAATCCGGTTAATTCCATTGCAGATTTCAAGTTTTTGGAAGAAATACACAATATCCAGAACAAAATGTTTCCATTTCCATTTGAGAACATGGCTTTTCTTAGAAAGGAAGGTGGCGGCGGGGGGGGGGGTGAGGTTACAATTTCTTAGACCAAACAACAAGTATGTTTTTCTTAGGAAGCGATTCAGTATTTTCTCAGGAATGTAAAATAGCTCCTGAGTCAAAGTGGGAATTTTCTTCCTACAAAATCAGAATTGGGTTTGAAGTAAAACATTTCGCAGAAATCTTATGCATGCAACAAAGGCACCAAGTGAATATCTTCTACACAGTGACACACTTCAAAGAGCCAAATCTCTTTTTTCACCTTCACATCACCTTCAGCTAAAGCCTTTTCTGCAACTCTCAGGCCTGTTTTCATAATGTCAAGAGTGGGCAGAAATTTGATTTTTGTCCACCAGTCATCTGCTTTATCCAAGTATTTGTAAGCCCTTCCCACTCACAGGGTTACTGAAAATGATTATTGTTGAGGATGGATATTAATGTATTGTAATTCAGATATGCTCTGTGTTTTTAGTCACTTAATTATTTTTAAAAATTGCTGGAACTGAATGCAATGAGGTCAACCCGCAGTGGGCAGTTTAAGACCTGTCTACTCTATCTTGACGACCAGGTCTCTTCATAGGCGGAAAGCCTTGTATTGTAGCCAAGTGGCAATTTCCCCACAGAACAGCTGTTCAGAGAGACAACCGGAAAAGGTAAAGTCTTGCCAGGTTTAATGCAAACCATGGATTCTGCTTTGTCACCAGGTGATGTTGGTTGGGGGGGGGGTAATGCAAGATACTTAAAAACGATAAGGAACATTTCAACTAATCAGTAGAACATTAGTTATAATACCGGGGTACTACTGCAGCAGCAACAGCTACCCATTCATAAATAAAGACTCTCCTCTCTCTCTCTCTCTCTCTCTCTCTCTCTCTCTCTCACACACACACACACACACACACACACACACACACACACACACACACAGAGAGAGAGAGAGGGGGGGGATTTCATTGCTTTTAGTCAGCTTCCTGGCTTCTACTGAGGAGGAAGCAGAAATAAACAAGCCTTAACTGCAAAACACCGCTGGGAGATTTAAAAAAAACACCTCCTGGAAAGGTGTTTTAAGAACTTACCTTTGTCATTGTTTTTTTTTTTCCGGCTTCTGTCCCAATGACTTCAGCTTGAAAGCATTAAAATTAGCTACTAGTATATGCTCTGCAGGTGAGGGTGGTTTTTAAAAAAAGAAAAGAAAAAGAAAAAAGATTTAATTTGCTGTTTGATTTGCCCCGGGATTTTCAGGTGTTGCACGAGGGAGTAAAGAACAGAAAGTACTTCAGTTCTTGGTTGTCAGCCATTGGATGGTGGCCATGGTATTATTAAACCAGCCAAGCATGCTGGGTCTCAACCACAGAATTTAATTTTCCCTACTGCAGGGACTAATCAACTAACACAGGCTCGAAGTCCCGAGGAGACTGTTTTTATCTGTATGCTTTTTTTTTTTTTTGTTAAAAAAAAGAAAGGAAAAGAAAAAAGAAAAAATGAAACACGCACATAAACTTTCAAAGACACAGTGAAGTTAATTTTCTAGTTTTGTCTATCCTCAGGGTTACAGTGACAGAAATCTAAAGTGATGAGAAACAGATAAGACTGGAATTTATGCTTACACCATGATAGAAAAGTACTGTACCATAATATAAATTAAACAACGATGAAGGTTCTTGGTAATTAACAGTTCCTCAGGAAACAGAAAACAGGGCGGTGGGAAAAAAACCCCACATTCTCTTTAGTAAAACAAAGGGATGTGAGGTGACATATACCAAAGCAAACAGCTATGCTATTGTCTTAAAAGGGGCAACAGCAATGAAAGCAAACCCTTCTTCAGTAAATCTACACTTTATGGTAATTGGCAAAATCAATTACTATCATCTGGGTTATTTAAAAAAAACAGCCTTCTCCTTTATCAAATATTAAGTGGACACAACCCAAACCTTCTGCTTTGTGCTCCTTTTATTGGAGCCTCTGCTAAGGGCTGAAACACATCGATTTATTTGCAGAAAGGGGTGGATTTGGAAAGATGAGGGGGAAAGAGAAAAAAGTAAAAGGATACCACGGCTCAATAAATACCGCAATATTAATCTACATTGTTTTTAATCACAGGAGCTGTTTCTTGGAGTACTCCCAAGAAAGGCTGAGCAGGAGAGGGAAGGCAACCACAATGAAATAATAATACCTTAAAATGTACCAGTCGTGGTGATAAAGGCTGCACGGCGCACATTAAATTTATCAGAAAAAGGTGGCTGCAACCATGGTCCACATGACTAGGAAAAAAATTCTTTCAAAATGACTGCTGCTCCAGCTTTATAGGAAACATTTGCTTTGAAAGAAATTTGGATGTAGAAGAAAGCATCTAGCAAAGAAAACAATTAAAATATTTTTAATTGCTGGGAAATGATTTGCCACATGCAACCGGACCAAGAGAGTTTATAAAAAATATTTTTAAGGGCTTTGGAGACCCTTCCCCTCCACCCGCACCCCAATATTGAAAAGTCAGCTAGAGAGATCAATATGTTTTCCAACTGCAAGTCAAAACTTTGGCTTTCACCTTGATCTTTCCCTCCTTCCTTTCCCCTTCCTGATCCTTCCATTTTCTCTTTTGCTTTTCTGGGGGAGGGGTTCAGTGGGAGGAGGGAGGGCTCAAGACAGGGAGGGAGATATAAAATATTCCGGAGGATTCTGTAACTGCTACTCAGTGTATTTTATGATTTCAGGAATCCACTCTGAGCTGCAGTGCAATTACATTTAAAACTAGAGAATAATGGCCCATTGACATGTATATGGTTTTAGAAATACGAGGCTCTCCTTTCCCCAGCTGGAATTTCCCCACATTGTGCATTTACATTGCATTAGGGATGCTCTTTAAAAAAAAAAAAAAAAGCTTCGCCTGCATTCAGACGTTTTGACATTATCTGGGTCAGAGGCAACATTTGAAAGCAGTGGGCTCCAAGGGTCTCCAGAGAATCTCTCATGGGCAGGCACGAAGCATTAATGAAAATAAGGAAAACACTGAGAGGGTGCCTCCACATAATTAAGTCATGCTTTATGACACACCTGCCTGCTCCCGACATTAATCTACAGGAGATAGATTGTCGTGGTCATGCTCCCTTGCTCCATTCCAACTGCATATACATTACCCAAATTGAAATCTGCACTCTGTTCTCCCTTTCACGTCATGTGCAGTTTGACGTGACTGCACTAGGAATGGCAGGGCCCATGAACGGGCAGTTTTTTGCATTGCATATAATCTTCCCTTGCATTTACCAGCGCGCCAGAGCAGCTGCAGGGTTCTTTCTTTCTGCCTTGTGGCTGAACAAGGGAGGCATTATTCTTGGCTCCTTAGCGGAAGCCTATCTCGCTTGTCAAGGTTCAAAACGGCAGCAAGGCATAGGCCAGGTATGTAAGCAACCCGGCACTTCCCTGTTCCCAGGAGTGCTTAAGACATAATGGCAATGGAATGCAGAAGTATTTCACCTGTTAGAAGGGTGAAATAAAGACTTCTTTGTTATCTTCCAAGAATAGGTCAGTTGTAAAGGGGCAGTGACTCTGTAGAAGCATGCATGCTTCAAATGAAATAGAAAGGCCTCGAAACCTGGTGTGAGGCAGAATCACAAAGCAAAGGGTGGGACCTTAACGTACATTCACTAAGAAATAAGCCTTGCTGAAGAGTGGGGCATTTGAAGCAAATGGATTTAAGACTGGGCCATATGTCTCTCTGACATTTTCTTTACCAACATTTTCTGTTTCTTTAAGCTATAGGTGTCCCCCTATGTCAGTGGTGGTGAACCTTTGGTACTCCAGATGTTTTGGACCACAACTCCCAGAATTCCAAGCCTAGACCGCCAATGATGAAGGACTGTGGGAGTTGTGATTCAAAACATCTGGAGTACCAAAGGTTTGCCACCACTGCCCTATATCAACATTTTTCAGTCCCTTCTAAAAAAAATCCATATACTAATTCCCACCATTCTACTATTCTTCTGAGGTACCAAACAGTACTTTCTGGGTCCATCATATCATCATACTTAGAGCTATTTTTTTTTCAAAGTTTTGCCTCCTTGGCAGGAATAAAACCTTATTTGAATGAACTAAAACTCTCAGCACTTCTACATAACCCCATGATAACTCACAAGAATATCCCTTTTGATTTTGCTTCTCTTATTTCCCCATGTTTTCATCCTTTCCAGGGAAGAGACAAAATACCTGTACTTCCATGGCATTCTTCACTCAAATAATAACTGTGCCCCATCAAGTTAATTCTGATGTGGCAAACCCTTTTCAAGGTTTTCCAGGTAGGGAATATTGCCCTACCATTCACTTATCTGGGGGGGGGGGGGGGCGGGAGGGAGCTGGGACTGTCCCGTTTGACCAAGGCCACACAGGCAGTCTCTATTTCTAGCAGCGTATATTAGGGAATCAATTCCCTGAATTATCCGCCCAGCTCCTTTCTCTAATAAGGAGTAGAGATGGGCACGAATAAAAAAAAATGGTGTTTTGTTTGTCGTTTGTCGTTTAGGGGGTCCGTTTCGATTCATTTCCATTTTGTGCGAATATTTGCAAAAAATTCGTTTTTGTTTTCGTTCGTTTTGTTACCGTTTCGTTACCATTTATTTCATTTTTTTGTGATTTTTTTAGCATTTAAAGCAGTTCAAATGCATTGCCGTAACGAAAACGAAATGGACGACAACATTTCTGGTGTTTCTGTTCGTTTCGTTTCATTTTAGAGACAAAATTCGTTTGTCATTTTGTTACATAACAAAACAAAAAAACGAAAACAGAAACGAAAAATTGTTCGTTTCGTGCCCATCTCTAATAAGGACTGTAATCAGGAATAAAGATAAAGCAACTGTGGTTGGACTCTACCATTTTGCAATTCAAGGGGAAGAAATGTTAGACTCAACCACTTCAGAATCTGAGATAGCTGGAATCATATGTTTAATATACAGTGGTACCTTGTATAAAGGAATTAATTCATTCCAAGTGAAATTATGTTAAGTAAATTTTCCTTTATACAAATTTCCCATAGGAATGCATTGAAAACAGAGTAATCCCTAAATGTGACCATTTTTATGTTGTATGGATTTGCGCCATAGACGATTCTGTTCAGCAAATTTCCCCTATCTCTGGAATTTTTTATGTTGTACAGATTTTATGTTATACAACCATTTGTTATACAAGGGTTCACTGTATTTCAACATTAAATGCTTCATGCACTGCCCCCTGTTCCCCCAAGGCAGGTCAAGTAGAAAAGCTATCTGCTAGGCTGGCCTTCCCATCAATTCATGGGGGGGGGTGGGCCTGCTTTCATTTCTCCCCAGTCTCCCCAGTGAATATTTGTAGAAGGGTATGTGCTATGTAAATGCTGAACAAACTGACAAGCAGAGCTTAAACAGTCCAGAGAGCTGTCTGAGAGTGGGTTTTTTTAAGCTGCTAAAATTGCCGTGCACTGAAATTGCAGTATTTACATTACAGTTACCAGTTGGTAACTCGGTAAGAAAGAAAATGCTGGGTTACATTTATTGGGGCATTAGACTATTTAGCATGGTGAAGCGACACACTGAAAACTGAGAAGTAAGAAGGAAACGAGAGGCTAGATAATGGGGTCATAGAAGTTCATGTGAGTGTTATTTGTCAAGAACCATCGGGCATTGTCTTACTAGGCTATCTGATCAGTGCATGGTTTACCATGTCAGATGTACAGAATAAAGTATCATATAGAATAGGTAATTGATCCTAATTAGCAGAGTTGTAGCCTGAGGCGTAATGCATCTTTTCTTCCGAATGAAACAACACAGAACTGTAATCCAGTTACTGTGCACCTCCTGTTTTCTCAACATCTCTTCAGATACTATTTCAAGGGAGGGGGTGTCAAAACCTTAATCAATCACATACTGTATATGGATTTTCCAGTATCAGAATATCAGCCATCCTCAAGAGGGGCCATAGGGCTCCCTGGGGGGCTCCGGCACATTTGAAGGCACATTCCACAGACTGGAAACAGTTCCTCACACCCCAGCTTATAAGGTTCGTTTCGTGATTTATACAGACCTGATTTGGCCAATATTTCTTTCATATTGTGCTTATGGCCATGGCGAAAACAAGGTTGAGAACGTCTGCTTTATATTATGTACACATTTTTCCTGTATAAAAATGTACTATTCATTCACATGGAAGTGATATGGTGTTTTGGGAAGCAATGCTCCCTGTGAGAAATGACCAAAAACAAAAAGAGTGCTGCTTATATACTTCCCAATAGTGCTTAAAGCACTCTCTGGGGAGTTAATAAGTAATTACATAGGCTACACTTTGCCCCCCCCACCCCCCCACCTCCACCCCAGCGAGCTGGGCAGTCATTTTACCAACCTCATAAGGATAGAAGTTTGAGTGAACCTTGCGCTGCCTAGCTGGAATTAAGCCTCAGGTTGTGAGCACAGTTACAGCTGCAATACAGCAGTTGAAACACTGTGCCATGAGGCTCTTCTAAGGCATTCTTCCAAAATGAGTAGGCCTTTACTTTGAATAGTCATACCTAGATAGTCTAACATACTTAAGATAAAGGTTTTCAGGACTACCACCCTCATCACCTGGAGGTCCCTTGTCCTTCACGAAATACAGCTCCCCAAACCCTTTGAGCTTTAAGTGGTAGTTTCTGGAATATGAGGGACTGTGTGTGGAGAAACAATCCAGAATGGCCTCCAAGACCAGGCAGAAGCTTTTTTCGGAATACAAATGGACCATGATATTCCAGTTCACGACTGCATTCCTAATGGCATCAAATAGAAAAGGAAGAATACAGAGGCAGCCAGTGAACCATGTCTGTTCTAGGCACATGCCGTGCGAGTTTAGAAGCTAAATAAGTAGGTTGTTGTATCACTCTGGAGTTCATGTATCAACAAGGCTTCATCTATCACCTTTGCACATTGGGTGGGGAGGTGCCGGCACCGCTAACAGACCCAAGCAGCTGCCAGATCCTTATCAGAGTCCACTGCTGATGCTGGGCTTGAACTTCCTGAAAGGACAAGGGTTTGTTTGTTCCAATTTGTGTCCACCATTTAAATTAGACCCAAAGCCATTGTGTCCTCAAATGCATTGTGGGAAACAGAGACTATAGGTGGCTAGGAGCTGTACTTAGACTAGGTAAATATCACATCAGCAGTCAGGGCTGGCGAGGAACCATGTTTCTTGGTCGTGCCATGCCCACAAACTCACTTAGAGAAGGGGCCTGTTTGGTGGTTGTCCCCAGGCTGTGGAGCCCTCTGCTAAGGAAGGCTAGTCTGGCCTCCCTCCCTGCTTCTCCTTCCCCTGGCAAGCAAAGGCCTTTTAATGAAGATCTTGAACTAGCTGGTGAGGATCTTCTAATGGTGTGTCTTTCTTATCCCCCCGCTTTTACTCTTAGATCTTAGGTTGTTTTGATCCACTGCTTATTGAAACAGGCAAGTTATTTGATGTTGTTTTTACTAGTAAAATCCAATGTCCTTTTGACTGGATCAGTTTTGGTTGACACTGGATCCTGAATAGAGATGGGATATTTGTATGTGGATCCTTGGGATCTGAATGTGAAGGGTGCGAACACCGTTGGCACACTCAGTGGTTTCAATGCCTGGCTGCAAAGCCAGAGTTTGGGAGTTCAATTCCTCACTGTTCCTGCTTGAGAGAGGCTGGGTTTTAATGCTCCATTGGGTCCTTTCCATCTCAGCAATTCTATGACAAAGATCATTGTTGTTGGTGGTGTTGGTGTTGGTGTTGGTGTTGGTGTTGATGATGATGATGATGATGATGATTAATAATAATAATAATAATAATAATAATAATAATAATAATAATAATAATAATAATAATAATAATAATAATA
>JAHTLZ010000237.1:26326052-26344422 GCA_023846285.1 Phrynocephalus versicolor | reverse complement strand
AACAAACAAACAAACAAACAAACAAACAAACAAACAAACAAACAAACTTATAGAAGGCATTTTTCTCCAAAACTTATTTTTCATACTGAATGGCTTGTCTTTTTTGTAGAGAAGCTTGCATTTCACACAAGATAAAAAATGGGGACAAAATATACAGTGGTACCTTGTATAACGTAATTAATTCGTTCTGAATCAAATTACGTTATACAATTTTTACGTTGTACAAATTGTAATTTCCCATAGGAATGCATTGAAACTGGATTTAATCCGTTTCAATGCATTCCTATGGGGGATTTTTTGGGCGACGGGGGGCGGCGGGCAGCGGACCCGTGCAGGTTCCAGGTAAGGGTGCCCCTCCCCGGCTCACCCCCCTCCGTGTCTGCCGCCCCTCCTCTCCCCTCCCTCCTTCCAAGCTGAGCCGCCACCGGCCAGGAGGCCGGGTCACCGAGCCGCCGAGGGGGGAGGCGGACGAAACCCCCCCTCCCCCAAGGGAATTCAGGCCCGTCCCCTGTAACACTTTTTGCACCACCAAAGGTCCTCTCTAATTCTTCTGATGATCTATAAAAATGCTATTTTCATATAGGAATGAAAAACTTTGCAGTTTTTTGAAATAAAATGCATTGTTGAACATTTGTCAAGAGACTTTGTCATCATTCCTTAGTTTGACTATCCTTGGCCCGTGTTCTCCACTTGGTGTTAGCAGACATGCAGACAACATCAGGCTGCTTACATTGACCAGTAACAATCATCTCTGAAGCACCATGAGAGATGGGTGCGCATGGATGCCATGAAAACCATTACAATGATGATACATTTAAAATAGATCTGAGATCAGTAAAATAGCAGCAAATGCATTACATATTCAGAACACATTTCACCATCCCAGGACTTACCCTTATATACTCGAGCATAAGTCGACCCGAGTATAAGTCGAGGCCCCTAATTTAACCCCCCAAAACTGGGGAAACTTATTGACTCGAGTATAAGTCTAGGGTGGGAAATGCAGCAGGGCCTGGCAGCTCCTCCTTTGTGAGCTGGGGGAGTGGTGGGTGATGTTTAAAATGACTTTTAGCCACTGATGCAAGTGCTGGGTCAGTGGCTAAAAGTCATTTTAAACATTGAGCACCACTCCCCTGTGATGCAGAGGGGGGTCAGGAGAAGCGGCATGCAATGTTTAAAATGACTTTTAGCCACCGACCCAAGCACTTGCCTCAGTGGCTAAAAGTATTGACCCGCATATAAGTCGAGGGCCCCTTTTTTCAGCCCAAAATTAGGGCTGAAAACTAAGATTATATTCAAGTATATACAGTACTCAAGCAACTTTTCCACAGAAATCTCATTTCTTTTCAGAATAAGAAATGAGAAACTATACTACATTAGAAAAAGCCAAACAGCCACTAAACAGGAGGATGGCCTAGCACAAGCGAGGCAACACCTCAGGACTAGAATCAGCTGTGTGCCTTCATTTGAAGAACAAAGGACCACATTCACAGATGAGGATATACACATATTAGACAGAGAGGATAGGTGGTTTGAGAGAGGGGTCAGGGAAGCCATTCATATGAGTATTGAAAACCAATGTCTCAACAGAGGTGGGAGACTCAGCCACTTATGCTGCCTTTTTATCAATTCCCAGACAAATCAGAAGCACTTTTCACCTCCACCAGGAAGGTACAGCTAACGACCCAAACTTAATGGGTGTTGGGAAGGGTTGCATAAATGGGAATTTCACACATCCCAGGCCATTGTACATTTAATGAGCCTCTTCAGGCCATTGTCCACCTAATGAGCCTATTCAGACCAGGGTGATGCGAAATCAAAGTGAATTGGATGCCTCATCACTAACTTTCTTCAGAATGATGAATCTGCTTGGATGAGTAGTGAAATGTTTCAATTTCATGGCCTTAGAACAGGGTGGAGGACTACATAAGGTTACATTTCTAACCATAGGATCCAAAATGCCAAAACACTATAGAGAGGGGAAGGTGTGGTGTCCAAGATGGCTGCAAGATGGCTTCCAATTTTGGAAAATATGTGTATGCCTTGTCTTTCCTTAAACCTGTTGGTAGGGATGCTATGCCCTATTGGCTTAAAAGTAAAATAGTATTCCCGGAGGCTTCCAAGGCAGACCAATTCATCTCATTTTTTCCTCTCTGGGAAAATTCTTTTGGCACTGAGTGCCCTGGGGAGACCGAGGAACCATGGCCATGGGCTGCAAAAAACAGCCTGGGACCCACCTGTGGCTGCATATTCCAGTTTGTCCACCTGCATCTTAGAGGGTAATGTCATGCCACACTTCAAAACTAGCAGCTCCACTGGTTGCCAATCAGCTATTGGGCAAAATTCAAAGTACTGACCTTAACCTACAAAGCACAAAATGGCCTGGTTCCAAGCTACCTCAAAGATCAAATCTCACAGTATGAACCAGCTTGGGTGTTAAGGTCATCAGGAGAGGCCTTTCTCTCCATCCCGCCACCCTCACAGGTGCCTCTCATAAGAACACATGAAAGGGCCTTCTCCGCTGCTGCTCCAAGACTTTGGAACTCCCTCCCACTGGAGGCCAGGACTACCCCATATCTGCTATCTTTCCGGAAGCAGGGAAAGACCTTCCTCTTCAAGCAAGCTTTCCCTGAATGAGGGACTACCTATTATGTGGCTTTTATATGGATTACCATGCATGATTGCATTGACTGACCACATAAGAACACCAGTGTTTCCATGCTAGTTTCAACCCCTCATACTGGATTTTTTTTCTTTTTGCATTTTTCTTGGTAGCTTTAATGTTATGTTTTAATGCTGTAAGATGCCTCTTCTAATTCCGTTTTTAACTTGAATATGCCTTAAATGTTCTGAGCTATATATTGTCCCTCATTATTGTAAGCCACCTTGGGTCCTTTTCCAAGGAGAAAGGTGGGGTAAAAATATTCAAAATAATAATAATTAATTAATTAATTAATAGCAAAAATGTACTTCCAAAGATACTGGATGTCGAGGGCTCTGAGCAGCTAGAGCAAAGGTTTCCAGAATGATATCATGCCACTCTTGAAATGTTAGCAGCCATACCTCCTGCTGGAGAAACTTCTTAGCCCAACCTCCACCCTTGATGCTTATAATATGTTGTTTGCTCAGTGTTTGTAGGTGTAGTATCACCTATAGCCTAGTCTTGCTTGGTTAAGGTGACAGCTATGTTACAAGAATTTTATACTTGAGTAGCATCGGCCATCATTCCCCAAACAACATTCTGTGCAAAATATAAAGATGGTAAGTGGGGTGGGAAGAGTCCTATTGACCTCAATCCTATCCAAACAGCCTTCCTTTGACATGGGGTGGTGGTGAAGAGGGACGAGGCATCTGCTGCGGATTTAACATTCAACAGTGGTTCTGGCAATGCTGCTGCTTCTAACCCCACCTCCCCTTTCCTCCTTAGTGCAAATAAAGTTTTATGGCTACAGGCAGAAAGAATTCCCGCACCATTGCTACCACTGTTTGACTTGCAAGCTAAATGAATCGGCACAGGCAGAGAGGGACCCAAATGGGGGTTTGTTTTTTTAAAATGTGGCAGAACATACTTACTATATTGCGAGCATGTCAAGTGTAGAAAGACAAATAAAAGAGAGAAAACAGATATACTTTCTAAACCTCTAAGCTTAAAAACTAAAAGATGGATAAACGTTATCATTTTCCCCACTGTCATGGGATAGGGCAGTGGTTCCCATCCTTCCCAATGCCACAACCCTTTAATACAGCTCCTCCTGTTGTGGTGACCCCTTGCCCTGCTTGGAACAGGTCACAAGCCCGCTTTGGCAGGCCACTGCCGCAGGTGCCATGGAGAACCCTCAGCCAATCACAGCCTCCATTGCCATTGACTGAAATCCCCTCCAACCTATCAAGCTGTGACTCACCCCCCCACTTCCTCCCCCTCCTCCTCCAGACCCAAACTGTTTGTGGCTTTTTCTTCACTGGCTCATGGTGACCCCAGTGAAATGGTCATTCAACCCCCCCCCCAAAGAGGTCTCAACCCCCCAGGTTGGGAGCCACTGGGATAGGGTGACAGGAGCTCAGAGGCAAAAATAAGGCAGCTCCAACACGAGGGAGAGTGAGGTGGCAACTCCAGACAGCTTGATGAAGACTGACAGGAAAAGAAGGGAAACCACAGTGTTTCATTTATACATTACTGTGTTTTTACTATCAAGGAAGAGGAAAGGTATTTTTCCTTTTGCAGAAAGCCCCAATGTCTTGGGTAGTGTTGTGTCTCTTTGAGTTTGGTGGCACTATTTTGGTGATCTACTCCAAAGCTAGGAGGAGATGGAAGAGGGATGTGTCTGGGTTTCCTTTTAACAAGAACTCACTTCCCTCCCCCCATTTTCCAAGCCAAATTACAAACTAAGATGCAGCTATATTTCATGATTCACTTTTTTGTTTTAATTTTGTGATGCAGTTTTCCAGTCCAACTATCTGTTTAAGGAAATTGTGCACAGAAGTGTATATTTTGAGAAATTATGCATTTGACAAAGCATTAAAAAGAATGCATTATGTTATAGAAGTGCAAACAGGCTATCGTCATGTAAGCTTTCCCATTTGGCAGGACTGGTTCAGAGGTTTAAACTGGGCAGCTCACAAAGGCATCGGGTGTCGTTACCTCCAGTGATTTCAATTGAGATTGGGAAGGTTTCCCTTCTAGAGGAATTAAAAATGCTTGTTTGCTAAAAAGCACTTGCTTCTTAACCACTGCACTCATTTCAAAGACTGTTGATTTTTTTGGACTCAAACTTCCAGAGCCGCACAACCAGTATTTAAATAGAAGCAGAGCCTGTGGAGATCACCCCATTACACACACAACCACTGCCCGTCCTGTTTGTTTTAGAAATGAAGACCGGTGCTGTTTCTGGCAGAGGCCCACCTGTGTGCCGTCAACCCCTCAGCATTGAGGTCCTCCTCAATGTGTGTGTGGGGGGTTTTCCCCCTCCCCACTCCTTTCTTCCATCTCAGGTGCTTAAAAATATTGCCTCTTTTTGATATGAATACTGCAATCAATTATGTGTTCAAAGAACTCAGCAGCAAGCACTTACTGGTGCACCTTCAAAAAGCCCAGGTGCAGAGTTTGTGTTAAATGGGGGGCCACCATCCACCAGAATCGCAGGCCACCCTTGAAGGCTTTAGCAAATTATACATTAGGCACACATGTTGGATTTCCTCTCCCACAGCATTGTGCATTGTGAAGCATGCACTGTGTCATAAAGAAAACACGGCATGCGCTCGAGGGACAGCTACTGCTGAAATGTTCACTTCACTCTTTTGCAGTTCATTATTATTGAATCCAGAGGTACTGTGTGGGTGGGTGTGGGCTTGGCTCTACCAGTCCTGTCAAGGAGGAGGGCGGACTCAGAAATCCAGGATCATTCTCAGCCTAGGGCCACAGCTGGTATTCAGCTTGTGGTAATAAAGCTGAGAAGGGAGAGAGAGAGAGAGAGAGAGAGAGAAGCTGTAAAGCATGTGATCTGCATGCAGAAGATTCCAAAGTAAATGCCTGGCAATTCCAGGTTGGGCTGAGAATGACGGTCATCAGAAGCCCTGGGAAGTCAGGCCAGATAACCAGTGGTGTTGCTCAGTATGTTTGGACAATGCACTCAATGGTCTGAAAAGTGGGGAGCTTTCAGTGACAACATGTAACCCCACAACTCACAGGTATTTTCTCTTTGCCCCCACACATTCTGCGATTCCATGCTTTAAAACTATTGGTAGTAAAGAGAGGTACTGAAACATCTTATTGTATTCAATAAACGTTATTTTATTTTATTCATGCAACAACTGGGACAACAACTGGGACACCCTGAATGGTGGCAGCGAAAATAAAAGATGGTGTGTACAGGCCAATGGTCCTTGAAACGACCGGGTGTGTGTGTGTGTCTGTGTGGTAAATCCTGCACAGTCCAATCCAAGAGGCTACGACAGACCGCATACACAGATCATATGAGTCGGATTTGACTGGAGCTTGAAAATGTTGCTTTTCTGGATTACAACTGAAAGAATCCCCACAGGCAAAATGGCCAGTTGTAATAAGAAGGGAAACTCTACCAAGTTTTGGCTTTGATAGGCATTTAGAATCCATCGGTTAATGTGATCTCTGCTGAGTAAGCAGAACAAATCAGAATGAGAACAGTGAAAGACAAAAAGAAGGAATGAGGAGAAAGAATGTGGTTGGTTGGTTGGTTGGTTACATTTTCAGTCTCACAACAAGCCTATATTATTTATTATTTATTCAACTGATATACTACCCATCTCACCACTGGGCAGTTCACAACACAGTAGAACAACAACAAAAAGTATAGTAAAAAGTAACCACAAAGACATAATAATTTTTTATTTTTTTATTTTATTTTTTGAGTATTTTACCCCTCCTTTCTCCTTCCAAAAGGACCCAAGGCAGATTACAGTAATGAGGGACAATATACAGTACAGTACATAACACATATTTAAGTTTGAGAACAGGGAATTGAGGGGCATCTTACACCAATAAAGGGCAACATTAAAGCTAAAAAAGAATGCAAGCAGTCAAAGAAAAGAGTAAACATTCCATTATGAGAGATGGCACTAACATTGAAAACACAGGTGTATTTATGAAGTCAGTCAATGCAATCATGTATGGTGAACCATACAAAGGTTAAGTGGTTATAAACACAAGGTCTGTATTGTCATGTATGGTCGTTTATATAAAAGGCACATAATAGGTAGTCTATCATTCAAGGAAAGCTTGCCTGAAGAGAAAGGTCTTTGCCTGTTTCCGGAAAGACAGCAGAGATGGGAAAATCCTGGCCTCCAGTGGGAGGGAGTTCCAGAGTCTGGGCACAGCAGCTGAGAAGGCCCTTTCATGGGTTCCCACGAGACGTACCTGTGAGGGTGGCGGGATGCAGAGAAGGGCCTCTCCCGATGACCTTAGCATCCAAGCCGGTTCGTACTGTGAGATTCAATCTTTGAGATAGGTAGGACCCAGTTTGTATAGTGCTTTGTAGGTCAAGGTCAACACTTTGAATTGTGCTCAATATCTGATTGACAGCCAGTGGAGCTGTTGAAATCTCTGATTCCTGCCCCAGTTAGCCATCTAGCTGCTACATTTTGGGCCTGTTGATGTTTCCTGAGACTTTTCATCAGTAGTTCCACACAGAGCACATTACAGGTTGTATCCCTATCCCTTGTTCTCCTTTTCAAATGACCAGAAGCACTTTTGTCTTGTCTGGGTTTAGTTTCATTTTGTTGTTCTTCATCCAGTTCATTACTGCAGCTAAACATTCATGTATAGTTGAGACAGTAGCTCCCTTACAATACAGAGGTGACGAGAGGTAGAGTTGGGTGTCATCGGCATACTGGTGGCACTTAACCCCCAAACTCCTGATAATTTCCCCCAGTGATTTCATGTAAATGTTAAATAACATTTCATATAAATGTTAAAGAACAGAACCCTAAGGGATTCAGTAGCCATGGTGTCGAACATGAATCACATAATAACAAATAAGAAAATAAACATATCAATCAAATTAAACTAAGAAGGACAGCATAAAAACTAACATAAAATAATTAATAAAAACAAGGTAGCAGAAGTGATAAGTTAAAGGCTGATGGAACCTGATGGGACATTGATTCAAATACTGACCCACAATCTGTGAATAATATTGGGGGGGGGGTACCTATGCAAGAGTTAGAAGAACTCAAGTCTTCTGATTTAGTCTTCTGAACCACAGTACTAGTGCCAGGGGAAACAGACCCTACAGCCAACTGCTCACTGGCAGGAGGGTCACAAACAAAACTAGCAGTGTTTTAGTAGAGTCTTCCCAATGTTTAATATGGTAATTAAAAACTGGTAATGTGTTAGAAAGTCCATACGTGTTTTCAAGCAAAAATGAGAAAAAGACTTTAGATCAGCTTTCTTTCCCCTTCCGCCTTCCGTTTTCCCCACGCTGTACTTCTAACACCTTGACTGATGAAGAGAAAATAGCCTCAAAAAGCTTGCACTCTCTCTCTCTCTCTCTCTCTCTCTCTCTCTCTATCTCTGTGTGTGTGTGTGTGTGTTGGCATGCTTTCCAGTGCTTTTTTGGCTGACATATGAATTCATCACCCCAATAAGGAGCTTGGAAGATCTTCACATGGAGTAATCAGCCGCCACCACCACCACCACCACCACCACCACCAAAATAGCACACATCTGCTGCTTCACATTTAAAGCATTCAGAGGCGTACAGTAGCTAGGGTTTGGAGCGCACAAGAACAAATTCAGTTTTTGTGCCCCCTCCTGCCCCCAACTGTGTCTCACCTACCGAGCAAGGAATGCGGGGAAGGGGGGAAAGGTCCCTGTTTCTCACACCCTCTTCGGGGGTCACCCGGACAAGACTCTCCTGTGCAAACCACACAGCATGCGGATAGTGCCAAGCAGGTGATCCCCTCCACCAAGCATCACCTCTGTAGCCTGCTTCCCCCTCCTCCTTTCCCCCAGTTAAGGCTTGGCAATTGTTAGCCCAGGGAAAGGAGGAGACGAAAGCAGGCAATGGGATTTTTTCCCCAAGCAGCACCTTCTTTGCACGCTTCCCTCTCCTCCTTTCCCCGGGCTAATGATCACCAAGCCTTAGCAGGAGAGGCGGGAGGAGGGGGGAGAAATGGATGGAGGTGCTGCTTAGAAAAATACAAACATCGCCTGCTTCCCTCTCCTCCTTTCCACCGACTAAGGATTGCCAAGCCTTAGTGGGGTGAAAGGCGGACTGCTGGCAGGATGGCACATGGCTTCTTGTTCCCCCTCCAGGGGAGTTACGTGCCCCGGGGCAAATGCACTCTTCCACCCCTCCCTAGTTACGCCAGTGAAAGCATCTTGCCTCTACATTCTGGTTGCCAATTGGGCACTTGTTTTTTAAAAAATGTCAGAATGGACCCTGTCTTAATAACAGAATGAAACAGAACCATTTCCATGTCTCTCTGTTGAGTCTACCACAGGGGGTTGTGTTTGTGCTGCCTCACTCTTCAGATCTCTGTGCTGAACTATGTCCCTCTGAAAATGACTTCCTCTGTTTACTCTTGGCTGACTCAGGTACGGTGTGGACAGCCATAATGTAACTCTTGTCACTTGGGCTTGTCAGGGATTCTAAGCTGATGGTAGATCATTGCCACATGGCCACAGCATCCTCTGCGGGAATGAATGACGTTAGCTGTCTTGACTGGGCTGTGCTCTATTAAGGAGGGCCGTTTTATCAAGTGGGCCGCAGCCTAGCAGAGAACTCGGCTCCAGCCAGAAATTCTGCACAGCGTGGGCATTTGAACAATGGCTCAGGGCAGGGTGGGGGTGAGAAGGCAGCTCTCCTCCCCCTCTTAACTCCACGCACACACAAACAAAACTCAGGACAGGCGAGGGGAACTGCATGAAATGTGTACCACTCTGTGTGACACTAGCCATGGCAATTTTATCTTGTGGCATTCTATCGGAGCTAGGATTCGGAGGCTCCACATTATGAGGAAAATCATAAATTAACCACAGAGAAGTATCTCAAAAGCATTAGGATATGAAGGAAAATAAAATCAGATTCGCGATGGGGGGCCAGATTACTAGAATGGGCCACCTACTGTGTCATTAGTGCTAATTACTAAATGCACTCTTTATGGCATGCCTAGAACAATATTTTGCCTTTGAAAATCATCCTGCTAATCTACCAGGGTTTCAGCCATAAGTGAGGGGGAAGGGAGCAGAAATGATGGGGAGAGTTAGAGGCGAAGAAAGGGGCTCTTATCATAGGTGCACTTCCTGGGAATAAATCCCGCTGACCTCGACATGGCTCGGTTTTGAACAGACCTATAGATGACGGTGTGGCTTGAAAGCCAGCTGAGGGCTTCTTATCAGATGAAAAAACTGCAACAGCTTCCCAGACTTTTATGTTTGAAATCTAGGCAACCACTTATCAACACAACAAAGTTTATCACAAGATAGAGACGCAGCAGGGAAAGGTTGAGAAAAAACAACACAGAGAGGTTAGAAACCGGCCATATCAAGTGCTATAGAAATTTATATACTCTTATGCTACCAGTATGTATCACCTTAGCGTGTGTTATATTGCCATCAGGTTGCACCCACCACCATAGAACTAAACCGAGTAGGTTTCAAAGGTATGTGAGATATTTATGGAACGGTTTTTACCTTTGCTATCGCCAGTGAGCCAAGGGGGAATTTCTCCCCAGGTCTCCTGAGTCCTAGCTTACCCCTCGACCCACTGCACTGGGTTTCTGTATATCATCGTTGTGGGTTTTTTGTGCTGCCTACTTGGAGCCAACTCACATTGCTGTTTCAAAGTAAGGGCCTTTTCACACGACCCCTAAGATCCGCTGGTCCCTTAAATTCGGACCAGAGATCTTGGGGGTTCGTTTCTGTTCCTGCGTCCCCACCCCTCCGCACTTCCTGCTCCTGTCTGCGTGAGGGGAGGGAGGGAAAAAAGGACAAAAGAAGCCTTTACTAACCTGCCGGTGCCGGTGCCGGTTGAAGTTGCCACGAGCCCCGTTACTTCCTGGTTCCTTCTCAAGGGGCTCTTAAAGGGGCGGGAGGCAAAAAAAAACAGACAAGCGAGGAGAGCCCGGCACTCTTATCCGCATCAAGGAATTTTCACCTGCCGAGAGCAGGTACTTGAAAGGTGCGCTGGGTCTCACACTTAATTTCCTGTAAACTCCGGAGCTGGTGGGGAAACATTTCTAAGCTCCGGAGCTGGGAACCATTTGCAGCGGAGCTTAGGGGTGGTGCATAAACGTCCTAAGTGACACATTAAAGTAAACCCTATACTAGTGTCATCCCTGTCTATAACTCCAACCCTACCCAAATGAGTTTCTTTAGCTAAGTAGGGATTTGAACCCACGCCTCCTGAGGCCCTGTCCAGGTATACTCTGAGTGTATCACTGGGCATATGACACTTCTGTGTCCTCAAATGTCATCACTTGGAGCCCCGGGGAACTGCAATTCAGTCACGGAATTGGATGCTGATTTTTCTTTCTATTGGAGAGCTGTACTCCTTTCCCCAGAAATATATTTCCCGTATTTTCCTTTGGAGGGCCAGGAACTGATGATCAAGTCTGCAATCCAGGATATAGTACACTTAGTGCAGGAGTGATTGCCACTGAACACTATAAGGTTAACGTCTGAGTCCGTACGCATAAGATTATGCTGTAAATCAGTTTAAATCTGTAGCACAGATCTGTCATTAGCTTTCCCGCAGTTGACTTACCAGCTGTTCTGTTCTTTCTGTTTCCATTCTGGTTTCTTTTCCTGCCTTTCTTTTTCCTATTCTGTAATGCACAATGAATGCAAAGATAAATTTAGAAATGTACATTTAAATTTAAAAGGAACTATTTTCTGCTTTCCAAGCGGCATTAAATAGATGCCTACATAATGAATGCCAGCTTGAGGGAGACTCCAGCAAACAGCTCCTTCCATAAATGTTATGGGGTTCCCCCCTCCCACCCCCAATCTGCCTGTTGTTTTCAGTCCACACAAAAATTGTGACGCCTCCCGGACTGATCACACTGCTAGTCCTCATGAGAACCACAGCTGCCTTCTGGACTTCCTGTGCTTTCCATCAACGTGACATGGCTGTTCCCGTACGTCAAGACAGACCTGTCCCACCGTATGTCATCCAGGCCTGAAGAGCACATGCCACCTCATGCACAGTGCATCTTGTTCATTCTTTGGTTTGCTCTGTTTGCAGAGCTGTCAATGCTTAACAGCAATATTTATTCATTTAATCTCATTAAAGCTCTGTTAAAAGCTTCTTCTTCCTGACTCTAGTAGCTGCCCCAGGCACCTGTACCTAGACTCTCCCATTTGATTCTTCCTTCTAACCTGGAGGCAAGTTCAGACAGGGCCATCAGGTTTTCTTACTGCCGGTTCCTCTGCAAGGCCACTGTAACCCCTCATTTACCCTTATATGCCCTTTCCTGAAGGAGACAATGAAAGCAGGGAAGTTGCCTTCCCTCTGTATAAAATCAAGAGAAGCAATGAACATGGTCCAAATCAGAGGCAGTGTGGTGTAGTGGAGAGGGCGTTGGACTAAGATTCTGGAGATTGTGGCCATCACGATGATCAAACCCTATTCTGCCATTTTGCATAGATGGAAAACGCTGTCAGGCTCACAATAATTTGGAAGCAACTCAGTGTGAAGTAACAGCAGCTGCGGTCCAAACTGGACCTCTTTTCTTGTGAGAGTGAAACTTTTCAATACTCATCCAAGGAGCATCTTTCAGTTCCCTGTGCATATGATTGCACACATGCTGGAATGTTTGTACACACAGCTGTGCATGTGTATATGTGGGATGGGGGCCAGAATATGTGTTTATGCCTCCTTTCTACACTTTGTTGCTATTATGATTGCTTCAGTTTATACACTGCCCCATAGTGCTAGGGCATTATGTGGGTTGTTTGTAATATAATTATGCTTTGCCCCCCAGCAAGCTTGGTGCTCATTTTCCAACCTTGGAAGGCTGCACGGTTGAGTCCACCTTGGCTATCTGAACATGTTGGGATTGAGCTCAGGTCATGAGCAGAGGCATGACTGCAGTAATGCAGTTCAATCGGCTCAAATTACAGGAAGCCAACTTTCGGTTGACTCTCGGGGGGGGGGGGGATCCTGTTAGAGCAGTATAGCAATGGAACCAATGGCCTGAGTATTCCAACACTGGGGGCATTCAAAAGGAATTTAGACAATCAAGTGGCAGATAGACTTTGATTTATATCCCTGCATTGAGCAGGAGGTTGTACTCACTGGCCTTGTAGGTCCCTCCCAACTTCATAGTTCTATGGTCCTATCCTGATCACTATGTCATGGGGTTAACTTTCTCTTTGTGCAGTTTTAAATACCCGCATGGGGTCACTGGTCGCCTTTCTTGTTACATTACATTGCAACTACTTAAAAGCCAAAATAGAGAGGTACTTCTTAAGAAGAATTTAATTCGTTCTATGAGTAGTTTCATTTTATGAAAAATTCATCTCGCAAAACATGGTTTCCCATGGGAATGAATGGGAAACTAATTAATCTGTTCCAGAGGTCTGGATGAAAAAACTTCTCCCACCCCTCCACAAACTGCAGGGGCGCAGTGCATCCTGGATACACTTGTTTCAAAATGTGGAAAGAATTTTTCGTCTTGTAAAGCATCCTATAGGAAATTTTTGTTATGCAAAGCAATCTGGAAATTCTTTTGGACTTGCAAGTTTTTCGTCTTACGGGGCATTCATCTTAAGAGCTATTGCTGTACATACAATAAGTCTATATAATAACAGGCCTGAAAGAAGATCGTTTAGTTATCAGAAAGACAAATTAAATCATTGCTAACAATCTGTTACCAACTCCAGCTGGAACACCTGGCTTTTTCAAGAGCTCCCACTGTGGTCTATAAAATGATCTCAATAAGCGTGTTTAAGAGAACTGTATTTTTACCGATTGTGTTACTGTATTGTACTGTATGTGGTGTATCATTACTGCCTGAGATATTTCTTATAAAGGAATGAGATGACAGTTTGTGAAAAGGATTCCAGACAAAGTCACAAACACTAGCTCGCATCATAAACTGATCTTGGATGGCACCAATTCAACCCATAACTGGGCTATTGCAAGATTGTGTCTCCAATTTGTATTCTTTTTATTTTATGTTAATTACAATTCTGATAGATTGGGAGAGAAAGAGGACTACATACATCAACTTAGTGTGCTATCTTTGTAGGAAGGAAGGAAGGAACGAACGAACGAACGAACAAAGGAATGAAGGAGCGAATGAACGAACGAAGGAAATATTCACCTAGCAATCAGCTCACATGCCAACACTGCTGTAAAGCAAAATGATACAGTCCAGAAACAATTAATCTAGCTCATTGGTTCTTTGTTACGAATTATGCCAGGGCTATAAGAATTATGTTTTTAAGATTTTTTTTTAATGTTGCAAATGTCCTGTAGTCTATATAAAAATCAGTAGAAGTGGATATTGGCCAAGATCACTTTAATGTAGAATAGAACTGGACTTAAAAGAATAGAATAGTCAAATAACAATTTGACCTTGGCTTATCAAGTGACTTAGATAGGTTAAAGTTGTTGCAGTCTCATAAAAGTGTACTGTAATAAAGGCACATGTCTATTTAGTAAATCTCACCCACTGTCTGCGATAGTGCTATACTTGAGTAATATAGGCCATATTTTTTTTTACAAGAAGGCAAAAACCTTAGGTGAAACTCCATGACAGTAAAACTTGACAGAACAAGAAGGAGGAGGAATGTTTCATTGGTAATCTGGGGAAACAAATCTTATAAAGATAGATTACTCTGTTTCTAAATATAGGCTTTTAACAGAACATAAAACTGGAGGAGAAAAGGAAGCTAAAATATCCTACGCCTAGGAGATTTAAAAATTTTAAGTGTAGTATTTGGTGCCATGTTTTGATGGAGGAATTTGTCAGCAGACCAGGGATTTTACTTATTCCCCTCTGCATTTATAAAACACACTCTTGCCTGCACCCAGAAGGTTTAGCTATATGGCCTATGAAAATGGGTCATCAATCGGGACATAAAACACACACTCAGAATGCAGCAGTGTGGATTATGCATCTTCATCTCTCATATGTGAATTAAGGGGATCAACCAGTGATTAGGTAATGGTTTTACATCATCCATGTTGAAGTTACCCAGTTTGAGCAGCTTCTGATGCATTTTTCTTGACAATTTCAGCAGGCTGGCCACCTTGGTTTCTAAGGTTTTGACATGAGAATCTGCAGGTAAACCTTGTTATAAAGAATTCTATGTATTACCACTATAGTGTTATGTACAGCCTACTTTGCTTTTATAGAAAGGTCTCAGATTGTGGCTGTTACCTAGGGTTGAAAGGGTGATCTTGTCTAGGAATGTGTGCACATCCAGTTGGGTTGGGTCCCTACTGCTCTGCAAATAATTTCCCAACAGCACCTGGAATAGCATTGCTTAGAACCTGGAGCAAATACCGCATCTGACATTGTATTCCCATCTCTGCAGGACTGGCCCTGCCATTTGGCAAGGTGGGGCAAGAGCCTTAGCCTATGGCAAATAATGTTTCATTTCATTTTGTTCTCACCCAGTTTTGTTTCATTTTGTTTCTTATGAAATTTGTAAAAAAAAATCATACGAAATAAATGGCTCCCCTGGGTCCTAGAGGCACCAAATCTGCTGCCTGGGACTCTGGAAGCCATTTTTAAAGGGCTCCTGTTGAGCTGTCAATGGCTGGAGCCCTTTAAACCTGTCCCAGTTGGTATCAAGGGGTTCCCCTGGTACCGACTGGGCCAGGTTTAAAGGGCTCCAACCATTGATAGCTCATCAGGAGCCTGAAAATGATGGAACAAAACTGTTTGTTTCAATGGAAAAAATGACTGTGCTGTTTCATCTACAATGAAATGCAGCTTTCTCATTTCGTTTCATTTTGGTTCGTTACATAATGAAATGATGAAACAGCATTTCATTTTTCGTTTCCTGCCCATCTCTAATCAGCTCTCCATTGTTCCTTTCAGGGCCATTTCTGTCTGTTTGAAGGAAGAGATATGTAAGTCACACAGTCCTAAACTGACCTGCTACCCTCAGGGACGGTGCGGATGGTCCAGTGATGAAGAAAGATTCAGTTGCCAGTCTGTTAGGATTCTACATCTGTGACTAAGGGGATGGGGCATCACTTTGTCCTCTGCATTGGGCATCAAACCATCTTGGGCCAACCCTTCTTCTCTGAGATCACTCAGGAGGAAGGGATTTTTCCCTGTCAATCACTGCCCCACCCCGCGGGGAGCCCCGGCCCCTTGTTTGGACCCACCCCCAAAGGCTTCTGGACCCTGAACAGTTCCAGGAGGCCTTTGGGGAGCTTCCTGACGGTCTGGCTGACAATCCGGTAGAAGCCCTGGTGGAAAGGCCTAAAAGGGTTGAGCCATGTGGCCATCACAAAACACAAATGCAAAACTAGTCTACAGGCGATACCTTTATAGTCCTAATTGGTAGTATATCAAGTGACAAACTCACTTGCAGAGGGATAACCCTGTGTGTCAAGGTTGTGTTCAAGAATTGGAAGACACTGCAGAGGTCTGAAGAGAAGGATAAAACTAGACCCCTTCCCAAGATACAGGCCTATCCTAAGCTACTTCCAGTAAGGGAGACTTCCCCTCCATCTCCAGAATATGCATAAACCAACTGATGTAAATCCTTCCTTAAAGAAGTTCTGAGTTAAATGAGCATCCAAATACAACATTCTGTTCAAGGATTTATTCATTTGGTGGGTTTTTTTCTTTCTTATTTCTTTTTTTAACATCAACACCATGCTCTTCAGAAGTTAATATTAATTTCTGCAAAAGGAAAATGGCACACCTCACTTAGGTCCTAAAAATCCCCAGCAAAATTAAGTTAACATGCTTTCTACTAACGTATGTCAGGGCAAAGTGTATCTTTTCCGAAATGATCATAAAATGCGTTTGCAGAACCTCATAAATCTTTCTCATTTTAAATTTTGCTCTTTACACTCATGAAAGACAAATTTTGTCCCCTACTTAATCCATATTTACCTTCATAGAAGTGGTATTTACATTCTCTGTACTTTTTTCCACAGAATGTGCTTCATCGCTTTGATGTGTGACTATATGGGTTTGGCACCCGGGAGAGGAAGGAACATGGAAAAGAGAGAAAGATGGGGGGGGGGGAGACTGAGCTGTTAAGAAATCTTTATTAAAAAATTGAATGGCAGAACTGAGCTTTACGGTAAAGGAGCACAAGCCATCTACAAAGGTAAAGGATCCCTCCACCATTTTATACATCTGCCTGCATACCCACACCCACCCTTCCAAAGACAAAGTAACTTTATGGATTCATATCCTTATTAAAAATTTGTCCTTATGCTAAATTCATTTTATAGAAATGACAAGGGAAGTCAACTAATACTGTATTTCAGATTACCAGCAATGCAGTATGGCTAGAAATTGCAGAGTTGAAGCCTTGGGAGTCGAGACTTTCTGAATATCATCAGGGACTACAACATCACTCACTACCTCCCTCAGACTTCCCCGTTTCCTCTGAACTTAGTTACAATCCCCAGAGCTGCTAGGAAAGAAATGGTCTTATCAGAAATAGTATACTACTGCCAGCCAACAATGCTGTGATGCAAAGTACCTTGAGAATGCTTATGTCTTGAATAGGAAATCATGGGCCAATAACTTTACAAACATCTGCTCCTCATCAGTTGATATAGACTGATGCAGCTGCCTTCATTTTTGGATTCTCCTGGAAAAGGTTTTCAATATAGACCCTCATTACAAATTCAAATTTACCACTACACCACTGCACATTACACAGGATATGCATGCAATAAAGGCCAGGTTTCCTTCTGAAAAGATGTTTGAGAGCAGGGTTAGTGTTTATTGTAGCAGAGCTTTGAATTTCAGGTAAATCCCTTTTGCTATGCAGTAGAAGTACAGCAATTCACAGAGGAGACCTCACGGGTTTCCCCAGAGGCCACCCATTTCTCATTAACTAGTACTTAAAATCTCAATAACTCACACATTTTTGGTAGAAACAGTAAAAAAAATTCTTTGCTTACAGTTGCTTAAAATCACCACTTTCTTTACAGCACTGATACCTAACAACCAACTGAACGTATTAATGACAAATAACTGTTTCCAACTGATGAAAGAGAGGGAAAATAACATTCAGAAGAGAGGGAGGACTCTCTTTGAATTCAATGGCTGGGAGGAACGTGCTAGAGAAACCCAAACCCAGAAAAGTCCCTCCCAGTCAAACAAACGAAAGGCAGCACATGAGATTTCAAACAAAACTCCAACATTTGTAAGATATACGTATGTACTGTTCAATCTTTCTTCCACTACCTATCTTATTTTCACCCCATCCGTTACTGGAGGAGGCTCTACCTTGTCTACAACTATAATCAAAATTAGCTCATTTTGCAGGATGAAAAACAGGTATGCATGGATGGAAGCCAATGAATGACAGATAGGAAAAGCATTGTTTGAATACATGTCGACCTGGCCGAGCGTACCATTAGGCAGAATAAGGAAAGTCTCCCTCTCAGGAGATCCTGGGAATCAGCAGTGGAAGCCTCCCACCTGTCCTGCCTCAATTCCCTGAATATTCCTCTCAGAAGGAATACAGAATCGTGTATGCTACACAGTTTGTTGCAATGCTAAAGAAAGAGTTACAATCTAGTGATCAGACCAGTCAACTTCTTTACTTGAACTGAGGATCTGGCACCAATGTTACCTAGGCCAAGTCCACCCCTGCATGTCGCTCATGTTTAACATAAATCATCATCATCATCATCATCATCATCATCATCATCATCATCATCATCATCATCATCAT
>JAHTLZ010000237.1:26307954-26326042 GCA_023846285.1 Phrynocephalus versicolor | reverse complement strand
ATCATCATCATCATCATCATCATCATCATCATCATCATCATCATCATGGTATGCTGTCAGTTCCGGCTTATGGTGGGTCCTGGTAGGATTTTCTAGGTGCTAAGTACTCAGAAGTGGTTTGCCCGTTCCTTCTTCTCCTTCCAGCTGCTCTGGAACTGTGCAGCTTACCCCAGGCCACACAAGCTGGCACTTCTCTTGAGAGGCACAGAAGGGGGGAAATTCTTTATTGTATGAAAAGCAAAACAGATGCCAGCTCCATTCCATGCACAGAGATATATTTGGTTGCCATCAAATACCATACGTGCAATTGTAGAAAGTGCACAATTTGACGCTTGCTTCCCTACTTCCCCGAACAATCCATTTGGCTGTTCCATGTGTCAGCTGCCCCCAAAAAAACCATTTTTGTTCATTACAATCCATTCAAAATGGCTGGATTTCATACTGATACTACATATATAATACAGTGGTACCTTGTATAAAGGGATTAATTCGTTCCAGATGAAATTATGTTAAGCAAATTTTCCTTTATACAAATTTCCCATAGGAATGCATTGAAAACAGAGTGATCCCATTTTTATGTTGTACAAATTCGCCCCATAGGCAATTATGTTAAGCAAATTTCCCCTATCTCTGGAATCTTTTAGGTTGTACAAATTTTATGTTATACAAACCACTTGTTATGCAAGGGTCCACTGTACTTACAATTTCGGTAGGCGTGTTGAAGCGATGGAATTTACAAAGGGGTTGACTCACCCAGTATCCTTGCACTCAATGGACCTCTTCTAGTGCTGTTTCAGCCATGATGGGCTAATTGCTGCAAACACTGTCTAATGACAGGAATTTGCTTGGTTCACTTTTTTATGCAAACTAGTGTTTAGTATGTGAAAACGAAAGTTAACTTATTGTTTGACACTTATATATCTCTAAAAGCAGAGAAATGCATGTCTTAGTGAAAAGCCAATGTTAAAGAATACATTTTATTTGAACAAGTTGTTTCCAAAAATATATAGATTAGATAAAGAGGTGTATATTAGGAGAAACATTTTCATGAATTTTCACATGTACGAATATTCATTCTGCTCTTTTTAAAATCAGAAAGCGATGAGAAAACATGACAAAATGAACTTATGACAGAAAGAAAATGAAAACCAGGGAACTTTGGCCATTACTCACTGCAGACATTTCTTCCATCTGAAGAAGGGGGCCAAATTAAACATGGGAATCTTCTGTGCCAAATAAAATGTCTGAGTTTTAAGGTGCCATAAGGCTGTTCGTTGGGTTTGCCTCAAAAGGACTAACACTGCTAACTGGAAAATACTTGCATTTCCCCGGAATTTCTATTTGTTAGGAATACTAACAAGAATACTAGAGATTACCATCATATTTAAAAGAAAAATAGGAAGGGAGGGGGGGAGGGAGGGATTAAATAGCCAGTGTAGTTACAGCTTACAATTTACAGTTTCAGACATCAAGTTATGAAGGCACTCAAAATGCAAAAGATCAAAACAAAAGCAAAATCCTTTAAGAATAAAAATTCTTTAAGAATAACAACAATTTGGGAAACTAATGTGGAGGAGCCCTCTTATATCTGACAAAATTTAGATCCCCAGAACATCTTAACCTAGCCCTCATCTCACCTTTGAGTGCCATTCATGTCTTCCTCCTCTTCCTCCTTTTCACCTGCATTGGTACTCCTCTCTCAATCTGGGCAAGCATTTCAACAATAAACACAATACAAAACCCATTCCTAGAAAGCTTCCACTAGAAAACAACAGTTAATTTTTAAGGAGCCACAACATTTCTTTCTTTCTTTCTTTCTTTCTTTCTTTCTTTCTTTCTTTCTTTTCTTCCTTCCACCCTTCCTTCCTTCCTTCCTTCCTTCCTTGCTTTGCTTTGCTTTGTTTTGCTTCATGTTTCTTGTAAAGATTCCCTTAGTTCTGAGACAGATATTGTGTGGTGCCTTGATTGAGGGCATGTGGCCTGTGAGACTGGGCTCCTTTGGGGAAACTTCTCCTTCCAATAGGCTGTGGCCTCCTATGACCTTCCCTTTCCGTTTGTTTTGTGTGCTTTTATTAAGTTCCTTGTAAGTTCTGCTCTGATGTTTGTGGTTCTTGGAAATCTGTCTCTTTGTTATTTATGTTCACAGGGGTATGATCTAGGTCTGCCTCAGAAACGTTCCAACTGTTCTCAGGTCTTCGGTTACTAATTATGCAGATGAACAGATTGTACAAACTTTTTTTCCCTTATGGTAACATTCTGGAGAGCTTCTTTTTCTTTTTCTTTTTTAAAAAAAGAAGTCAAATCATTGTTGTAGTTCACTGACAGAGACTCTGCGTGTGTTGGGGTGGGGGGATGGGGGGGGAGAGAGAGAGAGAGAGAGAGAGCATTTTATAAATTGTGACTTCATTGATCCCGCTAATGAGAAATAAAAAAAGATAAAATCCAGGCTTTGGATCTTAAGGAAATGACACCACTATAATAGGAAGTTAAGGATAGAAGGGATTAAGCTGAGAAATTTCAAAAGTTAGACGAGTCACCAGATGACATTAGCTTCCCCCAGAGGAGTAGAAGCTTTTATTGTTAATGAGCCAAAGTAGTCATTAGTGTAATTCCACTGATGTCATTAAATTTACAGTGTATGCCAGGAATTTTTTTCTCTATCTCATGGTAGGAAAAGATGTTGGCCTTCTCACCAGTAAGGTGAGAAACCGCTGTTTGGTGGGCTGTATGAATGTGCAGAAGTGTGAGTTTCCACCTCTTGGCTCAGGTAAAATGGCCCCAGCTGCTGCAAGAGAGAGAACAGGATTCCTGTTCTGGTAACTGAATACAGTGGACCCTCGTATAACAAATGGTTTGTATAACATAAAATCTGTACAATATAAAACATTCTGGAGATAGGGGAAATTTGCTTTAACAGAATCGTCTATGGGACAGATCTGTACAACATAAAATGGTCGTGATTAGGGATTACTCTGTTTTCAATGCATTCCTATGGGAAATTTGTACAAAGGAAAATTTGCTTAACAGAATTTCATTTGGAACAAATTAATTCCTTTATACAAGGTACCATTGTATTGACCTTGGATGTTGGAAGCTGGGGTTCCACCTCTGGAACATGAACATCTTGGTCTATTGTTGATTTGACCTCAGATTCCAAGTGTTTAAAATTAACGCCATAGGACCGAATGACCTTTTATCATGAAGTTATGGATATCTGTAAGAGGGACCTGAAGGCCTTGGGAATGGACCTCAACAGTTGGGAAACCCTGACCTCCAATCACACTGTCTGGAGGCAAGAGATACAGCATGGTCTACATAAATTTGAAGAGGCATTTGTCCAACAGGCAGAGGAAAAGAGGCAGGCATGGAAAGAACGAAACTCGAGGACCAGGCAAGAAACAGAATACATCTGCTCCCAGTGCGGTAGAGACTGCCATTCCCGAATTGGTCTATTTAGTCACACTAGGTGTTTTTAGGATCTCTACTCCAGGCATGATACTATAGTCTTTCGAGACTGAAGGATGCCAATGAATGAATGAATGGTGAAGACAAAGAAGGATCAGGAAAGAAAATAGTTTAATATATTAAAATTGTTCTATAAATAATCATCTTAATTGTCAAGACAGCATACATAGGCAGAGCATGGCTGCTTTATAGTATTACTGAATGATGTATAAATGCCTCTTGGTTTCTGGTGATGTTCTTGTTAAACTAATTTTTCACTTTCTTCTGCAATATGTTATGATAGCACCTAAAATACTAATCACTGAGCTCAGAAGGCAAAACCTCTTTAACTTTTAAAGCTAAGAATAGGTGAAAGCAGTTTTTAAAAAGTAAAGAAAGAATTCCACTAAAATTGTTCTATAGATTAGAATGGAAAATGAAATCTAAACATGCATAGAAATATTGTTTCGACATCTATTTTTGAACCAGGTTTTAACCCAAGGCTTTTTTTTTTGCGGGGAGGGGGGTGGAATCTTGTAGATATTCCAATTTCCTATGTTCTCCTTAATTATTTGACATCCCATGCAATCAATAGTGGGAGTTAATTTAGAACTCTAGGGAAAAAAGTGATGAAGACCCCCCCCCAATACCTATACATGGTGTCAAGTGATCTCTTAAGCATCGCCAAATTAAAGGTAAAATACATCACATATAAATCACACCATATACAAACTCAGCAACAGTAAATTCATGGCCATGAGCCTATTCGTGTTCACAAAAGGTTCATTTATGTTGCTGTGGCTAATTGCGGTTAATTTATGAGATGCAGGCATGCCTTACCAGAGCACCAGCAGAATTCTGGCCCCTATCAAACCACTTTTGTGACAGGAATTGGAAAAGACATCAAATGTAAGAACGTGCCACCGGAGACTGAGACCAAGATCATCCTAATTCTTGTATTTCCACTTGCCATATATATGTTTGAAATATGGACAGTAAAGAAAAATGGCCATCTTTCTATAGTTTTTGATTTCTTTTTCTCCATCGCTATAGTCTAGGCCAGGGCTGTCCAACTTTGAACAGGGCGAGGTCTACTTTTTCTGGATGAAAGTGCCTGAGAGCTACTACAGTAAAACCTCTACTTATGAATTTTATCTGTTCTGAGCATATGCTTATAAGTGAAAAAAAATGTATGTAGAGCAGCGGTTTCCCATAGGAACGCATTGAAAATCAATTAATCTTTCTGGAGGGAACATATTTCAATGCATTCCTATGGTACCATGCACATGCTTCCCTTACACTCGCTCAAGCTGGTGTGGATGGGAGCAAGAGAGACGCATGCATGCTTGTGCAGATCGCCCCTTCCGCTTGCCCAGGCTGCTGGAAGACTTTTTTTTAAAAAGGTGCACTTTCCCTCCCAACCCTCCCGGGGCCTGAATTGACTCTACTTCTCCTGTTTTTCCCTTTCTCCCTTCCAGCCCCCTCGCTGCCACTGCTGCTGCCGCCCATAGCTCTCACTCACTTCTGCCATGTTCTCTGTGCAGCTGGGATGGGCCAAGCCAGCAGCAGAGCAATCACATTGCCACGGCGGAACAAGGAGGAGGGAATGGCTCAGAAGGGGAGTAGGAGGAGTGGCAGGTCACAGTCTCTGTGAGGCAGCTGTGGGGGTGGAAGGAGGAGGAAGAGGAGGAGGATGGGAGGATGGGAGGAAGGAATTATCTGGGGGGGGAGAAGAGGGGGACATCACCACATAAAGGAGGTGGGCACACCCATGACCCCCACCCCACTGTCCCTTCCACTGACCTTCCTCCGTTCTGCACCAACAACTCAATTGGTCACAAGACAGTGGCATGCCGATCATCTGGCCGGTCGGGAGAGCAGGGGACTGTGCCATGGCCCTTGAACTGCCCCGCTCGGCTGAGACAGTGGGCTGGCAGACCTAGAGCTTTGCTGGAGCAGTGGTGGTCCTTCAGTTAGGGGAGGCAGAGGTGGAGAACTTATCCCCTCACATTTTTATTGATGGCTGGTGGGCGACTTTTGAACCCTTCACGGGCTACTGGTAGCTCCCAGTCTACCTGTTGGGCAGGCCTGGTCTAGGCTAAACATGCCCAGTTTATGCTGCTGATGATGACTGACAAATACGATCTATTCACAATTAGACCCGAAGGTTTAAAGAACACCCTATGCCACAAATGGGGGAACTGGTTATTAATACAGGAACCTTATGTGTGCCTAACCAGATGTCAGCCCACCTCAGTTTAGGAAAAAAAAACACCTCTTTACAAGTTACGGAATAATCAACAAGAGATTCAGAGAAAAAGTTGCCACTTAGCACGGCTCATTTTTCTGAGTTTTGACAAGGCAACTGTCTCCTCCCTTTCACAATGCATTTTTTTTTTAAATGTAGAAGGCTGCATTGCATACGGGCAACCACCATGCCAGGATGAAAAACAGCATCTGAACTGAAAAGCCTGCATTTAGATTAATAAAGAAAAAGTGATCCATCACATTCACCCTTTTAAAAATGTGGGGCATTCAGAGAACCATCAGAGAGATCTGCTCTCTAGGTCTCCTGCTGGTTTTATTTTCATTTGTGGTTGAAGTCCAACACTAAAATGCAACTAATGCTCATGACTCAGCTCAAATCTAACAATGATTTATACGTCTTCGACCGCTATGTCGGACAACATGGTTTGAAGAACCCGAGAAATCTCACACCACAGTTTGGTATGCATATGAAATCCAGCAGTTGCCCAGATGTGCACTGGATGAAAGAGTGGGGTAATACAGGAGCATGCTCCTGCAGAAGCTTGGACATGTCCTTGTGAAAGAAACAGCCACAGCTAATGATGGGAAGCCTCTCAGTGGAAACCATGGAAATGTGATGCATCATTAGCAAAATATTGCATGAAAACCCACCGAAGCTCTCGGCCTCACCGAAATATTGTTCTCGTTTAGCTTCCTACTGGTGTCTGGTGAACCACTTGTTTCCTCAAGACATCCGTCAGTGGTAAGGAATAGCTTCACTCCGGTTTCCAGAACATGGTAGGAAATATGCACAGATGCCAAGCCCTACTGAAACAACTTCCTTGATACTCACTGAAGTGGGCATTGACAGACCACATGAATAATCCTTCCTTCTCTCTGGGAAATGGAAACTACACCAACCACCACCATCTCCTTCCTGTCCAGATTCATTTCCACTCCGCTTAACCCATCTCTAGTTAACCACAGCTGCCAGATCTGGATTCAGGACAAATTCACGGCACTCTCCTTCTTTGTACACATGGCTCCAGATGCATGAGTTGTATACCCATTATTTCAAAGCTGTACCTTTCTGTATGCTTTTCAGTCTCCATTTGTTATTGCCTTCATCACAAAATTTGAATAAATAAGGGATTTTAACATCAGGCATTGCTGTTCGTGTTTAGGTTGGGAAAGTGTGGATTTTTCTATTCAGATTGAAAGGGGAGCAAAAGCGATATCTCACCTGCTCCTAGTTTAGGCAATAAACTTGGGCTGAGGTGTTACTCGCTTGCACAATCCAGATAGGATGAAACAGAAGTACTGAAATGAGTTACCAGCACACGGATAACTCTTTTCCCCAGATAAACTCTCCAAGAAGCATCGCACAGATTATGGCTGAAATTCTGTTGGCCTTCACAGAGCATCAAGTTGATGCTGCATATCTTTATTTTCTATTTTTATTTGTTTTAGAGTATTTTTTTTTACCCCGCCTTTCTACTTGGAAAAGGACCCAAGGAGGCTTACAGTAATGAGGGATATTATACAGTCCAGTACAATTAAGATATGTTCAGGTATTGAGAACAGGAAATTGAGGGACATATTACAGCAGGCATGTCCAAACTTCGGCCCTCCTGATGTTTTGGACCATAACACCCAGAATTCTGAGCTTAGATTACCAATGACAAAGGACTGTTGGAGTTGTGGTCCAAAACATTTGGAGGGCTGAGGTTTGGCCATGCCTGTCTTACAGCACTAATAGATAATATTACATTAAAGGCGACAAGAAAACGTGCACAGTTCAAAAGAGAGTAAAATTACATGTAAAAGTTATGAATGATGGAAGCTAACATCGAAAACATAGTGTCAATGTAAAGAAATAAGTTCATAAGTAGTTATAAACACAAAGTTTATGTGATCCTGTAGATTCATATCTTCATGAAGAGTTAGTCCCAGGCCATTCTGGTTGTGCAACTACTTGGGCAGTGGACCGCACAAGAGACCACAACACTAGTTGCACAACTCACTACACATTTGCAGCCACCTCACTGCTTTCTCCATAAGACTTCCACCTCGGTGCAAACTTTGCAAAGGCTTGCACAACTTCAGGGTATACCGGCACAGCCAGGCAACAGGCTCTTGGCCATTAGGGGATAGCGGCAAGAAGATGAATGTCACTCACAAGCCATTAAAGTCTGAGCAGAGCACACAATTATGATTCTGAACGATGACAGATCTCCATTGCCATAGCCAGCTAAGGCGACAGTGACCCTGCGAATGACAGCCAGAAATTAGTGCTTTTTTCAACTCTCATCCAAGTAGACAAGAGTGTGCCAAGTAAACAGTAAGCAGCATCTGTCAAAGACCCATCAGTACTCATTGGCCATTGATCGCTGGTTAGAGCAGGGGCAGGACATGCAGCTTTTCCACTGCCTTTGCACCGCAGCTTCCACAGTCCCTCAAGACTGGCTCAGCTTGTTAGGGCCAATGGGAGTTGTAGGCACCAAATCATAGGAAGGGCTGCAGTTGCTTTCCTCCGGGCTGAGCTTTCTTTATTCCCCATTACAAGAACTTCAGGGGTGTTTTTTTCTGACAAAAACCAAGGAAAAATAAAACAAAACAAAAGACACAAAGGACACAAAACATGTGGCACCTTAGAGACTAACTTCATTTTTTAATGTAACATCCCCACCCCACCCCGGGAACTATGGACATGTGCTAAAACCTGATCCTTGCAGAGTCATGGACATGCTACTCCGCAGTCACATTGCTACTTCCATCAGTGACAATATGGCTCACGTCAGAGGATGACGGGGGGGGGGGGACCAGTAGGTGCCAGAGCTTGAGTTGGCTGTGAGAATGGGCTTTAGTCCAAGATGATAGTCAGACTGGAAAGGATTATTTTTAATTGCATATCTCAGAGCCATCTGGAGCCAAGAAACCACCATGGACTTGGTTTCATTTCCCCAAAATGGAAGATTAAAAAACAGAAGCCATTGCATTCAGTCAACGTTTCCCGACAGTCACCGAACAACTCGCTTCTGAAGGAAAGTTGGTCATTACCTCATCCCAGGGGTGGCTCCATGAGTCCTTCCCATTTCCTTCTAATGTTTGCTACTGTCAGACACAACAGTGGGACAGACCTGCCGTCCATGTGTTTGCTTACCAGTGCTGCACAGACTTCATTGCACAGAAGACCTCTGAAATGGAGATCAGCGAAACTGGAACAAAACAAAACAAAACAAAAATTGCTAATGACTCCCCAGCAAGAGCCATGTTCTATCTATAGAGCATAAGTAGGATCAGATGTTAGTCACTTCATCCATAAAACACTATGCCCATAATTCACAACAGACTGCAGATATTCTGAGTATGGTATCCAGGCTCTAATAATCCTTTTATAACCCAGAAAAAGCTCTGGCAGATGATTCTGCTCACAAGAGCGGCAGAACAAGAGGGTGAAGGCATCTCCACAGTCTCTGCAACCCGCCAAAAATGTTCTACAGAGCCAGGACAGGTTTGACCTCAGGCCAGTTACTCCACCGACTTGAGCTGTGTGTCACCTAATAATGCCTTAAGCCACCTCCCTTGGCTTCCTGGGGGGGTGGGGGTCAGACAATAAGCGTACAAATTTTTCCCTCCACCCAGTAGGGAGTGATCTGAGAGCCATTTTCAAGCAGAGCCCAGGCACACAGTGTGGGGAGCATGGCCTTTTAAATCATTGGACAGGAATGCTGCTGGGGATGGGGGAAGTAGGGGAGGCAAGCTTTCAGAATTGGGAGCTCCATACAACCTTCCTTTGTGGCTGATTTTTTCTCCAATGTGCGCCTGTTTTTTTTTTTTAATGTAAGGGTTTTGTTTTCCTAACTTTTTCCCCTCCTGCTCTCACATAGGAAGCATTAAGTAAGCATGACCTTCTTGATTTAAGAATCAGACTTGGTGGGTGGTATTCCCTCCTCCCCCCCCCTTTTAGAGGAGCTTAACCCAAAACATAAAACAGAGCTTTTAAAAATAATAATAATACAAAAATATTCTGGTTGCACTGTTTGGCACTTAATGATTTAGATTCATCCCCCGAAGCCAAGCCACTGAAAAAAACCCTCCTACTCCCGGGGGTTGCAGAAGGTGACAAAGCCTCCTCTCGCAAACATAAACTTTGCTCGCCCTGCTCAGCTGGCCCCGTTGTTCTCCCGCAGTAAATCACGACTCCCGTGAAAGCGCTGGAGGAGGCATCCAGAGGAGAGGTGCGAAAAGTCAGAGGCTGTCCTTGGAACCCTTGTGCTCAGCAGCACCCACATGGAGTAATAAACATGCTTTTCACACACTTGGCTCATGGAGTTACCAGACAGTAGAGGAGGAGGTGGCGGGAAGCAGGGGTTGAGCGGGCGGGTTGGGGTGGGGCGGAGGACTATTTCCAATTTGTCAGCAAGTTTCAGCGTCATTAGCGTCTATATCAGATTTGCAACCATTCAAAAGTGCATCAAGAGACACTGCAGGAAGAGCTAAATATCTTTTACAGGAATCCAAGGTCTGTGAGGAGTTGAAATTAGATTAGCTCCGTGGAGTTGTGGGAGGAGGGAGAAGTACTGGCAGACTGCATGTCTTGAGGCTTCACAATGAACAACTTCACCCGCATATGGTATGAAAATGGATTAGTAATTGAGCGCTATTAATCCTAATGTATCCTCTTTTGAACCTCAGATTCTTGTTAGGTGAAAGGGGGCAGCTGCCTTCTCCACTGTGTCAGGTGGATCCCTCGTTTGAGGTAAGGTGACCATGTAAAGATGGGTCTCCATCTGGTGATTTTCCTTTTGTGAAATCCAACCAGAAGGTGTTTTAATGAGGCTTTTATAGCAGGCACCACCTGCTACCGCTCTTCCTCTTTTGGAAAAAGGTATAATTGAGGGTTGGTTTTACACTCTGGCTGGGATCATAACCTTGGGGACTCATCAAGAAATGCAAATCCTTTGTGGGATATAATCATTCCAAAATGCCATTTTGGGGCTTTGGGTTTGGAGTGAAGCGGGTTATTTGTGGCTGGCTAATTGCAACCAGCTCTATGGTAGCTTCCCCCTTTCCACATGGATTAATAACTGCATCATCTCAAAATTAATCATCTGGACTGATGGTGACCATATGTGTTGGTTCAGTTTCCTTGCCTGTGTATGGAAGGTGGTGGGGGGGGGGGGGGAAGTGGCATCAGCAGGCAAGTACAGGAAGATTTATTCTCCCACATGTTAATGGCTTCTGCTTCTCCCGCAGTGGCTATTGTCATAATGCTGCATTTCAAATCTGTGGTGTTAGAAAAAGTGGTGGTGAAGGGAAAACACACTGATAGACAGATGCATTAAAATGTCCACCTTTTGATTAAAACGAGAGACAACCTAGCCTCTTGCCTGAAGAGCAAGGAAAATGAAATCTATGTGATCGTTTTTATCGCAATATCATGTTGTTGGAAAATTCTGGATGAATGGGGCATTCCTTCCGGTGCTGCTGTTGGGAAGAGAAAGTTAAACACATGGGGAGCCACACCTCGTGCAAACAATCTGGTGCTGCCAGATGCATTCCCATCTTGGATCATCCATCATCAAGGCCCAAGTGGTAGCAAATGGACACTGCACGGAAAAGTCCTGCAACATCCCACAATAATAGGCAGGTCTGATGAATATTATCCTCTCTGAAAAAAGTTGGGACCACTTACCAATCAACTTAAGAAGGGAGTGAGAACACAAGGCCAATGAGAGTTATTTTAGTAGTCCATTAATGACCAAGCAGAAAATGGACTAAAGCTTTGGACTAAATATAAAGTTCTGCAGGAAAGTATGCCTAATTCTATGATGGGCATGATAAACACGTTCACAAATGTGTGCTTGTTTAGTTTGCACTTTTAAATATATTCTCCAAACCCTTCCATCTTCAGGTTAAACTGCATGATACTGTTAGGACTCTTTGTTTAGAATATTTTCACCCTGCCTTTCTCCTTAAGAAAGACCAAAGGCAGCTTCCATCATTTAAAGGACAATATATAAAAGCTAAAAACAGCAAGTGTGAAAATGTTTTAAAAAGAATTAATCAAGCATCACATTTGAAATAGCAAATAAAATCAATACCAAAAACACATTTGAAAGCAACAGAGCTAGAGATGGGCACGAAACAAACTTTTTTCATTTCCGTTATTTGTTATTCATTTCATTACGTAACAAAATGAATAACGAACATTGTGATGAAATTGGAACAAACCAAACAGAACCACGAAAATTAGGTTCGTTACGTTTCATTTTTTGTTAATGGTGATGCGCAATGAAATGAGCTGTTTTAAATGTTAAAAAATGCCCTGGACATCTATAAAAACGCAGCAATAATTATTTATACTGTCTGATAATATCTACCGGGGGAGGGGTCCTTAAAACGTTTGTTTTTGTCTTCTCCCATCGTGATGTATTTTTATTTTCCCTTTAAGGATGACACAATGGATGTCGCCAGCCACAAAATGGAGGCAAGCCATGTGATGGAATCATGTAAATTCTTGGACAACTTCAACCAATAGCATGCCCTGGTTGCAAACTGGGCAGGTCTGGCAGCCACAGAGGGCATAAGCTACCTAAACGACCGCATCTCCCTCTATGAGCCTGTGAAATTTGAACGAGGGACTCTGGTCACTTTCCACATAACTACTGAATTATGGGTCATTTTATGTGTACAGTGGTACCTCAACTTATGAATTTAATCCATTCTGAATGTATGCTCTTAAGTCGAACTACTCTTAAGTCGGGGAACCTATTTAAAAAAATTGAAAAAAATAAGTTAAAAAATAAAAAAAAATGAAAAAATATTTTTAAGTCAAGCAGACCATATCTAAAATTTGTAAGGCGGCCGTTAAAATGCCAACAGTTTTCCGCTCTTAAGTCGAATTGCTCTTAAGTCGAGCTGCTCTTAAGTCAGGGTACCACTGTATTTGAATGTGTGGGGGGAGAAGAAATACATATTTGGAGACATCTACATATGCTTCATTGAACTTTCAAATATTTGGAAAGACCTTGAGGCCGATCTTCATTTTTTTATTTTTGGGAGGGGAGGGAAGGGTTACAGGGAATAATACGCGTATTTGCCTTCTCGAAAGAAAACTTGGGAAAACATGACTCTAAATAAGTCATTTCTGTGGTTGTGTGGGGCCCATAAGGCAAGACTGTATGTCGATTTAATGCTGGATTTAACTCGGGAACTTGAGTAAGAAGACCTTTGCCAACTACACAGTGGAGCAAAGCAAATTGCTTTCACAAAACTCATAATGTGTCATTCATTAATATGACTCTCTCCTGGTGTCCCGTGTGGGTTGTCCTCCCACTGCAACCTACAGCTTGAGGGAAGAGGAAAGGTGCCAAACCATTATAATAGCTGAGCAATAGAAGCCGCTGTGGTCACAGGGCTAATGCCAACCCCAAAAGCATGCACCAAGTAAAGTACAGATGTTAACTTTGGCTCTATAACCCAGCATGTGGGCCTTTCAGATTAAATGAGCTGAAAAACGACAAAAATTATCATCTTCGGTCTAGCTCATGGGTATAGGTCTGAAAGAGGACGAGAAATTACAATCATTCGTCTTGATTTTCAACTTTTATTTTTTTTTTCCTTTTTGGCTGGATGATTCGTAACAGGCTACCAGAAGTGTCAACAAAGTTATGTGAAGGCATAATCACCTGATTAAATCCACTGACAGTTGCTAATAGGTACATGAGATGTATTGGAATGAGTCACTGCAATTTGTTACGAAGACATAAAAACTTAATTTTTGTGGAATCCTCTAGGACAGCATGAATAAATAAGAGAATGACTAGAGGTGGGGCTGTGTTTTTTTTTGCTCTATGACTTTTTCTGAGAAGAATTTATGATTCAGAGACCTGCACAGCTTATGTTGTCTTAATTACTATATGTTCCCACATTCCCCTCAGTTATCGAGGGAGAGTGTAAAAAAAAAAAAGAGAGAGGAAAGATTGTATTTCCTTCCTAACCAAGTGGTTTAAGGTTATAAAATCAGTGTGATGGGACATAGAAATGAATCAGTCCTTTCAGATTTTAATGAGTACTCAGATCCTTAAAGCAAGCAGCTCTCTCTCCCTCTCTGCTGTTGACTCCGATGCAAGCAGGTGCCAACTTTCCCAATCCACAAAAAGCAGATCCATGGAAATGAGCAACTGCCGGAATAATGAATTGGCACCGCGTTGAATTTTTGAAAGCAGCCAAGATCTGCAGCCCTTCAGTTCTCGAGGAATGGCCTGCTTTAAAAAATATATGAGTTACCAATCAAGGTATTATGGAATTTTGACATTATGGAATCAACTCTCTAGCGAGATCCGCCTTGCAGGGTCCCTACCTGCCTTTAAGGAATCAGTTAAAATGCTACTTTTTAGAGAGGCGTTTGGCGACCACCAATAGTTTTTTTTGGGGGGTGGAGGGGGGGAACCAGTAAATCAAGACTGCCTGCTGGTTTCATTATTAATATATTTTATTTTTATGTTCATTGTTGTTTTGAGTATTTATTATCGTGTTTGCATTGTCCCATTTGGTGATTTTTCCCTTTATTTTTATTCTTATTGTATTGTTGTAAACTACCCAGAGTTCTGGTTAGAAAATGGGTGATAGATAAATAGATAAATAAATAAATAAATAAATAAATAAATAAATAAATAAATAAATAAATAAGGACTTTAGTATGTCGGCCTCAAATGTGGGGATCTTTGGATCAGTTTCTTCTGGAACTTGAGGTTCCTGGATATGGTTTTAGGTTCTTTTTCATATACTCAAGAACACGTTATAATTATTGGCGGCCTCCGTTGTCTGGAGTAGCTTCCAGGCAAGTGGTGGCAAAATGCCCATGAGACTTTCATCCTTGAACTCATTGACCAAGGTTCCATCACATCTCCTTGATGTATTTCACTCTCAACCACCAATTTAGTTCTTAATACACAGAATATTTTTACAATGCCCGGTGGGTGGGTGGGATCAGGGGAGCCTTCCTAGATGTATTCAAATTTTCCCACCGACTCCAATTAATCTATCAAGAAATATTTGTTTGCTTTTTGACGCTTTGGCTCTGGGTCAGACCACCTATTCAGCCTAGAGAAATATTCCTGACTTCCTGTAGTAGAGAAATGCTGGAGAAACAACTCAAGAAAGAATGGCAGAGAGAGAGAAAGTTCCTACAGTTCATGTGGGGGGTTGTTACACCCAGACCAAAGTATCACTTCATAAGCACTGCCCTCCATTTTGGCACATTGGCCTCATTCAGATTTACATTTCCCAAATTCATAAACCATGAACTTTTGACAGTTGGAATAAATATTAGAGCCATAAGCTCCTTTCTGATTATATCCCCTTCAATTTAAGCACAGAGATCATGATTGGTTTGAAACAGAGTTCCCCATTATATTCAGGACAGGAAGCTCTTCTTGAATGGCAAGAAGAAACTAGTCAGGAACACTTTCTCGCATCTTGAACAACAAGTTCAAGCCAGGAATGAACTGAGCTACTTTCCAAGAATATTCATTTGCTTACTCTGCTATGGTATGTCCCATCCTGATCTGAAAAGCCAAGAGGGTGATGGGATTTTAAGTGGAATATGGAATTTACCACAGCAAGGTATTAAACAGCAGGTGCTGCATTGAATCGTATTTTAGTGTTCATGTATATATCTTAACATGGATGAGCATTAGAGGCAAAATTTATCCATCTACCTACTTAAATATTTAACTTTTGGGAATTCCAAAGAGGGAGACAGATTCTGAAGAAAGACAATGGGTATTTGTACACGACCCCTAAACTCCACTGCAAATGGCTGCCAGCTCCGGAGCTTACAATTGTTTCCCTACCAGCTCTGGAGTTTGCAGGAAATTAAGTGCGACCACGCCCACCTAAGCGCGTCCCAGTGCACTTTTCATGTACCTGCTCTCGGAGGGTGAAAATCCCCAGATCCGGATGTAATCTGGTGAGTGCGGGCTCTCCTCGCTTCTGTTTGTTTTGTTTTTTTGCCTCCCGCCCCTTTAAGAGAAGGAATCGGGGGGACGACGGGGCGGCTTCGGAGGTGAGCCTGCATTTTTTCCTCTCTTTTTTTCTCACTCCCCTCACGCAGACAGGATCAAGGAAGTGTGGGGGGGGGACACAGGAAGAGCAACGAACCCCCAAGATCTCTGGTCCGAATTTAAGTGGCCAGCGGATCTTAGGGGTCATGTGAAAAGTCCCAATGATGACAACTAGACATGGGCACGACTCAGCGAAATCCTCGTCTCCGTTCTCGTTCTTCGTTCTCGTTACAGAACGAGGAACGAGAATGACAATTACTCTGCTCCAGCTCGAACCCGACCCGGTAAAGATAAATTGGGTCTGATTTGCCGTTGTCGTTCATGGCATCGCGGCGATTGCGTGATGCCAAGCAGCACAGAAAAAAAGTTTTAAAAAATAAAAAACCCCGAATTCCCGGCCATAAAAGCAGGCGAAAATATGCCTGCCTCAGTGAGGGCACCTACCGAGGGCTGGTTTCTGGGGGGGTCCCCGGCCTCCCCCCTCTCCTGTCCTGGGCTGCTGGTACCAGGCTGGCGGGGGCATCATCGTCTCCCTTTGCCATGCAGTGGGGGGATCCAAAATGGCGACCGCAATATTTATTTTTAAATTGTGGTCCAAAAACCCACCAAAGCACCACAGAAACATTTCAAAATTAGGTATTTTAAATGCCTGATTTTTTATAGTAGCAGCAGTGGGTTTTTCTTGCAACAAAACGTCTCCATTGATTTTATTTTATTTTATTTTATTTTTATTTTTTTACACCTGCGCACGCGCAATGATGGACTGGCCATGGGATTGGACCATGCAAAGTTTTGGAGCCATTCCACCAATCGCATGGCCAGGTTTTGCTGAGACTTCTGGATGTGCCAGAGAGGGCATAAAAAGCCCACCAACCCTAAGCCTAAGCCTAAGCCTAACCCTAACCCATACGCCAGTACGCTGTCTTCTTAGTGGGTCAGAGGCACCCAGAGGTGCAGCCCACTAACCCACCCCGCCCTACCCTTAACCGTTACCCTAAGCCTAGCCCTTACCCTAACCCTAACCCTAAGCCAGATTCATACGCAAGTACACTTCCCTTCTTAGTGGGTCAGAGCGGTGCATCGAAAGGTGCCTCCAACTCCGGACCCACTCCCTCCCTTGTAACCTGTACGCCAGTACGCCAGTATGCTTTCCTTCTTAGTGAGTCAGAGTCAGCGCCGAGAGAGGTGCCTCTGACACGCTAACCCCCAACCCTAATATGGCTAATGGCTAATTGGCTATAATGTTCTTAGTGAGACAGCGAAGTGCCGATGAGGTTTCCTGTCACACTAACAACAACCCAATATAATTGGCAGCGGCTACGCGTTATGCTTCGCTTCCCTTCTGGGTCAACTCAGAGGGAGGCACCCAGAGAGGTGCCTCCCAGAGCCCACCCCTCCCCCTAAACCACTGTACAAACGACAGTCGACAAACGGAACGACAAATTTTTGAAAATTTTCGCGAAGAACGGAAACGACCCGAAACGGGCCCTTCCCGACAAACGACAACTCGAAACGTAATTTTTTCTGGTCGTGCCCATCTCTAATGACAACTCCCACTAACAATTTTTTGCCAAAACATCCCCTATAAGGGCCAAACTTTGCACCAGACAGGGACATTGATTTGCTAGAAATATGAAATCAAGAATAGACCTTGCTCCTTGAACATGTTGGCTGTTAGAACATCCGGAAAATTACATTCCACAATGGTCACATAAATATCACTCTAGTCTGCTGTGTCAGCACTGTGTGCTCTCAGACCTAGGCTGCTGATCGTATTCTTTGATGACCCAACAGTTATAATATAGTCTAGCAATCACGAGACAACAGCAGATGAAGGCCGTAGAATAACTGCTAGATGGGGCAAGGAACAAGCCAAGGGACAACTAAAGACATGAAAACATATTCAAGCTCTGGATATGTTCAACCAACACTCCAGTGGAAGAGGAAGCCCTTCTATATTATTTATTGAGGAAGAAGAACCAATAGCAAGCATGAGTAGGGCGAGTTGATGAGCACCTACTTCTTAAATAGCATGCAGCTACTTTCTGCAATACTGGTGAAAAATAAGAGCAAAGGTTTTTTTAAAATGCACCATTACTCTAGTGTAAATGAATCTGAAATACATGGCAAGCTTTGCTGCTGTAGATTCAAAATTAGTTTATTAAGAAAATAAAATTACAAATCTGAATTTACAAACATGGATTTATTAGTTTCTGCTCAAATCAAAACAGGTTCCAAGATTAGGAAACAGTCTCTAGAATTAGAAAGGCTCATTGTTTCTTCTTCTTCTTCTTCTTCTTCTTCTTCTTCTTCTTCTTCTTCTT
>JAHTLZ010000237.1:26277676-26302429 GCA_023846285.1 Phrynocephalus versicolor | reverse complement strand
TATGTATGTATGTATGTATGTATGTATGTATGTATGTATGTATGTATTTATTTATTTATTTATTTATTTATTTATTTATTTAACTCTGACAACAGGAAACCTCTACATATTTTTGCCTATTACATAATGTGCCGTAATAATGGGCACTGTTTAAATATTCTATTTGTGCAGCTATAATTAGCCGTTATCAGTTAAGCACAGGGGCAAAAGGGGAGGACTTCCATTGCCAGTGGACTACAGGTCTTCCACAAGTTTTCAAAAAGGCTGAATAGGAAAGATAATTGGTCTCTTCCCCCTACTCTCTCTCTCTCTCTCTCTCTCTCTCTCTCCCACACACACATACACACCACATTGCATTATTAATCTTGCTTCCAGTGTAACAGGAGATTACAACCAAGATGGTAGCATGTTTAAAGCTTTCATCCTCCATTTGGCTGTGATCCACTGGCCTTAGGAGGGGAGATAAGTATTTACATTTCTTATCAGTCACCAGATGGCTTTTAAAACTAGAGGCTGTCTGGTAGGACTTACGTTAATGAACAGAAGTGCTTTTTATGAAGTACTGGTATGTATAGGCAGGGATGCAGCTCTGGTTATTCAAGAGAGTGTAAGAGAATATATCTCAACCAGTATTTAAACAACTTAATCTAGTCACAGCAGCAACATTTATGGTGCATTTTTTCCACAAAACAGTGTGCCTTTTCTGAATAAAAATGGATTTAAGGGCACAATTTTAAAAAGCTTTTTTGGAATTATGCAGGGTTCAAGTTTAAAGAGAAGTTGAGTGTTTTTTTTTCTGTGAATATTGCTACGGGATTTTATTACTGGAAAATGTTTTTGAAAAGAGTCTGAGCCAACAGTATATTACGGCTCCCTTTCACATAAGGGAAAAAAGCATGACTGCAGTTTTCTGTAATCACCACATAGATGAACTATGCCTGTTTCTGGGAGACAGTGTGACACACAAGCTAATGGTAAAGGCCATAAATCTGCAAAAAAAAAAAAAATCTCATTTTGGAGAAATAATAAGCCTTACTCAGGCCGTTTCAAAGACAACCAAATCTTAGCAACAACCAGTGCCATACCGAAAGCCATAAGAGGGTCTAAAAGGGGGCAAGACAAGATTTTTAAAAACACACAACAGAAACTGTTTCTGGATCAGCTCTCTTTTTATATACAGTGCTGCTGAAATTTGTTAAGACCATATTTTAGTCATACTGAGGCAGGCACGGTCTGACTTTATGAACGTTGGCATCAGCCCAGCAAACGCTCAAGATCTGATGCGTCTCGGATCCGTTGGTTTGCTCACTCCGGAGCAAGATGTAGGTGGAGGCACTGCAAGGGGGAGAAAAAGGGGGGGGAGAGAGAGAGAACATACAGAGAAAATAAGAAAAGTTAATCTCCTGTAAAGCCCTGAGATGTGTTTCTGATAGAAAAATTGCATTTTATAGATAGCCCATCATTTGGGAGGGGGGGAAATGGACTCATTAAGGATGAGTTCTGTACAACTGTCACAACTGGAACTTTCCACACCTCCTCTAATTTGTAAATTAACTTGTTTTTTTTTAATTTAAAAGTTTTATTAGTTTTAAGAGAAAATGGGATGGGGGAAACGAGGAAAGCGATAGAAAATAAAACATAAGGAATTACATTAAATCTATCAAGTCAAAGTCAAAGATTATACATATCAAGATCTAATAACATATCAGTTAACTAGTAAATTTACTACTTGCCGTCTTCTTTTGGTGGTCTCTTCATAGTATCCTTTCAGATATCTGGAAAGTCTGTCGATTTCTATACATTCTCTTATCTTTTCACAGAACTTTCTCTCTGTAGGCGCTTCTGGTTGTTTCCAAAATTGCGCATACAAAATCCTTGCTGCAACAATTACATGGTGTAATACATACTTTTGATTATGAGAAATATTCATATCAACTATATTCAATAAAAAGAGTTCTGGTCTAAACCCTAATTTAATCTTCAGTGATCTCTGTATAAATAGCTTTACAATTCTCCAATATATATTTACTAGAGATGGGCACGACTAGGAAATTTTTTTTTCCGAGTTGTCGTTTTTCGGGGCAGGTCCGTTTCGGCTCGTTTCTGTTTTTCACGAAAATTTGCAAAAAATTGTCGTTTCGTTTTTTGTTTTTTGTTTGTCGTTTCTTCCGCGATTTTGCGCAATTTGACATCCCTCCTGACCGAGACTCCCAGTTGCGGCACTCGGTGTTTTTGCGGGGGCGGGGAGGTGCGGGCGCAGGGCGGGCGGCGGTGGCGGGGGTTCATGGGTGGGCGGTGGCAGCGGCAGGGGGGAGGCGCGGGCGGGCGGTGCACGGGCGGGTGGGCAGGCAGGCAGTGCGCGGGCGCGGGTCCCGCAAATGACGCAGAGCAGGCGGAAAACAGTTTAAACTGGCCTGGGTGATGGACTTGCTGCACAACAAGACTAGTGCATCCTATAACAAACAAAGTGGGGCAGAAAGAATGCATTTCTTTTTTTTTTCTCTTGGTCTGCTGCTCTGCTGTGCTGATGCTGAACCGGCCAGCCACCCTACTTGGTCTGGCTGCCGTGCCTGCTGTTATACTTTTTTGTTGTTGTTTGGTTTTGAATCCATCTCATCTCCCCTCCACCTTTCTCAGAGGCAGCAGGAGAAACAGACATTCCGTTCCTCCCCAAATCTGGATGAGGGTCTACTCTACTCCTCTCAAATTGGCCCCCCATCTCCAAGGTCCTTCTGGCTTCACACACCAGTGTAAAGACAAGCAATTAAGCCAAAGCCAATGCAACCCTGCTGGTCATTTAGCGGTTAGAATCTGATATTAGGGTTGGGTAGGTAGGGTTATAGGAAGGAATAATAGTTTAGGTAGGGAATGGGATAGTGGGCTCTGGGTTGCTCTGACTTAAGTTTTACAGCCCATATGGTAGTATATAAATAATATATATTTTCAAAATAAATCCGCAGCACCTACCCTACCCTCCCGCTCCCATTCAAAACTTCCCTCCCCCTTGAAGCAAATATAAGCAAATAAAAAAAGGAAATCCTCCTCCAAAATGCAGGAATAAAAAAAAATAAACTCTGTGTTGCTATTCCCCACAGGGAATGAAAGAAATTATTATTTTTTCCTAGAAATTCAATTGAATCAAATAATCAATTCCCTCCCTGCCTTCCGCGAAATCGAAACTAGACTGAACGCAGCAATCCAGCCCTGACCACCACCCTCCACAAGATCCAAGCCCAGACTGCGACTGACTGGGAGTGCCTCGCCTTTTTATGCCCTCTTGCACATCCAGAAGTGTCAGTCAAAACCTGGCCATGCGATTGGTAGAATGGGTCCCAAAATTTGCATAGTCCCATCCCATGGCCAGCCCATCATTGCGCAGGTGTAAAAAAATAAATTAAGAAAAAAATAAAATAAAATCAACGGAGACGTATTTTTGCAAGACAAACCCACTGCTGCTACTGAAAAAATTCAAGCATTTAAAATAGCTAATTTTCGCATGTTTCTGTGGTGCTTTGGTGGGTTTTTGGACCACGATTTCAAAAAAAAAATTGCGGTCACCATTTTGGATCCCCCTGCCAGCACCGCATGGCAAATGGAGGCGGCAGACGAGAGGATGCCCCCCCCAGCCTGGTACCGCAGCAGCGCAGCAGTAGCCAAGGAGAGGGGGGAGGCCAGGGAACCCCCCCCAATAAACCACTCCTCTGATCCTGGTAGGTGCCCTCAGACAGTTTTCGCCTGCTTTTTTGGCCGGGAATCGGGTTTTTTTAAAACTTTTAAAAACTTTTTTTCTGTGCCGCTTGGCATCGCGCGATCGCCGCGATGCCAGGAACGACAACAACAAATCAGACCCAATTATTCGTTCGTCGGTTCGAGTTTGAGTTCTGGCAGAGTAATTCCCGTTACCATTTCCGTTCCGTAACGGAAACGAGTAACGGAAACGGAAACGGGAATTCCGCTAAGTCGTGCCCATGTCTAATATTTACCTCTTTACAAGTCCACCACATATGATAAAAAATACCACTATCATGTTTACATTTCCAGTATCTTGAGGAATAGTTATACATTTTAGATAAACGATGAGGGGAGAGATGCCATCTATAGAACATCTTATAGCAATTTTCTTTAAAAGCTATAGACCTAAACAGCTTTACAGTGTTCCACAAATAATCCCATTTATCCAAGTGCAATGAGTCATCAAAGTTCTCTACCCATCTTATCATGCAATCTTTTACCAGTATTTCATTTGATTTCTCATTTAACAGTACATTATAAAATTTACTGAGAACCTTTTTGTCACCAGAATATAACGTTTTATCAAATATAGTATCATTGGTCATGAAGCCACCCTCTTTAGTAAGATTTTTTAAATGTGAATATATTTGTTGGTAGTTCCACCATTCTATCTTGCAACCTTCGGATAACATTTGTTTAAGTGGTTTCAAAGAATAATCAGCATTTAAGAGTTGTTTATAAGTTAGAAATTTGGATGTTACATTTGTAAAAGGTCCTGATATCGCTTCCAGCGGCGATAACCATCTTGGAACTTTAGTGTAGAACTGGTTTTTTATAGGTAACCATATTTTTATTAAAGCATTTCTTATCCAATGTTTTTTTAAAAGTGTAGGAAGGTTGCCCTTAAACCATAAATAATGATGCCAACCCTTATCTAGATCATAACCTTCAAGGCATACTATTCTATCGTTTGTCATCAAAATCCAATCCTTTATCCCAGTCATAGCTGCTGCTTTGTAATACAACAACAAATTGAGTAAAGCAAAATCACCAGCTTTAGTTTTATCTTGTAAATATACATTCTTAATCCTAGCTTTCTTCTTTTGCCATATAAATACACGTATATATTTTTCTAAGACAGAAAGAATCTTAAAATTAGGTAAAATAGGTAAACATTGGGTATTTGTACACGACCCCTAAACTCCGCCACAAATGGCTCCCAGCTCCGGAGCTTAAAATTGTTTCACCACCAGCTCCGGAGTTTACAGAAAATTAAGTGCGACCACGCCCACCTAAGCGCGTCCCAGCGCACTTTTCAGGTACCTGCTCTTGGAGGGTGAAAAATCCCAGATCCGAATGTAACCTAGAGTGCCGGGCTCTTCTCGCTTCTGTTTGTTGTTGTTTTTGCCTCCCGTCCCTTTAAGAGAAGGAATCAGGATGACGACGGGGCTCGGGGCGGCTTGGACCGGCAGAAGGAGGTGAGCCTGCATTCTTTTGTCCCTTTTTTTCTCCCTCCCCTCATGCAGACAGGAGCAAGGAAGTGCGGAGGGGTGGGGATGCAGGAAGAGCAACGAACCCCCATCTCTGGTCCGAATTTAAGTGGCCAGCGGATCTTAGGGGTCGTGTGAAAAGGACCATTGAAACACAAATAGCAATTTAGGCAATACAGTCATTTTGATAGCAGCAATTCTACCCATTAGAGATAACTGGAGTCTCAACCAAATTTTCAGATCCACCTTGATGCTATGAAAATCAAGAACAGATTTGCATCATGGCAGACAAATTGCAGACCTCAGATGATCTCATATGGCCCTTGACCTAATGGTGGAAGTCCAATGCAAGTGATCAGTTCAGTTATCTCTGCATGATTCATCTCTCTCTCTCACTCTACAAGGGAAAGAGCATGAAACGGGTGTGGGCACAGAGAGAGAAAGTGAGAAAGAGGAGAATGGATGGTCTCACCCACTTGTGGTTCTCGTCTTGTCTGTCCCTAGTTTCACCTGAACCCATGCAAGGACTGGGGGATTATCAATGGGGAAAGGCAACTCTTGATAGGAGATGATGAGTTGTCCACCTCTGCCTCGCCATAAGATTTAGATACAGCAGAGCATGAAACGGAGTGTGATCTAACAGGGCTTAGGGAGCATTGCAACTTTTTAGTTTCCAGAAATACCTGGTGCTCGTACATGTGTGACAAAGGAAGAATGTGTGTGCTTAGAAAAAGTGGGATGATAAAATACATGAACAAAATGGTCTCCAAGCTACTCAAGTATAAATTAAATAAAAGAAACACTAAACATTTGGGAGGAGTTTCATCCACCCAACTACAAAAAGCAAGAGGGACCAACCATCGCCCCAATCACAAAGGCAAAGCTACCATAAAATCTATTCCATGTATCATCCTCTTTCCTGCAGGAAACACTACACTACGCTTCACACAAAGGATGCGTACATACACACATTGCTCATTAAAAAGGGAGTGGGGGAGAATAAAGTCACACTCCCTCAATGCACTGAACAGACATAAAGCAGAACTTCCTGTTCTTGGCAGATGATTTCACCTCTTGCTTCTCTCAGTTAAGTTCTGCTAAGAGTATCTTCTTATCTACCACGGGAACAACTCTCAACTTTGCCCTGTTTTGCTTCATTATATTCAATTTTTTTTTCAGGTAGACGGTGAGGCCAGGCTAGGAGATAATTCCACTGGATTACAATGCCCCAAGAAGCAGAAAGGAAGACTCAGTATCCATGTCCTCTGGAACAAATACGTCATGTTAAGTCAATCTCCTTGAGTTTCATTGGCAAGCCGTTCCACTGTCTTCAACTGCCTAGCCACCGTTTCCTCTTCCCAGATCACCTGAAATGTTATAACTTACTGGTGGCTTGCGGTCTGTGCAGGCCACCTTTCTCCCCCTGCCCTCTTGGTCAGACCACAGACCATTGCTGTTATCATTCTACTGAGGGGAGATAATAGCACCACTTGCCGTCATGCCCACGATTCCTTGAGGAGAGCCATCACACTATAAAACATTTTTCAGCATTCTTGTGGGCACTCAATCCTCTGGTACAACAGATAGATGACTTTGAAAGACAACTGTGTGTCGAAAGCCGTACCTGTTTAGCATCAATGCTTAAGCAGCTCCTAATGAAGAGTGCCAGGAAAGAAATCCAAGGCCCAATGCATTGTGTTATCCATGTACATAAATGCCAGAAGAAACCTAAGCATATAGTTTAAGTGACTTCACGCAAACCTTCACCTGAGCAAAGGGGGGGGGGAGTGCTGGTAAGATTCCTGTCCCACAATGACAACTAGAGCTCCCAGTGAGGTCATCCGGCTTCCCCTCCTCTCCCTCCCCATCACACCACTCTCCTGTTTTCCTTATATGATACTGATTTGTAACATTTTGGCGACCCACTGACTGCTTTTCTTTTGTTCTTTGGCTCATCAGAATAGACCACTTCATTTTATTGCTGCTCGATCCAGTTCAGAGCTGACTTGGACCAATCAAATCTTCTTCAGATCTGATCTGAATGAGTCCAGTTTTGAGCTTTGTATTCAAATGTCCAGAGTTACGGATAAGAACTGTGGCACGACAGGTGCTGCACTGCCCCCACTCACCAGACTCTGTCTGCACCACTCACCGGACTCTGCACAGTGTGGAGCTTTGTCCCTGTCCTTGTTGCTGCAGTCTGGTAAGGAGCCCGTCTGACCTTTCCCTGCCTTCCTGTGCAGTCAACCTCTTTGGTGAACAGATGGGGTGAGGAGGCACCCTGCTCAGCATATCTAGTAGGCGGGCAAAGGCGGGCTACTAGGCTTCTTCCTGGATTGTCGTGGTGGTGGTGATGATGGTGGTGATGATGACGATGACGAAGAAGAAGAAGAAGAAAGAAGAAAGAAGATAATTAAGATGAAGATGAAGATGAAGATTATGGCATCACCATCCATGTAATGGCAGGGAACCCCATTCTACAACAAAGCAGCTCCTGATATCCCTTCTCTTCAGATAACAGCTCAACGTTGCTGAACATCTGGGTCCAAGTCACAGATAAAGGGACAATCCAGGCATACACATTGCCTAGCGATGTGAGCAGGGCAGACTTCTGTCTACCCATGCAGGCCTTTGGGAGGATGGGGTACCTGACGGCATAAGGCAGGATACACAGATAATACACTGGAGTAAAACATGCTAAACTGCATTGCCTTGGGGCCCTTAACATGTGTACCAACCTCCACCTTCATTCCACACACACCCCCAAAGGGAGCTACCTAAACTAGAATATTAAGTTATGTAAAACATCTTAAATATTGGGGGCAATGGCAACATATACTCCAAGGGTGTTCCAGAGAATCTGGAACAAGGTGAAAGGACACATCAAGACACATTTCCTGCCATTTTTTCTGGGATGTTGAAGCCTGATACATCTGCCACCCCATTTTTACTAAAGAAGAAGAAGATGGAAGGAAGGAAGGGAGGGAGGAAGGAAGGAAGGAAATAAGTCTTGTTTTAAATCTTACAGGTTTGATGATTCATGGGAGGAGAGAACATATGCAATTCTTAGCAGTGAGCAGAGAGAAATTCATGCAAAGCTGGCACATAATCAGCTCATGGCAAATCTGAGCCATTACATGTCTTTGAGCTGCCTTCCAAATGCATAGATTCTGAATATACAGCTTGGAGACGAGTACATTTCTCCAGCTGCACATTCCTAGCTTCTGCAACGTGTTCTGGACAATTGTTAACAGTTTGCTTCACACTGAGAATTGTTCTACAGCCTATCATCATGTTTTTCAGTTCCTTTAAAAAAGAAAAGAAAAAAGAAAAAGCTTCAGTACGGAAAAGATTGCTTGGGATGTTTGCCAATTGAGTGTCAAGAGTCTTTTTCTTATTTGACAACGGTCTTGAAATGGAAGGTAAAAACAGAAATGGGAGAAAGAAAGAAAGAAAGAAAGAAAGAAAGAAAGAAAGAAAGAAAGAAAGAAAGAAAGAAAGAAAGAAAGAAAGAAAAAGAAAACATGCAGCACAAAGTTATTGTGAGGGTAAGCCATATTTTTCCTTTTATACTATGCTCCAGTCGAGCATAATCGACCAAGAAAGTTCTTGCCAAAATGAACAAGATCTGCAGATAACCATGTCATGCAAAGAATGCTTGAGAAATACTGTACTCCATATTGAAATTCCTGCCTGAAATCATGTGATCTTCATTATTTGGGCTGATATGCAAAACCTGAACTCAGCTATTCATTATGTTTCAACTTTGCATAAATTGTAATTCTGTTCTTGCCCATATAGACGTACTGAAAAAAAGGCATGGAACTATGAAAATGGTTAATTAAATATTATGGGCAGGATCATGTTGCAGGAATGCGGACTGGAAGAGCAATTGTGTCAGCAGACTCCTCACAACGCGCAGGCTGTATGGCAGGCTCTGTATCAAATGCCCTGTCCCGCAACAGTTATGAGAGCGGACTCACAACCAATCACATATGGCAGCCTGCTAAAGGAGAAAAATGTTCCATGCATGACTGTTATGTATGTTTTTTGCCTCATATGCCTCTAGCTGCTGTTTTTAACAAGCCTCATAGCTCAGTGGTTACATTGCACTACTGCAGTCAAGACTCTGCTCACAAATAAGTTCAATAGCAACAGGCTCAGGTAACCAGCTCAAGGTTGACCCAGGTTTCCATCCTTCCAATGTCAGTAAAATGAATGCACAGCTTTAAACTCTGGTTAGTGGTATATAAGCAGCACACTTTGCTGTTTTAATATGGAAGTGGAATGAAAGTGAATTATGGGGGCGGGGAAAACAGGCAAAAGCAATTAGATTAAAGCAGATCTGTTCATTCTCCTTCTCTTGACTGGCTCCCATTTGGTTGCATGCCTAGGAAATTATTAGTTTCACTGACTAGTCCAGTGGTGGTGAAACTTCAGCACTCCAGATGTTTTGGACCACAACTCCCACAGTCCTTTGTCATTGGCAATCTAGGCTCAGAATTCTGGGAGTTGTGGTCTAAAATATCTGGAGTGCTGAAGGTTCGCCACCAGTCCTTGACTGAACAAAGTTGCCAGCAGTCTTTCTCTTTCTTTCTTTCTTTCTTTCTTTCTTTCTTTCATCCGAGTTGTGTTGTGATGTAGTGTAGTTATCTTGTGTAGTTATAGAAGGAGTACATGCAAAGTTAGGTTGTACCCCTATAAAAACACAATTTTTGTCTCAGTCTTCAACTGCAGCCCTACTTTTGCACTTTCTTTCTTTATCTTAAGTAGCCTCCTGCCAGTAGTATAGTGTCATCTGCACATGTTAAATGATCCATGTTTCTTCCACCATCTTTCACGCCTCCATCATCTTAATGGAATCCAGCTTTCAATGCATTTTGTTTTAGATACAGACTGAAGAGAGAGGGAGACAATGCATGCCCTTGTCTGACATCTTTGCCTATGAGAAACCATTCTGTTTTTCCATATTTTCTCTGGACAGTACGAGTCCAGAACAGTCAGTTGTGTAGGCTACAGCAAAGCAGTGAGCAACCATTTCTTTTAGCCCATTCCACAGCTTCTCGTGATCCATGCAGCAAAGGCTTTGCTACAGCCTATATAGCACAGACTGGCTTTCTTCTTTGGTGTGTTCCAGTGACCAAAATGTGTCTGCAATATGGTCTTTCCTGCCTCTCTCTTTTCAGGATCCATCTTGAACATTAGGCATACCTTTGTCTACAGATAGTCAAAATCTTTGCTGCAACACCTTAAGCATCACTTTTAAATTGGGATGATCAATGTTTGGGCATCAAACAACACAGTGTTTTACAGATCTATGCAGGAAAAAGGTCACCTTTTTTTTTTTTTTTTTAGCTTGAAAAGGCATTTCTTAATGGACTGCTCAAGCCCAACAGAGCCTGGTCCTGCAAATAACAAAATCACCAAAGCTGAGAAGAGTGTTTAGAATGGGGAAATTAAAGGTAGTGGGGGTGGAGGAGACTGCAAGGAGGATTTATTAATTTTATTTATTTGGGGGTCTAAAAAGTAGGGGGTGTCTAATAAAAGGCATCCCCTTATAGATGGAAAAATATGGTACAGTATATACAATTTATGGAATGTGTTAACCTTTCAAAGCCAACTTGGATTTGTTTTCATGTGAAGTGTGGAGTTGCCATAACCATTCCACTGTTTCTGGATGTTAGAGTTGTCCTCCCTATGCCTCAAGATGGCATTTAAACAGAATTATTTGGCCTTCAGGCCCAGCCCTACCATGAGGCAAAGGAAACCGACTGCCTCAGGCAGATGGGATGACAGAGGAATAACTGAGGCAGCCTCCCTTCCACTGGTCACCCTGTGCCACTGCCATTTATCTCTCTTGGAGGACAGAACTGTGTAAATCTTGCATCCTGTCATGAACCCAGACATTATCCCGCTGCACATGAGCCTGCACAATGTGAAGAAAATGGCAGCCCCTTCCATTGCATCCAGAGAAGTCTACCAGACAACGAGCTGAACCTTCCTTCAACAGTGACCAGTAGATTGTTTCCCACACCAAAGAGGAGGGCAGCAGTTTGTTCACAGTAGGAGAACGACACTCTTTTGCCTTGAATAGCCGTGCTTCATACAGCCACCCCTAGCTAAGTGGGAGAAGAAAGTCTGATTGTGGTGAAGACAGAGGAAGGAAGGTTGGATGATACCTATGGAATTTACATTTTTAAATGACCATCATTCAAGCAATCCCTGTGAGTGTCAAAATAATGAAAATTATTATATTTTAGGAGATTGCTCCACTCACATCCCACACCAATGAGTTACATTTCTTGAAACAGTGAAGAAGACTCTTGCATGCTGAATGCACATTAAAAGTAAAGCAAAGCAAAAGCAAAGTGTTCTGCTTATATACCGCCCCATAACACTTCAAGTAGTCTCTAGACAACTTACAGTTTAATTACAGTATGCAGGCTACACACTGCCCACCCCCAGCAAGCTGGGTACTCATTTTACCGACCTCGGAAGGATGGAAGGCTGAGTCAACCATGCACCTGCTACCTGGGATTGAACCCCAGGTCGTGAGCACAGTTTTACCTGCAGTACAGACATTTAACCACTGCGCCACAGGGCTCAGTATTCCTGTAAGCAGCCACTATGTACAAAGCAAGAAAATTAACGTGTATACAAATGCCTGCCTGCATGTGCCTATGTTTTAAATTTAGCATTCATTCTTCCGTAATATAGGGTCTGGATGTAGTTGTTACTTTATTTAACTGAATTCTGCTGAGGAGGTCTCATTATTATCTCTTTTTGGCTGCAAAGACAAAACGCTATTCAACAATACATAATTCTGAATCTTTACTTAACTAATTTGTCACAAGTTGTTATGCACATTTATAGGGTAACTATCCCTTTAGAAATATTTCAATAGAACACATACAGCTGTTGAGACAGAAAAGACAAACATTTGCCTTGTTTTGGCATCGACTTTAATGCCATCCATTGAAATATTTGAGTGCCTTAGTGTTAGGGACAAGGTGACCTTGCTCTCTCGCAGTAATTGTTTACACGTTTCATAACAGTGAATGAAAAGTGCACGAAAGCTGCAATATATATAAAAATAAATATATCCACAGATAAGATGCATTAAAATGCATTAAAATGCATTCACTTTCATTCACCTTTGGTCCCTGACATTTTCCATGGGTGTTGTGTGAATGGACAATGTTCACAGAAGAAGGGTTTGCTGGCCTATGGCTGAGCGGCCTGGACTCCCAGCTATTCCCAATGAAAACACAAACACAGTTCTGGAAGAAAAGGACACAACTTTATTGGTTACAGCAGCAGGTGCTGAGTCAGCATTGGGATGGATCCAGTGCATCAGGAGACCTATCTGCCTCTTGATGGACCCATGCAACGGTGACTCACTGATGTTGGAGGCAATGCAGACTTACATCACTCCATGCCTCCCCACCACCTGGGGACAGCAGCGGGCCTCTGGCCCCCGAGCCAGACCAAAGCTGTCCTGGCCTCAGCTCCCGTTAGTGGAATCCCTTCACATCCTGGGGTCGCTGGACCTGCCACCTGTCTCAAGTGCCATGCCCAAACTGCCAGCAAAGTTGTGCCAAGAAAACAAGGAAACCACTCCAAAAACAACTATGTCCTGCCCTATGCTACCTAAGACTTACAATCAATTATAAGGTAAAAAGATAAATGTACCCCCCACATGCATGCTAGTCGTGTACAACTCTAGGGACAGTGCTCATCTCTGTATTCAAGCTGAAAGAGTCAGTGTTGTGCACGTCCATGGCCGCGTGGCTGGCATGGCTGCAAAGAAACACTCTTTTACCTTCCCACTTTTTACGGTGGTACCTATTGATCTATTGCATTTACATGCTTTCGAACTGCTAGGTTAGCAGGAGCTGGGGTTATCAGCGGGAGCTCGCTCCGCTGCATGGCACCAAGGATTTGAACCGCCGAGCTGCTGACTTTGCAGCCAACGGTTTTCGGAGCCTTAGTCCACTGAGCCACCAAATCCCTACAATCAACTATATACACCACTTAATGGGAGGGGAGAGGGGAAGCCATCTTGCTTGCAAATGGCCGACAAGCAATTCCAGTCCCAGATATGTTCTCAGGGGAGGTGGGCCAGAAAGGGGAAACGCCTACCTCCAGCCTGCCCACCAAGGGCAAAGTTCACTTGCTGGCCAGCCAGTGGTAGGATACCATGTCATCCCTGAACCTATCGCATCAACCTCAGAAGTCTCTCAACCATGTGGTGGCCGCCATTTTTTCCTGGGCATCTGAACCACAACTCCACCCGCAACAAGGAGTCCCAGTAGGTCAGGGACCCCTATTTCCATTTTCCCTGAATGACTATAAAGTGTCAGGTGAAGAAACAAAGGACTTGGAAAACCTGGGGACATAAATGTTGCATGTCTGAATGGTCATTCATGATGAACTCTGGTCCCCTGACATCTGTTTTTCAATACAGGGCAATTTCAACTGAACATTGTATTCTGTCAGAATCTGGACATATTTGCTACCAGGAACAAGTTACATTAAGAGAGTACATTGATGCTACATTTCAGAATTGTATTCCTATATGAATAATACTGTACTTTATTCCACTTAAGACAGTCCTTCTCAACCCTGGGTCTCCAGATGTTCTTGGACTGCAACTCCTAGAAATCCTGAAGAACACAACTAGTGGAGGAGGCTTCTGGGAGTTTTAGTCCAAGAACATCTGGCGTCCCAAGATTGGGAACCACTAATCTGAAATCATTTTAAAAGAAATTTCAAAATTATTTTTATGTGCTCTGCCATTTTCTTATCAATTCTATGGACTCAAACTCAAAAGCTACACATCATGTAACAAGTTGTTTGCTAAAGTTAAAACACCAGAAAATGTTTAAAACATAATTAGTAATAGGAATAAAATACTTTTGAAATGTAGCTTTCTATGAAGTTGTGCAACCCAAGAACAGTGTTACCGCTATTCTGCTGAAATTAGATATATGAAGTGCTTGAAACATGGTACTAGTGTTCACAAGGAAGGGCTCTGGTGTGGCCCATGTGAATACCCAGTGATCAATAAATTAGAACAACTCTAATTTGGGTTAAAAGGGTGACAGCAATCCAAGCAGGAATAAATCAGGGGCTGGGGGTGGGCACCTCACCCTAAATGTTGAGGGGGAGTATCTCTCCCCAATCAAGTACAAAGAGGTCAAGGGGTGGAGGTGCACATATAAACACAAGTTTAAATGTCATAGCCAGCATACCATACTGTAAAAATGCTTGGAAGAAGATAGAATGGAGGTAGCATTTAGAAGTCCCCTTGGTAAGCAATTTTCAGGGAGCCACAGGGAGATCTCCAGTAAAGAACTGTTTTCCAAACAGGTACCTTGTTTAAAAAGGCATTGCATACCATTAAACACTGTGTATAGTTTAAAGAAGGACCACTAAGTACTATAATCATAAATACATTATCCTGCTGATGACGGTGGTTTGCCATGATGAAGTAAGGAACAAGATTAAGAACTCTTCCAAGGGCAGTATCTTCCCGAAGTTCTTTTCTACTCCCTCCCAAACTCTTTTTGTTCCATCTGGAAACTTTGAATACTCCCCCCCCCCCCTTAATTTACACCTCCTAGAGTTTGTCGGCCATGTTGGCTTGGAACGTTTGGGAGTTACGTTCAAAAAAGCAACTTTTCCAATCTCGCATTTTATCAATCTTCCTGAGCCTCTCGAGCAGACTTTTTGGGGGAGGAAGGGGGGGAACCAAAGTGAATAAATAAATGTTAGAGAGGAGGAGGGAGGGAGGGAGGGAGAGAGAGAGATCCTCACACGCATACATCTGCTTCGAACAATGCTCTCCTTTTTTTCACGCAAATTCCCTGGGCATGAATTAGGCACATGCATGCACACATGGTATTCATCTGCTGCTCACATCACACTTCCCAATCATCCAAACGCATAGTAGCGAGGCAGGGCCCCCGCTGCTCAGCCGAGCAGCACCCAAGATCCCTGACTGGACTGTTTGAACAGCCTTCTAGCCATTAAGTAGAGTATTTGAACACAAGTAGCTGCCTTGGCTTCCCTCTCCATCTCCAGACTCCATTCCATTTTCTTTTCCCATACCAGCCTTCCAGGCACCAGCCTCCCCTTCTCGTTCAGAAATGCATTTTCAAGATGTTCCTTTGCTGCTACATTTCAGCGTGTGCAGACACAGAGAAAGACACAGCTCAATGTAAAACATTAAACTATTTTAAATAAGGGAAGTAGAAGGGCACTCTTTGCTGATAGTCTCAATATGGCTGCTTGCAATTCAGCAGTACATTGGGGGGGGGAAGGTGGGGGGAGCGGGAAGGAAAACAACTAACATTCCCGTTGCTCGAGAAACCAAGAGCTCAGAGCTTAGCATGCATAGCTCCGGTCTCTGAAGGCTACTGTGCTCAGATTTCAAACTCCAAATTTACAGACGCAGCATGAGACTGGCTGTGCCGCTCCTTAAAGCACAACCATGCAGAAAGAGACTCCACAGTGACTCCGCAGTGAAATGCTGCTATACCTTAAATTTTGGGAAACGATGACCATGAAAGTACACCATCAAGAAATGCAAGGGGGGTGGCACGCAGGTTCCCTGCTCTGGATTACAGAAGGGGTATTGTTTTGTTTTGTTTTGTTTTTGTGCAAAAGGAAAAATGGGGGATAATGTGGCACAAAAGCCCAGAGACCTACAAAGTCTTTCAGTTCTCCACAGAGGCTGAATGCATCACGCTACACGAGCCTCGCTGGGGAAAATTTAAACAAGGGGCTCTAGTCGCGTAATGTGATTTGGCAAGAGTGGTGCCTTGGAGTGCGGTTGTTGTGAGGTCTACACAAGCGAGCATGTGCGACTCCCTTGCTAGCGATACGGACTTCTTGAGCTTCTCAGGCTCTACTTTGTTAAATGTTTCGAAGCACCGCAGTTTAGGCCCTAACTGGAGATGTTACCTCGGGGTGAAGTCAAGGCAGAGTGAAACTTGAACTCATCCCGGGGAAGAGGAGTGAGGGTAGCGGCAAGGACGTCCCTTTAAATATGGCTTCTCTAAAGACGAAAGGAAGAAAAGAGAAGAGGGAAGAAAGAAAGAAAGAAAGAGGAGATGGAAGCGGGAGGAGAGAGCTGGGGTGGAAGATGTCTGCTTATGATTATAGGTTGAACTCTGAACTTTTCCTATTGTTCCAGCCAAAGACTCTTGAATGAGAACGTTTAAAGAAGTCTGTTATGCTTCTTTTAAATGGTGTACTGGAACAGACATATCTTTATATCCCCCCTGGGAAGGGGGGGAGAGACGTTACGAATTTTTAAAGAAAGGACAGCAACAAGTATTCGCAATACACAAGTACATTTGGAAACAAGCCTCCAAACACTCGTTGCCAGTCCTGGAATGTGAAAACAAAAGATCTTCCTTTCATCTCCTGGGTTTTCCTGCCTGCTGGGTAGGATGACAAGGTTGTCCTGGGAAGTCCAGGCATGCCCTCCAATTGATCTGCATTCTTTTATTTCCTATTTTTCTCTGCCGTGCAGATGATGACAGCCCCTCTCTTCTCAATCAGGTTTAATTTAACAGCATTAACTAATATCCCTTCTGCTTGAAAAAGAAGCTCCAGAACTTGCCAAGGCAAGACAGGCTTTTCCAAAGGACAGGCTTCTAATATTACTTTAAAACCAGCCAGGCTATAACACAGACTCTGTTGGGTTGGGCGTTTTTTTTTTAATACTCTTATTTTAGAAACTTTCTTCCTGCCCCTTCTTCTAGTAAAAGTGTGCTTGAATGCCCCTGACCTGTGCAAATTTAATTAAAATGGGATTTCTGGTCCACAAAGCACTTTGCCAGTGAAAAACCCATCCTGATTCCAAAGAACCACAACTGGATCCATAGTTACCAGGGAGTGCAACTGGGCATGATGGCAGCAGATTCCTATGCAAACCTATGAAATCACTAAAAAGCAAAAGGGTGGGCACTAAGCCAGCCCTAACCTTAGGTAGAGTTGCTTCAGGCTGCAGATTTAGATCAAGAAAAGCCACTAAACATTTAGCCACAGGGAGGATATAAGTTAAGAGATTACCAGGACATTTTTGAAGGGGCCCACCTGCACAGCAGTTATGGTTCACAATTGCTAATAGATTTCCCTCCATTCCATTATATTTTGGTCGTATTTTTACTGTTTGACAGATGGAGAGACAGCTTGTGGGATTTTCTATTTCAAGTGCCAGGATAACTTGCCTGGCCTTTGGAATAATGAATCAGGAATGTGAGGAGTGGGGCTTTGCTTCTGTCAACAAAATATCTTGGGATAGCTCTGACTTAGAGTGCAGCATGGAGCCAGTGGGTCTTTCTGTCTTCGCCTTCCAAAGATTCTCCTCATTAAGACTGAACTGAGAGCTCTCCATGGCTCAGAATGGGAAGAGCCTGAGACAGAGATGGGCACCCAAAAAAGAAGAAGAAAGAAACACTATTTCGTCGTTTCATTGTATAACAAATTGTTTCATTATGAATCAGAATGACAGAAACCATTTCATCATGAAACAAAATGATAGAAACTGTTTCGTGATGAAATGAAACAAATTGCCTTTTTTTTGGGTTCGGGAAATGAAATGGGGGAGCTTTCTCAAGCTCTTCCCATTAAGCCCTCAAAATTTCGAGAGATTTAGGGCTCGGGGGGGTGAGTTATTCAACTGCAAAGAGACACACACACCCGCAGTAATTGGAAAAGTGCTGTGCACGCGCCACGACGAATTTACTTCCTTTTGCTTAACCCCAATATTGCCAGCGTGTGAAGTACAGCACTTTTGCAATTGGCTAGGGGACCATCTTTGCAGTTGAATAAATTGGCCCCATGAACCTCAAATCTCTCCAAATTTAGGGGGCTTACAGGGAAGAGCTTGAGGAAGCTCCCCTGCAGTTTCCATGCTGCTACATGCCTGCAATCACTATTTCCGAGTACATACGTCATATTTTTATGTACTTGAAAATAATGATCATAGGTATGTGGCAGCATGGAAATCACAGCATAACGTCTTTGGACTCTTCCCTGTAAGCCCCCAAATTTAGAGAGGTTTGGAGTTCAGTGGACTGAGTGATTAAACTCCAAATGGGGTCCCCTTAGAAGAAAATCATTTTAATTGAGTCAGGAAACCAACTAATTGGTCCCCCGCAGGGACTCTTACAATGAAGAGTCAAAAGGAGCTACCCTGTGATTTTGGTACCTCTAGGACCCAGGGGAGCCATTAGCAAATCATTTTGTTTTGTTTTGTACAAAAAAATTCTTTAAAAATGTGTTACTAACTAAATGAAACTACTATATTTTCATTTCATGCCCAACTCTAGCCTGAGGTAAAAAGTGCCCTAAAACAGCTCCCTCACCTGAATTGTCAAGCATTTACCACCCCATCAAAAAGAAGAAGAAAAAGAATAGGCTTCAGCATATTTAAAAAAAGCAGCTAAATAGGAGCCAAAAGTAGCAATTCAGGGAGAAGAGCTTTTTAGCCTGCCAAAGTACTACGGGAGACCGTAAAAGATCAAATCTTTCATTTCACACAACTCATACCCTTAAGATACCATAGCCTGACTGCCATCAAACAAATTTTGGAAATGCTTATCTGAGTATTGCTCAACCAGCACAGTCATTGGCGAGGCAGCTGAGGGATTCTGGGAGTTATACTTTTTTTAAAGGCACTTTCCCATTCTCCACCCTTAGCATTCCATAGAGAAGTAACCAAGCATTGATCTCTGGCAGGTCACTTTCAATTCTACTTTCCTTTTAATTTTCAAAAAAATGGACTGCTTTACAGTTGGTAACTCTATTTTGAATACAGTGACTCCCTGCCTATTGCGGGAGTTAGGGATCCGACCTGACCTGCGATAATTAAAAATCTGCGATATGCGGATGCAGGTTGGGTCGGACCTGGGGGGCCTAGCTGGGGGGCGCTGTACTTACCCCCAGCCTGGCACTGCCCCAAACGGGCCTGCGAGGGCTTTCCCAGGCCTTCTGGAGGCCTCCCAAATGGCCTTCCTGAGAACCGGAAGTGACTGCCAGATCACCAAAAATAATTTCTGAGGCCCCGAACAGGCCTAGAAAGGCCCTTGGAGGCATCAGAAATGATTTTCTGCAAACCGGAAGTGACTTCCGGTTCACAAGGAAGCCATTTTCAGGCCTCCAGAAAGCCCAGGAAGGCCCTTGCAGGCCCGTTTGGGGCAGCACCAGTACTGGGGTAAGTACAGGAGGCCTGAAACAGGCGTTCCCTCCCTTACTCCGGGGGGGGGGGTTATATACTGATCTGCATGAGAATGGATGAAGTTACCACCAACTATGTACGACCTTGGCTGCATCAAAAGTACCTCTTTGGATCTTGGGCCGTGGGTGCTTATTTATTTGCAGCATTTCCAGTTACAGAACATTAAGACAACCAGATGCAGCTCTGAAGAACGGAGGATGGGGGAGAGGGAATAGTCTATCCAAAAGACAGCTTGCAGCAGAAATTCGGCCTCCCATTCCGTTTCCTGTTTCTCTTGCTTCCAGTTGTTTCTCCTGCTGATACTAAGTACAGTACAGAACCAAAATATAAGTTTCTTCTCTCTACACATGTCACCTTCTTTCTGGAGGACGTGGCAACTTTTGCTTCTAGAATTTTAGCAGCTTGTGGCCCTGGGTTCTCCTCTCCTCCCTCCTCTGTTTTCACTATTAGTTGCTTATTTCAGAACTATTAGCTGCTTGTTTCTGGTTTTCCTTTTGAACTGTACTATCAACTTGTTTGTTGTTTTAATTCCAATAAAGGTCTCTTGAACTTGAACGTGAATTCAGAATGCAACAAATCACTGCCCATTTGTTCTTATGTACAGTATAGTATATTGATCTCCAACCCTTATCCAACAGGGTAGAGGAGGAAAACCATTTGCAGTTGTGAGATGTGATGTATATTTTTCTGACTCCAATGTATTTCTAGGTCTGCAGCAAGGTTAGGGTTGTGGTTTGGATTAGGGTTCAGCGTGCACGTGTTATATTTCATTAGAGCGCAGAGAATTCCAGAGCACTCCTTGAATTAGGCCAACCAATCAGATTGCAGAACTTCTCCTTCTTAATATTATTCATCCAGCAACAATGACATAAGCCTTTCTTGTCCCAATATATTTCATTAACTGGAGCAAGAAATCACTACTTCCAGTGCCAAATAGCAACAGGCATCCTTTTTGTTCCATTTTTATTCTATTAAAAATTATATTTGTGGCAGGGAAGGAATTCCATTGATCATGTGACCAGCAGCCATTCTATGGTGGCAACATGATCAATTTGTATCACTCCATTTGCAGCAGGTAGTGGGTGCTGAATTGACTGAGTGCATGTGTGTATGAAATGTGTGCATTTGTGAGGGATTTAAATACGGTAGTCACACTAAAATTAAGAATAGGACCAAACAACTATCTAAATCACATGGCTCTTGGCCAAGGGGTGAGGAAGGAAGGGAGGAGCCTCGTGGTGCAATGGTTAAATGTCTGTTCTGCAGTTAAAACTGTGCTCACGACCTGGGGTTCAATCCCAGTAGCCGACTCAAGGTTGACTCAGCCTTCCATCCTTCCGAGGTCGGTAAAATGAGTACCCAGCTTGCTGGGGTGGGGGCACTGTGTAGCCTGCATAATTAGATTGTAAACTATCTGGAGAGTGCTTTAAGCACTATGGGGGAGGATATAATCAGCACACTTTGCTTTAGTGGCTGTTTTGTTTGTACACTGGAGGTTGCATAGTAGTTAATAGCACTAGGTTTAAACCCCATCATATCCTCTTAGGTTTCATATTTTTCCTCTTATTTGGACAAATGGGTACAAATACGTCAGAGTATTTAGATAAATTCAAAGCAGATGAGCTACAAATCAGCTCAAAGCAAATCATTTGTGATTTGTATGACAAGTAATTCAGACTAAATTTAAGCACATGGTGTTTGCACACCGCTAAAGGCTACATAATCATCTCATTCTGTGTGGAATGTCCCCACAATATGAATCTGGGAGACAGAAATTGTGAGGGGTAATAAACAAATGAGTTATGACCTAAGATAAGAAGTGTTATACCAGCACTTCTGTAGCCATTTTGGACACAGAGTTGAATAAAGACAATGGTAAGCTATTGTATCTAGTGTTGAGCAAACACTCCTGATTTCTATATTTCTCTCCCTACATGTGTTTATCTTTAAGTCCACTCTGTTACAAAACCATTGTAATTTGTGAAGAGTACATTTCATGAAGCAAAATGAACTTTCAAGTTCAGAATTCTTTGTCGGCCTGGATGTTTGGATAGGCACAAGGGAGAAGGCACCACCTTGAAGAAGAAGCCTTAAAACCTTGGTGCAGTGTCAAACCGTCTTTAGGTTTATTTGTTTGCTTATTAGTTAGTTAGTTATGGTAGTATCTTTTCTTCTGAAAAACTCAAAAGTAGTGTTCATAGCTTTGCTACTCCCCGCATCTACCCGATGGGGTAGGTTCCAGGTAATTCAGGGTAATTCAGTTAGGTCAGGAGTTTCATGGGTGAGTGGACACTTGAGTAAATCCTCTTGAGGAGATCTGTGGGGTATAATGTTTTTAATAATTAAATAAATACAATAACATAAGCTGGATTGCCCTAGGCACCAAACCAGGGTCTGGATCTGGCATGCTGAATGAAACAGGACCCTTAAGTGACAGTGCATACTGAATATGGTTGTACATATTTCCAAATAAGACTGGATTTGTGTTGATAAATGTATTAGGCTTTTCTAGGAGCCATGCAATTTTTATGTGGCACGAAATTTCTGAGGAAAAAGAATCCATGAAAAGGGTTATATGTAAATATAAAATCCAGCTGCTTCCCAAGGCTGTCTCCAGTCCATCCTTAAGCAAAGCTTCCTTATGAGGTGAGTAAAAATAAAAAGAAACATGGGATTTTGTTTTTAAATCAGAGAAGGTGTGAATTAATTTTAGGAGCTAAGTAAGAAATGTAACCTTCAAAAAGTAGAGTGCAGTCTTTATCTAGTAGGAAAAAATATATTCACACTTTTAGAATCCTGGTTATACTCCCTGTCATGATGAGCAGCTCAGTGTAAGAGGATAATCAAATACAGTACGAAGGAGTCAGTGGTTGCATTGTGGCTAGCTGAAAAACTCAGTGAGAAGAAAGGAGTTTGATCCCCTCACAGTGCCTTGGACAAGCCATGTAATTCTAGACCAGTGTTGGCGAACCCATGGCACAGGTACCAAAGGTGGCACTCGGAGCCCTTTCTGTGGGCACCCAACATTGCCCCTTCACAGCCACCTGTATCCAGGATAAATTGCTGTACAGTAACCCCCCCCCCCCGCTGTTCGCTTGGGTTAGGGACCCACCCCACCCGCGATCCATGAAAATCCACGATATGCGAGTGGGGGGCTGGGGGGGGGCGGGTGGGCGATCATACACCTGAAGTCTTGGGGCAGCACATGCCAGCGGCGGCAGGGGGATCTGACCTCCCACTGCCGCCCGCCCGCGCGGCTCGAGACTTGTCCGGGGCCGTCTCCATTGAAATGCATTGCCAATTTTCCAAATGCATTGCTCAATGCTTTCCAACGGGGGAAATTTCACAATTGAAATGCATTGACAATGCATTTCAATGGAGATTGCGACTGCCCCCCGCACGGCCCCGAGACGTCTCAGAGGGGCAAGGGGGCAGCACGGAGCGATACCATCGCCCCCCGCTGCCCCCCAGCGCAGCTCCGAGGCTTCTCGGAGGGGCCCAGAGGGGTGGTGGGGAGTGATTGCATCACTCCCCTGCACCCCCCGGGCGGCTCTGAGGCATCTCGGAGGGGGTGGGGGGATGGCGGGGAGCAATGTGATCGCTCCCTGGCACCCCCCGCATGCCTCCCAGGCTTCTCGGAGGGGCCCAGGGGGGTAGCGTGGAGTGATGCAATCGCTTCCTGGCACCCCCCGCACGCCTCCCAGGCTTCTCGAGGGGCCCAGGGCATGGCGGGGTGCGATGCGATCGCTCCCTGCCACCACCACCCTCCGGGAAGCCTCTTTGCCATCACGGGCAGACCTCCTGGGAGGTCCTGGCAAGCAGCGCTCGATGGCCATCCCTGGGGCTCCGAAGCCGAAAGCCCCTTTGCAATTGCACGCTGCTTGCCCGGACCTCCTGGGAGGCACGGGTGGGCAGTGCGCGATCCCCCCTCCCTCAAGCCCTTTTCGGTTACTTGGGTCCCGTGATATAGCGGGACCGCAGTATGTGAAGTGCAAAAGGGCGGGGGACCACTGTATTGGCACTTAGTAAAAAATTGGTGGGTTTTGATTCAGAATTTCAGCACTCGGTCTCTAAAAGGTTCACCATCACTGGTCTAGATCGAAGGAACAATTGAGTTATGAAGGCCTAAGAAGCATAGGGGGAGGGAATCCCTTGATTCAGTCTACTGTATCTTTTATTCTGGAGGTGCTCTATAAAACACAGTGCTCTTTCTTGCAAGACTTCTCTTATCCAGAATATTCTAATTGTAATCGCAACAGCTGCGCTCTCTGCCAGCACAAACAGTCAGGCACGGTTCATGAACTTGCCTACATTTTCATTTGTCAATAAACTTTGGGGGCTTCTGTTCAGATCTATGACACTGTGTTTCTTCCTTCCAGTGCCAAGTAAAATACAGTTAATTAAGGCGCCTATTCAGATTATACAAGCCTCAACACTTGTGCTGCACAACTCCCTGTGGTATGGTTAACATACTAAATATCAAGTGAGGAAAGGGGACCACAATTTAGACATGTTCTCTAGCATTATTGTAGTTGAAATAATTATCAAGTGATTATTAAAACCTACCTAAAGATTAACCATTGTCAATTACATAGTGGCTAACCTCCCATAATTAAACCTTTTCCAATCAGTTGGCATTTATTTATTAGCCTTACACAGCGTTAGAGTTTTATATGGCATGTTTTTTATAATATCGTTTATCCTCATTAAACACTTTTTAATAGTCTTGTGTTATTTATATAAGATGAAATAACCATCTTAATTAATACGCTATTGGGAACCGAAATTAAACATACATCCTAACAGCTACACTGTGTCACATAAAGTTAAACAAAATGCATATGAGACCATGGAGTAACAGTTACAGCATTTATATTGCACAGCGAGTCACGTTTTACAGGCTATGTTTATGAAAGCCTTTCCAATGGGAAAACATTTTACAATTAGAGTCTCAGATTTAGTTGAGGCAAAAAGCAGTGAAACCATCCAATCATGAGTGCAACAGGATACTGTGTTTCTCACTTGAATGCAGTGGACTTAATTCCGCACAACCGTCATGTGGGTCGTTGCACAAACTTGAATAATTGAGTGGTAAAATGGAATTGATTAGGTACTCAGAGCATGGGAGTGTGATCCACTTCCATATGGTAGAGGTGTTTGGGGCCAGAAAGTAATTTCTAGGTTGCCAATGAAAGGGTTCCATTCCTATTCTATTATTATTATTAATATTATTATCCATGCAAACTTTACTATTAATGCATGACTTCAGAGTACTTT
>JAHTLZ010000237.1:26259347-26277636 GCA_023846285.1 Phrynocephalus versicolor | reverse complement strand
TATATATATAAACAAAAACAGCAAAAGGAGCAAGCAAAAGCAAAAACAGGAGGCTACTAGGTGAGCCAAAACTAGCAATAATCATAACACAGAAACTACTGAAATATAGCAGAAATAGAATATGTTCTTGCTCTGCCTTTTGTCTCAAGTTACAAGGAGCATTCTTTCAAATCTTAATGAAGGGCACGGAGAGGCAGAAGAGTTGCTTTTTGGACTACATTTTGGAGTCCTAGAAGCCGCGAGGTGGTTGGATGTTTTGGAATTAGAAATCCAAAAAGTGACTTTCCCAGCCTCTGCTAAAGAACAGAACTGCCCAACTAAAGAGAGTTTAGTGCCTGAGGCTGTGAGATTACTTCTGCATATCTTTGCCCATAAATACCAAAATCATCATGTATTCTACTGACAGCCAAAACACAAATGACTTCAGAGATGTGGATAGCAGTTGTACTCCCATAATTCACTGAGACACAAACACCCCAGCTGAATTGTGGAAGGAGATAGAGCACCTTCCTCACCGCCATGCCATTCCTGTACCTTCTTAATTTCCATCCGTCAGAAAAGTGCCCTGTGGGAATCACAAGATTCTCTGCTACTCACAAAGGTGCATGAGAGACCAGTTCTGATGCCGGCATACCTCTGTTATGTAAGCACCCTTTCAGAACTCCCTCTCCTGTGCACCTCTGCAACTAGGAACCACAGCTCTTTACATTTACAGTTAATCTCCAGCACTACTGGTTTCAAGCTATCTCCCTTATATATCTTCTTCTGTTTACCTCTGGCTGGCTGTTTCCTCCAGACCCACCCTGTTATGTTGACCCACCCAGATGTAACATTCCCTTAAATGGTTTTTGTGGTACTCACACACCCAAATGAGAATTGCCCTCACATTTAATCTACAGTTCACATGATTCATATAATTTCTTATACTTGTTACAAAGACTGTCTTTCTTTGTTGCAAATGTTGGGTTTTTCTACAGGTCTCACTGTATTTCATCAATAAATGAAGGCACTGTTCCTCCTGATATACTATAATTTTGCAAATTGAAGGAATAGTCCCCACACAGGGAAGAACTGCAGATCTGGTGATATGCAAAAGCAATAGATGTAGAGCACAATGGTAGAAATGCAGTGGATGTGTGGTTGTGAGTCAGAGTACATCACAGTCAGTTTCATCAGGGTCTTTGGTTGACCTCCGGCTTGCCTTTAAATAAACGTATGCAGTTGTATGGGCACAAATTCAAAATAACCCAACCAAATTGATTCCATGCTGTTTGAACTATTTAAAATTTAAAATTTCTTCCATAAATTAACAGAATAGAGGGAACTGGGTTAAAAACATCACATGACTACGAGTTTGTCATGGACAAACAAAATTACATAATTGGGCAATGACTGGACTAGTATTATACAGAGAACACATGAAGGACAAATGTTGCATGGTTCTTCTCCCACCGCTTTGCTGTAGAGTGGATAGTGATAATTTAAAAGATGTAGAGGGTAGAATATAAACTCTTCTGCTTTTACTTGGCACACAAGAACAGTCCAAATGTAGCTCTCTCTGTCTCTTTTTTCTCTTTGAAGCAGCTCAGTGATCGGTGTCAGTTTGAACACAGTATTTTCTTCTTGTAAACATGGTCATGCTAATTATCAAGCATCATTAAGTTACCTTGTATTAAGTGCTTCCATATACTCCAGTGTGGAATTGCTCTCTTGAAATATGAGTATATTAAACACTTTCTGAAAAGCCTCCCTTCTCTGTGTATTAATAGGAGAGGGGGATCTATTGGAGGTTGAATTTTCTGTGTATGCATTGACCTTCAGTAGAGTTATGATGGCTTACACTTGTGTAGGATCTGCCTCAGCAATGTTTAAGTTTCTCATATGATGGAATCTACTCATATGAGTAAACTCCTTCTACACCATGTTCCTGAATGTCAAGAATTTTAAAAATGGGAAATAAAATTGCTCTAGAATTACTGAACCAGAGAAGAATTATCAGTGGCAGCTTACGGGTGGGGAGAGGAAACATACTTTTGATTTATCTGTTGAACAAAATGGACAAAAGAACATCTACCAACAATCATATGTTGATTGCAAATCTTCCTTTGAGAGCTGTATCTTACAAACGCCCTAAGCATATGATTGAACAATTGTTAAAATAAACGTCATTGAACAATCTTTCTCCCTGTTGCATCACGTGGAAAATTAATGCCCATGGAGATGAAGAGGGATAGTGCAGACAGAAGAAAGAACAACCACAATGCTGTTAAATTTTAACACATAGGTTAAGAGAACAACTGCCAGGGCACTCAAACACGGTCATGGTTGATTTAAGAAAAGCTACAAAATGAGATGCTGGTAAAAACTACACTGAAACAGTCAAGAAGGCCCAACATCTCCAGAAACCTTGGAGGTTATTCAAAACCACAATAAGAAAAAACTGAACTAGAACAGAACAGGATATATAACACCAAATTCACAAGAATGCCAGCACAGCTAATGACTGGAGTCAGCAAAGGTATTGGCATCACAAACTATTTCTCTGGAAAAACAGGAGTCGTGTCCAAACACAAAGAAGGAATAGAAGCACAAAGAAATGCTAGTAAGCGAAGGAGGCCAGAAAGGATTTTATGGTGTATATTACCATAAGATCAAGAGTAAAAAAAAAAAAATTTAATACGTCTGAAGTGGGAAGCAGGGTAAGAAGATGGGTGGATCATGGTAGGTTGACTAAGAGGTTAAGGGAGTCATGAAGGGGAATAAAGGGACCGCACCAAAATTGAATGCAGGATTTCTATCTGTCTTCCTATATGACAAATACCCATGCACACTTGCACATGCACACACATGCACAAACACACAATTTTTAGCAAGAGAAACAGAAACAGAAAATAGTGGTTACAAATACAGTGGTACCTTGACTTATGGTTGCTTTGACAACCAAATAATTTGACTTATGAACGCTGCTCTCTGTTCTGCGTGACAGCTGACTTTGACAGGTCTGATCTGTCAAAGCCACCTGTCCTGTGAAGCGGCATCACCACCTCCTCCTCCTCCTTGGTTGCTTCCATCTCTGTGCTTGCCTTGCAAGGTGCTCGTGCTGGGTGAAGATCACAGGGAACATGGATCTTCGACAAGCCCAGGTGCCTTGTAAGGCAAGCAGCAGCAGCGGTTCGCCTTGCAAGCCTCCCAGGCTGGGCAAAGATCAATGGGTCCATGCTCTGCCTACCAATTCAAGCAGCCTAGGAAGCTTGCAAGGGAAGCGGCAGTGGCGATCTGTCGCCACCGCTTGCCTTCCAAACTGCCCGGGCTGGGCAAACATGCATCGGTCCCAGAAGATCCCTGGGATGGATGCATCTTCCCGCAGCCTGGGTATCTTGGAAGGGGATCACTTACCTCTGGGTAAGTGCTTACCCGCAGGTAAGCACTTCCCTTCCAAGGTGTCTGGGCTTCTCCATCAATCAATTGCAGATGAAGGCTGCTCTCTGCACCCCCCCAGCTGATTTTGACAGGTAGTCTGGTGGGAAAATGGAAACCACCCTTCGGCTGCCTTTGATTGAGGGGGATTGGGACAGCCTTCCCATAAGAATGCATTGAAAACCTATTAATCCATTCCCTCCAAAATGGATTGATTTCCAATGCATTCCTATGGGAAACCATGACTTGATTGACTTCCAACGATGACTTTGGAATGGATTGATGTCATAACTCGAGGTACCCTTGTATTTGAAGTTTTGAAACTAATAAATTGATAAGGAACAATCCCTAGATCCAGATTCTACCAATCCCAAAGTCTGTAAAGCACCCAAATATAAAAACAAAAAGGGATCCACTGTGCGGATTACAAGGAAGTTAACGATAGGCGGAGTGAAGAAAAAGTACAATCAGATTTCTGCACCTGTCTTCACTGCAGATGATGGCCAGCACCAATGCCTGAATTCAACCGGAAATGTTGTCTGAAGAATTGAGGCAAAAAAAAATTGTGACAGGAGACCCTATTAGCAAATGAACGGAGTACAAGTCACCAGGTCTGAATGACTACTAACCAAGCGCCCTTACGAAACATAGGTGTAGAACTAACTTGTCTATAAGACTGGGTTCTGTACCTAAGGACTGGAAAACAAACAACCTAATGCTGGTTTTTGAAGTAGGATCCTAAAGGTGCTCCAATAATCTCTAGGTCAGTTAACTGAATCATGTTGTGTGGATAAACGGGTGGAAAGCATGATGTAAAATGAAATTATTAAATGTACAAAATAACATTGTATGGCTTTTCCGAGGTAAACTCCTATCTCATTAATCTTGTAAAGTTATTTCAATATGTCAGCAAGAATGTTTACAGGATGATCCTAGCAGAATTTGTCAAAAGTCTTTTGAAAGTCCCGGTACACAAAATCCCTCATTAAAGTCTTCTGGTTAATTGGAGCAATAATGAGATGAGAGAGGGCAAGTGTGGTATACTGGATAGAGTGTCAGACTACAACTTGGAAAACCTGGGTTCAAATCCTTGTTTGGTTGTGGAAAATCACTGGTGGGAGGTATTAGTAAACTATTTCTTAGGCACTCATGTGTTTTGAAATCGCGTTTAGATTTTTCACTCTCATGAGTCCAAGTGATTTGACAGCACACAACAACAACAACATGAGATAAGAGGAGCTAGTTCAAGAATAGAAAATGGGAATAATCTGAAATCATTTACGACTGGTATCAGGATTGCTCTGCCCCATGGGGAACATGTTTATTTCCAATGAAGCCAGATTAAAGATATGCAGGTCACTGACAACACCACATTGTCGGCTGCAAAAAAAGAGAGAGAGAGAGAGAGAGAGAGAGAGAAATCAGAGAAAAGAAAAAATATAACCACTGATATGTAGATATGCTGGGATGTAGTGGAGTCTTGTATAAACTTCTGGTTACGGCATTTCAAAAACATATTGTTAAGCTGACAATATGCAGAAATGGGCAATTAAAATGATCCAGTGGTTGGAGCAACTGCTCTGTGATGACAATTGCAATACTTGAGGATATCTATTTCAGAGGGGGAAAACTGGCAAAATCCAATATTAGCTGTACCTGGGGCCATAGCTGTCAAGTGTCCCCCGTGGCTGCTAGGGACTGGGAGCTCCAGGGAGGCGGGGCGCTGGCACCCGGGCCCTTCGGCTAGGGGATGGAGCCTCATTTGCATACAGGGTTCCCAGAATCCCTTGTGGTGGCTTCAAAATGCTCACTGTGACCTAGGTGTCTTGGCTTTCTAGGGGATATATACATACCAATCCGGACAGCTGGTGGTGTGTGGGTTATCGGTTGTGCAGGGAGAAGTGCTTTCTGGCAGGCCACCTGGCGGGTGGCCGCAAAGCTGCCCAGTAGCATCTAGAGATCAGCCAGTTGCCGCTGGAAATGCGGGACATTTCAGGGAAAAATAATTTTTCAGGAAGATGGCAGGGAAAGAGTGATTGATCTGTGAATGTCCTGCCAAAAACATGACACTTGGCAGGTCTGCCTAGGGCACACTTATTGAAATCAATGGCAATTAAGTGAGATCTAATAGATGCAGCTGAGAGAAGATAAACTCTGAGCCTCAACCCAAAGACTGGGATTACAAAGGGTATGGAGTGTGTTTAAGCCCCACCAACAGTGCTCTTCCTTGTACCTTTTTGTACATTTTTCAGCCAATTGGTGGTAGACTGTCCTCCACCAATAGTTCCCACACCCCAGAATAGGTACAAAGCTTATTTCTGTAATGAGATTTTGGATGATATAAAAGCAGGGAGTACAGAGAGGTAAACAAGCAAAATGAATGACATGATACAAATGTGCAAGGTTAATAAATTAGCAAGAGTGATTGAATATATTTGCAAAATATGTGACTAAACTGAGTAATGGGAGAAGTTAAATGGGCAAACGGGTGAGTGAAGTGCCTGAGGAAATAAAAGTAACAATGGTTCTCGTGGCATATTAAATATGAACAGATTTCATTTGCCATGAACTTTTGTGAACTGCAAACTGCTTCATTAGATGCACAAACGAGCCACTGGAGTGAGTATTAGTGAGCTACCAAATTTGTTAACCTAAACAGACACTAAGGTTATTGCTGGGTAGAATAAGTAACCTTTACATTTTTACTTGAAACTTCATGTTGGTTGAAATCCTCTTGTACAGCTCTCTAAAAGGTGTATTTCTTAGCTTGCCTCAAGTTCAGAAATCTCAAGTTAAAGAATGACAGTGTAAGATTTCTAAACTTTAAAGAATTCACTTCCAAAAGTTCCAGCATTTGAATTAAACCAATATAACCAGCCAAAAGGATTTTGGCTGTTATCTTCAGAAGTTTAACTCTTTAGTAAGCATCCTGAGTATCCAAATAAGATGGATCAAGTATTGGCCTAGTTGCAGAAAATGGCCAAGTGAATTGCATACAGAGGCAACATGAGTGGATAAATAAGTGATACTAAAGTTTATCATAGAATAAATGAATAAAACAAATTAGGATATAATGGGGGTCAATGTATGACCAAATACAAACTACAGCATATTGTCTTTGGATAAACCCCATTGTATTCAACAGAACTTATTACTAGGTTGAAATGTGGAAGTGGTACCTTGTAGCATGAATAGTAAGAGAAGGAGGTCTTAGCAGAGCTGCAGAACATATTTTTGGATTTGCCAAAGACAAAAAGTTATTGGCACGAATTTGCTCCCCCCCACCACCACAAAGTAATTGTAAAAACTGCAGCAGTTTTCAAACTGACAACTGGATTAAAATCTTTTAATTTTCTAGTGGGAGTTTAAGAAAAAGAGTTATTTTACAGGAGGATATATTGCTGGGCTGCTGGGGGCATCAAAATATGACAACATGGGCTGAACACCCTCAAGAGGGCACAATGAAACTTTCTGGGCAAAAGCACATGCCACCACTACCCCTTAAGTTACATGCTGTCCACCAGATATAGAAGCAACATGGGCTCTTTTTACCAAATGGACTTTAAAAGCAAGTGAAATAGTAGAAGGAGGGGGACTGAATAGGTGTGACCGAACACTAGTTAATACTGGATAACACACAGCTTCTTTCCATGGTCAGCATTTTGCATGATTCAGAGTGCTCTTTAATAAAGAAACATGCTAAAACAGCTGATATAGCAATAATGTGAACACTTTTTTTCCTTTCACTCATTTTTAATTTCATTTTTATTTATTTGATCAAATAAATTTTGATGCATTTTAGAGGTCACGATGAGGCCAGCACATAAAACGGACCACCTACGTAGGGAAAATGGCTGCAATTGTTTCAAGATTATTTTGTCAGCCATGGGTGGAGGAAACAAAGGAATACTTTTTAATGAGGTGTTTTGCAGTTGTCTTTTGTTTCATATTTAACACAGGAAAAAGGAAAATGCCCCTTCGGTTCAGAGCATCTGAATCATATTTCCAAAGGGACAAGCATTTTCAGGACAGTGAGTACTGAGGTATAAATAACTTTTTTTGTGTTAGTTATTTACTTTATTTTATTTTTTAAAATCAGCTATGGAAAATTCTGTCTCCCTCGTCCCCACTCAGTCGAGCTTCATACCAACACCCCAAGGAAACTAATGAGCTCTGGCATATTTTTCAGCTACAAAGGGAAATGATGAGATAATGGGTCACATTCCTATGGAACTTCATCCTTCTAAGCTGAGACACAGAAACCTATTCCAGGTTGACCTACACTACTGCTCTCCTGCTGTCTAGATTTATTTGTAAGGAATAACCGTTCCTTTTGCAAACTGAGAGCAGAGCAGAGCAGAGAGAATAGGTTCTGGTGTGGTTTCCATTATCTCAGTGAATGCTCAAGATGCATGAATAGTCCAGCTTCAGTCAAAGGCAAAGATGTTGGCAAATCTTGGGTCTGAGTCCGAAGTTTGTGTCTATTAAAAGCAAGCTCTTTTCTCTAGCAGAAAGGGAGGGAATGGGTGGGTTCTGAGTCGTGAGTCAAGCCTAAGTCATTAAAGGGGGGAGGAAGAGCTGAGTCCAGGTTGAGTCAGCAGTGTGACTTAAGTCCGACTGGACAGCAAATCCTGTGACTAAAGTTCCTGGTTGGAGGCTCCATTCAGCTTGCACTTTCTGGACTGCCCCTGTTAACTCTTTAAGTTGACCAATCATGGTGAGCACATCTGGGAGAGAAATGAACACATTTAAAAACGAGTGTACTTTTCACACATGAAAAAAAAAATACCAGTAGAACTTTTGGTGGTCAATGTAGGGATGAGCTCAAGCAGTATATACAAGTTAAAATACACATATATGTATATGCAGTGGAACGAAGAGATGTAGCATAAGAGTGGAAATCACTAAAGAATTTTTCAGTTTGCACATGGATGGATGACTGTGAACAACTGTGAATTCAGATAAACAATCTGATCACCCCACGATCACATCACCCCAGTCCTGGCTCGCCTGCATTGGCTGCCCGTGGCTCTCCGAGTAAGGTTCAAGGTCCTGGTTTTGGTTTTCAAAACCCTCCACAGCCTGGGCCCTGAATACCTGTCCGAGCGTATTTCCCAGAGGTCAGCTGAGGCCAGGCCCACTCGAATGTCGCAGGCGTGCTCACTCAGGGTGCCCACTCCTAGGGAGGCGCGGAGGTTGACCACACGCAACCGCACCTTCTCTGTTGTGGGCCCCTCGTTATGGAACCACCTAACCGAGTGAGCTGCGCCTAGCACAGTCCCTGCCCGCCTTCAGAAAGGCTTTGAAAACCTGGCTTTTCAGGGAGGCATATGGTGACCTTTAATTTATTTAATTCTTTTTATACTTTTTCTTTCTTTCTTTCTTTCTTTCTTTCTTTCTTTCTTTCTTTCTTTCTTTCTTTCTTTCTTTCTTTTTTTCTCTTCTCCCGCCCACTGATCCATCTTGCTAGGGTTTTTCCCTTTTTTCTGTATTTTAATGCTTTTGACTGTAAACCACCCAGAGTTCCATATTGGAAGATGGGCAGTATAAAAATAAAACAAACAAATAAATAATAAATAAATAAAAGAAAGATGATATAATTTTTATGTAGAGATAACTTGTATCAGACATGGTACCCTTTTATTGATATTATGAACAGAGGGATGGATCACAAAAGCAAAATCACAAAAAATGCAGAATACCTGTGATAGAACGATATGGCAAGACATTTACAGAGGACACAAGGAAAACCTGCAACAGAAACTAGTTTAAGAACGTCTGCTGTTTTTATTTGGTTTTTAGATATTCTATTTGTTTATCTCTTTTTATTCTTAATATTATATCTTATGTTATAATGAACACTGAAAAAAATTAAAAAAATATCCATACTTGGAAAGAAAACTGGCAAAACATTTCTATGTAAAACAATGACGACTGGCAAAACAAGGCACAAACCAGTTGTTGATACCACAAAGGGAGGGAGTCCCAAATATGTTCTTTATAGACATCTTTAGTTGATATGTTCAGATGAGAGGGTACATTTATTTATTTATTTATTGAATTTATACCCCGCCCATCTTCCCTAAGGGAACTCTGGGCGACTTACAAAGCTAGTAGAAACAAATATACAATCCCAGCAAAATTAAAAAAATAAAATACAGACATAAAATCACGAACACCCTCCGTTAGTATTAGTCGCTCGCAGAGATCGAGCTGTGGGTGAATGAACAGCGGATAGCGGGAGGGGAGGAGAAAATAAAATAAAATAAAATAAAACTTAAACTACATGTTGGTGTCAAGTCAGAAGAACCTACATCTCCACCCCTGTGGGTTGATTGCCAATTTCCCTCTTCCAAGGAATGCACGGCTGTTTAGGAGGGAACTAGGACTAGGTAGTCATGCAAGGTTTAGTCAATAGGGGCTGGTAGCTAACATCCCATGCTCCATTTATGCACACATTATGCATGGGGGAAGAATACAGAGAAGGCTTCAGACACCTTCCCTTGAATTGTGGTATATGAAGAGACCTCCCAAAGACGGTGCCTTCCCCTCTTATTCTACTCAAATGGAGGGATCTACTATACAGTGGACCCTTGTATAACAAATGGTTTGTATAACATAACATCTGCACAACATAAAAGATTCTGGAGACAAGGGAAATTTGCTTAACGTAATTGCCTATGGGGTGAATCTGTACAACATAAAAATGGGATTACTCCATTTTCAATGCATTCCTATGGGAAAATTGTATAAAGGAAAATTTGCTTAACAGAATTTCATTTGGAACGAATTAATTACTTTATACAAGGTACCAGTATATTCTGTATTCAGTTCTATTAGGTCTTCTTTCCAATGCTACTTTGAAGAGCATAGCATTAATCCTGGGGCCTTCTTATTTGGGGTGCTCCTAAGAGTAAAAGTCATAAGTGAACCACTGGTAGCTGTATTCGTTGATGACGGAAGGAGGGGGAGATAAAAAGGAATTTATATAATTATTTTTCTCACTTCAATCAAAGAAAAGAGGACTGAAGAGAGAACAAAGGGATTGGAAACCGTCAGAGGCAGCAATAACAAAGAAAACAATTGGACTTGTTGCATGTTGACATTAAAACACCAGATACGATCAGACTATGCTGTCACTAGCATGCAGGCTGATCAAATCTGCTGTGAATTATAAAATGGATGAGGACTATTTATTTGCTTAAAAATAAATCATAAAAATAAACAAAATTCAAAAATGTCTTCAGAAATAGAACTTAAAAGAATTTGAGATTTTTAAACAAAACCTAATACTGACATGTTGTTTTGATTTTATTATTCTCTTAACAGCCCAGAATAGTGCATTGCACTAATGGGGAGGCAATAAATAAATAAATAAATAAATAAATAAATAAATAAATAAATAAATAAATAAAATATTTATTGCTTGGTGAAATAAAGAGTGAAACCTGAAGTTTCACTCATCCCAGAGAAGGCCTCAGAAGCTTAATTCTTCTACTATCTAATCCTTGCCTGATCTACCATTTATGGTATTAGAGTGGCTTCCTCTTTTTCTCCTGGCAGGCATCTCATCTTTAGCAATTGCATTGGAAGCAGGTGCTACACTGTCCTTCCCATGTTGGAAGCAGCAATGTATATTGAAGTCAACCATTGCAGGTGGCTGAGAATTTCATTCAGACTGTAATTGGAAGAAAATGAAAAGTTTTCAAGTGTCACAATATGCCCGCTCTTGACTCTTTACTGAGTACACTAGAGGTAGCAGAGTTCCCTTAAAGCCGCAGAGAAACACAATGACTTAACAGCCAAGTTATAAGTAAAACTTGAAGTTAATGTATTAAAGAAAATAGGTACTCATTGGCAAACAATATAAATGCACAACATAGCATAACATACAGAGGAAAAACACAGAATATACATAGAGGCATAACCTGACTTACAACAGGTAAAGATGAGCAGGGTGACCTGACATAGTATCAGAGTTAACTGACCTATATCAGGCAAAGTCTTGCTCTCAGCTACTTCTTCATATACTGACTTACAACCAAACATGTTGCACCACATCATTAGCTAATTACTTTTGTCTCTGCTGAAATACATCTTGTGCTTTACATTGTAACTCTTCACAAACATAGTCAGTTACAAAACTTACATACAATATTACATTTTAACTCTCAAATACAAATTGTATTAGAACCATATCTTGACAAATTTCTCTATAAATCTGCTGGACAGAATTTGAGATATTAAAAAATTCAAATGTGTGGAAAAGTGAACCTTGTAGATTCATCCATCTCTCTTGGGTATCAGAAAGCTTATGACAATTGTTGGTTCAGTTAGTGACAATTCCTTTTTTTTGAATTGTAAGTGACATGCTAAAGCTTACTAAATACTAATAGAGGAAATTTACCTTGGCACACTCACTAAAATTCATGTCCCAGTCATTTCTTGTTTTTCAGTTCTGGGTATCATTTCCCTCATGTTCTTCCATGTTTTTTGAGGAAGCATCAAAACAGGATGCACTGGTAAGTTTACCCTTTTCATTTCAGGCAGCACTCTCTGCACTAAGATACTGAGCATCCAACTGCTCTGGCTGGCTCAGCTCTTCTACAAAGACAGGGATAAAAGGCCAGAAGGAGAGAACGAGAGATTACTTTACTTTATACAGCTGCTGTATTGTGGCCTCTGGCTAGGGCTCTCTGTCCCACCGGGTCTTCCCTACAGACATCCTTTATGTAAGATGCCTAGTCCCAACCCCAGTACCAACCAAACAAGAGGGGATGGCTCAGGCCCCCAATCATCCAGATATCCCCCATGCTTCAAGTGAAACTTTTAGGTAACTACAGTAGGACCCCAGTATCCGCTGGGGATTGGTTCCAGACCTTCCCATGGATAATGAAAGCTGTGGATAAGAGAGAACGCCAACAATACTAAAAAAAAACCTGCTGTTTTGTGACAGTAGTTGCTTTATGGCTGCTGTTTTACAACAGGAGCTTGCTTTACAGCTGCTGTTTGTGACAGTAGCTTGCTTTGCATCTGCTGAATTATGTATTTTTTTCCTCTGCCAACCATGGATAACTGAATCAGTGGATAATGAATCACTGGATATGGGGGTCCTACTGTACTTACAAATAGCCAGTTATTTGCAATCAAACCCTCTTTCAGTAAATAAAGTGTATGGTAATTTAAAAAAGGAGGGATTACTCCTGCTGAATTTTTTTTCATTCCATTTATACTAGCAGAAATGTGGCCTCAGTAATTGGGAGCAAATAATATGACCGGATAAAACTGCTGACTCACACTCTGTCCCATGTTGCTGCCTTGTGCTGTTTTCTGCATATTCAAATGATGACTATGTGAATTGGGGGTGAGTAGATTTTGCACCAGAGGAGAGCAGTTTGCCTCATTCAAATTTAAAAAAACTGTTAAAACTTTCAAAACTACTTTCAAAAATCAGAAATGTAACAAGTAACTTTTGAAAAGCTGGCAGGAAAATACGGGGGAGATTTGAGCTCTACCTGTAACCGTTCATGCTCTAAGGATGCAGCTACAGTGACAATAAGAGCCACTGTTGAATCAGGTTTCGCAGAATGAAAAAGACGTTTAAAATAAGGTGACTAGACAATGTCAAGGAAAGCACAGATTTGTTTGCCCAGGAATCATGTTTTTTGAATCCAAATTGTGGTATTTCATTGTGCCAGCAGAAGGTTGTTTGTTTTAGCTCACGTGTAAATTCATCCCTTTTCTAAGCTTTTTGGCACTGTGGATGTTTTTGTCAGAGTAAACTGCCTTGTTATGGTGGTCTCCCACAGCCACTGCCACTCCTGCTGTGGGGTGAGGGGGATGGGGGCCACGGCTGGGCTGGCAATTGATGAAACGGAGAGAGATAAAAGTTTCATAAAGGCTAGATGAGGACGAGAAGGAAACATACCCCTGGTCAACTTCAGCACGTACCTCTGTGGTGCATGTTCCTTTGAATGAAATGATGACATTGCGTTCTATTGCTCCAGAAGATCTGCACAGTGATTATAAGACAACTGTATACCAATTTTGTTAAGACCACAGCACATTTTGAGGTATATCTTCAATGGCATCAGGCCCTAAGCAGTGGTTAGCACTTTGGCTACTCAAGTTCTGCCAATTGTGGATGGGTACAGTTCTACCTCAGCCAGTTTGTTTGGCATCCATTTTAGTTTGCACTTCATATCACAAGCAGTGGCATGTTGGGACATCAAGAATCAGCTGATGCAAAAAAAAACAACAAAAAACCTAACTCTTTTTTTATCATGCATTCCCCTGCCTCTTTTGTGTTTAGAAATTCCCAAACAGTACCTTCCTAAAAATTATTTCGTGTCTTTAAAAATATTGCTCAAATGCAGCACATTGGGGTAGGTGAGCAGGGAGAGGAACAGATGCATCTTGCAATTAAGATAAATCACAGAACATATTAGAATGCTTCCGTTTTACCTGTGAGCAAAAAAAAAAAAATCCTCTTCAGGGAACTGGGCCACCCATCCAAAATTATTTCCTCATGCTCCTGACTTCATGAGCAGCCGTTGACTCAAAATCCCCCAGGAATGAAACTGTTGCTCTATACTTAGTGAGTCCAGGGCAGGAAGCTATGTTTGTTGGGTCTCAATCTCAACAAGGAAAAGAAACATCTAAACTTGGGTTTGCTTTTCCTCACCGTACTTTTGACGCGAGATCAAACATGACAATGCTTATCAGTCAGGCAAATGAACTGAACTTATTCAGAGTCAAAAGCCTTCTGGGGGTGAGGGATTTCTTTAATCATACTGAAGCCAATTACGAGGATTTCAGCTATGAGCAGCGATGTAGCTCGGTATGAACCGTTGCAATTTCATAGCTCCAGAGGAGGAATGGGGGGGAGGAATAATAATAAAGTGCTTTATTTTCTTTCCCTTGTACCTTTTCTCCGCCTCCGCACTTCAAAACGGAGAAGGATTAGGGCAACTCCTGAGAACAGAGCAGCACACATCTGCTACACAGTTTGCGCAGTTAAGGAACCCTGATGGTCTCCTGGTTACAGACTTTTGGCTAAAATATGTCGGGGCTAGACTGCCGTCATTCTGAACACTGAGCAGCTACAAGGAGATCTGCAAGATCTCCTCATTGTTTGAGGGGCCCTTCGGCTTTCATCCGGTAAGAGGTGAAAGAAGAGTTTAGAAAAGCAGACAGTGCAAGACATGAAAGTGCAAGCAGCCCCCTTTTAAGCTGCCTTCAGAATTTTTAATATTAGCACCACCTGACTGGCTGCAAAGACCCCGACAAAGCAGGCTCCAACATAGATTTTATTTTATACGGAGAGGTGGGGGGGAGGGGGGGAGAAAGAGAGTCACATTTCACAGAATCCACATTACTCCTGTAGTTCTAACATTACACCTCTGAGTCTGTACGCATGAGTACAACTTGCAAGCTCAGCTTTGCTTGTGAAAACAGGCTGAGAGGAGAGCTGAGACACAAGGGGAAACATAAATGGCTCACAACGCAGCCAGATCACAGTTTGGGGTGGGGGTGGGAGTGGGGGTCAGGGAGGAAAGTCCCCCCCCAGCACTGTCTGAAGAACAATTTGACCCAAGCCACAAAGTTAAGCCAACGTCCTATCCCACCGGGAAGGCTCAGACGCCTGCACAGTTCCCAGAACCAGGCTAGCAGCCATGATTACTATGCAGTACAATTCCAGGCAAGCTGTTATTATAGGTACAGATAACAAAGTATTTTCAGAGTACTGTTTCAGTGTAGGGTCGGGAGTAGAGAATCAGGGTTAGATTTAAGCTTCCACACAGCCACGAAAGGTGGGCAAGTCACTTCCTCTCTGCCTAACCTACTTCATGCTGTAAAGGTGGATTATTGATATAGTTAGTAGTAATTTAAGTGAAAATGATAGGAGAGTGTCCTCAACCACACCTGGGAATAGCAGGTTAATGTCGGGGTTGTAAGACAGACTGCGTGGTTGGGGTTGGGGGTGTTCCTCAGGAAGATTGCCTGGGTGCCCGCTGACCCTCAGCAATTGCCACCTGAGGCTACTTCTTTGGTCTGCCTAATGACAGAGCCAACCTTGTGAGTAAGTCACTCATCTCTGCATCTTTTCACTGTCAAAAGGATGCCTTAGCCTCTAATGACAACTGCATGAAGAAACCACTATTACACAAAATCTTAAATTGTCCACAAAGAAATGTTGTTTACAGCAATCCCCTCCCCAAAGTATCTTTATTTGAAGACTGAGCTGATATTTTAAAAAATTAAATTTTGAATTATTTTTTTTAAATGAGTGACATGTTATCAACTGTAAGGCATGAAACCTTATGCTAGGATCAAGCAGTCAATTCCACCTTTATTTTTGTGGCAAGCACTGGACTAGCACTTGTCCGTGGGAAACCACAGGGTCAATCAGAGCAAAAACTCACAGAGGTTTTTTCCCCATATAACTGCTTTAAACCCTACACTTGAAAGCTACCACTCCGAAGCTAGGAGACGAACTACTGGGACTAAGGATGTAGCTTCAAGGCAGGCATGATTTACACCAGTGGTTCTCAACCTGTGGGTCCCCAGATGTTCCTGGACTGCACCTCCAAGATGTCTTCATCACTAGCTGAGCTGGCCAGGATTTCTGGGAGTTTCAGTCCAGGAACATCTGGGGACCCACAGGTTGAGAACCACTGGCTTACACAATTGGCTTTGGTAGCTGTTTTCCCAAGAAACACACCATGCAATTACATTAAAGGACTTCCGACCCCACCACTACCCCACCACCAACAACAACAAGCACCACTTCATCTACATCTAATCTGTTAACATGCTAGTCAAGTGTAAAGAAAATGTATAGATATGTATTGCCTGTGTGGCTGGTTTTCTCAGCCAGGGTCAAATATGGAGTAACTGCTTGGAAGGCAGCAAATTATTGCAGTGTGAACTGCTCCTTTCCAACAGTTCCTGCCCACCATGTCCTTTCCCAGGGTACTCCATTTCACTCCCCCTTCCTTCTGATCTTCAAATGCACACACACACACACAGAGCTATATATGCATGCCAAGCCATCTGTGCCACTGCTATTGAGCACATTCAGTCCTTAGTGAGCTGTTTTAGGTGGTGGGAGCTGAAGGGATATTTCTGCTCCCCCTCTAAAGTTCTTTTTCTCCCCCCAAACTCTCCTACTCACCTAAGCCTTCTGATATTTTCTCTGGAGCAGAGTCAGTGCAGTTTGGGGCCAGAACGACACCCCTTGAACAGCTTTTACCATGAGCTATAAAATGCTGGTGATGATCACCAAGTAGGTGTAAGTAGGATGATGACATCCCAGGCAGCAGGTACCCATATTTTTGTGTGCATGTGCGTGTGTGTGTATTGCAACCACATCTTTCTCAGTAAGGTTTTTCAGCATGAGTTTTTAGCCACTGAGCCAAAGATTTGGATCTTGAAACATCCAGCACAGGAAATTGTCCAAAGGTGCCCAGGAGGTACTCTAATCTACCTAAAAGCGAACACTTACATCATTGTCAGTAGTTAATTTTAGCGCAAGGTTTACAGCATGGAAAAGAGATTTGTATCTTAGAAACATTTAATAACAGCGAGGCTATTCTAATTCATTGGAGAGGAATTGCAGGCGGCCCCAGCACAACGTGAGATGCAGGAGTCTTATTAGATGGGTTTAGATGGGCTGTAGACCTGTCCTGGTGAATGCCAATAAAACTGTGAATTATGACTTCAAAATGTTCTCTCTTTTTTTAACCACCTGAACACTTGCCACACAAAACATCCTCCTGCAAATCTTCTGCCCTAAGCCAACCAACAAGTCAGGAAAAGATCCCAGAATATGGAACTCAGGATGTTGATTCACTAAACATCAGTGGGTAACACATCGTTTTGCGTTTGCCAAGAACATGGCATTTGCCAACAACATGGTCCTGTAGTAGGGTTCAGGTTTTTTGGCCAGTTCCATTGGAGTTTGCATAAATGTTTCTTTTTCTGGTTCCAGGGGGGATTTCAAGTAACCCAAAAGAACTGGTTGTTTATATTAGAAACATTCCCAGTCTAGAAAAATGTGGAAACATATATTCCTCTTTTCTGAGATCGAAAAACTTATAAAATTCCAATTGCCAAGCCTGTCTTCCAGGACACCCTCCAGTGCAGGGTGTGGGTATGTGTTGCCTCTGGTCTCTGTTTTCATAGTGCTATGTCAGTATTTCCCATCCCCATTGCTGATATTACCTAGCACGCACGCACACATATCTCCTCTAATTGTCTATGGCAAGCAGAGCTGAGCCCAGTGGCAGGCAGCAAGGGTCTCCAGGTAGGGGTGGAAATGATCCTTCCTAAAACCTTGAACAGCTGCTATCAGTCATAATTTACAACACTAGACTAGCTTGACCAGTGATCTGACTCATTATGAAAGTGACCTCCTATGTTTCTATATTTCCTTGTGATCAAATGGACTGTAATCACCACAAGAAAGGTTAACTTTACAAGTGCAACCATGGTTTCCCCACTTCCTATTGCACAATGCAAAACCATTAATATAGTGGTTACTAACCTGAGTCTTGTACCAAACCAAGTAAAATTAACCATTCTGTCTTAGATTGCATGGGTTTTAGTTATACATATTTTCCCTACCCAATAAATAAATAAACATTCCCATTAATAAATGTTCAATAAATACTGGTTTCTACTCAGCAAGCTCATTACTGATCTCTTGGCTGGAATATGGAGAGGTCTACTTAACTACTCCTGAACCATCAACAGTCTTAATTAACAGTCTCTATAGGTGTTAGCCAGCAAGTTGCATTCTGCATGCAAGATTACCAACCAAGTAGTCTTTACATTGTCCCTTTAAGGACAGTCTCTTTTTCATATTATT
>JAHTLZ010000237.1:26232284-26259337 GCA_023846285.1 Phrynocephalus versicolor | reverse complement strand
TATTATTATTATTATTATTATTATTATTATTATTATTATTATTATTACTACTACTACTACTACTACTACTACTACCATATCAGTGAGTTAATTAGTATCTTATTTACCTTAACAAATTGAGTTTTATCAGATCACCTCTTCATTCTCTGGCACCATACTGAAATTTTTTTCAAGCAAGGGTAGTTTTCTTCCTGGGCTTTCTTTCACCATTTAGATCAGGATTTTGGGTCCTGCTCCTCTTTTTTGCTGACTTTACACATTGTATTTGTTGCCCTTTACATGGCCTGTGTTTTAGCCAGGTTTTCTTTTCCTCAGGCCTGCAAATCATAGAAAAGAGGGAGCATAAGATGGATTCTGAATACTCAGGGGTTTGGAGCAGCATTGTGGAAGCGAGAAGAGTATACTTTCCTGGCTTCCATTATGGATTTCCCATCTCCCAAAGGTCACTAAAAATGAAATGGGAAAATGCTTCCCTCCCACCCCCATACACTTTAATCATGTGAGTGGTTGGTCAAGTTTTCAGACGAACATTCTTGGAGATGGTGAATAACTGGAACCTAGTTGTACTGAATTGCAGTGGGGCATTTTGTTTCTGTATCCTGTAGCTGGTTTCTTAAAGAGGTTGTTTTGTTTCTGATTAACACTGCAGTTCTACAGTATGTGCATCCCCGCAGAAGAAAGCTCCACCAAGTCAAATGGATCTTACTTCCGAGTCAGTGTGTCAAAATTTGCAGCCTAAATTTGTCTGAATCTGCTTGGAGTCCTTCAGGAAAATGAACAATAAAAACAACACCAAAGAAAGACTTCAATCTGCTTTGGGAAGTCTGGTGCAGTGTGCTTCAATTTTGGATTCACTCAAAGAATGTTGATTTGATCCTCTTCTGATCTCCACACACCTCACACACTGGCACAGTATCAATATCTTGATATCCTTAACAGAAATGTTCTTCTGATCAAATGTTCTTCTTATCAAGCAGCAAGATTGAGAGAGAGAGAGAGAGAGAGAGAGGAGAGAGAAGCACATAATTTCCAGTGGCATCTGCCTTAGAAAGTGACATTTAGGCCCCTATCTCACAACGGGGAAGATCCGGTGATTCTCCTTTCCTGGTCACGTGACTGAAGATGTGGGTTTTCCGTTCCCACATACAAGGAAAATTTTAAAAAATAAAAAAGCACTGACAGCTCAAAGGCCAGCTGGTCAGCGTTTGGTGGAGGGGGAAATGCCGAAGGCCAGCTGATCCATGCTAGGGGGGAATAATAATAATAATAATAATAATAATAATAATAATAATAATAATAATAATAATAATAATAATAATAATAATAATAATAAGCACCAACCAGCCCCAGGGCCAGCTGGTCGGCGCTAGAAAAAATAAATAAATAAACTTTTAAAAAATAAAATTGCTTAAGGACAGCTGATGGGCGCGGGGGAGGGAATAAAAAAATTTAAGTGCCGACCAGCCCCAGGGCCAGCTGGTCGCTGCTAGGGAAAAGAAGCGGAAAACCCGGATCATATGCGCTCCCATGAACTTCTGGCTCTGAAAAAATGTGCATTTTTAACCAGAGCAAAAAATACCCAACACCAGAGGTAGGTCTTGGAAAGCTTGCTGGAAGGGACGTTACCAGGTTGTTGTTTTTAAAGCCCGGTGGCCGTGGGGACAAGATTTTTGGAAACAGTTTATCTGAAAATTAGGTCAGGATTTTCAAGGATGTGTGATAGAGCCCAATGTTACACCACAAAGTAAGGATTTAATGGGCAGAGAAGTATAAGGTTTGAGTCAACGACAACCAAAGAAAATTTACCACCTTAAATGAAGGGCATGTTGGTTTCTCTAGAACCTGCCTGGGCTACCAGTTATTCTGCCTTCAATAGTGATGGTGGCATACAAATAAATGCAAACATTAGAAAAACACGGGGAAAGATAGATACTAATATCTTTTTTTATTTTATTACACAATACAAATTACAAAAAAGACAAAACATCAACAATAATGCACCTCTTCACCAACAGGATCACTCTTCTTATTTACAGTCATTATCCTCCCCTCCAGAAGAAAATCGATTGTTGTGCGGAAGCCTTACCCTTATCTCGTACAAGCACATATTCAATAAATCTACCCCATATATCATAGAAAATATCGCTTTTTAACTCTCCTTTTCTAATCTTTAAAGTACATGTCAATTTATCATTTAAAGCAATATTCCATATTTCATTGTACCATTCATCTAAACATAGTTCATATTTAGATTTCCAATTTCTAGCAATTATTAATCTAGCCACAGTCAACAAATTTGTAATCAACTCTTTAGTTTTAACATCATAAGTATTATCAACAAATATTGATAACAAAGCAATTTCAGGATTGGGCTCTATGTTCATTTCACTTTAAAATACATTTCCAGAATTTTTGTATTGTTTTACATTCCCACCACAAATGGAAAAGGGTACCAATCTCATTATCACATTTCCAACAAAACTTAGAAAAATTAGCATTTATTTTATTCAATTTCACTGGTGTCAAATACCATCTTAAACTTATTTTAAAGAAATTTTCCTTTATTCTAACAGACATAGATCTAAGTATTCTCATTATCCATATTTTAGCCCAATCTTCCTATTTTATTTCTTTTAAAAAGTCTTGTTCCCAAATTAATTTTGATCCAGATCCTTCCCCATTTTCATCTAAATCCAAAATAATTTTATATAATTTGCTAACATTACCTTTTACTAGATTCTCCTTCTGGGTACCCTCATGCAACAATAAGATACTAATATCAATGCATGAAAAAAGCCAAAATATTGCAAGCCAGTCGAGAACAGGGTAGGAAAGCCTCTTTTAATTTTGTTTAAAAATTAACACATATGTAGGGGACCCTCAAAGAACTGCACTTCCCACAATACCCTAAGCCTTCTAGGAAGCACAAACTACTGTCTTACACAGCTGGGCAACATGATAGTGGTGGAGGGGGCAGGGGAGGAGGGGGCCCAGAGCAAGCAAGGTAGGGGTGGGAAACATCCATTTCTGCTGCAGATGCCATACATGGTGACCACTAGATGAGAGTTTTCACACCCTGCATTTTTCTGTCTCAAACAGATAAAATAATCTGATAGTTTGTTCTGGTCTGCTGTCTTGTGGGCCAAAACTTTTTCTGACTTCTAATTACAACTGAGGATTGAAACACCCTGCGCCACAGGAGTTTCCAACCAGCTTAGTTGGGGTAAGGTCTCTCGTACTTTGTTTTCCCTTTTTCTTTTCTCTCTTACTTCTGTGTTGAGGTTGTCTTTCCCTGAAGACCCGATGAAATGGTCCATCGAGAAGAACATTGTCATAGTTCAACAGGGTCCACTAATCACTTTTCTTCTTTTTCAAGGTCAATAATATCTTGTGTTCCTTAGACATTCAGGCTTTTATCTCTGTAGGCCCAGATAACACCCACATAGTTTGACTAATGAGGCAGCCAGGAAAAGCCAAGATAATAAAATCCACAGAGAGAGGCCTCTGGATTCTGTTATCCTCAGTCCTCTTCTTAAAAAAGGCTTCCGGTTAAAAAGAAAACCCTAGGCATTATAAAACCACGAGAAGGGAAAAGAGCTTTAAAAAAAAAAGCATTGAAAAAGAAAGGGAGATGTCTCCACATCCTGCCAGAACCAGAAGCCTGTCTGGAGCATGGCACCTTACTTAGGGTTTGGGTTTGGCTTTTCCCCCTGGAAGACTGATGGAGCCACTGGACAAAAGGCCTTCTTGCTGGTCCTGCCTCAGCCGGGTTTCCAAGAAGGAAAAATGCTGCTGGAGCTTCTTCTGGGCTGCCTCAAACTCTGCCAAAAAATAGAAGAAGCGCAAGTTAAGGGTCTCCAGTCTGCTGTCTATCCGCTCCAGCTTCTGGTCCACCTCCATGTCCTCTGTGCTCTCTGCCGCTGCTGCTTCATCCAGCAACCCCTGGTTTATTAGGAATATTCGGCCCCGATCCTCTAGGAGTCTTTTGGCCTCTGGATATTCAATTAACGCTTCCATGAGGTCCTCCTTTGACAGGCAAAAGAGGTCAGAGTAGCCGATGCTCCAGATATTGGCCGTCCGCCTGTTCCCCATCTTGTTCCTTTTGATGTTGAGGATGCTGATCTCTCCAAAGCAGCTTCCTGCTGCCAGCAAAGCGTACTGAGTCATGCCATCACCAGCCACCACAGCCAGTTTCCCCTCTTTGATGATGTACATCTCTTTGCCAATGTCCCCCTTCCGGCAGATGTAATCACCAGGAATAAAGAGCTGGGGCCTCAGCTTGCCCACCAGTTCCACCAAGAGCCCAGCGTCACAGTCTCGAAAGATTGTCACTTTCTTTAGAGTCTCCAGATGGATGTTGATGGTGATCTCAGCTCTCAGCTTGTCGGGCAAGTTCTTGAGCACCTCCCACCCATCCACAGTCTTTTGGTTGGTCCAGAGGTAGTCGAACCACTTGATGACCTTGGCTTCCATCTCCTTGCTTTCTTTGCGAAACTGCATGTACTGCTTGACAGGATCATTCTTGGCGTAGAACTTCACCTGGTTGGCATTCATGTTGGAGATCATAGAGCCCACGTTTCCTACAATGGTGGCAAAGATGAGGACTCCAACAAGAAAGTCAAAGATGACAAAGAGTACTCTTCATCACGGACAGGTGGTGGCGTCTCTGCAATAGTGGTCAATGTCAGTGTCGAGAAACAGTAGATGTACTGCTTTCTTAAGTACCCATTCTTGGGATCAGATACATTAGGAATAGGATAGACCCATGTGTCTTCTCCAAAGCCAATGGCCTTTGAGATGGCCTAGTAAATACAGGCGTTCCAGTGGATGATGAACAAAATGTACAAGACCAGGTTGTTGATTCTAAAAAAGTTTGGGTAGGCGGTCCTGGTCTCGGTCCGACAGAAAAATTCAAAGGCATGGGAAAATTCAAAGGCATGTAGGAGCCGGTTGAAGCATAGCTCGGGGTGATGCAGGCCAAGAGCAAAGTAAGCAAAGTCTGTGGACAAAATCGAAATAATGTTGAACTTGAACTGCAGGCCTCTCTGTTCAAGTATCCCTAGGATTATCTTCTGTTTCCAGGAGCAGATCTACTATGAAATTAACAAAGCTTAAACTAGAGGGGCCTTAATCCCAAAAGACAGAGACACACACTGCTCTTTCCTCTCCTCCCTGAAATTGTCCAATATTTGTAGTTCTCTCTTTCTTCCTCTCACATACTCTCACAGCCAGGCTGTTCTGTTCACTGGACAGTTTATTAGGATTGAGAGCCCTCCAGTGTTATTGTTGCAGCCTGCATGGACACGCTGTGAGGAAAATGAACAGGGAAGGACTCACAGGAACATCAACAACCTTCAAGGGATGGCGGTGCTGAACTTCTCGAATGGTGCTTGGTTTCAGTTCTGTCCCAATAGAAACTGAACTTTTGGCCCCGAAGCATCTCTAAAATATTTTGCCAAGGGACCACTCTGCCTTGGTGTCCTGGGTGAGTTCCCTCCTGGTGGTTTGTGGGTGTGCCTTGATCAAGCCAGAGTTGAGCGGCTCTTCTTCCTTGGCCAGAGGACACCAGTATAGGTTCAGGAATAAACAGGTGTGCTTGCCTCCAAAGCAAGAAACCCACTTCGTTCAGTTCATTCGTAGCCAAATTACATAGAGAAAGCAATCTTCTATGTGGGCCACTCTAGAGAGTGGAGAGCCATACCCACAGAGTCACCGCCATCCTTTGGATGGTGTTTTGGAAGGCAACACTCTTCCCACAAACCTCTCTGTTGTTGATCTCAGCTATTTTCTCTTGTCCTCTCGCTCCCAAAGGTCAGCTGTTTGGGGAGATGCAGAATGAGGAAGGACAGAAGGCACCTTGGGTTCTGACATGCCTCTCCTCACCCTAGAGTTTTCATAAATACCTCTAGGGATTCTTGTATGTCTTCCTGGAATTCAGCTGCTGTGAGATCCAGGCCATGGTTATTATATGAGTGTTTACATGTGCTTGTGACATCATAGAGAAATGCCATATACTTGCTGACTGATCCAACATCAACATCGATGAGCAATCTTGTCTAGGTTAAATCGGCATGTAAACAACCCAAAGAAGAAGTGACAGGGAGAAAAATGGAGGTCAGAAAAAGCTAATAGCAAATTTAGGACATCTGCAGATGCAATTTTGAAAGAGTCTATTAATGGTGCCTATGGACTGTTGTTCTACTGGTAGTTTTTATCTGCGCCCATTTGAAGAATATCATGGTGTTTTTTGATAGTGTATTTATTATTGTTTTTAAATATTGTCCTTAGTATTTTAATATTGTCATGCTGAGTTATTGTTGTAAGCCGCCTTGGGTCCCTTTGGGGGGAAAGGCGGCATAAAAATAAAAGTTTATTATTATTGTTATTTGGATTCTGGTGGGGTGCTGGGAGGAGGAAGCACCTGAATCTCCATGCCTTGACAACAGTACCAGCTGCTTCCTTGTCTGTGAGTCCTTTGGGCAAGTAAAATGTATGGTGGGGTGATATTCCTGCCAACCCAAAGAACCCAGGGCATTTTAGGGAATCCGCCATGCAGCTTTACAAATGTACATTAGAAATGTTTGCCAGCTGTATTAAACAGCTGGTCTCTTCAGGGTCCTCATTCTTTCCCGATTCCTCAGCTCCATCCTTAGGGATAATTCACAAATAAGCTGTGTTTTGCTTGTCATTCTTTGTCTGAAGACAGACGTAATATAAAAAGAGGGCTCCCGGTGTGTTCGTGGCGCCATGGGCCTGACTTCACAGTTGAACTCTCAAGGTCAAAGGAACTGTGATTTCTATGATTGGAACTCCAGATGCCTGGAAAGCAGTGGGTGGGTGGGTGGGAAGGGAATTCCGTCTATAATGCATGGGAGAAAGTTCCTTAAGCCTTTGATTTAAATTGTCCCCATAAAGTCTTCCTTAACCGCAGTTGCAGGTAGGACTTTTTTTTTTTTTGGAATTGGGGCTGTCACAAAAGGATAAACGATCAGCAACTCCCCCTCCCCCACAAGCCTTGGTGAAATTCTCCCCCCCACCACCACCACATCCCATTCCACACTGCTGCATGTTATAACACACGCATGCCTGGTGTTGCACTCCCAGCTGGTCTAAAGTCACCTGTAGCTTATGGCAAAGACAAAACAGAACTTTGAAAAGTTACATGTTGGGAACTACAGCTCAGAGTCAGTCAGCATGCTCATTGGCCATAGATTGGCTGAGGATTTGGGGGGTTATACTCTCAACAGTCACGTTTACATGCCCTGAGAAAAAGAGACCCTAAATCCTGTCCCTGCCCATCTCCCTGCGCCCACTGCTTCCAACTATTTAGGGAATAGTTAATTATCCCACAGCCAGGCCCTTGAGACCAGAGGGCAAGGGAGGCTGATCTGCATTTGGCTTTAAAAAGTAGATCAGGCTTCAGTCTGCCCTGGCAACTTTTCCCTCAGACAGGTAGATTGCTGGAGTCGAGGAAAAGGAGGATAAGGAAAGGAGGAGGGGAAAGGAGAGTTAAGGTGGTGTGAGATGCTGTGGGTTGCTTTTAGCATGAAGTCCATGCATACATGGTCAGGGAGGTATTTTGTCCAAGATATTGTGTTGTCTGAGGTGGAGCAGCAAAAGTGTATTCTCTCTCTTCCCAGCTCATGCTCCAACGCGGCGGCAGAAGAGTTGCCTGCGTGGCCCACAGGTGCCCATCCACAACATTGGTGGCGGCGGCAGAAGAGGTGCCTGCATGGACCTGTGGAGCCTGCAGGCCATGTGGGCTCCTCTTCCCTGCCATTGCCAATGTCCTGGGCGGGCAGCGTGGGTGGCTCTTCTTCCACCACCAACACTGCCGATGTCCCGGGGGGCGGCAGGGGTGACTCTTCTTCCACCACCGCCAATGTCCCAGGCAGGTGGCGCAAGCACTTGTTTTCTCCCCCCTCACTGCCGATGTCCTGGGCAGGTGTTGCGGTCTATTCAGCCACCGCAGCTGAGCCGCCCGGGCTAGTGCACTGCCGCCAACCCTGCCCCCCACCACCACTCACCATCTGTGGATAAATGCACCTGCGGATGATGAATCAGTGGATATGGGGGTGCTACTGTAAATAAAATCCATCGATCCATACCATATTTTTCCCTCTATAAGATGCTGCCCTTTATTAGATGCCCCCCCTTTTTAGACCCCCAAATAATGCCATTTATAAATCTTCCCTGAGATCTCCTCCACCCCCACCCCACCCCCACCCACTGTTACTTTTAATTTCCCTAAACACTCCTCTCTGGTTTGCTGGGTTTGTTTTTTGCAGGATCAGGCTCCGTCGATCTTGAGCCACCCAGAAATGTGCCCTTGGAAAGAAAAGAAAAAAGTCACACTTTTTTTTTTTTTTAGTGTGAAAAGGCATTTCTTAATGGGCTGCTCAAGCCTGGCCAAGCCTAATCCTGTAAAAAACAAACTCGCCAAAGCTGAGAGGAGTATTTAGAACGGGGAAATGAAAGCAAACAGCAGGGGTGGTGGAGAACTCAAGGAAATATGTAGCTGCTCATGCAAAAAGCAAACCACGGAGGGGGAAAAGCAAGGTGAGTTTGGGTTCTCCTCCAGCCACCCACCCAGAAAGGCTTACTTCCGTGTATACCACCTCCCCCCCGTAATTTTTGGCATCATGATTTTAGAAAAAAGTAGTGTGAGATACATAGAAAAATATGGTACATCCATCCATCCATACATCTATCCATCCATACATACATACATACAATTTGCTGAATGTGTAACAAGCACAGCAAACCAGAGAAGATTGTGAAGAGCTCCAGAAGGATCTCTCCAAACTGGGCAGATGGGCTGCCAAATGGCAAATGCGTTTCAATGTAGGAAAATGTAAAGTAATGCATATTGGGGCAAAGAATCAACACTTTATCTATCAACTCATGGGCTCTGAACTATCCATGACGGATCAGGAAAGAGATCTTGGTGTGTTGGTGGACAGCTCCATGAAGGTGTCTACCCAATGTGTGGCAGCGGTGAAGAAGGCCAATTCCATGCTAGGTATTATCAAAAAGGGGATTAAAAATAAAACAGCCAACATTATAATGCCATTATACAAAATGATAGTAAGGCCGCACCTGGAGTATTGTGTACAATTCTGGTCACTGCATCTTAAGAAAGACATAGTGGAACTGGAAAAGGTGCAGAAGAGAGCGACTAAATGATTACTGGGCTGGGGCACCTCCCTTTTGAGGAAAGGCTAAAACATTTGGGGATCTTTAGTCTGGAAAAAAGGTGCCTGAGGGGGGATATGATTGAGACGTACAAAATAATGCAGGGCATGAGTAAAGTGGACAGAGGGACACTCTTCTCCCTTTCACAAAATACCAGAATTAGGGGACATACACTCAAATTGAGGGCTGGGAGAGTAAGAACAGACAAACGAAAATATGTTTCCACCCAGCGTGTTGTTAGTCTGTGGAACTCCCTGCCACAGGATGTAGTGATGGCATCTGGTCTGGATGCCTTCAAAAGGGGATTGGGCAGATTCCTGGAGGAAAAGTCCATCACGGGTTACAAACCATGACGGAAATGCGTAATCTTCAGGCTTAAAACTGGGGTACTTCAAGGACCAGATGCAGGGGAGTGGTATCAGGAGACAGGTATCTAGTCTCGTGCGCTCCCAGACGCATCTGGTGGGGCCACTGTGAGATACAGGAGGCTGGACTAGATGTGCCTTTGGCCTGATCCAGCATGGCTCTTCTTATGTTCTTAAGGCAGAAGGATACAGCACATCCCTCTTCCCGGCAGAAGGACCAGCTAAGATCATTCAGTGCATATGGATGAGGATGTTGTAACATGTCCTGCCACTTTTGCGGCCTTGGGCAATCTGTGCAGCTGCAGAACAGTGCCAAAGGGAGGGACTAATAAACCCCTTCTATTTATTTATTTATTATTTATTTATTCTTGTATTTATATCCCGCTTATCTACTACAAGTAGTACTCTAAGCGGCTAACAAAGCAATAAATGCCAAAACAACAACAATAGAATAAATCAAATAAGCAAAATCAACATAAAACAATATAACAGCGTAACATATAGAATCCTCCTGCATCCCAGCATGCGGAAGAACAAATCCTAGCAAAATTAAGTTAGACACACCGAGTAGGCAGACTAATTTAAAAGCGATGGCGATGGCGGGGGGGGGGAACCCTAACTGAAATCGCCAAAGGCCTCTCGGAACAAAAAAGTTTTTAAAGCTTTCCGAAAGGCCTGCAGGGACTCTGCAGAGCGCACTTCGCTGGGGATGGCATTCCATAAGGAAGGGGCTGCCACTGAGAAGGCCCGGTTCCGAGTAATTGTCTTCCGGGCCTCTCGAGGAGTGGCAACCCGCAGCGAGTGCGCTCACACCTGCCGAACAGGACGGGCCGAAGTGGATCGCTGGACGATACGCTCTGTCAGGTAGTCCGGTCCCAAGCCATGGAGGGTTTTATAAACTAAAACCAAGACCTTGAATCTAAGGTCTGAGGATTATATGTCTAGTACGGCCTCGCTAATTCTGAATCAACTTGATGGAATACTGGCATGACAGTTTTCCTAACCTGGACATTTGGAAAGTGTACAGAATCATTTTAGCGAAGAAATGTTTTCCAGTGGCATCCCAGCCCCCAGTCGGAGATGGGGAGGCCCAAGGCCTCATATGTTTTCTCTCCTAATTAGTACTTTGGAGTTAGCAGTGTCACCACATACCCTGCTCCACAACCAACACTCAGAGCCTCCTCCCACTTGCCCCTTCAATGTGGGAACGTTAATTGCTTTTGTCAAGGTGGTGTCATGTGCTAGGAGCGCCTGAGAAGAAGTCAAATAATTAACTAGGCCCCTGCTGAGAATGTAGAGCGGGTTGGCTTTTCCTTCGGCCCTTTTTAAGGTTTTGTGTTTCTTTGAGAACCATTATTAACTTTTGGTTTTCTGTTGTAAACTGTAGGGAAGGGGCGACTTTGAATCTATTGTGCCGAACAAGAGAAGAAAAATCAGCTTTCCCATTTAAAAAAAAAAAAAAGGAAAGAGAGATTTTTGTTTGAGTTTCACGGTCCATAACAAGACATTAAAATGACATCGGCTCCTTCACAATGAAAACCTTGTGCTTTATTAAAAAGAGCCCTTGCTTAAGGCATCCATTACTCATTTCCGCATTTCGTGGCAGACCTTCCAAGTCTAGAAGGACGAAAGGCTCTCCAGTTGGAGATCATGTGTAGTAGGTGCCACTAATAGGTTTCATTTTGCAAGCCTTGCCTGCAAATTTTGTCTTTTTAGAAACGGCTAATGGATGCACAAGACCATACACGAAACTCCTAGGGCTGATTACATAAAAGGAGGGGGTTATTTTGACACACACATACACACTTTCTACCCCTACCTGAATACCCCTGGCTTTGAGCCACAATCCAGTGTTTAACTGTTACTACACTGTGAGGGAACATATTTGTGTGTGGAGGGTGGGGGTGGGAATGAGGCCTAAGCAACAACACCGGAGAAACTGCCAAGGTGAAACCAAGTTTCCTCTCAAGCCTGGGTTTCCTCCTGAACCAAAAGTTTGAAATGCAAAATTTACGACAATCTTTCAAACCTCCTCCACAGAGAGATGTGTGGAAGTCTCCAGGTAACACGCTCTTCAGCCTCCATGCCAGGCCCTCAATTAAGCTATGCAGCAAGCACCTGGTTTTCATTAACGTCACTGTTATAGTTAATGTGTTGCAGGTGTGAAAGTGTGTGGCTGAAATCTGACAAAACACCTGCCTTTTGTGGCACCATTAGATCTGCCTCGTGTGGGACATGACCCCCTTGGGGCTGCTTTATCCTGCCTTTGAAAGCCACAGTAAGCATTGTCCTATAATTACCAAATCAGAGTCATGATTGCCAGGAAGAATTCCTTAACAAATTACATCTAATTAGTCTAAAATTACCTTTAATGCATGGTGAAACCATAGGCTCCACTCTGTTCTATAACACCTTCCTTTTTATCTTTATGCAAATATGATTACACACTATCAAACTGGCACCAACTAGACACAAAAAACAGCTGCATCCACTTCTGTGCTTTGAAAATAGGAACTGGATGTGTGCCACTGATTATATTTTCTGGAATGCTGCATTAAAAAAAAAAACACCACCACCCCAGCAACCCCAAACCCCCAAATAATAATATCCCATTTATTTCTTCAGGATTACCACAGTTCATACTGAGATGGGCTGTTCAGAGATGAGAGTCGGTTACACCCACCCTGCGAGTAGAAAATACAAGGAAAGGGCTACTTTTGTGTACAGATGTATTTATTTATTTATTTATTTATTTATTTGACTTTTATACCGCCCATCTAGACCTAGGGCTACTCTGGGTGGTTTACAACATGAATAACATGACAATTAGGAAAGGAATACATTTTTAAAACCAAAACACAGGGTACATAATAAAATAAAGTATACATAAATCAACAAAAAAAAAACTAAAATTAAGCTAAAACGAAGATAAAAATGGCAGGAGATTGATAAAACTGGGGTGGGTGGGGAGAGAGAAGAGAAGAAAAGCGGTTTAAAAAAGAGAGAGAGAATATTTAGTAGTTAAATATTGAATATTTAAAATTCAATATCAGTGATGGACTAGATGAGGGTGAACAAATTGAAACTCAACCCAGACAAGACAGAGGTGCTTCTGATCAGTCGAAAGGCACATCAAGCATACTGGACTGGATGGGATTACTCTCCCCTTGAAAAAAAGAGCTATGCAGTGTGAGGATGCTGTTGGATTCATCCTTGAGCCTGGATGCCAAAGTCTCTGCAGTTGCTAGGAGTGCATTTGCACAATTAAAATTAGTGCTCCAACTACTTGCATTTCTTGAAAGATCTGGTTTCGGCACTGTGGCGCACACCCTAGTTACTTCTTGGCTAGATTACGATAACTACCAATGGAAAGTGTCAGGAAACTTCAGCAGGTCCAAAATCCAGCAGCTGGATTGCTGGTTGGTTACAGGGATCAGATAACACTCCTGTTACAGCAACTACTTTGGCTGCCAATCAGTTTCCAGGCACAAGTAAAAAGGTTGGTTTTAATCTATAAAACTGTAAATGACCTGGGTGCAAACTATTTCAAAGACTACATTTCCTGTTATGAGCCAGTTTGGTTGCGAAGATTAGCAGAAGAGGCCTTTATCTTATTTTCACCCCCCTCACAGGTACGTCTGATGGGGACTCAGGAGAAGAACTTTCCCTGTACTGCTCCCCGACTTTGGAACTAAACTGGAAACTAGTAGGGGCTAGTCTTTGCTAAGACAAAAATGTTTTCACAGCCAGAGGCGTAGCTAGGGTTTGGAGCGCCCTGGGACAAAGTCAGTTTTTACACCCCCTCTTGCCTCCAACTGCATCTCACCCACCAAACAAGGGGTGCCCAATCCTGGGGGAACAGCGGAGGAGGGGAGGAGGGTCCCATTTTGGCACACCCTCTTCGGGGGTCTCCTGGATAAGGTTCTCCTGTGCAAACCGCACAGCGTGGGGGTAGTGCCAAGCAGGTGATGTTTCTTTTTTAAGCATCACCTCCGTAGCATGTGTCCCCCTCCTCCTTTCCCCCAGCTAAGGCTTGGCGATCATTAGCCCAAGGAAAGGAGGAGAGGAAAGCAGGTGATGGGATTTTTTTTCCAAGCAGCACCTCCATCGCACGCTTCCCTCTCCTCCTTTTCCCAGGCTAACGATTGCCAAGCCTTAGCAGGGGTGGGGAGGAAGGAGGAGGGGGAGCAATCGACGGAGGTGCTGCTTGTGAGGTGCTGCTTGTACACTTACCTGAGGCCTGACACTGCCCCAAACAGGCCTCCGATGGCCTTTCTGGGCCTGTCGGAGTGATCTGGAAGTCACTTCTGGTTTACTGGAAGTCACTCCCAGTTTGCCGGAAAGCACTTCCAGGGCCTCCGACAGCCACTTCTGAAGCCTTGGAGGCCTCAGAAGTGGCTTTCAGTGACCCAGAAGTTACTTGGAGGCCTCAGAAGTGGCTTTCAGCAACCCAGAAGTTACTTCTGGTTCCAAAAGTCACATCTGGTTTGCTGGAAAGCACTTTTGGGGCCTTCAATAGGGAAGCCCAAAAGTGTTCAGGGAAGCGCCAGGCCTGGGGTAAGTACAGGAGGCCTGAAACAGGCCCATCCAGCTTACCCCAGGGGGCCTTTGCCTTTCATATACTGCGGTCCTGCGATATACCGGAACTGCAGTATATGATCCGCTAAAGGGCAGGGCAACACTGTAGTTCTTTTACCCAGGTGAGGCCCATTTAGGTGTCTGCAGGTATTGATCTGTCAAGTAGAATTTCCAGAATGAAGAATTCTGGGATTTGTAATCCAAGAACTCAACCATGCTTATTGAATTCTCCAGAGATAGATACACGCACTACTTATATCAGTTATATTACACAGACTTATTTTCAGCTAGTTTTCTTTGACACATTTAACTGGGAGCAACTCCTCCCACCCCCACCCCCGGTGAACCCAATTCATCTTGCTTCTGAATAAATTTCTCTAGAATCTTTCTATTAGTGTATTTGGATTGTTTGTTTACAATAAAGAGATTATATTATTTTGTTAGAAGCAGGTGATGACTTATTATAAATGGAATTCACAACAGTGTGCTCTCCCTCCTACCTCTCAGTTCTATATTCTTCCCATGGGTCCTGCCTTGAGGTTCTTCTTTATATACTGTTCGAAAATGGACCAAATGCCATTTGGTAAACCATTTAGCGGTCTATAGTAAAGGAGCAGAGGGGCGGGAATTCAGTGGTAAAATATACATTTTGCAGTCAGTGGTCCCACTTTCAATCCCCAGCAATTCTAGATAGGGCTAGGAAGGGATCTGGATATGTGTCTAGAACCCTAGAGAGTCACTGCTGCCAGCCAGAGTTGACAATATAGGGCTAGATGGCCAGACCCTAACAAGTTCCTAGATCAGGCAAAGAGAAATGGTGGCCCTTATAATGTTGCTGACACCCAGTGCATCCTGACCAATTATGAGGCAGGATGGGAAATAGCAGGTCATTAATATCTTAAGGTCGTTTCTTGGTTTAAATCAAGGGTAGGGAGGCTGTGCCCCTCTAGTTGTTATTAGACACCAACTGCTATCAACCTGGTTGTTAGTTCTGGTGGCAAGGGTGATGACAGTTGGAGTCAGGCCACATCTATTTACATGCCTCCACATTAGAGATGGGCACGAATTAAAAAAACTGCATTTCGTTTGTCATTTGTTGTTTGGAGGGTTTGTTTCGTTTCATTTCTGTTTTTCGTGAATTTTTGCAAAAAATTGTTTTCATTTTCGTTCATTTGTTACCATTTCGTTACCATTTATTTCACTTTTTTGTGATTTTTTTAGGATTTTAAGCAATTCACTTGTATTGCAGTAACGGAAACAAAACGCACGACAAAATTTCCGGTGTTTCTGTTCATTTCGTTTCATTTTAGAGACAAAATTTCTTTGTTTTTCGTTGCATAACGAAACGAAAAAAATGAAAACGGAAACGAAAAATTGTTCGTTTCGTGCCCATCTCTACTCCTCATCTTTGGTAGACTAAAGGGTCCACAAAAAGTCTCCCACAATCTCTTGTTCCTGTCTCAGCTCAGAGTTTGGTAACTTGCCTGGGGATTCTCAATTTTGTAGCTCACAACTATCATGTTACCAAGCTTTGCTGCTGGTTTTGTGATAGTGTCCTTAGCACCAAAGGAAGACACAGAAAGGGGGACCAGATTGAAAGCGAGGCATCCATCACGCAAAGGGAAGGGGGACGTTTAATGCAGCTCCCCCCCACCTATATCTCAAGCTATAGTTGCTCTTTCTTCAGTACAGCAATTATTTATTTTGCTATTATATATATTTTTGCAGTAATCTTTATTAAAATAGTAGGTACAAGCCTTCACTGAAATAAGCCATGATACCATAAAAACCCTACAACGACGTTGCACTGGTGGAAACAGGAAGAGAAAGCTGTAAATGTAATAATGCAGATACTGCAATCTTGGTGGTGGTGATGGCAGTAGTGGTGGTGGCGGTGGCAGTGGTGGTGGTGATGTTAAGTGCTGTCAAGCAGGAACACTCTTACAGAGATCCTAATAGATGTCTCATGGTAAGTGAGATATTTTAGGAATAGTTTTACCAATGCCAAAGCCCACCACTGGATTTCATGGTGAAGGGAATACTTGAACTCAGGTCTCCTGAGTCCTGGACTATTGATCAATCCACTACCTCATACTGGGTACCATTAGAGTTCTTATATTTGCTTAATCAAATCAAAGCTAATGGCGATCAGTCTTGAAATACAGTGTGATAACAGTGCTATTACAAAATATCAATAACAAAACAATGCAGAACCTTTGTAACTGTAATTGTTTAAAATCTATGCTGCCTATAGCCTCTGGGGGTTGCTTTTTGAAATACAACTAGTGCATAAACAGGGTCCCAACTGAACAAATACAACAACTATATATATATATATATATATTCAGTGGTACCTCGGTTTAAGCATTTAATTCGTTCTCCGGAACGTTTTGAATTTCGAAAAACTCATAAAGTGGAATACAGTTTCCCATATGAATGCACTGAAAATCAATTAACCCAATCCAGAGGTCAGAAAAAAAGGCAAACGGGCATGCCACTGAATTTTTTTTCTTTAAACCAAGACATCCCCCTTTCCAATAATTTATTTTCTTAAATTGTTTTTTTGTTTGTTTGTTAACTGAGGCATTCTTACACTGAGGTATCACTATATCTAAGTTTGATCTTTGAGTGTGATCTAATTGCTGCCTTAGGAAGAAGCTGCTGTTTGCCAGCCCACAGGGCGTAGGCCAGTGATGGTGAACCTTTTAGAGACCAAGTGCCCAAACTGCATTTCAAAACCCACTAATTATTCGCAAAGTGCCAATACAGCAATTTAGCCTGAATACAGGTGGCTGTGAGGGGGCAATGTGGGGTGTCCACAGAGAGGGTTCCAAGTGCCACCTTTGACACCCATGCCATAGGTTTGCCAACAGTGGCTTAGGCCAGTGATGGTGAATCTTTTGGAGACCGAGTGCCCAAACTGCATTTCAAAATCCACTAATTATTCACAACCTGCCAATGCAGCAATTTAACATGAATACAGGTGGCTGTGAAGGGGTGATGTTGGGTGCCCACAAAAAGGGCTCCGACTGCCACCTTTGGCACCCATGACATAGGTTCGCCAACACTGGCCTAGCCTAAAGTGTTCTGCTTGCCTGCATCTACCATGTCATCAGCTCACAGAGAAGAAAACACGGCTACATTTGCTTCCTTCCCTCCTTCTCTGCTGCTTCTGAGGGATGGGTGTAGCTGCAAGGGTTACAATGCCTCTGGCAGAGAGGAAAATTGCTCAGGTGGGGCGGCCCATCAGCCACTTGTATCTCCATTCTTCCCTCCTTTTCGCTCTGCTTCTCCCGTAGCCTCCTGGAGAGCCTCTTTGCTCTGTCCTGGCTGCAACGAAGGCAGCCTCAACACACCACAAGACCACCTTAAGCTCCTCACTTAACAACCAATTCACTTATGGCCTAGTCATAGGAACTGAATTCCATTAAGTGAGGAGTGCCTATATTTGTCCTTTGTTTGTCTCCCAGTAATCTTGTTTTGTAGTTACACGGGAATATAAACCTTTTCTCAGATGTGAGAAAAAGGCACCACAACTTTCTCCTTATTCTTCCCTTTAAGAAAGTAAAACATTATCTCTTGTCCTTGACTAGCATGATCATAAATTCCCCCCCCCTCAAAATAACTGAAATTGTACAAAGCTATCCCAGCTGCTGCCTTGTTACATGGATTTTTTAAAAAATTAGAAGCACATATATTTGTATATTTCTGGAGAATCAGCCAGTTCTTTTATCCCCACTCCCTCTCTTTTTCGTTTCCCAAGGAAAGTATATGCTAGTTTTGCTCAAATTGAGTACACTTCAAAAGGGGGGGAGGGTCATTTTCTCACTTCAACTGAGGGATTTTTTGAGGACCTGAAGGTTTTTCCAAAAAGGTGTTGTCTCAGGCTGATACAACCTAAATCACCAAAAAGGAGGAATTTTACGAGCATTTGCAACATCCTGGTGTTAGATTGTGAGGCAGAGACAGAGGCAGATAAAAACATGTGGAAACATCTATGATAAGCGCATATATGAGATACATATCCTGTAATCAAAACAAATAAAATCTCTGTGGACCTTCTGCAAGTTTCTTCAACAGCTGCCTGTGATACAATTTCTGATAGAGAAGAATTGGTCTCTTTCCCTTTAAGGTGCTTGCCAGTAGCACTCAGCAGTAACTTCCTCTTCGCACATGTCCTATCATGCCTCATAGGCTTTAATTATATGTCTGTCAGAACATACTGGGCAGTTTTCCATTTCACCCTCTTCGCCCGGCTTCGAAACCGCACACTAAAAGGAAGCAGCCACAGCACTTTGCACCAAAGGCTTTGAAAGCAACCACAATGTAATTAAACTATTGTGCTGCTCTCTCCACAGTACCAGTTTGGGATGTGGTTTACCCATATTTCACACTTGGGTTGTGTGCACCGGATTACACTCCACTGCAGAAACACCACGTTTGAGCAAGTTAGAAACAAATAATGCATTGACAATTATAAAAGTATTAGCTGGGAGCTGCAGGGGGTGGGTGGGGAGATACTTTTTGAAAGCTCCATTCCCAGTATTCCCAGCCACTATGGCCAGTGGCCATATTGGTTAGGGAATTCTGGCAGCTGTAGCCCCAAAAAGCAACTTTTCTTAGCTCTGTGCTACCCGCAGACTAAATACTCATCCTGTACTGCTTGCTTGTTTGTTTTTTTACCCAGGTTACGGAAGCCAAGTGTGTGAGTATTGCCAAATATAACCTCTGCCCCGCATATTAACCTAGATCAGCTTCTCTGTGATGGGTTTGTCATGCCTGTGAAAGGCACTGACCTTAGGCGAGATGGGGTGACCACTAGAGATGGGCACGACCAAGGAAAATGACGTTTTCGAGTTGTCGTGTGTTGGAGCCGTCCCGTTTCAGGTCGTTTCCGTTTGTCGCGAAATTTTTCAAAAATGTGTCGTTTCGTTTGTCGTTTTTTCGCCTGTCGTTAGTACTGGTTTGGGGGTGAGCGGGCTCCTGGAGGCACCTCTCTGGGGTGGGTGCCTCCTCTAGCCCGCTATGAAGGGAAAGCGGGCTCCTGGAGGCACCTCTCTGGGTGGGTGCCTCCTCTGGCCCGCTACAAAATGGCATGCATAGCCAATTGGATATGCATACCAAGTTGAGTGGCAGAGGCACCTCTCTTTTGGGTGCCTCTTTGACCACAGGCCCACTGCTGGTATAGTGCAGTGTCACAGTGCACACTGGGGGAAGGCTCCCTCGGTCTGGGCGCTCTGTGGTCCACTAAGAAGGGAACTGTACTTGCATGTGTAGTGCAATGCGAGTACAGATTTGGCTTAGGGTTAGGGTTAGCGCAAGGGCTAGGCTTAGGGTTACGGGTAAGGTTAGAGTGAGTTCGTGGGGTGCACCTCTGGGTGCCTCTCTGACCCACTAAGAAGGACAGTGTACTGGCATATGGGTTAGGCTTAGGGCTAGGGTTCGGGTTCGGGCTAGGGTTAGTGGGCTTTTTGTGCCCGACTGGCACATCCCAGAAGTCTCGGTCAAAACCTGGTCAAGTAGCCATGCAATTGGTGGAATGGCTCCAAAAATTTGCATGGTCCACTCCCATGGCCAGCCCATCATTGCGCAGGTGTAAAAAAATAAAAATAAAAATAAAATAAAATAAAATCAATGGAGACATTTTGTTGCAAGAAAAACCCACTGCTGCTACTGTAAAAATTCAGGCAGTTTTAAAATAGCTATTTTTGCATGTTTCTGTGGTGTTTTGGTGTGTTTTTGGACCACCACAATTTCAAAATAAATATTGCGGTCGCCCCATTTTGGATCCCCCGCCTGCACCGCATGGCATGGCGAGTTGGCGAGACGACGAGGATGTGCAGCCCAGGAGAGGAGGGGGGAGGCCGGGGACCCCCCCCCAGAAACCACCCCTCTGGTAGGTGCCCTCACTCAGGCAGGCATATTTTCGCCTGCTTTTTTGGCCAGGAATCGGGTTTTTTTTAATTTTTAAAACTTTTTTTCTGTGCCGCCGCTTGGCGAGTTGGCGGCGAGACGACGAGGATGCCCCCCACCAGAGCAGCCCAGGACAGGAGAGGGGGGGAGGCCGGGGACCCCCCCCAGAAACCACCCCTCTTCAGGCAGGCATATTTTCGCCTGCTTTTTTGGCCAGGAATCGGTTTTTTTTTAATTTTTAAAACTTTTTTTCTGTGCCGCCGCTTGGCGAGTTGGCGAGATGACGAGGATGCGCAGCCCAGGAGAGGAGGGGGCGGGGACACCCCACCGCCCCAGAAACCACCCCTCTGGTAGGTGCCCTCATTTAGGCAGGCATATTTTTGCCTGCTTTTTTGGCCGGGAATCGGGTTTTTTTATTTTTTAAACTTTTTTTCTGTGCCGCTTGGCATCGTGCGATCGCTGCGATGCCAGGAACGACCACGACAAATCAGACCCAATTTTTCTTTAGTCAGTTCGAGTTCGAGTTCTGGCGGAGTAATTGTCGTTCTTCGTTCCGCTACGTAACGGAAACGAGGAACGGAAACGGAAATGAGGATTTCGCCGAGTCGTGCCCATGTCTAGTGACCACCTCAAGTACCAATGCTGAGGTGAAGATAGCCTCTCCACCATTCTTCCTCCTGACCTCCTTAGGTGTTCCGCTCTCTTTGTGCCATGTCACACAGCATGGTTGAGAGCCAAACTGCCTCAGGTGTAGTCATGGAAGACACCATCCTATCAGCTGAGCTGAAGTAAGAGTCAGCTTCCAGTTGAGACAAATGCAGTTTACTAGCTAGAGAGGGGGGTGCCATCTTGTCTTTCACCCCAGACAACAAAATGTCCTTTGCTGTTCCTTGTCTACGCCAGCTTTATCAGAACTGGCTTGTGTCTTTAGCTGGCTTTCATCAGCTCTGCTCTTTCAGAAGGCAAGAGGAAGAACTCTTGTCTGGAAACCTTCCAACAGAACACACTTGTGCTGTTTTTTTCAGGTGAAGTATCCTGGGAGGTGTTTTCAGAAGATTCTGAATAATGCAAAAGAGGTATTTTTTCTATCTCAATGGAGAACTCAGTTGACGCCTCCTTGAGTGAGGGCCACCCCATAGCCGTTTCAAGTGCAACCCACCACTTCCTGAGACAGTCTCTTCCACCACTCAGCAGCTCTTATTATCAGTCCTGTTCTTTGGGGTTATAGGAAACAGGCTTGTTCCACCTTCCATGTGATAGTTGATAAATATTTGAAAGTGGCTATTTGGTGTGTTAGAAAGCCCTCCCCCTCCCCCCCCAAAAAATTGCCTTGTAGCCAAATAATGGGCATGCAGATGAAAGCGAATCTATCCCCAACCATCTCTCATAACTTAAGGTTTGGTTCCCAGACTTAGCTGACATTCTTAATTAGTGAGAGCGGACTAAAAGCACACTCGAGTGGTGCTGTTACTTGGACAGATCTGGCCACTATGCTGTTAATGAAGCTTAGAAGTTTATCAACCTTTTCTCCCCTGTTATTGATTCATGTTTAGCTTCCAGACTTGTCAAATATACTAATGCAATATCAAGTGTGACTAATAGTATATTTGAGCATCTAATCCTTACTGCCTTAACCCAGTTTTACATTTGCCCATAATAATAATCTTAATACATAATTTTAGAACTGCAGAGCTGAACGGGACCTTATGAATCATGGAGTCCAGCCCCCTGTCAAGGAGACACAGTGAGGCATTGAACTCCCAAATTCGGGCTCTGCAGCTAGATACCTAAACCACCAAGCTATCCAGCAGTTGTTTGATTTATTCATTGATTGATTGATGTACTGCCCATCTAACCACGAGGCCACTCTGGGCAGTTTTGAAATTCATTTTGTTTGTTTTTCCCTCCTTCTACAATTGGTTAAGAAGGTCATCTCAAATCCCAATTACACCTTCTTGGGCATTAACTATCCCTCACAGTTAGGTGCCATCTGCAAATGTCATATGCATCCCCGGTAATCCTGTATATAAATATTTTATTTTAAAAAGTTGAACAACAGCAAAGGCAGACAAAAGTCTGCAGCATCCTACTTTTCATTTCAGTCTAGGACAAGCGAATACCAGTGAGCGCTCTTTGGATATAGCCCATGAACCAACTTCAAATTGTCCTCACAGTGACATCGTCTGGTTCCCAATCCTGTGGAATTGAGCTCATGGACAAGCTTGAAAGGTCTCGCTGAAATCAATATATGTTGGTTCAGCAGAATTCCTCCAATCTACTAAACTTGTAACAATCTCCCCTCCAAGTAAGGTAAGTCTGCCATGATTTATTTTTAATGAATGCAGGCTCTCATTCTTTTATAAATGTTCATAGACTGACTGTTCTGCTGTCGATTCTGGAAGCTCTTGCATTGTCAGTGTCAAGCTAGCCAGATGGTAGCTGCCCAGATTCTCCCTTTTTTGAACAAAGGGACAACAATATTACAGACATATGGCCACTATCACACATCCCTTTAAATCCAGATTAAATTTCAAGATAAACCGTGTCCAAAAATCTTGTCCCCACGGCCACCAGGCTTTTTAAAAACCAACAACAACAAAGACCTGGTAAAGCCCCCTCTAGCTAGCTTTCCAATACCTACCAGAGAAGCTGGGGATTTTTTGCCTCGCTTAAAAAAGCCACATTTTTTAGAGCCTGAGGTCCGCGGTAGCGCGTATATGATCAGGTGTTTTGTTTTTTTGTTTTTTCATACTGGGCTGTTCCTGGGGCTGGTTGGTGCTGTTTCTTTAAATTTTTTATTGTTATTCCCCACCAGCAGGTGAAGCATTTTTAAAATTATTTTTTATTTTTTATTTTTCCTTAGCCCCCCCTCCTGGGGCTGTTTGGAGGTTATTATTATTATTAGTTATTCAACCCCACCCAATCTCCAGTCAGCTGGCCTGGCCGATGAGGGCATTTTTAATTTTTTATTTATGTATTTTTTAAAATTTCTCCTTAGCGTCCAGCAGCCAGCACTGGGGCTGGCCGGCCATTTTGTTTCATTTTTTAAAATTTCCTCTGTGCCTGCTTGAAGCAGGTTAGGGCCGTGGGGACAGAAGAGAAGCTTAGCAACTGAACTCTGAACCCCCATCTTCAATCAAGTAAAAACCGGAGTTTCTTATTTATCGGATCTTCCCCTTGAGTGATAGCACTAATAGTCTCTGAAATTACACCTGCAAGCTACTTTAATGTTTGGATGTGGTTGATTTGGCCCTGGAGGTTTGAATTCATTGGCTTTTTCCCTGTCTGAAACAGTAGCTCCTCACTGCCTCCTGAACTGTAGATACACTAGGGCTGAGCACGTCTTTTGCTTTGGGGAAAAGACAGACAAAGTAAGTGGTGAATGGTTTTTGATTTCTCTCTGCCATCTATCAGCATTCGTCCATTATTTCCATGTATTGGTATTTGGTCTTTGTTCTTCTTAGGGCTCCAGTCCACACACATCTGAATAACCCCTTCTATTTTTACCCTCTCTGGTAAGTCTGAGCTCATTCTGAACTTGGCTTTCACCTGGCTTTCTCTCCACAAATATTAGCTGTCTATTTATGTTCTCACTTAGTGATTTCTCCATTCTTCCATTTCCTGTCCTCTTTTAAATTTTGCCTAAGAACTCCTCATTCGGTTGCATTAAGATTTTGTTGTGTTGTCTTTTTAAACCCCACTTTTCTTTCTTGTAGCAATGGGCTTTTAAAGAAACGTTCATCCCTCACTAACTCCTCTCTCTTTGACTGTTTCTGAGCATAGGAACACATTGAATATTTCCTTAAGCTTATAGAAATCAGCTTTTCTGAAGTCCATAGTATGTGCTCCACTATCCCCTTTTCTCAGTACGTGTTGTCAATCCAAGTGACTTACAGTACTAGTTCCACTTTGTTGACCATATCTTCCCTGTTATTAAAGGCCAGGGTGATGATAGCAGATCCTTTTGTTCATTCCATTCCCTTCTGGAAGATGAAGTAGTAAACAAACAAACGTGCAATTTGTTGGATATTATATTTTTGGCAGAACTGGGCTTCCAAAAAATGTTTGGGTAACTGAAGTCTCCCATTGCTGCTATCTCTGGCCTGTCTGAATGATTACTACTAGGAAGGCATTAGTCAAGTGTTCAGTCTAGACTGAAGGTCTATAGCAGCCCCCCAACAGTGATATCATTGTTGTTTCTCTCTTTGATTTTTATCGAAACCATCTCCACCAGCCTTCCACGTTCCAAGTCATTGATCTCCCCTTAGGTGTACAACATTCTTTACATATTACTCTTCTTTTCTTCCTTCTAATTTAGTTTGTTACTCCATTATACCTTCAATGTTCTTCTAGTCATAAGCATCATCCTACCAGATTTCAGCAATGTCTATGAAATTGTGTTTACCTTCTTGTGTCAATGGTTCAAGCTCATCTTGTTGGTTCCTGATTCTCTGCACATTGGTAGAGTCATTTGAAACAATAAGTCATTCCGGCCAGGCTCTTCCCTATTGTTTTCCCATCAACAGGCAGGTTCTGTGATCCTAGTTCCCAGTGCATTGTGGCCACCCTCATCCTACTGCCTATCCACCATCTTCTGGATACCATCTCTTTCCCAGCACAAATCCTCACCAGGCTTTTAAGACTCCTAGCAAATATGTTCTTCCTAGCTCCTATGAGTTGCAACTGATCTCTTACTAGAAGTTCTTCTAGGATAGTGGTGGCAAACCTTTGGTACTCCAGATGTTTTGGACCACAGCTCCCACAGTCCTTTGTCATTGGCAATCTAGGCTCAGAATTCTGGGAGCTGTGGTCTAAAACATCTGGCGTGCTGAAGGTTCACCACCACTGTTCTAGGACATGCAAACTATTGTCCACAAAGCCAACCCTTTCCCAGTGATATTATCTGTGGAGCCATCTGCTCACCTCCAGTATTTTTATCTCTTTTTTGTACCACTATTTTCTGCATAAAAGTAATGGGGAAAAGTCACCTGTTCCCCAAGATCTTTCACTTTCCTAATCTTGAGCATGTAGTCATTTGCAATACACTAGAGGTAGTTTCTGCAAGTATCACATGCTCTCATGTGAGCTAGAATGAAGGTTCTTCAACTTCTTAAACAGTTCCCATGTGTTGGGAGCAGTTTGGACCTCCTCACATACATTCAGTTAGGGATGCAAGGCATTATTGTATTTCTCTTCACAGAGTAAATGAAAACCCTTTCAAAATCTCCCTTCAGCCAGAGCCTCCATGTGAAGGCAAGCTGCTTTTCTTCTCAATATTGAACACCATTTTCACATTTTTGGTGAGTGCTTTTTGTGGACTCTGGAAAGTGAGTCATACTAAGAAATGTAACAAACAATTATTGCTTTGTTGCATGTAGCAATAAAAATAGTGGCATTGACTGGGTTATTCCTGTTTTTGTGATCCATCATCCTGTCCTGTTCTGCTTGCTTTGTTTATGGGTACTTATTTTCAACAAGGGAAAAGCTACCGGGTGTGTACAGAATCCAGGAGTGTTGTCGAATTTTTTTTTGTGTTTGTTGCAAATTACAAAAATACATTGCAGAGTCCCATTATTCGGCATCTTGGTTCTGTGCCAGAGCTGAGATCTAATCAAAGTTAGTTGGAAAATCCTGGGGGAGATGTCCCACCATAGAGAGAGAACTAGTATCCAGCAGAATCTTGCCAAAAGCAATAATTCTTCACAAAAGCTGTATTTTAGCCCAGGTCTTCCTGCATTGTTCAAATGACAGAGAGGAATGAGCTAACTCATCACTGAACCCATGCCGCAGTTGTTAAATGCCTATACTGCAGGTAAAACTGTGCTCATGACCTGGGGTTCAATCCCAGGTAGCCGCTGGCTCAAGGTTGACTCAGCCTTCCATCTGTCCGAGGTTGGTAAAATGAGTACCCAGCTTGCTGGGTGCAGAGATGTGTAGCCTGGATACTATAATTAAATTGTAAACCGCTTAGAGACTATTTGAAGTGGTATGGGGCGGTATATAAGGACAACACTTTGCTTTATATGAAGACCACTGCACGGCTGTAAACATATGGAGATAGTGTGAAAACTAAATAACCTGGCAACAACCTTCAGGTAAATAGGACTTCTTCCACTTCACTAGGAAATCCTGTTGGAGATCTCCCTTTCCCCTGCCTTTTTGGGCTTATTTGTTACCACCACCCCTGGGAAAAGACAGCATCTCCTACACAGCTTTATTTCCATGCCGCTCTTGTCCACTTCTTGCATCTGGATAATGTTTTATAGGAACAGCCATCCCAGATATTCTTTTCTTACTATATAAACTTTAATTAGTCTAGGCTTGAACTGTTAACCAGAGTCAGTTGTACTGCTGTGAGCATGTATTTCTGGTCAAACTATTAGTGTTGCACATGATGAGTATTTAAGTTGAGGGAAATGCAGTGTGTTTTGCAGTATCTGGGAGAGCAGGAATGAAAGATAAAGAAATATCAGTCATGTTAGTTAAGGCATTTAGAACAGAATTGTGAAAATAAACACCTGCCGAGATTGACACAAGAACAGGAAGCAGACAGAAAATGAATGATCTGAGAACATTTACTTTAATGCATGCATATTTACATTCTGTTAATTGTGTTGATGGCAGCTGGGCTAGGGATCAATACAAGAGACTGGAATTATGGCTGCTCATGACCACTAAAACCTGCTTCAAACAGCAGGACAATGCAGCTCCTAAGATTGTGTCCTCATAGCCAGCGGGCTTTTTTTTAAAAGCGCTTTCACACTCACTTTAGCGCGACCCAGCGAGTTTTCCAAGTACCAGGTCGGGAGGTAGTAAAAAATTTGTCGCTGTTCCCATGCGGATTTTTAACTGGAACTTATGGCCATGGGGACTCGGAAACACCACTTTCTTTTCATCCCTGTTGCAACACAGCCCTATGGTCCTCCCCACAACACACACACACACACACACACACACACACACACACACACACACACACACACACACACACACACACACACA
>JAHTLZ010000237.1:26207109-26222812 GCA_023846285.1 Phrynocephalus versicolor | reverse complement strand
CTTTCTTTCTTTCTTTCTTTCTTTCTTTCTTTCTTTCTTTCTTTCTTAACCTACAACAGAATATACTATTCCCTTTTATAACAGGCACGTAATGTTGTTGATGGAGAAATGATCTTGCCAGCACATCACCCGAGCTGCATTGCCATTAAAAAAATGAAGTTCAGGCAAGAACAGTTAACTTCCTTCAGCCTTTTGTGAGACGGAGCCACATATGGTCTTTTGTCAGGGGGCCTCCTAACAGTAGGTTATCTCACATGCCTTTCATGCATACCTGCAAGCTTTCATGCTTGGCTGACCCTGAGATCCTTCAGCAAAGGCATATTCTTAAGGGGGAAAAGAAAGGCCGTTTGATAAACAGCCTTGTAATGAGATTTTATAATTCAGTCCATCTAAACTCAAAATGTTGCGGAAAGCACGTGATTGTGGGCTTTCCTGCTGAGGCAAATACTTTGTTCTGGGACGGGTTTTGCTCATTCCTTTGGTATGGAGTACGTTTTGCTTCCAGATGTAACTAACATAAATGAATTGGGAGCGGCGGCGAGGGGGGGGAGGAGGGTTGCCATTTTCCAAAGCTCCATTCTGAAGATAGACTGCACGGCTACCATTGCTGCCTTTCCCCGGCATCTGATATTGGAGACAGATACCTCATTTTGCCTAATGGTAAGTCTGGGCCCTGCCCAGTTGTCGTTCTTGACTCATCATTGGCTTAAGAAACCATTATAGGACTGCCCAAGTAGCCCAGGGGGTTGCCAAACATATGAGAGATCAGAATGGTGCTGGGAAGCTCAGTGGCTTAGGTCTCTGGCTGAGAGTTCAATTCCCCACTGTTCCTCCTTGACAGAGTTGGGACTCAGGGATGTACAATATAGGGTCCCTTCCCGTTCCACTATTGTAAGATTTTTATCATTAGGCTTTGAAAGCCAAACCTAACTAGAATCTAGAAACAATAATGACCATCCAAAATACATAAAGACATTTGGAGAGGAGGATTTTCCTTTAAATTATAAGCTTTTGATTCGCGAGAAACCCCACATGTTCCTGACAGGAAGAGGTCTCGCTGTTTTCCCAGTCAACAACTGAAGGTTCTGTGGTTAACTTGCCATAGGTGGTAGTTTTAGTCCCAAACTGTAAACTCTTGTTGACTTCATTCTTTCCCGCAGCCCAGACGACAGACCTATACAGTATTCATGACAGCCCTATATAGTATTCACGTTTGCTTTTAAGCATTGCTCTATGGCAGAGGAGTGGGAGAAGTGAGAATACATTGACCGTATTTGATCAAAATCAGCAGTGTTGCCTTAATGTAGAGCAAAGGGTAAGAAAGAGATGGAGGGCTGCTTGTATATTTTTATCTTTATAGCTTCGCTTACATTAAGAGACTGCCGGGTGATCTAAAGTTCCACTAAAAGCTTTGCAGGTTGTTCCATAATTTTTGTCATCCGTCTAACGTGATGGGTTAGGGTCATGCAATGCACTGCAGCCTTAAAGACAGCAGTGATTTGGGGCCCCAGCACGGAGCATCTGTGAAGAGCAAAGTGCAGGCTGGCGGGCTGCAGCCATGAGGTTTGCAAACTCGGGAGGTTAAAAAAATTAACACTCTTGCAGAGCTGGCGGGAAGGGTTCCTCCCATCACACAAAGGCTAAAATGCAGTGCAGAGTTTTTAGGTGTATGGGGAACGTGACTGGGGTGTAATGAAGTGCTTCACCACCACTAAGGCTGCCATTTTGAAAACCTGGAGAAGAGGAGTCTCCAATGAAAATGACTCATGCTGCTCTGAGGCATTTTAGCACGAGACCCTTTCACCCATGTCTACCGTATGTGATAGAGGAGGGTGTACAAAAAGAGAGATCCCACCGCCAAAGAGCTCATAATCTCTCTTGACGCAGGGATTGGAAGAAAGGGGAAATAAAGAGACAGCGAGAACAGGGGGAGAGGACCTGATAAATGTCATTATGAATGCTTCAGCTTAATCTGTCAGTAAGCCAAATGATTCACAGGAAAGAGGCAACTGAGAAGGTCTTTGAAAGGCCAGAGGGGTGGCAATGCCAGGGTCACACTAACCCTTACCTGGAGACCTTCCAATGTCAGAGGTTCTATCACAGGGCTTGCTCTTAAGAGACCACTGAAGGGGTCTCCTAAGTCCAGAGCCATAACTAGCAAATTTAGCACCTGGGGCTTCACTACCCCATTGGTTCATGGCACAACTAGCCATGTGTGGTTGGCACACGTGAGGAGAGGATGGAGGAATCGGGAAGAATATTCCAGTTACACTTCTGGCATCCTCTAATGACAGTGCTCCTGTCCCAAGGCTCCAGTCATTCCACATTCCCCACAGTTCTCCCTGTGTGGGACAGCCTCCCATAATCCTACAGTCAGTCGGCTAATGACCATACTGGCTTATGGGATTCTGGAATCCATAGTTAGAAGATCAGCTTGTGCCATCTTTTTACAACAGTACAAGAGTGGCTATAGCACAAGAGCCCCACAACCATTTTCTCACAAGCATAAGAGTCAGTGTGCTAAAGTAGCTTTGCAACAAGTTGTGACTGTGGACGCTCCCAGAGAAACTCCTTGTTATGCAACCACAGAGCAAAAAATTCCTGAATTTTTCTGCAGAATCCAAAGGACAAAATTGCTCACTTGTAACCACCTCTATAGCCCCTTTTTCATATTTACCGGGGGGGGGGGGGACACATCATGCTGGGAGAGGCAGGACATGTTTAGAATCCCCCTGTTAGACACAGGTTCTCTGCAAATCCTTGTAGAAAAGCTATTGTTCTCTGCAGATGGGCATTTCATGTTCTTTGGGGTGCTGAAAGAGAGGCTGTAAAACAGAAATGATTCATGTTTATGAAATATGGTGCCCAAAAGCTTCGTGTTTCTTCCATGGTTCCTCTTCCACGTAACCTTTTGATGCCCTTTTGTTTGTCAAACTGGATGAGAAAGTTTTCATTAATGGGAAGCATCACAAGGGCTGCCCGCAGCCCATCAGAACATCTGAAGGAGCTGGAATCTTGTATCTCTGCAGTGACCCCAAATTTGATGAGAAACACTCTTTGTTTCAGTAGTTCCTTGTGGGTAGGATCACCATGTGTCGAGCCCATGCTGCCTTCCATCTTCCATTGCTGCCTGCTTGCCAGCCATGTCTCCATCTTGGATTCCTTTCCCCTTGTTTTTATGAGGATATTTTTTTCAGTTCCATGGGATTAATTTTCCTTCTGCCAAGCAGCCTGCCTGTACCTACACACCTCTTTAGGATTGTTATTAATTTTTAATACCACCTCACTGATTTCCTTGGGTAGTTTTCCTGTGTTCTATTTTGCTTTGTTTTTGGTCCTTTTCTTTCTTTGAATATTTGGGTGGTTGTTGTTTTTTAGGGGAACTTTTTTTTGTCTGTTTTGCCAAGTTGTTTTTCTCCCTGGATTGCTTCCCCATCTCTGCTCCTCATTTTCCTTGTTCCAATGCTTGGATATTAATGGGTTTTTCCAATGAACATGGCCAGATTGCACGACTCCTTGAGACAGGAAATACACAACATTTGTCATCAGCTTCTGAGGTAGGAATATCTTTCTATTTGAGGATCTATAATGAAGATTGCTGCTTCTTTATGATGTCCACGCCTAGGTACTCCTGGGAGAAAATATTGGGGCACATTTATTTCCATTACATTACACTCTAGGATTGTTTGAGGAAATGTTAGGAAGAGCAGACTTTTGTTCTCATCCCCTTAAGAAGTCATTGTTAGTCCTCTCTCTCTCTCTCTCTCTCTCTCTCTCTCTCTCTCATTTTATTTTACTTTGCACTAGAGCAGTGGTTCCCAACCTTCCTAAATGCCAAGACCCTTTAATACAGTTCATCATGTCATGGTGACCCCTTGCCCTACTTAGAAAAGGCCACAAGCCCCCTTTGACAGGCCACTGCCGCAGGTGCCATAGAGAACTTCCCTCTACTGTCACCCTCAGCCAATTGCAGGCTCCGGTGCCACTGAATGACATCCCCTACAACTTATCAAGCTGCATCTCACTCTTCCCTTCCCCCACTTCCTCCACCTCCTCCTCCAGACCTAAGCCATTTGTGCCTTTGTCTTCACTGGCTCATGGCGACCCCTGTGAAAGGGCCGCTTGACCCCCAGGTTGGGAACCACTGCACTAGAGGAAGACCTACAACTGAGGTAGCTTTTGAACCACAACATGCTCCTCCTTTACCATTTAGTGAAGCCACAACTCCATAAATACAAAATTAGCTAAAATGTTACAGTTTCACCTCCAAAGAAGTGCTATCATCCTTCATAAATGTATAACCTAGGCATAGCTTTGTTCTTACGAAAAAGAAAGAATTATAAACAATGTCCTTTTAATTAGGTATTTCCAAGTTTGTCTGTGAAAATTCTCAGTCATCCAGGTAAGGTTATCTAGAAGTTGAGTCATGGCAACTGGACTTCTTTTTCTTGTGAGATCAAAACATTTCAATACTAATCCAATCAGGTTCGTCAGTCTGTTTCCAAGTTATGCCTATGTTTGAAGAGATCCAAACATTCATTTAGGAGAGGAGAATAAAACAGCTAGTCTACTCTGCTCATTGATAACCTGACAGATATTACCCCCTGAAAGCACTCGAACATAGTACAATGTAATGTCCAGGCAATCATACACCCACCTACAACAAACATGAAGGACCAAGAAATGAAAATGTAATTGTGTAATGTGGATAAATTTTTCAAATTGACATACATACAGTATATCTATTGTTATTTTCTGTTATATTAAAAACCTTTCACTACAGAAGTAAGTGTACTCCCAGTATATTGATAAGGAAGCTTACTTCCCAAAACCACACACATTTAAATAACTTAAAACATATAAAGTACTGAAAGGGTTAAGGAGGTCTCATGGAAGGAACAAAGACCTATGCAAACATTCATTTGCCACAGTGATATCTGCTCAACCTAATCTGCCATAAAAGGGTAACAGTGCAAACACACACATGTGCGTGTACACACAGTGATTCCAGGGGGCATGCCCCTAATATTTTAACTTCATTGTTAGGTGAAATTAGATTCTAATCATCCGACATGCTTGCTGTCCCTCTTCAGTCCAGTTCCACACTTATGGAGTGTGATGATAGAAAGTGCACACAGCCTTATTTGTAAAGATTCACAGTGTGGGTATCTGTCCTGAGAACTGCAGAGTAATCTTACCAAGTCACATTAATAATTCTGCTTAGCATAGCATAGAATGAATCCTGCTCTCAGACTAGCATTAGCTCATGTGTAACTTGCCCCCATTTACTATAGAGAGATAGTGGAGGTTAAGTGAATTAGAAACAGGAGGCTGGGAGCCCTTGGTGCAAACATTGGTTTATTGACAAGAACCGGTTTTTCTCCTTTGCTTTCTTAGCATAAGAACCAAAAGAAACAGCGTATTTATCCAATGCCTTCCACATAACTGATTGTGCAATTGATTGGAAGTGTTCTGTTTTTCTAGTGGAATCTTTGCCTGCTGAGGACAAATACAGACAAGCATGGAACGAATAGGAAGCAGGCCAGAGAATGTAAAAACAAGTTGCGGTACCAACCTATGTCAGAAACTTCTCACTTAATTGATGGTGGAATTAATAAAACAATTCAAGAAGGAAGGCAGTGTCAAAACCCCTTTAAGATCTGACAATCCTCTTTTGTCTCACTGCTGTATACAGAGGGATTCCCGCTCTGAGATGCCACATTGTGCCTTGGTGGTTGCCCTACAACACTGAGGATTTTATTGTTTTGTTTCTTAAGTACTAGTTACCCAGCAATTGGATAGCTAAGGGGCTAAGTTTTTCCTCCTTCCTGTCTAAAGCTTTAAATACTGATGTAGATTTAAAGTAGAGTCAAATGAACCAGCCTATAAAACCACTCTGTCCTATCAGGGTGAACAAGATGATTTGGCCATAACATGTTGCCAAAGCAATCCTGACTTGTGGATGTCCAATTTCTAAATGGAGGTTGTTGTGACTACATGATCAAATGCCATGGGATTCACTGCAATTGTGAATTGCCCATCCAGTCCAGTATTCTGTCTCATACAGTGGCCCACCATTTGCTTCAGGGTATTCCCAAGCAGGTTGATTTGAAGTATTGTTTTCGAAGCACACGACACAAAGGTAGATGTAAATTGGTCCAGCCCTTTTGCTCCCAGTGCAATGTGTGTATTTTCCCCTCTGCCACTGGGGCCTTCTACTTTTTTCAAACCGGAATGATTCAAATTTACATTTTCATATGTGATTTGTTTACTTATTCTTGTAACAATGGGAAGAATATCTGTGGGTGGTGTTTCGGTGATGTTGGAACTGATGTTCAAAACCACAAGAACACCCTCCCCCATGTTATTTTCTCCCAATCGCCATCCGATTTTTAAGAAATAATTCACATACAGTATATGGCTGTATTATTTATTACTTTGTACAGATGCAAATGCTAGACAACAAAGAAAATGGTCACGGAAAGAACTGATATTTTTTTTTAAAAAATGTGGTGCTGGAGGGGAGCTTTTTGGATACCCTGGGTATCCAAGGCCGTTACTTCACGAGGCTCCTCGCTTCGGAGCGTCATTGCCTTCGATCTGAATTCGAAGGCGGTCACGTGGTTTCCCTTCGCCCCCACCCCCTTTCCTATGTACTCACGCGGGCAGCTTTTCCGTTCGAATCTAGAGTGACCTCACGAGCTCCATTCGCATCCAAACACTCATGTTCTTTGCCCGTTTCCCGCGAACTCCGCTTTTTTAAAAAAAAAAGGAAACGGTGTATCGATGCATCGATGCTTGGCTGTCATTTGCGGCGAAGCGCTGTAAATGTGTGACTCTTTGCTTCATAATTACTACTTATATTATAACTTCCATTGGGGGGGCTCCTAAAACTGCTGTTCCCCATCATGGTCACTAGGTGGGCTATCGCACAACGATTGTACTTCTTCGTTCAAAGGTCCTCCAGGACACTGGAGTAACCCCCTCCTTACTCCCTAGAGTAGACACCAAGCCTCTTCCGCCTTCTTTCTGCCATTCTCCCGGTACCATGCCTCCATCGCGTTCTTCTGCCCGCCTGCAGAAACTCCATAGGTATACTCCATACATTATTGCTGTGTTGCACAATGTCAACTCTTTGTTGAGCACTGTAGCTTTGTTATTTCTGAGAAAGGGAAGACGCGTTTTTCGACGCAGAGTGCAATTTTGCGAGGCGTTGAGGGCATGCAACGCTTTGATATGGGTTACTTCGGCTTGGATGAGAACCTCGCCTCGAGAGAAGCTTTTCTGGTGTTACCCAGGACGTTCTCAGTGGTTTCACGACACGGTGCTTCAGCTTTGGGACGATCGCCAGTGGTTACAAAACTTCCGTATGACTAGAAGGACACTTTTTTGGGTGGCAGACAAGCTGCGTCCGTTTCTGATGCGCAGGGACACAGTTATGCGCTCAGCTGTCCCAGTGGAAGAGAGAGTGGCAATCGGCGTGTATTTTTTGGCAAGCCGTTCTTGCTACAGAACCATCGCTCTAGTATTCCAGAAAGGAAGCTCAACTGTAGCAAGCATTGCAATCGAGGTTTGCCTTGCAATGGAGCACGTTCTTCTTAAGGAAGAGGTCCGCCTGCCTGACTTCAATAAGGTAACCTGCTTTCGGTCATCCCAGTCTTTACTTGTGTTCTGAACCAGCGCCTTTACGGTTTAGGAAATTAATGATTCTTTTTTTTTTCTCTGTTTCTACAGATGACATCATCTATGAAAATCTTCGGGTTCCCACATGCTATAGGTTGTATCGACGGAACGCACATTCCTATAAGCCCCCCGAAATTGCAGGGGCCTGCTTACTTTAACAGGAAATCATTTCATTCTGTATTGCTTCAGGCTGCTTGCGACGGAGAGGGAATTTTTTTCTCTATGTTGACTGGTCATTCAGGTGTTAATCATGATGCCCATGTGTTCAGATCATCTATGCTTTTTAGTCGGATGGAGGAAGGAACCCTAATACCTGGCAGTCCTATGTTCCACTATGCAGGGGTGTCAATCCCTCCCATTATATTAGGGGATGGTGCCTATCCATTGTGTAAGTGGCTAATGAAGCCCTTTGCTGTTACTAGAAATGACAGGGAACGGCACTTCAATAAGGTTTTTAATCGCTCAAGATGCGTCGTGGAGAGAGCATTTGGGCGCTTGAAGGCCAGATTCAGACGTCTGTCTGTTAGGATTGAGGCTCACATAGAGAACGTTAATTCAATTATTGCCTCTGCTGTGATTCTACACAATATATGTGAACGAGAAAACCATGACATACTTGATGATGAACAACATTCCATACCCCCACCGGAACCACAGGAGGAGTGTGAAATAAATGACTACCAGAGATCTGGAACTGCACGTGCAGAGGCTGAGGCGGTTCGTAATGCAATTGCGGAGTACCTGTTTACCCATGTGAAGTGACATGGGTAAACAATAATAAGTTCATGTACTCTACCTCAGTATTTTATGTTACACTATCTTTTTCAGTACAATTGTGATGCTTAACAGTATGGGTTTCTCCTGTAAAATTCCTTCCATTAATAAAAGTTACTATTTGATTTGCAGTATTTTCCTTTAACTAAAGTGCGATACACCAGTAGGTTTGGGAAACTACTAAACCGGCTATGCAAAAGATTTTTTGACAGGGGTATTTGCTTCAAGGTTACACAATAATCAGTAATAAACCTAGCAAAAAAAACCAAGGCACTGGACCAAATTGATAGCAGTTTCTGAACGCATAACATCGAAAAACAAATAATGCCTTGACTAAGGGTTCATCTGCCCTGTTGTATGTCACTTTAGAAAACATGCCTTTCAGAGAGGCCCCCCTTATAAGAAAACATTCCGATGTTGTATTCTTGTAACACCTCCCTCTTCAAATGCAGAGTACGGCTGCCAGAGTAAACTTAAGAAGGAAGTATCACATTACAGTTCCCACTGCAAGCATTTTATGGCCTAATGGCTCTGAAGGAAAGCCAAAAATAAACTGTTTGTGTTGCCTTTAGCCAGCTAGGGAAACTAATCGCATATTTTTTATCCATTGCTGTTAGCTTCTGAGGAATAAATCAGTTTATAATGCATTACAATGAATTCCTTGGTTTTACAATGTATTTTTCTTTACACTTACCGTACAATACTATTAATTGCTTTGGGTTAACAGAACACAGTGTCAATAGCATACTTTGCATTAATACATTATTTCGGTACTCATTCCTAGACCAACATGATACCAAGACTGGAAAGATGTGAAACTTTTCTTGCTGTGCTATGGCAAATAAACCAGCAAATAACAAACTTACTTCCATTGAGTCAGCAGTACTTTGCATAGGCAAAACGAAAGTTAATGAAACATTTCGGCACCACATCCTAGCCAGCTGAGACACAGGACAGGGGGGCCCTTTGTAATCAATCACCCATCCCCCTTCCCAAATTGAGATCACCTTTCTGTTGAAATGCTAATAAAGGGAGCCAAAAGGTGCAAGGGAAGGAAGTTAGCACTCTGGCAACTGAGTGCAGTTGCTGGTGTCCTTTCAAACAGAAGGCTTTCCCTAGAAAAATAATTTATCAAGGCAGCTATAGGGATGGATTCTGAGGACAACTCAGAGAATTGCACAGCCAGTTCTGTTCATTCCAAAATTAAGAGAGGGGTTATTTGGGGAAATGAGGAGACTGCAGCCTTAATTAAGGTTTGGGGTGAGGCGGAGATAAAATATGCTTTGTCTTCCCTCAAAAGGAATATTGAAATCTATGAGGTGATTTCAAAAGAATTACGAAAGATTGGATTTTTTAGATCTGGAACGGAATGTAGAACTAAATGCAAATCGCTTCGAAAACTGTACAAACAGGCTGTACTTCAAAACAGTACTTCTGGAGCTGGGCGTGCAAAATTTATTTGGTACGAAGAAATGGCAAACATTTTTCGAACAGACACCTCAATTCACCCATTGCGGACAACCGAGAGCGAGTCCAGCGGGAGCACTGGTAAGTATTGACTAAAGTTCCATTTTATATATAACGAAAAATACGTCACGTTCCCTGTATTTCACAGAGAAATATTATGTTATTAATAGTAACTCTATTAATATACCCAAGTACAGTTATTTGGTTTCAGAACACGTTGAGTGTTTCGATAAAACGAAACACCGAGGGAACGGGAAGACTTGTAAATCTTTCGAATATATTGAGGGATGACTTTAATTTCCCTATTATATATTGATTTCGTTGTTGGATAAACAAACGTTGAAAAACTGCATCGATGTACCGGTATTTCTTTATTATTACGGAGATCACATATGTAATTAAAAGTATCCGAATTGTAATGCTACACCTTAGTACAGACATTTGTTTTCAGAACTCGTTGTGTCCTTCGATAAACCGAAGCAACGAGGGAACGGGATGACTTGTAAATCTTTCCGATTTATGGACGGATGCGTTTAATTTCCCTCTCAAAAATTTATTTCGGATTTTGATTTACAAACATTGAAAATGTGCATCGATGTTTCGGTATTTCTTTATTATTAAAGAGATTACATATGTAATTAAAAGTATCCGAATTGTAATTTACTTAGGATACATTGTATCTCCACATCCCAGAGATATTCGATGCATCGAAAAACGACCGAGATAAAAGCAGGAAGTAAAGTAGACATATTTATCTTTATTATAAATGAAGTTTGCTTTGTTGTAAGATTATGAATCCATTTTGAAGTATACCGGTTCTAAAATTTCCTTGATTCGGGCAAAAAATAAGGAGGGGCGGGACATGCCTCAGAAGTACCCAATCATGTTACCTTAACAATTATGTGCTCCGGAAACTAAAAGACTGCTTCCTGTGCGTTGCATTATGGTGTGTAGCAACGCGAGGGAAGTACAGCAACTTATATTCCTCTTCTCACATGCAGCAACCACGGAGGCAATGCCTGGAGTTAGCGATAATGGCGGATCACAGTCCCTCTTCGATGAGAGTGAAGGCATGAACCAAAGCTACGTGGCTTCGGAAGCTTCAGCAATGGGTGAGGAACACTTTTAAAGTTATGCTAGCAGGGCAGGCCATTTTATCAAAAGGTCTACTAGTCGGATTATTAGGAATGTCATGTAAATCATATCCTTACAGACCATGGTAATGTAATTTTAACATAAACAATGTAAATTACTGCCTTTTAAATAAATTACTTTAAATTTCAGAATACCAATCAACAGACGGTTGTGAACCATCCACATCTGGCTGTTCTTCTTCCCAGAGTCCCCAAACAATATTACCTGAACGGCTTGGTAAAAAAGGTATGTTCATTTCTGATCTAGAGATTTTAAACCTTTATAGAAATATTTACCTTTATTAACCGGACTACTATCACTGAGTGATTATGCACACCGAAACGATTAGGTAAGTAATAAAACACTGAGCTATTAAAAATAAATTAATTTGAATAATGAAGCAAGCTGCCGTGGGGTTTACTCTGTAAATACTACTATTACATTAAAAGACTTTAAATGCTGGAATTATTAACATCTCTAATGTTAAGTATTTTTTTTTAAATTTTCAATATACCGATTTGATAATGGATAATTTTGTACACTGCATAACAATTAATGTTAAATTATCCTTATTAACTACAGACTGTGTGGGAACAACAAACTATGAAGCCACGCTTGATCCAGCAACCAGACTTGCATTACTAAGGAAAAGGAAGCAGAGATCTACAGCAGCAGCACGCCTGGACAACACACTTTCTGGTTTTGTGGACTGGGTTAAGGCTTCGGATGATAGAAAAGAATCTACACTAAATTCTTGGAACCACCAGGATATGATGTTCCAGAAACAGGTTATTGACAATCTAAGGGTGGCTTCAGATTCACTTGCTAAACTAACCCAATTTTTAACCAATCAAGGGACAAAAAAAAAGGTTAACATGGAAGGAGAAAAAAACCATAATGAACAACACACTAAGAACCAGACTGAAATCCTGCTCTCTAATGGTTCCCCAAGCACTGATCATGTACAGAACAGTGATTCTGATGGTGATACAACGGGGACCAGTGGCTCAGAAACTGCCTCTGAGCAGGAGAGTGATACTGAATGCTCAGTATCACTCCTGCCCTCTACGTCTTCAGCTTCCCTTATTTCTTTTGGTAAACCAAAAAAGGGAGCAACAGTTCAGGGAAGCAAACCAGGGGAAAAAATTATGCAGGACCACAAGAAAAGACCAATGACTAGTACTCAGAAACAGGGAGCAGTAGAACCACATTTCCCTGTGTCACCGTATTTGATTGTAAAGCAGGAAAGTGGTAGTGAAAACATTGTGCCCAGAAAATTAACCACACCAAAAAGAAGACGTATCAAGAAGAAAATATTTTCACCCTAGTTGCTTACTTATTCTATTTTGAGTAAATATGTGAACATGCCAAGGTTGGGAGTAGGGACAGAACACCCAGGCCATGATTTTTAAATGGGACAATTGCTTAACTGCTTCACATTTGAAGCAAATTCAGTTACAATTAAAAGCAATAACTGCAGTAAAACACTAATCTACCTCTGAAAGGCATGATTTTCAAGGAAATTTAAATTCACTGTGTATTCTCCCCCTCAACTTATCCATAATGAACTAACCCAGAGTACATAAGAAACAGAAACTTTGATGATTTTTTAAAAAACTGTTTTATTTCTATCAACTGAATAGGCAAAGTATAGGTTTGTGCACTTTTATGTTATTTAGAGTACTATAAAGTAAGATTTATGAGAGGAGGAGCTGCCCTGTACTAGTTCTAACAATGAATGCTGCTCTCCTGTGCAGGTAACACTGGCCTGTGGTCTTTTACAAGACAACAAGACTAATACTTTCACAGCACATAAAAGCTGTAAAGTACTTTTTAGGCAGTGGCTATTAGAAGAAATAATGTACATTGCTAATCAGATTGCTCAACAGATTAATATATTCATTCCAACTATAACCTTAGAGACTAGGATTTTCAGTGGTTTTCTGTGTCCAGGTTAAAGGAATTACGTGTGAGGCTTCATATTCTTCGGCCTCATACATACAGAAACCTTTTTTAAACAATACAACTAGAACAGCATGTTAATTGCTTCAATTAGTAACATATCATGTCTTAAAATTGCTCAAAGTGCACAAAGTAGAACACCAGAAAACTAAAAGTATTCAGCCGTTATATTTTCTTAGGAGATTATTTATAAATAAAACTTGTAAATATTGCTAACACAGTAACATTAAGGCAGAAAAGGATAACCCCAGGGAACGTTGCTGGGTACAACATCAGTCCTTTAACACGTGAGTCAGTGGAATATTTTGGCACAGGAGAACCAGTGTACATCCCCTAAATTGTCCAATAACCCCAAAAAAAGGCTTCATCGCCTTCGGCGTCTTCTCCTGGCTGGAGGTGCTGCTCTGTTTCCTGCAAGCACGATTTCTTCAAGAGCAGCTATCCTCTCTATTGCCTCTTGAAGAGCAGCAACCCAGTTCTGATGTTCTGCGCGGGTCACTGGTTGCTGCATAATGTCCAGCGGTTGATCTTCTTGTAGTTCTGAAAAGAAGAAAAAGATATTTATCTTTTGTAAATTAACGGTCTATTATGTGTACACACCTTAGTGAGGCCCACCAATGACTTTTACACACCTTCATTCTCAACCTGCTGTTCCTGAACGTTGCCTGGATCATTCTCCAATCCCTGTTCTTCGTGACCTGCACCTTGATTTGCTTGCTCTTGACCCTCATGGACCACTGGTTGTTGGAAATCATGGGCCATTGCCTGTTCCTCGTCCTCATCTGTGTCATTGGCCTGCTGCTCCAAATCTTCCCTTCTGTTTGGGTGCCTTGGAGGCCTTACAGCACCACCCCTGTTGCCATGCCTCCTTCCTGGTCCAGCTCCTATTGAGACATAAGTGGGAAATAGTTTTATATTTCTATTGTTCACTGCAACTCTAAGATGTCCTTGTCAGAAGTTTTATTTCTATATATCTGTTCTAAAGCTTTGTTGTTTCTCCTTTTTATCCAGGATATTTACTAGAGGGTACCACTTTTAAAGGGAATGTTTTTAAATGTCACTTCAGCTATTTATTGGGAGCATACCATCTTTTAATATTTTAGCCTGCTTTGCCGTTTGCTGATCTAGAGTTTCAGCATAATTACATCAAATCTAGACTTTAAACCAAATTATATTGGCCCTTAATACTTCTCAGATTACACTTTTAGATATTTAAACATGTCATACGTAATTCAAAAGTAGTAATGTTTTTAAAAGAAAGTTTGTATAACTTACCCAAAGGAAAAAGATGTTGAGGGTCAGGCCTTCCAGCTTGATTCCACAATTGCAACAATTGAGGCCAAAAAGCTGTTTGCTGTTCCTCTGCTGCATTCTCTCCAAAATAAAACAATGCCCTATTGAAATTTTGTCTAATAGTTTTAAATTTAGATCTAATTTGGTTGGCATTCCGGGCATAGTTTAGCCTTGCCAGTTCTCTAGCAGCCTGTCTGAAAGCCTGCTGGTTTCCTCTTTGGTGGAGATGAAACAGAACTGGGCCCATTTCATTGTCAATAAAGAAATCCAGCAGACTGGACACCTCCGCCTCCGTCCAGAACCGGCCCCTCCCTCCCTCCATCTCCACAGAAAAGGCCTGGTTATCTTCTGACAAGAAAAATAATTTTTTCCCTGCACAACTGCTCTCTAAGTAACTCCTAACTCTCCACGAGTGGCTGGGAAAAGTTGAGGGGTTTTTATAAGGTTTGTCCTAGGGATCCTGCACATTTCTCTGGAAAATGAAACTAATTTTAACCAATAGGATTAAGGGTCAACGTAGAGTTCACTTGCCAGGTGCCTAGCAGTATGTTTATCTGGCCCTTTACATTGGTAACTTAAATTACTGCAATAATGTACCTGGGGTTGTGATTTAAAAAGATGCATTTGTCCTATTGCAAGTAATATTAGTAGATTTTACAATGCTTTTGTTTAAGAATACTTTTATTTAGCAGGAACAGTTAACTGTGCTATTTTGCAGAGCTCATGCAAAACACCTACAAATTGAACAGTTCAACCCAGCAACGTTGGTTGAAGGTCAGGAATGGAAACATTTTCTAGCTAGTGCTAAGAGTTGGCCATTGTTCCTGGAGGAAAATGGGTGGAGTTTGTAATTGGCAGGCTCCAAGAAGGCCAGCACCTGCCTGCAGATAGCGCGGCTCTTTTGTTCGGAGCCTGATGGCCAGAGAAAGGTGAAAAGTTCATGGGTCAGGACTGACCATCACGAACAATCTTGGAATGTACCACTTCTAATGTTGATCACTATTGGGGATGTTTATTTGTTGTTATAGTTCGTTGTTACAGTTATATTTTGTATTATTGCATTAAATGGTTTTCACAATAAAGTTACAACATTCATGAATCGATAAACACATGGACTGTTTGTTTGAAAAGTTTTATCAGTAGCTGCTGTTATAATCAGCACTATGGAATACTCCTGATCTGCTGAAAGGGAAGGATACTCATATCAGCTTTTCGATACAGCGGTTTCAAAATGTCCGCATAAAAAATGATTAGCTGTACCGAAACAGAACATTGGTATAATCTTTGAGTCCTACTGCAACAATAGTGTTTTAAAATATTATTTTGCCCTAATGAACCTCAAAAGCAATAAATTCTTTGGCTGAAGCCTTTAATGGCAATCTGGTGGGTG
>JAHTLZ010000237.1:26075634-26195037 GCA_023846285.1 Phrynocephalus versicolor | reverse complement strand
ACTAGATCAAGAACAAGATCAAGAGGTAGATCGAAAGAATGATGTTGCATAGTCGGGTTGTTCTGCTTTCATTTAGGAATCTCCCCCAAACTGCAGAAACAAAGGGGAAAAGAAAGATCTCTTTGGAAGTGCAGAGAAACAGCAAAGAGTTTTTGTTCTTCAAATCCCCATCCTTCAGTCTGAATGTTTTGTATTGGGACGAGTAGGAGGGGATGATAGATCTGGTGCGTTCCCCTCCCAAACCATGCAGAATGTTGTTGTCATCATGGTTTTGAGAGCGCCCGGCCTCGGCTTTCTCATGTTTCATCTAAACGGTCGCCACTTGGGCCGAGGAACTATCATATATCATAAATCACTCTCTGACAGAAATTTGGCAGCTGGACAGCCATCCCAGGCTATGCAGTGTACAGTGGGGAAGGCTTTTAAGGTGGAAATGAGAGTTCGTAATTTAAAGACTTCATAGCCTCTCAAAAACTACTCATTTCAGAGGAAGAGAGAACAAGAGACACGGAGAGAGAGGCTGCTCCCACCCATGTAGTTCAAAGTTCATTACAATGTGTATACATTTAATAATTTGAGGGAGCTGAAAACACCTTCAGTTTTTTCTCAGTAAAATGGATTAAAAAAAGGAAATTTAAGGCACTCAGCTACATCTGATTGCCTAAAACCATGGGATAGCTAGCTCAATTTGTAACATCTTTGCTGTCTTTTAATGGCCTCATAACCAAGGTAGCTTCTGTCTACTCACTCAGTCACAGTGATTTTGTGAATCCAGCTGATGCTCAAATGCTTATTTTCCAAATCTTCTGAAATGTTTGAACTGGAACATGGTGGGTTGCACTGCGTTGTAGACTCAAGTTAAGATATCAACTTGATCAGCCCACAATCACCACATCGGGATGGATGGTCAGACTCTTCTGTTTTAAAAATGTCCAAACAAAATAAACATACCTACTTTTTTTAAAACTAAGTAACTCACACGTTTCTTTGGCAATGAAAATAATCAGTCACAAGGCACATATCTGGCAAATAATGTAACATTAATGTAATGAACTACTCATCCACATCCTTGGGGATATTTTTCTCCAAATATCTTGGGTATGATATGTGCCAATTTGTGAAAGAGACATTTTGGTTGTGGGACTTCAGACCCTCTTCACCTTTGCCTGCTGCCTTAGTTGTTTTGTTAGAGTGCAGTAATCCCCCATTTATTAGGACCCAACCCAACCGGTGATAAAGGGAAATCTGTGTTAGGTGGATGCTGGGTTGGGCCGGGACTGGGAGGTCTGCTTGGGGCCTCCTGCACTTACCCCAGGTCAGGTGCTACCCCAAGCGGGCCTCCGACGGGCTTCCCGGATCACCTAGAAGTGAGTTCTAGCAAAACCATTTCTGGGGTCTCTGACAGGCCCAGGAAGCCCATCAGAGGCCTGCTTGGGACAGTGCTGGGCCTGGGTTAAGTGCAGGAGGCCCCAAACATGCCCACATAGCTTGCCCCAGGAGCCTTTGCCTACCTATAGTGTGGTCCCACGATATACTGGGACCACAGTATATGAACTGCAATATAGCAGGGGACAACTGTAGTTTATTTAGTGCTTTTATTATATTTGCACACTGGCCCAGTTCCCATAAGGATTCAATTATATAAAAATAACAATTATAACTGAATAAAATGCTAGATTCCAGCAGAAATGCTAAAAGGTAGTGTGAAATCTGATTGCCAGCAGAAGCATTAAATGTCTAGGACCAACTAGAGTAGACCCAATGGATTAAAAAATGAAGGGTGAAAGCCCATTCATTTATTGGTGTACTGTATACGAGTTCATGGAATCATTGAATTATAGATTTAGAAGGGGCTCGAAGGTTCATCAGTGCACCTACAGATGCAGAAAAACCACTGATATATGATCCTTAAGGGATGGCCATCCAAATTTCAATTTCAATTTGTTTGTTTGTCTGTCTATTATTGACTGATGGATTGATTCATTGATTGATTGATTGATTCATTCATTCATTGGATTTATATCCCACACATCTGGCAGCAAGGCCACTAAGGTAAAGCCCCTCTGCTAAAGAGAGTTACCACTTGGGAAGAGGACAAAGGAATGGACAGGAATGCTTGAACACATGACAGCCATCTTCTCATTGCATTGAGTCTATTCATTTTGCATTTTGTTCTTCGCAGGTAAAAGCTGCTGAAGATGGTAAACATGCTTGGAAAGGGTGCTTTTCATTGCTCGTGGCCACAGATACCAGAGGAGGGGGGGTTGCCCAACCTTTGTGCCCCCTAATTTGTGGCAATCTGGGTTAAAGCCCTGGCTTTCTGCTCTATTTCCAGTTCTACTCTGAGTTTACCATCTTCTGAAACAGAGCCTGCTGGTTCCACTTTCAAGGAGCCTTTACTGTCAGGAAGACTATTGAATCAGGCACAGACATCAAGGAGCTGAACCTTTGTCACCTGGCCCACCACACCGTACCAACATGGAATCTGATAAGACTGGTCACTGGAGTGTTGGAGGAGTGGGAACCCTATCCTTAATGGGTCGAGCATTCTTCAGCCTGCCACCCTACCTACAACTGGTGAGACAGACTGAGTAATGTGGCGTGCATGTAAGCAGATCACAGGACATATAAGAACATAAGAACAGCCCTGCTGGATCAGGCCAAAGGCCCATCTAGTCCAGCTTCCTGGATCTCACAGTGGCCCCACCAGACATGAAGGGGGAGTGTCAGGGAAGGGACCAAAAGAAGATCCTCACTGGAGGGAGGAAGACTGATGCAACTGAAGGGTTGGCTGTTAACCAAATTGTGTAGGCTAACGGTGGTATTTCCTCCCACTCCATTGCCTTGTGTGGGTTGAGTCGTGTGTAGAAGTGTGTGTAGAAGTGTACTCAATGTGGTCCTGTCTCTAAGATAGGCTATCTTTACCTTTGAGTTAGACCTCACTCTCTGCCTTGAACTGCTGTGCTCTATTAGCTTGTTTATATTTTATTCTACAATGGCCAAAATCCTATTGTTTAGTGTAGCACATCATTCTAGAGTAGCCCCATTGCACCAGTTTCTCCATATATTCCATGATTCAAATGGGCCTAGTTTAGCTGCTGTTGACTTTAGTATAGTAAATCACAGTTAGAGTCCATCAGGGGACCTTATGTAGATGCTGACTCACAAAATCCCCACTGACTCCATGAGGCTGTTCTGTTTCGGCTGCATGAATCCCACCTCCTTGTTTGAGTGGGCAGCTGCTGGACGAGGTGAAGAAGAGGAGTCCATTTTTCCGCCAGGAGTGGAAGATCATGCACAAAGGAGAGAACAAGCAGTGTGCCAACTTGTGAGTGGAGGAGCTGGGAGGGTGGGTGGAATAAGGGAATGTGATGCACCTGGTGTGATGCATTGATGACTTTGGATGATCTGGCATGAAGCGATTCATGCCCGTCTCTGATCTCCGCAGTTCAGTTATAATGGATGGCCATCGGTTTGTGTATTCTCCGTGTCAAACATCTCTATATGCAGTTCTGTACAAAATTGTGACTAAAATCCTGCTGCTTAGTATAGTAAGACGCTCAAGAGAAAGCCTGTTCAAGGGGGATTGGGTGAGTCATCTCCTCCATAGGTTCCATTGATAAAAATGGGCCTATTCTAGTTGTAATTTTCTTTAATATGGCTTTCCAATCATTCTTATTGTCCAACCTTGCACCTGTTTTCAACTCTACAGTATAGCTCTAGTTAATTTTTGTGTTCTAGGTGCTGTGCCCAGATTTGTATCCTGGATCATATTTTTTTCATATCATAACATCAAGATGTTTTCCACAGTCTGAAAGTACCAGCATGTCCTCATTCGGCATATATGTAAGGATAAGACCTTTGTTTCCTCAATAGGACAGAGTTGACACTTGCTTAACTGAACTGCACCTGGCATTTCCATATGGGTTCTCTCAGTTTGGCAGGAACTGTTAACTTTCATCTTCTGTATTGACCACCTTCAACAATTTGTCATTGTCAGTAAATTTAGATATCATATTGCATATACCCAACTGGAGATTAATGAGAAAGACATTAGAAAGCAGGAATTAAGTTCCAATGTAGATCTTTGGGGCACCACGCTATGTACATCCCTTAATTGTGGTAACTGTCTGTTCCTGTTCAGTACTACTTCATGTCTTACAGTTGAAGCAAACATACGAGGATGCATCGGTTATCCATGGCTAAATGTTTGTTGAGAACTTTGTTGAACAGGAACAGTACTTGAAAGTTTTATTAAACTATGATCACCCTATCCACATATTTGCTGAAATCCTAAAGGGTTAATGAAGTATGAGTTACTGCAGAATAATTCATCTTATGTCTCCTTTAGCAAGACCTATCTTATATGCCTAAAAATTAATGATTTTCTCCCATTATAGCCAGAGCAGATGTTCACTTAATCATTCAGTAATGTCCTGGATCTATTTTGTAAAATGTCATTACATTGGCCATTTTCCAGCCCTTGGTATGAGGCTGAGGAGTTCTAGAACATTCCCCTGAACTACAGCAAAGAAGCCAAAGTACTTCATTAAACTACAAACCACAGAACCCTGTAAAATGCAGCCATAACAATTAAAGGGATATCAAAGTGATACAACTAATAGTGCAAATACCTGGCTTGTGCAGCAACTTTTCAATTGTAAGCATTTGGAGCTTCCCCATCATGTCCTGTGTTCACGGAGATCCTTTCTGAAGGGTTAAATAAAATGGGGAGAAAATGTGTGATGGGTTGTGCAGAAAGATCATGTATCCAGATTAAACACCAAAGCAAGTGTTTCTCATAGGTATGTAGTAATTAACTAAGCCTTGAACAAGGTATGCAAAAATGCTTGAGTTTCACAGACCTTGGATCCAATAAATCCTGTTATGGCCAGGATCTTCTAACAGAATTACCTCATCAGGCTTTTGTTTAAGTAACAGTGTTGTATACAAGAGTTCACCAAGAATTGTTGCCAGTTTTTTTCTCTTTATATCTTTCGGTTTTTATTTTGCCTGGCTCAGGCACGGTGGAATGAAATCTTGGCCTTTTATTCCCCCTCCCCAGATGTGTGTATGTAAGTGATTGGAGTATGTATGTATGTATGTATGTATGTATGTATGTATGTATGTATGTATGTATGTATGTATGTATGTATGAATGAATGAATGAATGAATGAATGAATGAATGAATGAATGAATGTAGCACTGATTCCCACTTTTTGGGAGAAAGGTAGGCAGTGCACTGCTAGGATGATGATGATGGTGGTGGTGATGGTGGTGGTGATTATGATGATGATCATCATCATCATCAGAAAAAAGAAACATAGAATGTGAAAGAAAATGACAGTTCTACCATGCTTCTTTGCAACTGCCCAATAGAGATGGGACATCTGTAAAACCGCAGCGATAATGCGATAATTATTTGAAATTATTACCTACCAGGGGGTTGGGGTTCTTAAAACGTTTGTTTTTGTCTTCTCCCATCACGATGTATTTTTCTTTTCCCTTTAAAATGGATGTCGCCACCAGCCACAAAATGGAGGCAAGCCATGTGATGGGATCATGTTCAACCAATAGCATGCCCAGGTTGCAGACTGGGCAGGTCTAGCAGCCACAGAGGGTATAAAAAGCTCTGGCAGCCCCTGTCCTCCTTGCAGTCTCTGGTGGGAGTTGGGGTGGGATTGCTGTCTCTGTGACTCTAGCTTCAGTCCTGCAACCTCCCTGTGTGCATGTGTGCGTACCTCTCGGTGAGTACCCTCCCTTGTCCCGCAGTGCAGTCACTCTGCGGCTGCCTTGCACCCTGGGCAATGCCCGCCGCTGCCTTTGGAGACTCCCTGCGTACCTAGTCTATACTGTGTCTCTGCCAGCATCCATTTTTTTTAGTGTTTTCCCTCTGGTCTGGGGCGTTGGGGGACGCCTGTGCACTGAAATGCTTTAAAAACGCACAAAAAGCGGGTAGAAACGACAAATGAAAAAATGAAAAACTGAAACAAAATTTTTCCAGAAATTCGCAACAAACAGAAACGAACCGAAACAGACCTCTCAACGGCAAACGAAAAACCAAAACACAATTTTTTTGTTTCGTGCCCATCTCTACTGCCCAACTCATGCAACAGAGAAGTAGGAGTCAGCTGGAGTGATTTTAAGGAGTTCACTGCAGCATTCATGTGAGATCCTACTCTGGTGAAAACCTATTAGCTGAAAATTGGCCACTTCAGACCTATCTGGAAGTCCATCCTGGAGCAGAGCTGTGAAGTTAATACAGGTTTTAAATACTTGTTCAAGTGCCTGAGTAAACCTTTTAGAGGCATTGCTGTTAGCAATAAAATCAAATAATCTAACTTCCTGCCAGTGAATATACTGTAATTATGTTATTTGTGACTGAAGCCCATTTACACTTTAATTACCTTTTACTTTTCTTTTTTGGCTATATAATAATTCATTGGAAATACTTGAAAAAATATCCATGAACTGAGTGTTAAACACCCACTTTTGAGTCTCCCACTGACTGCTCTTAATCATTAAAATTGGCTTGATTATTGTTTTTGTGCATCAGCATTCATCATAAAACAAGTTATTAAGCTAATAGAAGTCCTGGGCTTCTTATTATTAAAGTATAATTCATCTCTTAGTCTTCAGATAATTAAGGATATAAACAAAAGTAACCACTCTGTTTCTGCAATGGATTGGGCATTATTATTCCCCTAAAACAGTCGTTTGTATGTATAACCTCAAAGCAACATCCATTATGTGAGGTACTCAGGCCAATATTAATACTGAATTCCTCTGCAATGTAAGAGGAGAGCAAGGAAACTGAGCATGTTCTGCAGTGATAAACTGTTGACCTACCTAGCCAAGGACCACCTCAGCCAGTAATAGGTGGGCTGAAGCTATGCTACTGAATTCAAATTCCACCCAGCCTAGGGATGTTGGAAGTTACTTAGGACTACTTTCACCCTGGCCTAACTTTGTGCTAGTTTAGTGACTATGTTCCCTTGGCAGGGGGAATCTTAGATCTGGCATAGGCCAGGCTCATTCTATACCCTTCTCCTTCCTTCCTTCCTTCCTTCCTTCCTTTTTTTGTTTGTTTGTTAGTTCATTTGTTTGTTTGTTTGTTTGTTCGTTCCTTCCTTCCTTCCTTCCTTCTTTTGGCAAATCCTACGTAGCAAGGCGGTTCCCCCTAGGCAGATCCTCCTGGTGGCAGATCTCTGAGATCAGCTGCCTCAAGGGGAGCCAAAAAGTCCGCTCCTTTTTTTACTTAGGATGGCACCCTGATTCATCTCTCTCTCTCTTGAAGCAACAGTGCTGTTGAGCAGAAACCACTTACTTTATTTTCCTATGCTTTTTCAAGAATAAAGAAAAGTCCCACTTTCACCCTTTGGTCCACATGTCTGGAACACACTTTTCTTGTCAGCAGGAGGCTGTTCCCTCGATATTTCCATTCTGCTTCTCTGTCCTGATCCTCTGGTTTCATCCTGTTGGCTCTGTACTGCAGTAATGTTACTAATAATGTTGCAGTGGACATTATCATGACATCATCAGAAACTCATATACAAAAATGTTTGTGTCAGCAAATAAAGTTGATGCGGCATAGTTTCGGATACATAAGACTCTATGGGGAAAGGAGGGGTAAAGAAGGAGATATTGATACAAAGTAATAGCCATCAGAATGAAAAATAAAAGCCACAGCACTGTAGAACTCTTGGGGTATGAGAGCAACTAAAAGAACAACTCTTAAGTGGCCAAGATGACCAAAGGATGTCTTTAGGTACCGAGAAGTACCTTGATTTACAGGACCGGGTGGGACTGCCATTGAAATATCTTTGGCAGTAGAGATTAGTAGTGACTCCAGTTATAACTGCGGTAGGATTCAGTCTGAGTATAACAGCCATGTCCAAACTTTGGCCCTCCAGATGTTTTGGACCACGACTCCCACAGCTTGCCATTGGAAATACAGGCTTGGAATTCTGGGAGTTGTGGTCCAAAACATCAGGAGGGCTGAAGTCTGGACATGCCATAGCTCCTCTAAAGTTCAGCCTAAATCATAGCAAGCATTCACCCACCTCCATCCACGTAAATCACATAGTGATTGCTATAATAATAATTAGAGATGGGCACGGAACGAACAATTTTTTGTTTTTTGTTTTGGTTTTTGTTTCGTTACGCAACAAAACAACAAATGAAATTTGTGCCTAAAATGAAACAAAACGAACAGAAACGCGGGGATTTTTGTCGTGCGTTTCGTTTCCGTTAAAGCAATGAAGTGACCTGCTTTAAATGCTAAAAAAAATCACTTAAAATTGGAAGAAATGGTAACGAAATGGTAACGAACCGGTAACGAAACGAAAACAAATTGTTTGCAAAAAAATTCGCGAACAATGGAAAAGAACCGAAACGGACCTCTAAACGACAAATGACAAACGAAACTCCATTTTTTCTATTTGTGCCCATCTCTAATAATAATAATAATAATAATAATAATAATAATAATAATAATAATAATAATAATAATAATAATAATAATAATAATAATAATAAACCCACCAGCCCTGTGGGGTTTTTTTAGCAATCTCCTTTGTGGTATTGGGTCACTTCTATCCAGTTTTTCTTATTTATTTGGGTTTCCTTGCTCACTTTTTTTTTCTTAGCTAACATACGATGAGGAGCCTGGGCCCATCCAGGAGTTATTTTGTTGCCCATACAATAAATCCCACCCTGGCAAATTCGGCTGAAAGCAATCTCTCCTTGGCTGTCAGGAAATATTGAATTAGGGCAGCAAAGGGCAGAAAGACTTGGCAGAAACTGGGAAGTAGGAGGAATTTTTAATAGCCAGATAAGCAGAATCCAGATTAAAGTGTTTTTTTGCCGGCTGGCATGCGGCATTTATAGAACTCACAAGGGGACACCCAGCTGCACATCCAAACATCCATTCCATATGCTCAAAACTACAACCTTCCAACACTGGCCGCCCTTAAGGGTTTGCTGTGGAACTCCAAGTGATGCTAATTCAGTCCCAGAGAGTTCTTATCGATAAATTGTATTAAAAAGGGCAGTGCTTGGATCTGTTAGAGAAGCTTTTTGGCATAAGAAACCCAGATAGGGATTAAAACTTGGGAAAGGCTGGATGGGAGAAAAAAAGACTCCATGCCTTTAATTATGCTTTGGGTGCCATTAAATTTACATGTTGCAAATTTGGCATCTCCCAGCCTCCTGACATAATGACAAATGGGCCTGCCAGAGCACCCACCCTCAGACTGTCTGAGGGCTGGGATTTTTTTTTCTGTCACCTGGATTTGAGGCAGGATGTCTTCAGTCTATAGGGCCTGGAAAGGTGGGCTTATTGGCTGCATGATGAGCCCTTCCCCACGCCCAGTCCAAAGGTTTCACACAGACTTTGCGTTAATTTGATGGCACTGGGAAAACTGCATATTCAGGGCCATCTTAGAGACAATATAGGCTACTTGGCCAAGCAGTACCCTGCATAAACAACCACTCTCAGTGGAAGACAAATGTAATTTATCAATAAAATGAACTTATATTTACTGTACTGATACCTCCAACAAAATCAGTTTTAAAATAAGAGTTAAATTCTGGTCTGTGCGTTGCTTAAGATAGGGCCCCTATCTTAGGCAACTGCCCAGTGTTCCCATATGTTAAGATGGCACTGTGTGTCATCTCTCTCCCATTTGTTTTCTCTCAGTGTGACCTGGCTCACTTGGTAGTTGTGAGTCTACAGGGACGGGAAGGAGAAGAACCAGATCCATCACCTTGAAGTCACTGGAGAAAAGGAAGGATATAAATGATTCCGAATTATCTCTGGGCGCCATGCAACAATATATTAACACTATAAGACAACATAATTATTACAACTATAAAATACAATACAAATTAAAACAATCAACATACAATACAAATGATAAAACCCTGCTGCTCATGAGTCCAGCCAAAAACACTATGTAATTAAAATGCTGGCCAAACAAGAAGGTCTTTGCCTGGTGCCAAAAAGCCAAAGGTGTCAGCGCCAGGTGAATCTCTGTAGGGAGGGTATTCCAGAGTTGAAGGGCAACCACCGAGAAGGCCCTGTTTTGACACGATACCCCTTCACCTCTTTGAGGGATGCACCTTCAGCGGGACCTCCTGGTCTGATCTTAAGGTATGGGCAGGGTTATATGGAGTGAAATTCTAATTTTGCCATTTTAACAGTGCCTTCAACATAGGTAGTTAGCTGCCCTGAAGTCTTATAATGAAAGGAGGGAAAATCATAAAATAATTGTAAAGTGAACAGGAACAATGCCATTGCCTTTGTATCATAGGGATAACTGGTTCAGTTATTTTGGAAGTTATGAGTATGCAGATTCATTCCATTCAGGTGTTTATACACCAGTCCAGTGACATTTTTGCATAAGCAACTACAGGTAACTTTTTCCCCACTCTGAAATAGGGAAAAATAAATAATAACTTATGATGATAATTAACTGCCTTGGGAGCCTTAGAAATGTACCAAATTAATTGTTCACAGTAACGTTCCAAACTGCAGGACACTTACAGCATGCATCAATGCATCTAAAGAAATACACTTATGATGGACATAAAAATGGCTGCTCAACAAACCTTTCTAACCATCTTCAGAGCTAATTCTTGTTGGCCTCAACACCTCTTAGCCAGCTCCCCCGGCTGCCTTGTGATCTGCATAAAATAAAGTACAGGAAGCATTATACGTACTAGATAACTAAACATGTGATTTTTCTCATGCTTTAGAAAGAAATCATTATGTAGGTTCTGCATGTATGATAGTCTAAGGTGCATTGCCGAAAACAGGAAACAATGCATCGTCTGAAACATGCTTCTTTGCATATTTTAGGCATATACTGTTATGTCATTAAGATATTATCAGAAGGGCCGCCACCATCACAGCAAAGATGGTTCTGGTGTGTATGGTGATGCCTCCTTTCCACTCCTGCAGGAGCTAACTGGCAAGGACATTTCCTTTCTGCACCACTCTATGCAGCAGATTAACTCTTTGACAACAACAAAAATTACCTAGCTATTTGGACACTGGCTATTTCATTGTCAGCCATCATCTGACCAACTCTGTTTCATTGCTACCTCAGGCTTTCTTGCTTAAATTGCCCCGAAGCTGTGAATGCAGCCACCGTCTCATTGCTAATTGGGCACACAGCCACATCAGGAGAAGAGTCAGATGTTTTCCTTCTCCCGTTATTTACCCTTCTTTTTGTTGACATTTCCACCTTTGGTGCAGGCCACCGACCTGGCTCCCTTTCAGACGGGGCCAATAGCAAGGTGAACAAATGAAAACCTATTGCAAAAAAAAAATCATTTAAAAATAATGAAACACACAACGCCGCTTGCAACATATGGAGGTGTTTTGCTTCCCCCTCTTCCTCCTTTCCCTAGTTGTAGCTGTGCATCTTAGTGATTAAAAAAGAACAACAACAACTGCAAAGGCCCGGAGGCAGCAGCTGCACGCAGACTGAATGGCAAAGCCAGCCCGGGGGCCCTTTGCCAAATGCTGTTCCATTCATTCACCTAAAACACTGACCTTGAAACATTGCCCTTTATATGGGATGTGATGAGGTGTGAATTCAATCTCCATCCTTACTTGGCTCCGGCCATCCTCTGAATATACATCACCAGCTGTGCCAAGCCCCATCAGATGGACTTGGAGGTGGGCCTGTAATACTGACATGCATCCCCGAGAGTTTTGCTGCAGAGACCCTGCAAGCTCTCGTTTCAGGCCTGGGCTCACATTCCCTCTTGGCTGAGATTTCAGGAAGAAGATGTGCCTGTTACAGACAGACAATGCACTGTCAACAGACTGCTGGAAGAAAAAGCCCTGCCTAGTAGTACTTGTCTGTAGGAGTGTTTGTGTGTGCCCCTGCCTGTGCCGGTGCGGGTCTTGCTAGGGGACAGCTTCCCAATGACATCACCATCCTTCCCATTTTATTCATTGGGCACACAAACCTATTCACCGAGAGCCACTCCATTAAAACTCATCTCAAACGGTAGAAAGGACATTCTTTCCTTCATTCAATGCCCATTAGGGGAATGAGGTGGGATCTATTTTAACTTCATCAAATGACTGACAACCACCGGCATCAATAGGCAGGAAAGTATGTAGGACAAAGGAAAAGCCAAAAATCCTGCAGTGTGCATGACTATTAAAAACAGATGCGTTCCCTGGCTGCACCTAGTTGATAAAACACCAAAGTGGTAACGATGATCCCTCTATAGTGGTGGTTTTATCTCATGGACCCATTCTGTTGCTTTGCTTTGTCTTCATTTCATCGAATTACACACTCACGGCCCCATCATTCATTACAACGCCAAAGAGCTTGCAACGTCTTTCATGGGAGCTTGTTGTTTTTTAATATTATCATCAGTCTTTTTGTTATATTCGATTTAATGTGTCTGTTTATGCCACATTTGCACTTGCAAGATTTACAAATAAAAGGACCTTTCCCCCCTTTTTTTAGATTAGTAACTATTGCTTCAGACCCGCGATTCAACAAAGCTGTTCAAAAAGTCTGAATAAACCTGGTGTTTTCATTGCAGCCAATTAATAAGGCAGCAAGACTTCCTTCTTAAGTGCTTAAAATTGCTCTGTTTGCAAAGGTAACGACATCTTGCAAATCTCTAGGATATTATTTGCTTTGCAATCAGTAAACTGAGACAGCCAAAATGGGAAAACAAAACAAAACAAAGTAGGCTGTTATATTTAATAGCTTACATTTGCTTCCAGTAAGTAGGACCTGCCTTCCCCTTCTTTCTAATTTACTTCTCCGAACTTTCTCAGAAAATGTCTTCAGAAGTGGTGACTGAACTCCATTGCAAAGCTTCCAATCAGTCCAATGGAGCAGGATAACATTATATTCGCCAGCACCCTCTTGAATTTCCATTGGCTGGAATCCTGTTGCTTGGCATAATATGTTGCCCAGTGGGGATTTGATGAGTCAGTGCCTCCATATGTTCCCTTGATTCAAAGGGACTTACAGTACCCCCCCCCCAATTTATTGCAGGAGATAGGTGCCTGGCCCACCCACAATAACGGAAAAACCATGAAATGCTGGTGAAACACCTCAGCAAACTGACCTGGGACTGCTGGCGTGCAATTACTAAGTTTTAGCCCCCTCCCGACACCTCAGCAAACTGACCTTGGGCTGCTACAGCAAAGAGAGGTTTTTAACCACCTCCTGACACCTCAGCAAACATCTGGAGCTGCTGCTGCTGGAGCACGCTGCCAGGAGGAGTCCGAGGTCTGTTTTCTGAGGTGTCAGGAAGGGGTTAAAAACCTCTCTTTGGAAGCATGCTTCTCTCAAGAAAATATCTGCAATATACTGAGACCATAATATATGAACCACGTTGTGGGGGGGGGGCACTATATTACAGTTGTGACTAGAGGTGGGCATGAACTGAAACACACACAAAAAAAATCAACAAATTGGGCTGGTTTGTGGCTCCATTCATGAACAAGTTTGGGGATCCCATTTGGCCAAAGCAAAAAAGAAGTGCCAACACGTTTTCCCCTTGGCGCTTTGCTTTGTTAAGCTGACCTGTCGCCTCCCTACTTTGCCTTGATGCTGACGCCTCTGCCTCCGACGCAATTGCTGCTGCTGTCCTCAGAGACACCAAGCACAGGTTCCATTTCTGGAAGCCAAGTTGCTTCTTGTGCACATGCACCCACCAATCAGCAGCAGCACCATGCCAGTGGGAGCCACAGAACTAGGAAGGGAGGCATTGGGGTAATGGGGCAGTGGGGAGGTGGGGAGAGGATAGGCAGGCATCAGAAGAGGAGCAGGAGGAGGCAAGAGGAGGAAGTCCCCCCCCCCGGCATGAACCAGAAAAAAAACCCTCAAACTAGCTCATTTTTCTGGGGATTCATGGGTGTTCGTGGTTAGCCACAAATCACGAACCACCAGATTTCCAGCTTTTGCCCATCTCTAGTTTTGACTTAATATGATAATGTAAGCTGCAGACAGAGTAGGCTCATTTCAATTGATGAAATCTACAGAATCTACAGTTGACTCACCAAATCCCCAGTGAGTCTAACAGAAATCTACTCTCCTGAGAATTACTAGACTAAGTAACAGGATTCCAGCTAATGAGTGGAGGGTCCTGCCATTGCAACAATACAGGATGACATCACGTGCTAAAGTGGTGCTACCATGACAGCCATGGTATCCACGAAGAAAACAAGGCTTCCATTTGTGCAATACTTAATATTTGTGCAAGAAGCACAACCCCCATAACTATGTGGGTGGAAGTTCACTAGGGTAAAGGCTGATGGACTTAATGGTTATTCTGTGTAGTAAATTTCAGGTATTTCCTGGCTCAAGTGGAGCCACCTTTTCTGTACCCAGATGTATTGGATCACTCTAAAACAGATAGACACTTCACAATAAATGTTTGACTGGTCTGTTCCTTTTAGTGTTTCTGGAGAATATTTGTTTATTTTTTTTTAATTTAGTATGTGATTATTGTGTTTTTATCTTGCTGTGAACTACCCAGAATATCGCATTGCGCTAATGGGGCAGTGCAGTATATACATTTAATAAATAAATAAAATATATAAAATACTTTGCCACCACCATGGAATTATTTTGATTGTAACTTGACCTTCTCAGGAAGTGTTTAAAAACTAGCCCACACATGGAAGCCCATTCCCATTAATTCCAAGGGACCACCTTCCATGTAAATCAGAGCAGGCAAAAATATATCCTGGTGCTGTTGTACTACAAATCTCATGATCCCTCACTGTCAGCAGAGGTTAGTAGGAGCTGCTGCGTAGAACCAACCAGAGGGCCATGCTTGGCCTACCCGAACAGTGATGGTGAACCTTTAGAGACTGAGTGCCCAAACTACGATTCAGAACCCACAAACTTTTAACAAAGTGCCAATACAGCAATTTAACCTGAATACAGGTGGCTGTGAAGGGGTGAGGTCAGGTGCCCACAGAAAGGGCTTCAAGTTCCACCTTTGGCACCCATGCCATAGGTTCGCCAACACTGGGACAGAAGGTTGTAAATTGCAATTTTAATCTAAAATTCGGGTGTTGTAGATTCCTGTGCAGTGATATAGACTGAGGTTGCTGGATTATTTACGAAAAATATATCTCACCTTTTTGTCACAAAATGGCACTGAAGGTGAAAATAGTCATGAAATCCAAATAAAAATAAATTGAATGGAAATGTTTACAATGCCATCTGAAAGCACACAAGTAAAAAGAAACTAGTCAATCATTACCCCTTCAACAACAGCCAGATCATAGCTCAAAAGAAATCTTGTCAGAATTAAATGTTATTTGATCATCAATGGAAGGGAAATGGGTGGTGGGTTGGGGGCCAGCCATGCAGAGAGTTTCAGAACCTGATAGAGGGGATCCCTATGGAATGTTTTGAATCTGATGTTATCAATAGGAAGAGAGCTTATCTCTGCAAGTTCTCTTTATGAGGTCCAGGTGCAGCTGTTGATGTTCTGAAAAGGTGGTTAGGGCTGATAACAGGATGGTTGATACCTAGTGGATCTGAGTACAGCCCAGGCAAGGACAGTGGGTTAACGACATATCGAAAGAGGGATTCCAAATGGAGTTGGTCTATGGTTCAGGTTTGGACTGTGAAGACATTTTATATTCCATCATTACTGACAGGGGTAGAGGTGGCATCCGTTGTCTATACAGTATTTTCTCCCACCAACTTTGCCCGGTGTGCCACTTCTTCAAAGTTCTCCCATGGATGAAATCTTCTGCTTGATTTAAAACAATTATGCATTGAGTCATTCATCCCACACAAGTTGCAACTGGCTTCTTTTTACTTTATTACGCAAGTCATAAGGATAAATTTGAAGACCTCCAGTGTGAACTAGCAAAGCTTTTATTATGCCTACATCAAAGCTATGCACACTATCCTTTCTTCCCCCACCCAACCAACCTCTGTTGTGGAAATTTGAAATTCCTTTATAAATTGTGTAAAAGACTAGCCCAAGTCTCAGAGCTGTCTCCCTTTCACAATAGCACTTGGCACTATAAACATCACTCTAAGAGCACCGTTAAGTAGAAACAATATCTTTACTTACATTTCTGATCTTCACTTATAGTCAGAAGTATACAAGAAAGGAAAAATTGAGTCTTCAGCATGTTTAAGAGATGTCCTCCCTGCTGCCCATGGGTTAAGAGAGATCAGGAGGAAAATTAACACGTCTGCTCTGGCCAAAAGCCAGCGAGGATGAGAGAGAGCAAGCAAAACAATGGAAACGAAACAAATGACAGGAAGAGAGAAATGGTAAGCCAGAGCTGGATAAATGAACTTTGCTAATTAGCAGCAAGCGTGGTTATGTTAGGCTGAGAAACCCCCTTCCCTCGGAAACCCAGTGTTAGGTTGCACGGAAGGTTGCTATTTTCTCCAACACCTCCTAGGTGGGGTAAATGATTCTGGCAAAGAAGGACAGCTTTGCGCTTTGGAAGCCGGAAGTGGTCCATGGGTTTTATAACCTGGGGCATTTTGCCAGGTGACCAGGACTAGCCTGCCTTGCCTTTCCCATCTTTTATTTTCTGACTTCTAAGTCTGTCTTTCCACACCTCCTTCATGCCTCCTGCAGAGCTGCGTCCTTAGATCTCACGTGGGAGCATGTCAGTAGGTATAACCTGGCTACTAATCTGTAAGCCAGTATGTTTCGCTGGGTCTCCACCAGTTAACGTGACCCCCTGAACGCACGAAGGCACACACTGGACTCCGTATAGGTGGGTGGCTTTTGTTTAAATCCATCTATAAAAATACCACATTTGATTCGTGCACGTCCATTATGGGAAGCAGATGTTAATCTCCCACAGTGTCCCAACAACTTTAAATATGATAATATTTATAGATTCCCAATCTAGCCTCAAATGTGTTTAACTTTGGGACCAACTGGCCAAGCCGTGTGGCTGCCAGAGGCATTTATAATGGATCCCACACATGTTTTCGAAGTACTGTAACATGTATACTCTCATACTCATCAGTAGCACTCCATATTTTACAGAACTTAGAAAAGTTCCATTTTAGGACTCCAGCTCTCACCATGTCCAGAAGCGGTAGTCTATATGGGTAACTCTTTCCAAGTTCTGCCAAACACAGTGAGTCCATGACTGTAGCAATTAAGTGCTAATTGTAACTGTAACTGTAATTAATGAAGGACTGCATTCCAGGGGACAAGCTGGGAATTTCGGGACCAACCTAGTAATGCTAGACTCTCCAGGAAGCACATATGTGTGCATGCCCATGGAGATGCACTGTGGGTGTATTTTTATTACTGGCTGCTGCCAGTCCTACTGCGGCGCTTGCAGAATGAACTTCTCTACATCGCAGTTCTGGGAATCAGGCTCATTTCATAAGAATCACGGTACTATCCACTGCCAGTATCCAAGGGCTTGGTTCACACAAATTCCCTTTACAGTACAATGGTAGAGCAGTAAACATCCACATTTAAGGGAGGGGAGGATAAGAAAAGCCCTGTTTTTTTATGTAGACTTCCAGATGTTGCTCTGTATTCAAATAATCAGAGTCAATTTCCTCTCTGCAAGGCTCTCAGGTTGTCTGTCTCATAAACACCACTTTTTAGGCACTTTTCAGCAGACATTCTCAGTTATTATATCTATTAAAATTACATCTGGAAGCACCAGTGGAGGTGCGAGGTTCATTAAACTAAGGGTGGTGCAGAGACACTGGGAAGAAACAAGATGGACTATGCCTCGTAGAGTTTTTAGGAAGCTAGATAACATGCACCCATATTTGGAAAGGAAAACCCAGAGAGAGAAATTTGCTCTCTCTTTGCCATGTGGAACTTTCCTCTGCTTCCATTCCCAGTTGCTTTGAAATCCTGGCATCGTTTGCTGATATCCACCTCGAACAACAAGAGGTTGCCTTTTGAACGCAGGTTTCTAGAAAACCTCACCAGGATCTCCAGTGGCCATGTTGGTGAAAGATGCTGAGGTTTATAGATTGAAAAAGTAACACCTTCAAGTTCTGTCTAAAGTCATCAGCCACCCCGTGACAATCCTGTGCCATATATTGGAGCAAACTGGCTTGCCAGTACTGTTCCAGATTCTGAGAGCTGTGGACTTCTCCCCAAATTTTCTCTCCCTTTGGCCGTGGCTCATCCACATTTTTTAGCAATGGAATCGATCACCATGACCACTTGTCTTACCTTGTGTTATGAATTATCAACGTGCTGATGGAATACATCTAAGAGGCAACTGACAGACCCTAACTAAAGAAAACCACACTGTAATTGGGGCCACCAGTTGCTAGGCCTTTATAATAGTCTCTCTCTTCATACCCATTTGTGAGCTTAGAGTATACTCTACATTATTTGTTATCCATATAAGTCAGGGCAAAACCACAAGGTACCAGACACTTTAACTGGTACCTGAACCAGGGTGAGTCTGCCATCTGGTCTGGTGGTCCTCCTTTCCTACAATGGCACCCCCCGTCTTCTGGAGTCCCTAAGGGGGCTTAGGGCATTGGTTCATGTCATTGGCCATTGGAGGCCACTACCATTTACCCCACCACACCATATTGTGGGAATCAAAACTACACAGAAGATTCTTTTGTTTTTCTTTGGTTTTTAATTAGGCTTTTGGCAGGTGTCTCTGGTTGGATAGCTCAGTGGTACCTGGCTGCAGAACCTGGGAACTGGGGGTTCGATTCCCCACTGTGCCTTCTGTGAGTAGAGCCTGCCTGTGTCACCTTGGGGCAAGCTGCAGAGTCCCAGGACACAAACCCACACCCCACACCCCAGAAGGGAATGGTAAGCCCCTTCCATGTATTCTCAACTGGAAAGCCCCTGAAAGGGTGGCCAATAAGTCAGAATTGACTTGATGAGATAGGATTCTGGCGGGTGTCGTTGGTATAACTTGCCACAGTGGTGGGTCCTTAGTACCTGCTTGAGGATACCAGTTTCTGGTGTGAGCCCCAAACATTAGAATAGAATGTAATAGAGTTTTATTGTCATTATGCATATGCAAGATATGCACAATGAAATTAGAGTGCTGCTCCACTACACACTCTAAACAAGGAAGCATACAAAACACATAAAACACATAAAACACCATGAAAGATATTAAAAACTCTTAAAACCGCTTAAAAATTTAAAACACTACTTAGCTTCTCTGTAGGAGGAGAAAGCAGGGGCAGTACCACACAGACCCACTTCATTGGGCCAAGCTGATTGGCATGTAGTTTTATTTCTGTCCTGATGCATAAAATGCATGAAATACTTCCTTGAGCTCTTGCAAAATGCAGTCATTTTGCACACACAAAATGCTTTAACAGTTTAAATGTTGCTTTTGGGAGAGGTGGTGGTTTCCTGGTGGAAGTTATCATGCTGTAGAAAGGGATCTCTAAGCAAACTAATTCTGTCCCAAGTCAAAATTCTCCAGGACTACAGTGACTTTTCATTTCTCAGCTGGGACTGATCCAAATCTTTCAGCCACTGTTCTCTTTTTTTTTTTTTTAAAGAAGATTCCCCATAGCTCATAATGGTGGGTGTTTCTTCACCTCTCCCCTCCAAGTCAGGGTGGCTATGTCTCAGCCGTGCATTTTAAAATCTCAGTAGACCACCACGCCACATGATATACTGCACTGAGGTTTCTACGCTGCAGAGAAGTGATTCTCTGGCATGTTCCTATGATTGCTTTGTAAGTGAGTGTTCCAGGAAGAAAAATGTATACTGACCTGAGAACTGCTCCCCCCACCCGTACAAATAAGGGTCTGCAGTGAGCCCCAGTGTCCTTTAATCCAGTTCTGATTACAATCTGCGCATTTCTAAATATGACTGTGGTACAAGCGGTCGAGTTCCAGCTTCATAAGGCTGCAGCTGGCGCACTGCCTCCGCTCTGAGGCAGCCTGATTCTTTTTTATCCCTACCTTGGTCCTGTTGTGCATTAAGTTTTCCTGTTTGCTGGCCCACAGTAATGTGGATTCGGGTTTGGCAGCCTGCAGTGCCACTAAAGGCAATCAATGGAGCCCATTGTTTTATGGCGCGGTATCAATATAGCAAGCAGAAGCAGGCTTGATCGCCTCCTCCGAGCTGTTCCATCCACATTCAGGCAATGACTAGGAAACACACATGTTGTGAAGGCCTGAAACCTCGCAGTTAGACGGTCACTTCACGTCCTTCCTTGAGCTGAGGTGAACTTGCCTCCGTGTTGAAATCGGATCGAGAAGCGGATTGAAAAGATTCCCGAACTCCAGGATGGGAATTTCTCACCCCACTTGGAGCGCAGTTCAGGGGTGGTGGTCGGGGTGAACTCGGATTGACCCCACAAGGACGTGAGGTTCCGTTCCTTCAAACCGGTCTCCAGCAGGGCCGCAAACTGCAGCGAGCGGGACGTGAAGTATCAGCCTTATGGCTCAAAGTGGACGAGATAGGCCAGCGTGGACACATTAAACATTTCTTGGCTGAATGAGGAGGTGTGGACGGAAGGCAACACCAGGACTCAAAAAAGATGGGCTGGGCAAAGTGAGAAGAGGAAGCAGCAAAGGAGATGGCAAGGAGAAGGAGAGAAGGACCTTTCATCAAATGTTATGCGTGTAGGCGCTTGGCCTCCCAAAAGGCATGCCAGGCAGACAGTATGCTGTCCCCTCCCTGAGAAATCCAGATTCCAAGCTAGAGATCAGGGGCAGGATACAGGATGTCATGGGATGAGCAATGTTTGTATTTATTTATTTATATACCACAAGATTTATTTATTTATTTATTATTTATTTATTAACAAGATTTGTTTAGCCGTCCCACTACCAAGAGGTCTCTGGGCGGCATACAACAAGTATTAAAAACTATAAAACAATAAAATTATTAAAACTATAAAATACAATACAATTAAAACAACATACAGTACCAATTATAGATTATACAACTCTGCTGCTCATGTGTCCAACTGAGTAATCTACTTAAAATGCTGGCCAAACAGGAAGGTCTTTGCCTGGCACCGAAAAGCCAAAAGTGTTGGCGCCAGGCGGATCTCCGTAGGGAGGGCATTCCAGAGTTGGGGGGCAACCGCCGAGAAGGCCCTCCTTCGACATGCCACCCCCCTTATCTCTTTGAGGGATGGCACCTTCAGCAGGGCCTCCTGGCCTGATCTTAAAGTACGGGCAGGCTCATATGGAAGAAGGCGGTCCTTTAGGTAGCCAGGTCCTAAGCCGTTTTAGGCATTAAACACTTTGAATTGGGCCCGGGCAGCAACTGTGGTATTTATATACCACAAGATTTTCCCAAATGGGAACTCAGGGTGGTTAACAAGTATAACATACCACAATTCAGAAGACATAATAATCGGTTCCATAGTGTAAACATATAAAGAGTCAACAGCAAACAGTGGAACCCAAAATTAAAAGGAAAACATAAAAAAATCAGAATAATACTAAGACAAGATGGTGAAAACAGGTGGACATACAGACTCGTAATCCCCATAGCTCAGAATGGTGGGGTCTAGTGGGGGCCACAAAAGCAGGGAAAGCAAATGTTGGGCCAGCAGACTGAAGGAATGGGCAAGACACCAATCAGGTAAATGAGGTCAGCATCCAGTGACACCTAAGCTGACCAGACAATGTGGCAACTCAGCATTGGTGAAGGAGAAAAACCAATTTGGGGTGGGGGGAGTGGCCTGGCCTGGTATATGTAACATATGTGTATTGCTGGCATATCGGCTGTGATGTACATTTCTTGCTGCTTTGCCTATGCAGCACACGTAACTTACTGGATGCTTAACGCCCAGCCTTTCACTGTTCCTGGGCCCTGTAGGAAGTTCTTTGTCGAGCTGTAAGAAGCTGCCTTCCAGGCCACCAGTGGCAGCTGTCAGGGGTTTGTCCCTCGCACCCTGAAATCTGTACTTTCTCCTCACTTGGAGACCACAGCAGTTTTGTGAGGCTCTCTTTAGGGAATGGAAAACTCTAGGCTCATGGCCCTGTGTACATGTGTGTATATGCGGGCAGGGCTGGCCCACTGACTGACCGGTATACTTAAAGGTATACAGAAATATTGTGTTCTGAAAACCCCTGAGCTCATAATTCGGCAGACACGGAGCACTGAGGTCACACGCCTTTCCCATCTAAAACTGGACATGTTGAGTTTTATGTTCCACCTCTGCGGCTCACTGTACAACCCTAAATAGTCAGGGTCCTTCTTCCTGCACCATAACTGGTTAGAATTGTTTGGAGAAAGAACATGTGCCCATTTCTCTTTCTAAACAGTCAGATATGTGCCCAAGGCTAGAATTCAGTAGATGTTTAAGACAATATACAGTGGACCCTCGTATAACGGTTTGTATAATATAAAATCTGTACAACATAAAAAATTCCAGAGAGAGGGGAAATTTGCTTAACAGAATCGCCTATGGGGCGAATCCGTACAACATAAAAATGGTCGCAATTAGGGATTACTCTGTTTTCAATGCATTCCTATGGGGAATTTGTATAATTTGCTTAACAGAATTTCATTTGGAATGAATTAATTCCTTTATACAAGGTACCACTGGATAGCTCTTCACAGCCATTGTGTTCCATTTTGGGCAATAAAGGGTTAATGAAAGAGTAATATACTGGAACCGAGGTCTAAAATATTGCTTTGGTGTTTGTCTCTCAGATCCCACTTTTTTTTTATCGCCAATTTTCATTCCGTCCCGTTCTGTTCTCTCTTTTACTTAGTTCCTCATACTAGATGTCAGTTGATACAAAAGCTCACGGGTCAGTATGGAGGCCATATAGTCATTGTTTGCCTTGGTCGAGCAGCCTTGCTAATTTATCCTTCATTGACTTCATCATTGACTGCTTTGGATTATTTCCTTGTTGGATACCATTGATTATCATGGTCAGGTTCCTGAGGGTCCTTCAAGCATCTTGTCTCTCCATGGGTACCTATCTGTACCAGTAGATCTTGACCTGCCCCCCCCAACCCCAATCAGCAGCTTGAGGTGGGCAGAAAATGACTAAGAAAGGGGCCTGCTCAGTGATATTTTCACCCCACCCCATGGGTTGTGGTCCCCAGGGAGACATGCCTGTTATCTACTGTGATTCCATGGCCCAGTGAATACATTTTTTAAAATTTTACCCAGGTTTTTCATGTCATCTGATTTGTACTACTAACTCCCCCACAGCTGCTTCTCCAGGTTATGTTTGTTGTACATTTATATTTTTATGTGTCACTTATTTCATCATGTTTTGAAATGTTGTGAATTCCCCTGGGAAAGTATTTTTTTAATTGGGGGGGGGCACATATAATCCTACAATAAATAAATAACAAATGAGGAGGCTCCCCCTTTTTGTAGCAAAGGCTAATTCGATGCTCTGTCATACCTTGTAGCCAAATAGCTCCTGTGGTTCTGCATCTGGAAAACAACTTTAAATCTTATCCTCTCCAAGAGAGGCCTCAGGCTATGGAAAATCAGAAAGTATATGAACTGGCACAAAGCCCAGATGGAAAGCCAGAACTTTTGTGCCTGTAGGATGAGCCTTGTGGCTAAACTAAGCATTGGAAATCTTTTACTGGGGGTGAGGTATTTTTTATTTGTTTATTATGGATGTCAATTGATTTAAAGACTTTTAAAACAGATTAATAATTTGCCTCTTACCAATTAATATATCAACCACAGTGAATAAATCTGCATTAAATACCACAATAAATGTGATTTTTGAGACATTCAGGGAAGTGTGTGAGATCACTTTTGACTGAATAAACGAAAGCATAACTTATAAATGGAGAGAAAGGGAGACACTATCTCTTACTTTGGTATAAACTCATTATCTGCTCAAGTAACATACCCAGACTAAAATAACTTCAAAACATGTCTACAGCGCCATTTTAAATGTATTATCGGATATTTAAGTGGGCTTTCAGCAAGTTAATTAACTACAATGTGTAGCCTGCATACTGTTAAACTGTAAACCGCCCAGAGACTACTTGAAATGGTATGGGGCGGTATATAAGCAGAACACAGCAATGCATTACAGAATTCATTTATTGATAAAAGGTCATAACCCTAGAATTTAAATGTAGCCATAGGCCAGAGTTTGGAATTTTACTTACAAAAATGACAGGGTTGGCCTTAGTAACTGAGTTAATAACAGTGTGTTAATAACACATTTTCTTCCAACATTTCAAAATTATTTTAAAAAACTATACTTTTAAAAAACTGACAAATTGACAAAAATATTCCAAAGTGACTTTTGGGACCAAAGTTTCTCAAATACCTAGTAAGCATAATTATTGCAGTTCAAGGATAAGGACAAGACCCTTGGGTTCACTTGAGGTGAAAGTTGGGACATAAATGTTTCATCTGACTGACAGACAGACTAACACTTTAGAAATTATTCCCCAAAAAGAACAGGTAGCACTAACAAATACCATGTTGCATAGCTACGCCTTGCACAACAGTGATATCAGCTGTGGCAGATTGCCAGTAATCAAGAAGTTCGCTTTTAAAATGTCAGTTATTGCTTCTGTCTTCAGGTCATTGCAAATGAGTCACACATAATTGAAAACTGAATAAGGAACTCCTTAACTAGAGGGCCTCTGCAGTGGTCAGCGCTGTCTCTCTCATTCTGCAGTTGGAGCTATGCAACAGGATACTGGCCAGTACCTCAAAACTTGTGACAATGTAATTCCTGTTCTGTATTTGACCTATCAACATCTCCCTCTCTTCCCCCCTCCCAAATTGCATTTGTTTATAGAAAGCCATTTTCTAATTAGGTTTTCTCCAGGTATTCTGGAGGTAATGTATTTGATCTCCTATTCTGGCCCCTTTCCATGAAAAGAGGAAAGTAAATTCTCTCGGTGTCTCTAAGAAAAAGAATGAAAGAAAGAAAAGGAACACCCAGTCTTAGATTGGAATGATATCTATCCCACCTGGATATATGTGTGGGTGTATGGCTTGAGGGAAAATGAACAAAGCATTATATAAAATGTAACGTAATGCAATAGGTCTGCTCTTGCAGATCTGTAATAAAACTGAAATGTAGGAGTATGTTAATCATTTGGTCTATCCATAGGTGACTCACCATAAATATGCAAGTGATGAGATTTGATATAAATGAACTCTAAAGACATTTTGTTTTTTAAAAAAACTAAGAGCCAATGATTCCAACATGATCCATCTTGCATCGTCATTCCAATGGGAGGTTATCTGATAACATTGCTGAAGAATGGTTTTACATGAACTGTTAATTCGGATGTCAGAAAATGTTCCCTCTCTAATCCTATTTCGTTATAAATGATTAGAGGCACAGGGCAGGCAAAACAAAAATCCAATGATTTTTATGGAAAGGTTAACAATCTATTGGAACTTCTCATTATCCTGAATGAGAACAACCTGACCCTGTACATGTTTCCCTCAGAAAAAATGCCATTGAATGCAGGGCCTCAAGTATTTGAGCACAGAATTGCAAATACATTTCTGACTATTTTCCCTACGTGTCCCAGATTTTGTCAGCACTGAGATATATCCTCAGCCTGTGTAGAAAGAAATGGGCTGGGTGTGTGTGGAAGGAATGCGGAGCTCCCCTCTTATCTTAGCAAGCCCCCAGTTCCAAGAAGCAAGCTCACCCTCAATGTGACTCTTTGAAATGTGTCTTTGGCCGTGGTCACACCTGGGTTTTGATCCTGATCTTCTGAAGGTCCGGCTTTTCCTCTTCGTCCCATCACATGACTGAATAAGTGGGACAGGAGTTCACACGTCAAAAGCTGTGCAGTTCAGCCCCCTTGGCCAGAAGGTGGCGCTAGCATTTGAAAAAAATGGACCACTTGGCTGAGGGAAAGGAAAACTTGTAGGACCAGAGAGAGCTTCCTGTTTCTCCAAAGATGAACAGCAATTTAAAAAAAAGCATAGCCTATCGGCCCCAGGAACAGCCGGTCAGTGCTATGAAAAAAGAAAGAAAAAGAAACCCGGATCATCTGTGTGGTCCCACGGCATCTGCCTCCTTAAAAGCTGGATTTTCAAAGTGAGGCAAAAATTTCCCTACCTCTTCCGTGAGTCACAGAAACCTCCCTTCAAGGGGCATTGCCGGGTTTTCTTTTTCCTTTTTTTTCAAAAAGCCTGGTGGCCGTGGGGACGGCATTTTTAGACATGGGTTATCTGGTAATTTAAACTTCTTTTAAAGGGACGTGGGACTGGGGTCCAAGTTCTGTATTACGGGAATTTTCATTTCTATCAAAAGTAGTTTGAGCATATACATGGCTGGCTAGGATGGAGAAACTGAATTTGTTATAAAACTGATTTTCTAGAAAGTTTCTTTCCAAGAGTGTGGCTATGTCTTTGGAATTCACACTCATCAGTCCCATCAAAATTCACACTCATAAGTCCCATCAAAACACTCATCAGTCCCATCAAAACACCCTATGGACTGACACACTACCATGACAGTTTCATTCCAGCAGCTGCTGGATAGTTCTGTGGTTTAGGTATGTGCCTGTGGAGCCAGAGACAGGGCGTTCAATTTCCACCCACCCCGCTCCTGTACCTCCTTCACAGATGCTGGACTTCATGATGCTTAGCAATACTTCCAGCAATATTGTTCTGTTGTTGTTGTTGTTGTTGTTGCTGGTGGTGGTGGTGGTGGTGGTGGTGGTGGTGCTGCAACTGAAAAAGGCAAGTGGCCTTCTTGACTCCCTCCTTTTTATCAGTTCATATACTGCGGTCCAACTCCAGGTACATTGAGGGACCGCAGTATATGAAGGGAAGGGCTCCTGGGGCAAGCTATGTGGGCCTGTTTGGGACCTCCTGCACTTCTCCCAGGCCTGGCACTGACCCAAGCAGGCCGCTGATGGGCTTTCTGGGTCTGTCAGACGCCCTAGAAGTGGTTTCCGGAGAACTGCAAGTGACTTCCAAAAAACCAGAAGTGCCTTCCAATTCACTGGCAACCACTTCTGGGGCCTCCGACAGACCCGGGAAGCCTGTTGGAGGCCCATTCAGGGCAGCACCAGGCCTGGGGTAAATGCAGGAGGCCCCAAACACACACACACCGACCCAGCAACTGCATAACATGGATTTCCCTTTATCACAGGTCAAGTCAGGTCCCTAACCCCTGTAATAAACAGAGGATTACTGTACAATGATGGCTTAATGGAAACCCCATGGAAGGGCATGATTTATGAAGCACAAACCCCATCTCATTCTGATCTCTCCAGCAGATCAGTGTTTTCAGCTCTAAAGCTAGTTGAAACACCCATTTCTGCTCCAAGTGTGGCATTGGGCAAGTGTCTCTTTTAGAGGGCCACATCCATTAAGAGGACACAGTTTTGACAAAACCAGGCACAGTTTGGCTTGGTTTGGTTTTGATACTGCAAAAGGCATCAACACATAAGGCCATGTTGATACAGTTGTTTCTCCACCAGTCCTGTGACTTACAGTGAGTCATAAAGAGGAGGGTCATCCCATCTTTCTTCCTGCGTTGCCCATGGGACACACCGTTTCATTAGGAATTGTGTCTAGAAGGAAGGGGCAATTCTTTTGCTATGAATGGATTCATTTAATTGCTATTGCCAAATCTTGGGGAGAGAAGTATGAAGTGTAGGAGAAGCTGGAAGCTGATGCTAGTCTAAAAACAGTAACAACAACAGACATAACACCCCACCCCACCCCACCCCCGAAAAAGTGATGGAAACAGGAGGGGTGGTTACAAAAGAGCTACTAGTGCTTCCCTATTTGGAAAAGGTTGGAGGCAATCTCAGCCCTGGCCTCACCAAGCAAACGAGCGTTGCCAGCCAGCAGAAAATTAAAATTCTAGTGCATGCTTTAGTTATTTCATTTGGATCCTTAGTTGGAGTTCAGCGAGAGGCTTAGTATTTTAACAGCCAAGAAGGATCTCTCTCTCTCTCTCTCTCTCTCTCTCTCTCTCTCTCTCTCTCTCTGCCACTATACTACTAAGATCAGAAAATACATTGATGAAAAACATAATTGAGTGTTTGACTGTATCATATGTTTACATGTTCTGATCAAATCTGAGAACAATGAGCATTGAAGATGATAACTATTTGCAAAGATACAAACCATTGTATCTTTGTATTCAAATGAGAAGCCAGAAAGCACACAGGGTTGCAAGCAACAGCAGTTCTCAAGACAGATGAACCATGCCATCCCCAGCTCAGCTGCAGGGCAGGCTGATTTTGTGTCTTCTCCAGGAAGGAATGCAGAAGTACCTGTAAAGCAAATCTGGCAGACTTCACTAGATGCTGCTTCCACAATCCGGACTTCTAAGGCAGGGCTGCTGATTGTGGAAAGGCTGGAATCATCTTTAGCTGGATGTGTATACGGTCACCTCTGCAGACCTTCATGACCACTGGCCTTCTAGAGTTCCCTGAGCACCTTGCCCCCTGAAGATGCCGGACACGGAATCCGGTGAAACGTCAGGAAGAAAAACTTCCAGAACATGGCCAAACAGCCTGAAAAACTCACAATGGCTATTAGTCTTATATTTTCCTGAATTAAACAGAAAAAAATTAACTTCCTGATTAACTCTCAGTTGCTGTTAGTGAAACTTAAGTGCTTAGGATGAATCGTGTCCAGTATTTCTCAAGCAAAAGTGCTGCGGAATCAAAACTTTAATTTATATTGTATGCATCATGCTATTTTGCAAGGGGACCTTGCAGACTTTAGCTAAGATGGCGGATGGGAGTCGTCTCTGCTGTGAGCTCGACAGTCAGTAAGGTCAATTCTTTGCTTTTATCCTATTTCTACTCCCCACCATAATTTTAACCAAAGATAACAAGCTAATCCCCCTCCAAGCCATAGGATTCTGGTTTAGTTTGACTCTGGGAAGCTATCTTGCCATTCTCCTTAGCTGGGCTTGTTTACCTTACTGGAGCAGCTGTGAGATAAGCTGAGTCCATAAATCTACATTTCTACAGATTCCCTCCCTCCCCTGTCTATCCCTATCCCTAATCTGGTGTGACAGAAGAGAAATACCTCCTGATACTGCTTGCACTTTCTCTGCTGCTTATATTCTCCTAAGAACCTGAAGGAACCTGAAGGAAGGAAAGCAAAAGCAATTTGTTGCTCACCGGTTTTAGCCAGCTACTGTGCCTTTAAATCTCTTCCATCAATCAACATTTTGCTCCTGGTTCATCTCCCGGGGTTAACAAATGGGGAAGACAAAAAGGCAGCGAACTCCCTCAGGGTGCCCCTCTGTATCGAAGCCCTCTAAACAGTTGCGCATTGAAGAGACCCTTCGAAGTGCTAAGTATGATCTTCCAGCTTTAGATGTCAGTGCATCAGATCTTCTCCGGACAACGGGTGGGAAACAGTCACTTGACTCTCACACTCCGAAGGCATCTGTCCTCTCCATTTCTCAAGTTACTCCAGACCTGCCTGACCTACCACTGTGCTCTGAAAGTTGCTCCTCGGGAAAAATCTTGGCTGACGGTCCAATTAAAAATGCTGGCTCAGACTCAACGTTGATGCCGACACCACAGTTACTTGACCAGTCTCTTCGTCCATCAGAAGATGACTTTCATGCTGCTTTCCATGCCACTTCAGCGACGGCAGGAGTTGCCCCAGGAACTGCTGCACGTCTAACTTCTAGCTCAGAGCAGGGCAAAGAGCAGCCCTCTACTGCTAAACTGCTTGGCTTGCTGGGGGATTATGCTGTGGTTACGGGCAAAGCCGTGATGGCAATATTTTCCAAGCTGGATCACCTTACAAAACAATATGCCTCTTCAAGGCCATCTACGCTCCATCCTGATGACCATCTGTCTAATAGAAATAACAAGGTCTACCCCAGGCCTTATGTCACTCCATCTCCCTCTCTGGAGGCCTCGCCTCAAGGACCTGCCAAGGCCCCCAATACCCAGCGGGGCTCATGGTCGCGCATCCTCCAACCGAGACAAATTTACTTGGAAATTGCAACCATTCCAGTAAATCAGGGGAGATGGCGGATTAGAGCGCAGATTATTCACTCACTCAGCTGTCTTCTTCGTATGGATAAGTGCTCTATCGATCTTGAGGAACATGAGAGACTGCCTGCCCCTAGTTGCAAACTAAGGCTGCTACTTAAATTCGCCAGCTCCTTGATTCCATCGACGCTCTTCAGGATGTCTGGTTTTCTACTCACCTTCCACATAAGCCTCAAAAGAGTCTTTACTGATGAGGTCCTCCTCAGCCTACTGCCTCACCACCGACCCAGACAACAGTCTGCTTCCCTTACTTCTTCCAACTCCAATGAGAATGATAAACCCGCTCCCGCGCCACTACTCGGTAGAACAGCTAATCTATCCAAGCACACTAAACCCCCTGTGCTTGAAGTGGACGCTTGTACCCACTCTCCCTGTGAGGCGGTCAACATCGCTCAAATGTCAGCTCAGACTCTAAATCTGGAGAAAGCCCTTTTATTATTCAACAAGACTGGTGAGGAACCCTTGGAAACACCTCCAGCCGAGCAACAAAATATGGAAACCCAGTCCTATTCCAGTGCTCCCTGCAAACAACAGATCAACAACACACCAGGTCCTTCAATACAGGATGGTATGGTCAAGGAGAACCCCACAGCCGAAGAACCATTAACTACAGACCACGTCGCACCCAGATCTCAATCTGCAGACCCCTTAAATGAGGCTTCGCTTATACAACTGGACTCAGTAAGTGAGCTCGCCACCTCTGATGTCACCAAAGATCCTAGGATTATACCCTTAAGTGAACAGCTCACGACTCCTCAGCATTTTGACAATGTTACACCCCTGTCTACAACCACTATGGTCAACTGCCCACAATGTACTGATTTACTTCCTGACCCTTTATTGTTGGAACCCTCCCACTGTATACTGTATGAACAGGCTGTGGGAGATTCCACCCAACTACCGGCAAAGCAGTCCCCCACCTGTGTAGAGCCCCCATCCACTGACCAATCTACTCAGTTGGTTTGACACCCCATGGGTGTCCCCCCATCAGATTAATTTCCACCCTTTAAGTATACTGTCTTGGAATGTAGCAGGATGGACGAGGATAATGCGAGATCCAGAGTCCAGAGGGGTCCTACTGAATCAAGGGATTATTCTCCTCCAGGAAACCTGGTCTACCACTGACATTACTTTAGATGGATTCCATGCTTACTCCCTCCCAGCTTCCAAGCAGAAGCCTAGGGGCCGCCCTTCAGGCGGCCTCGCTATATTGGTTGCACAACATATCCACTCGGAGTTAGTATTCATGGCTGACAGTCACTGCAAGCTCCAGATTATTAGAATAAGCACTCCGATCCATGACCTATTAATAGCAAATGTGTATATTCCCCCTACCGAGAAGAAAGCAGATAGAGAACTGCAATGGAGCTACTTATCTCAAGCATTAGAAAACACCGAAATTAGGTTTCCCAAAGCATGGTGCTTGGTGGCAGGTGACTTTAATGCCAGGGTGGGGTCTGGCCTTGAGGTATTCAAGACAGCAGATGTCTTAACTGTAGGAAACTCCTGTCCTGACTACTTTTCCTGGACAAGAGTCTCCAAGGACAAATCAATTAACCATGCTGGTCATCTACTCACCAATTTCAGTATTTCAAGAAGCCTCCTCTGGCTAAACGGCTTAGCCGACCTAAATTTCGACGGTGAGTTCACCTACATTTCACCACATGGAACAAGTGTGATCGATTATATACTGATACCTGTTCCACTACTATCCATTGTCCTTGGTTTTAAGGTCATACCTCTTGACCCTAGTGACCATCTCCCCATACTCTGCACTCTCGCCGTTCAAACCGCACCCCCTGAATCTAATACAATGCTCCCACACTCCCTTTCCACACCACTGCGTGCAGTTAAAATAAAATGGGACCCTGCCACCAAAACTCTTTTTGAAAAGTTCCTGCAGAGCAACCCACCATTAGATGTCTTTACAGTCTCTGCCACTGATAGCCCTTCGGCCTGCATAGACAGATATGAGCAGTTTGTAGAAACTCTAACAGCTTGTATTGGACGGCCACCTTCTACCTCAGCTTCCCATCATTCAAGGGTCGTTCCTGAGGGACTCAATACGGCCTGTCTCACTCTAAAGAAAGAATTACGCCAAATTTATCATACCTTCCAAAAATCTAATAGTGTTTCTTTACCCCACAGATACTTTATTGTCAAGCATCAACTTGCAGAGGCCATCAAATCTAGCCATAAACACCGTTCAGCAGCCTGTTGGGACAGGTTAAGCAAGGCCATTAAAAGTAGGAACCCAAAGCAGTTTTGGGAAGTGATTTCAGGCTTTTTCCGTTCTAAAACCTACCCAATTTCTGTAATCTCCTCCTCCACCTGGGAAGACCATTTTCGGTCTCTCTTTTTTGATGACTGCATGTCCGACCTTCCTTCAAATACGGTTAATCCTAATGATTTACCTGATTGGCCCCCAGTCGCCATCTCAGAAATTAAGCAGCTACTAAACAACCTGAAATCAGGAAAGGCCCCTGGTCCTGATCAACTTCCTCCTGATCTATTCAAAACTTATGCTGACTGGTGGGCACCCATTCTGGCAGATCTTTTTACTTTTGTGGATAGATCTGGGATAATGCCCAAGTCATGGGTTCAATCTATAATTTTACCCATTTTCAAAAAGGGGGATAGGAAAATGCCAGGCAATTATAGACCAATCAGCCTGCTGTCAGTCGTGGGCAAGGTATATGCTAACCACCTCCTGACTCGACTCAACTCCTGGATAAAAGATAATAACATACTTGGGCCAGAGCAAGCAGGATTTCGTGAGAATAAATCCACAGTGGACCACTGTTTAATACTATCTCATCTAATAGCCAAGCAAACTGCCCATACAAAGAGTCAACTATATGCTGCCTTTTTAGATCTTAAAGCTGCATTTGACTCTGTAGACCGGGAACTTTTATGGGCCAAGTTACAGGCTGCCGGCTTAGACAGAAGACTGCTTTTTTTAATCCAAAGGTTACATACAGGGAACACTTGCTGCATTCGAGTTTCCAGTGATGGTGCTCTTTCCAACAGCGTTCCCACCAACAGAGGAGTTAAACAGGGCTGTGTTCTTGCCCCCACCCTATTCAATTTGTACATCAATGACCTTGCTCCCCTATTGCTAGGAGTAAATAGCCACTGCCCAAGATTGGGCCAATTGGCAGTGCCCATTCTTCTGTATGCAGACGACATGGTGCTACTTTCCCGCACCAAGATAGGTTTAAGACGATTAATTTTAGAATGTATTAAATATCTTTCTTGCAACAAACTGTCCCTCAATTATAGCAAGTCTAAAATAGTCGTTTTCAGTAAGACCTGGAAACTCCATTCTTGGACTTTTCACGGGAGAGCAATACAACAAGTCAAAGAATTTAAGTACTTAGGTCTAAATTTTTTCTACCGTAACACCTGGGCCAGACACAGGCATATCACCATCAACTCAGCCAGACTGACCATCCAAGCTATCTACCGGTTCTTTTATATATGGGGTAATCAACATATCCCCAGTGCTCTGCAGGTCTTCAAAGCCAAGGTCATCTCCCAACTGCTGTATGGGGTACCAGTTTGGCTGGACGCCATTAATCCACTGGTTGAAAGGCTTCAATCTGCTTTTCTTTATAAAATATTAGCAGTTCCACACTGTGTACCTTACGCAGCCCTCTGTCTGGAGGCTGGACTCAGCAGATTGAACACCCAGGCACAGCTAAGACAGTTCAAATACTGGCTGAGAATTTGTTTTATCTCACATAAAGACCCTCTGATAGAGGGCATTCTCTCCGATCATTTTTACTCTCCTGGCCTTAAACGGTTTCTCCAAAGAATTACGGCGCTGGGCATTTCACCTGATCACCTGGGGGCACTACCTTTCATGCAGGCTTATAGGCTGTTAAAGCTTAGACTGCTAGACATTGAAAGGCAAGACCTTTTTGCAGCAGCCTCTAAAGCTTGTTCTCCTCTCAGCCTCCAACTCCCACTACCTGTTGGTAAGCCGGCCAGCTACCTACATCTTTTGGAGAATCCACAGGAACGACGTGCTTTCACTCTAGCTAGATGTAATGTGCTCCCCTCTAATGTCCTATACGGGAGATTCAGCTCTCTACCACTAGAGACTCGGTTATGCCCCTGTAACTCAGGGACCATTGAGTCTCTGGCGCATATGATCCTATATTGTCCTCTATATAAGGACATCCGTGCTTCCCACCTAGAGCCACATCTTGCTAGATTTCCTGGTCACCAGGATGAGGTCATTTTGTATAATCTTTTTTCAGGCTTAGACAAAACCCACACTAGGCAGATTGCCACATTTATCAATCTGTTAATCCAGCGACGCAGGCCACAGTTACTTAACGGCCCTTTTGTTCCACACCCCCAATTATAGTCTGTTCATTCTGGATGGTCTGCACGCAGTCAATTTTGGCTGGACAAATACAAGGATACATGGAAACACCCTCTTGCTGTCATTCTATTATAATACTCCTATATTTCCTCCAGCCTTCCCTGTTTTTAATTGATACTGGTTCGGGTATGTACACTTTCCCAATTGTGCATTTTATTCTCTATTGCTCATTGTCTTTTTTACTTATTTATTTATTTATGCCAATAAAGGTGTCTGACTGACTGACTGACTGGCTATTTTGTTATGATCTGCTTTCTTTGCCCACAAAAGAGGTCAACGGTTTCTCTGAAAAAGAACAAGAAAGGAAACGGGGAAGCACACTTTTTCAGGTTCCTTCCAGAAGCCAGATTTTGGACTTCATGGCTGGCTTCATGAATTTCAGTTTATATATTCTGGGATCTGCTCCCCTCCCTTTCCCCCAGCATCTCCACACCACAAGCGTGCTCGCCTTGTCCTCATCATATTCCCCTTCTAAGCTCTTTTTCTTTCTTATTTCTCTTGGCCCTCATGCAACACATTTCCTAGACATTTCAGGGTGATTTTTTTAATGAACTGTTCCCTCACAGAAGCATTCCTGCATTATTCTTCTGGTGGCCACATCATAATATCAATAGCAACCTCATATAAATTCTAAAGATGAAGCTATAGACATTCAGTAGTTGGGGACCCACCAATATAGCTGCCCAAGGTCACTGTAACTTTACACATGGAAGTCATCCACGCGGAACAGAAAGTCTACATCAACAGAATATATTTTGGAATCAATTTAAATAAACTCAGAGTGATGCAGTCACCTGTTTGTTAAAATTGCAGTTTGTGCTCCCCTGAAACTAATGTTGGATCCAGAGTTTTTGAAGGGACATCCTTGCCAGACAGGTCTCCTCTCTCTCCAACCTAAGGCTGGAATTCAGAAAGGCAGGTGGGCGGATGATTGCATGTAGACCCTGGGTGCACATGCCTGGAACAGGGAGATGCAATAGGAAAGAGCTGAGCAAGTCAGCGCAAGAAATGTCTTCATAGGCGACTCCACACAGGAGAGCCCAGTAGCGACAGGCAACTGACACATGCTGCAAATGTGCAAACACGTGTACACACCACCAGGGCAAAGGAGATGCATGCTGAAACAGGCATGGCTGGAGTAGAAGTGGGGTGGTGGCAGTAGTGTTTTGCCTGCCTGCTTTCCAGCTGCTGGTCCCAAGATTTACATGGAGGATCAGTGAAGTGATGCTTTCTTGGGTTGATCTTGCCTTATCAATCCCCTACCCCCCAGGACTGGAAGAAGATTTGGGCAAGCAGAGGCGTTCACGTAGGGGGAGCCAATTGGAATGAATGGATTCCACATCCACATTAGAATAAACTGATCTCTGGAGGTGGAGTACAAAACAGACAAGCAAACAAAAATCTTGCTGCCATGCCAAAAAACAATGATCCCCATCAAAACAATCCACTCTTATACATGTGACATATATTCACTTATTTTTACAGTGATTCAAAACAAGGTAAAGCCAAATTAAGTAGTTTGTAAAAAAAAAAAAAAGCCTTCGCATACAGGTTATCACTCATGTAATATGGTTTTTAAAAGCAATGGTAAGGGCAGAGTTATCTCTTTCACAAGACAGCAAAGTTGTAATTTATGCTAAATATAAGATCATTGGCAGGGCTTGCAATGACCACTCCATGCACTGTTCTCTCCTTGCATCACTGTTCACTTGTCCAGGGAGATGGCAGAAAAGGAATACAGACACTGGTTTAAGAGTAACTTGGTTTAAGAGCATTAAGACAAGTAAACATTTCTTCTAAATTTTGCCTTGATCGACAAGCAATGTCTTGCAATACAAGCACTGGAGCAGGTCACATGATCTCAAGTGAGCCAGTTGTGGCTCTTTCTTCCCCTTGTGAATTGTGGGTGATTGTCTGGAACATTCTGTCTCAGGAAACCTCAAAAGCAGAAGGAGGAAAGAGGAAGGAAGTTCTCCCTAGCACCAGCCAGGAATGTTTTCAAAGGGCAGTGCCAGTTAGGATTTTATTTTCCTTTATATTTATATTTTTATTAAATTTGTTTTCAACATCCTTTCTTATTTTTCAAACAATTTCTATCATAGGGCAGCTAGTCAGGTGTGTATAGGGCTACAAACAGCACTTTATTATAATTTGTCACATTAAAAACACAAAGTAAATCTAGTTGTTAGTCCCAAGCAGAGCAGATTCCGCAGCCAGGTGTGGATGTGAACTTCTAGCCAACTTGTTTTGTGAGTTCTGGCACTTTGTGTGCACAGTATGTGGTCTACGGAACCCCAGAACGAATCATCTGAGTTTCCATCATTTCTTACGGAGAAATCTGATTTGATATAAGAGTGCTTCGATTTATAAGCATGTTTCTGGAACAAATTATGCTTATAAACCAAAGTATTACTGTTTAGACTTCTGTGAAGCGGGGTGGGAAAGTAACATTTCATGTGCCACGTGAAAGAAAAAATAGCTACTGACTCCATTGGAAACTTCTGGTCTTGTGTCAGGAGTTGTGGCATGGTATCACAAAATATTGTATTACATACATCAGGGTCTCAAGCAGACTTTCCCAAATGAATTCTTAAAGCAAGGTGGCTAAGCTTCCAAGCATGTGGCATTATGTCACATAGTAGGGTTGTTTGTTCAGTGGTAATTTTAAAACAAGGACAAAACTGAAGAAAACTTGGGGGGGGGACATTAGGTTGAATATAGTAGTAACACTTTCTTTCTTTCTTTCTTTCTTTCTTTCTTTCTGCTTTAATGATGCAATGCTGCTCACAAATTAAAAGCCAGAAATACTGTATATAGCAAGCAGAAGGATGGAATGAGAAGCTACTGGGGCTTATCTGGAATGCTGTGAAACCAGATATTAAGTGCAATTTCCAGTATATTACCAACCAATTATTACTCTGAAAGGGAGAGAAAAGAAAACACAAGTGGCCAGAGGGCTGTAGCATAGCTCATTTTATTGTTTAAACAGTTTTTGCATAGGAAATATATCCGCTTCCAGTAATTGACTGCAGTATGAGCAGCTGCTAGCAGTATAGGCTGGATATAACAGTAAATCACATTAACTCAAGCTTGATTTACACCAGTTTAAAACTTGTGGCCGCTGAGTTTTTGTATCCTACAGTAAAGTACCCCGACAAAAACTACCATCCTCCAAACAGGCAAAACTATCTCCCCAGAAACCCATATAGCTTATAAAGCTCCTGGCTCAATAGAGGGTCTGGTTGCCTGAGGCCCCAGTTCTAGAAGTTAAGTCCACAGAGTATAAATGCATCCTATGGGTAAAATGTCATTACACCAAGATTGTGCATGCTTTAAAAACAAAAGAAGTACAACTATCGGTATTTGGGGGCCCTGGCATTGGCGAGGGGAGGTGGAAAAAAGGGGGGGGGATGCCAAAAGTTTTAAAATGGATCAACCCTGGTGTGTAGCTAGCAAGCAATAACTGACTACTTGTCACCTACAGTTGTACTAAATGTATCTAAAGAAACACACAGCCCTACAAAAAAAAATTGTTCTCAGAGAAATATCATTGAGATTGGGGCGCTTCTTCCCAGTTCACTAAAGTTCTATATGATATAAAGCACAAATTAACAGCTTGATGAAGACATAATCTAATGCAGCTTTTGAGAAGCCTAAGACTGGGATGAAGTTACCCCTCACATTCTACAATGTTGTAGGTTTTTTTTTAAATTTTCGAAGTAAATGTTATCTGAAACATATTTACAACTGAACTCAACAGAGACTGTGAAACTGAACAGGCACTGGTCATTTGTTTTTGTGTTTTTTATTTTTATTTTTTATTTCTCTCTCTCTCACTCTCTCTCTCTTACTTTTTTTGGTAAACATTTTGCTGGTTTTTTTTAATCTCTCTCTCTCGCTCTCGCTCTCATTTTGCATCAACTTTTAGGAGTCCATGCAGCTTCAATGCCCTCTATGAAGAATGCATAATAAGCCATACTTCTTTTTTTTTAAAAAAAAAGTCCTTCTGCATATAGATACACATTTGCCACATCAGTTCCTGTAGCACAGTTTTCAAAACCATTCTGTCAAAAATACAGTAATACAAAGACTGGCTTTAGTGTCACTAGCTCGCATTGATTTCCATGTGTTTAGGCCACCTTTGTGGTGGTTGCTGTTTGTTTGTTCTACTTGGTTTCTGTTCGTTTTCTCTCCTTCCTGGAATTGTATTATGCAATAAACGTATCAAAGGTTTGGGCTAGCATGTACGGTTGCTAGTGGCACTGAAGCCCTTTTCACAAATTCAACATACATTTGAATTGCAACACACAGATATTCCTAAAGAGTAATAACTAGTGAAACCTTTTACTATATATATAAAAAAACTACTTACAACCATTGACAAAAAATTGCAACCGAAAAAACAAAACAAAAACAAAAAAAACAAATGTATAAATTGACCGTCTCCTACTTTGTCCCCTTTACTATTAACAAATGTGACCGATAGAGCTGTGGCAATGGAAACAGTACAAGAGTTGTCATGGCAATAAGTTTGGCTGATGCAAAGGTCATTGTGCAGGGTCCAAGGACAAACCCAGTGGTCCATGTTATCCTCCAACTGTGGCGCTCTAAAACGCCAACACAATTTCGAGGAAATCGAAAAACAGGGGAACTATCAGAAAGTGCAAATATGAAGGAGGCAGATTTCAGCTCCTTCGGCATGGAGTAGGACATTCAATGATGAGCTTTCACTGTTCAGCGTGATCAGCTTGCATTGTATTTTATGACTTAGCATTTTCTATAGAAACCCAATAAAAAATAAAGAGTCTAGGAAGCATGCAGCTGGTAAATGTTAACAAAAGACCTTGATAGGAACATGTAAACTATATTTAATATCATGCTTAAGGCATTGCTGCCAGTAAATGTTGCAGAGTTGCTTCTTTGAGAGTGAATACTGTACATCGATTATGGGATAAGTCTCTGCAGCCTTCACCATCTCACAGAGTAGACAAATTTAGAGTTTTTAGTACAGGACACACTCTGCTGACAAAGCTCAGTACATCCTTGTGCAATCTTACTCAACAAGTCCTTATGAAGCTCCTGGTTGCAAATCCAAACTTCTGCTCCCTGAGGACACAGCTATGTGAGACATAAGTACTGTTTTAATTTTCCTGTCTGTCCTGAATGCTCTGTGAACCTACTCTTAAATACCATCATGTAACAATCACAAAAACTTTTGCTAAAGGCCATATATACTAATAAAAAAAGACAGTGGTGCTTCCAACATTCTGAAATGCTCCAAAACCCAACTTTTCCAATACTAAATACAACAAAATAACCTTCATAAAATATAACTTTTCTCCATTTACATTTTCTTTTAAAAGGATTAGTAACCTATGCTTTTCAAGCATAGCAAAATATCTCCTAACATGGACAGATTTTTTGTTTTTGTTTTAATACATAAATTAAGAAACTGGAGAGTTTTAACCCAAGTCCAGCTTCCAAACAAGGAATATTCTTGTTTACTTTAAAAGTGGAAATGACACACATTTCCATTATAATTGCTAAAAATTAGCTTTACAAACAAGGGTGCTTTAAAAAAAATCTTAACAAAACTATACAGTGTACAAATTGCTGTCTACAAGGTAGGTGGGTTAAGAAGATCCTCCTTTCTTCTCTTTTCAGTTGCAGCTTCACAGGTTCATTCACATATTTTAGATGGAGCTGCCCACCTTGAACGCACAACTATATTGCTATACTTAATATTTTGCCATGTCGTTATGTACAGTCTCCTTCACTGCCTTTTTTTTCCTTAGTCAAGCCTCCAACATCCATGTCATTCTAGGGGAAAACACACTTCAGTGGCACTGCCAAGAGGCCAGGGCTGCAAAGCAACTGAAAAAAGGCAGAACAGTGCACATAGAACGGGGTGGCTTGGTTTAGTCAGAATGTACTTTCCGATGTAGGAAGAGGCTCAGACTTGATTTGAGTTGGCAACTTGAAACATTTGAATTTGCCACTTTAAGAAGAGAAGAACAGAAAATGTGGCTGATATAAAAGGAAGGCAGAGGAACCCACAGAGATCACTGTCCTGAGATCACTTGTGAAACTACTAGGTAGGTGTCAGCAGGACTGAACAATTTGGAGGCAGGGCTGATTTCATAGAACAAGTTAGCCTTTTAAACATAAGAACTTCCTTCCCACTGTTATAAATCCATTCCACTAATATACAGCGGCTCAGGATTATAGGGATGAAAGGTATGCTAGGAAACTATCCACTCTACAAGGATCAGTCACTTTTTAACTATTGCACTTTAAAATCTGAACTCAATATTGTCTCATCCTGTGTCACCGTTCCATGTTTAAGCCTCATCCCAAAGCAAGTGTTGCCCTTCAGTGACCACTCCTACTCAGTCTATATATCTGTTCATTTTTAATGATCTGTTCTATTGGGCCACAGCCTAAGGGGGGTCTCAAAGAGACCTGCTCTCGCATTTTAGTTATTCACAACAGCCATGTTATCTAGTGTATTGATTCACTTCCAGTAGGGCTCAGAAAAAAAAGAGCCAACACAGTGTTGGTTTTATTCTTGATTCAGTTAAATGCAAACATTGGAAAAAAGAATCTTCCCATAACTTTGCTATAACTATTAGGCTTTGCAGATCCTAACAGAAAGCCATGATAGATGGCATTCTAAAGAGAGACCATGCCCCAGATGGTGTTGCTGTTACCACATTTATAGCTACTTTAAGGAGGATTTTAAAAGGATCACCAGAACAGCATTTAACATCAGTAGTGACTGGAGTAGAAATGGTCTAAGTTGCAGCCCACAAGCTAAATCACAGTCCAAATGGTGAGCTCCACACATAAAGTGCAGCTTCTGGGGCATATTTATTTTATTTTATTTTATTTAAAGGTTCTGCTCACTAAGCTGCTTTGCAAACGTGGAGCAGTTTCAGTAGTGGTTTCTAATTCAGAAAAAGGAAGCTACTGGTGGAGGAAGATGATGGGGGAGCAGCCACAAATCCCTGCTGCAAGCACATAGGAAGGCTGTAAGAACCAGATAATGTCAGGCTATTTTGCCTCAGATCAGGGTTCTCGAGGAGGAGATATCCAACGGGAAAACTTCATAACTTTAGTAGCTCAACGGTTCCCAACATTGGGTCCCATGTGTCAGAGGGAAACTCCCAGAAGCCCTTGCTAGCACAGCTACCGGGAAAGGCTTCTGGAGTTGCAGTCCATGAACAACTGGTTGGAAACCACTGCTATATTAGATAAAGCCACCCGAGAGTGTACAAATGGTGAAGCCCCTGGCCAGGCCAAGTTGGATCTCAGCCAACATAATTTCCTTCCAATTGCATTTTGCCTTACAGGTTACAGAAGTCCAAAGCATAATACACAGCGCCATGTGTGACCCATAAGGAGTGTGCACATTAGCTCTCTGAAGGTATTATTACGAGGACTGGGGCACACCCTGTGCCTCTGACATATAGTGAATGGAGCTTGAGCATACCGGGGATACTGGCATGATCTGTGCTGCTCAGAATATAGCTCACGAGGCCCAGTGCTGTCCTTGCCATACTTTCTATGGATTCTGAGGCGCCAGTGACATGTTACAGCGTCCCCTGGGAAGGAGTGATATCTAGGACAGATATCTAGTCTTCTGCACTCCCAGGCGCATCTGGTGGGGCCACTGTGAGATACAGGAAGCTGGACTAGATGGGCCCCTGGCCTGATCCAGCAGGGCTCTTCTTAGGTTCTTATGAGAGACTTCTGCCTCCCTGGAACCTGGCAGTGCTTCTTCCCGCGACTTCTCCTACAGACTGGGAAGACTAGAAAGGACAGAAGTGATGGCTTTTCCCTCAGCGCTCAGGAGGACATGAAATGGCCCTGAGCACAGGGTCCTATGTAGCAGACCAAACATAGCAGCTCCCTGCAAAAAGGAAAATGTCATCTTGATCCCTTTGCCATTGGCAGAGGTGGATTCTGGGAGATGGTGAGTTATCCTTCCTTAAGATACTCAAGCATAGGCAGGAAGAGCATTTGTCAGGGATGCCCTGGGTACGCACCTCATGGCCGAGCCTGCATTCAGCAGAGGGTTAAATAGGCAAACATTTTTAAAGGCTGCTGTTCTCTGTGGGTTTTGACATTTTCAAATGAAAAAGTAATGCTTTTTTTAAATCCTCAAGTCAAGTCTGCCTCCAACAGAATTCATTATTTGTTCATTTAATTATTTATCGTCATTATCATTATTACCACTACTATTTTAAAACCAGAAATGAGTTCAGCTTGCACCCCAGATGGAAAGTTAAAAAGAAGACACCTTTCTGAGATTTTTTTTTATCACAGTCAGCAGAAGAGTTGCTTTGTAGCCCTCACCCAGCCAATGGTACACTGCTTCACAGCTACACTGTCAAGTGTTAAAAATCCTCCCCGCCCTCCCCAGCATATATAGATATATGTATGTATATATAAAAAAAATCCCCTGTCCATCTCTTAGTACACAAAAGGACCTCATCTCACTGCAAAAATAGCAGTACCCACTTTGGTCAATTAAAACAAACAAACAAACAAACAAACAAAAAGCATACATTAATCTTTTGTCTCTTAAATCTGTGTACTTACCTAATAACCAATACAGCTAAAAGCACTACCTACATAGGCAAAACTTGGTATTGCATAATTCGTATAAATTTGAATCCCCTCCCCCCAATATTAATTGGAAGATGAAAAACATGAAAGATTAATAGAAAAAACACCAAAATACTGAAAATATTGCTGGTCGATTACAATTTTTAAGCGGCAACTATACACAGCCATGATATGCTTTTATAAATGTGAGATAAAGTTATAACTGCTTAAAAAATCCATGATGTCACTTTTTTTTCATTTTCCCATTTGGAGTACAAAATATTTTGTCATAAAAATGGTAGATTTAAAATGATAATAAATGCAGCAAAACAAGTGTAGTGATGTCACTTTTTAGATTTCAAGGCAAGGCACGTTACGTGGACATTATAACTTCGTGCAAATTAGGATTAGTGGATAGTGTCATTTTAATTAATTTTTTTATAGAGAGATAGAGGCAAAAATGAATCTGCCCATGCACATTGCTGTCAATATGAAAAAAATCTGTCAAACAAGGGTAATTTCTGAGAGCACCATGCAAGATTTCAGCACCCTGTCATTAGGCTTTTTTTTTTACAAGAGTGCATTTTTTTTCAAAAAAAGTTTCAACCCCTCCCCCAACCCACTAACCTGGCCATCCCATTTGTAAACTGTAAGCTTTGCCCTCTGTGACATGGATTTACCTCTCTGTGATAAGCATTTTATAGAACCTTTCCTATTCTCTATGGGTTCTTGATTCAACCAGTAACTTTAAATAAATAAGATACCTCAAAGGAGGCAGAAGCTAAATCAACATAAGTGCTGTGTTTCAATTATTTTTTCCCTCACATACATGATTTGTCTTGATTATAATTAATGCCTTTGAATGCCCCCTTTCAAAAATGAGGGAAAAATAAATTTGTTTGAAATACTTTTGAAATTCTTCTTCTTCTTTTTTAATCCCCTCAATTTAGAGTCCAAGGGCTAAAGGACTTATAACAATGATCCCCTTTAGATATAATTTTTAAATTGCACTTGCCTCTAAGTGTTTTCCTTAGTGGGGGGAAATTACTTGTAGTATCTTTTTTAGTGTTTTTTTCTCTTTTTGTTTTTACTGTCATACGAGAAGATAACACTTTTTTTAAACACCTAAAGTGAGGCATTGATTCCATAAATGCCTGTTTATTTAAATGTCTTCCTGAATACTTCAAACTGGGTAACACATTAGGGACAGGTTGGGTTAAAAGGGCTAAAGTTAAATAAATGTGGTTTGATACCTAAGTTGTTTTTCCTTGGAAAACAAAAGAAAACAAAACAAAAAAGTTCAGAAAACAGAGTGCTCAGAAAAACTGGCTTGTGGCCCTCATTCTCCTGCACCTCTGCGGATGCCTCCCAGCCTATGTTTCGAGAGCTAACTAGGAATAGTGTTCCCATGCGTAAACAACAAGAATACTAAACCAATAAACTAGCTTATCATGCAAATATTAAGGCATCTAGAAAGTCAGTTAAAATATATTGTCAGAGACAGAACATCTATTTCCCGGTGGATTTTCATAGAACAAAGGCTACATGGGAGGAGCATGGGAGGAGCATCCTTCTACTCATCAATGAAATATCGCTGACCCTTTTTTTAAAAAACACCTTTACAGTTTCAACCTTAAAGGGAATTAGTGATTGTAAGTGCTGCAATTGCTGGTCTATGTTTCTTCTTTCTTCAGGTTTTTTTTTTTTGTCCCGTCTTCCTTTCTTTTATGGTACTTTGTTCAGTTTCAATCTCCTTCAGTTGCTTGTTTCTGCTTGAAGGAACGGCTCTCCAATTAGATTCAAACCATAATTTTGGACATTTGTGGGCAGGATTGGTGTCCTGTTTGATACTTGAAAAGGGACCAGGCTAGCCCAAGTACCAGGACTGTTTAGGGAAAGAAAAGAGAGAGAGAGAGAGAGAGAGAGAGCAGAAAAAAATTAGTTAAAATACTGTAACAACAGCAATCTAAATAATAAAATTTATTTACTGTCAAAGACCAAAAACCAAAAAAATAAAATCATAAAAATAAGAACAAATTAAACAATCTAAATAAAAACAAACATTTCAATGCCAGCCGATTTCATGCTTATCAGTCATTCTAGTAGCACATCTTCACAGATAAAGCTTACAGGTGAGGGACTGTTTGTGAGAAGCCATGACAGCATCACTCGCACAGTCCTAAACCTTTCTGTGCCAGTGGAGCCTTGAATGGGCCTTGTGGTGCAGTGGTTAAATGCCTGTACTGCAGGTAAAACTGTGCTCACAACCTGGGGTTCAATCCCAGGTAGCAGACTCATGGTTGACTCAGCCTTCCAACCTCCCGAGGTCGATAAAATGAGTACCCAGCTTGCTTTTTTTGGGGGGGGGGGTCAATGTGTAGCCTGCATAAGTAAACTGTAAACTGCCCAGAGACTATGTGAAGTGGTATGGGGCGGTATAGAAGAAGAACACTTTTGCTTTGCTACATTAGCTTAGTCTCTCGAAATGGTTCACCCTGGCTGGCATATTTTGTCACTGAACCGTATCTAAAATTCCCAAGGGACAGTCAAGTCTGTGGCAGCTCCTTCCCCCAAAGTCTTACGTCTCCTTAGCACTGACAAATTTTATTTGGCATAATCTTTTAGGGACCTCAGGCCAGTTTTCCAGATTTCTGGAACGTATGTACAGTAATATAAGTAGATAGCCATTTACAGTATATACACTGGAGTCCTTCAATGCTTTGGTCAAGTGAAGCTTGCGAGCCTTTAAGAAGTCACAACGCTCTGTCTTGCTCTTATCTGCAATATTACTTTAAGACAGATTGCTTTCTAATGTCTGCGCTGTACAAAAACATTTATTCTGCAAACTATTTTCAATTTTCATTTCACTTTCCCAACCGTATGCAAAGCGGTGACAATATCCTCATCGCCATTTCCATCACCATCAACGTTCCCAAACTATGCAACATAGTCAGTGCTTTCAGAGAGGCATCTTCTGTCGGTGGAAAGAGGAAGGGGCAACCCCTTCATTTTCTATCCCTAGTGGATTGGTGTCCTGTTTATCACTATCTAGTGACCGTAAACATTTGCTCTGAATGAAGACTGAGGAACCCTATGGAGTGGGTTTTCTTGACCAGAGAAGGTTTTAGCTCCCACCCCAAAAAAATCAAGCATCATGTTGGTATTAGGATCAGCAACAGTAGCATTAGAAAGGGGAATATGAAACAAAAACAAATTGAATTAAGTGACAAGCATGATTCTTTTTGTAGTTTGACTAACATATTGAATGCAGATGTTTTTCTAAGATCCTCAAACCTCCCATCTTACATTATGACCATGTTAAAACAGCACAACATACTCATCAATATTATTCATGAATCCTTGAGAACAGACAAATCTCATGGTAACACTGTGCAGAAGCCTCAAGAATTTCACAACTTTCTGACCAGTGGGATATTGGTTGAGAGTTATAGATTATTAGCCTTTCTGTTGATATGAGGGTTTAAACACTGGATAGGGGGAAAGGGAGGGCAGGGCACCTAGAGTGAGTGGTTAAAAAGGAGGGAATAGTAATGGTAGACAGACATAGATACTTTGACCAAAGAAAATCATGGCTCTGTGTTAGAATCTTACACCACTTCAGAAACTAATGAACATACTGAAAAGAATATCTCAGCATGTTGAAGCCTACTTCCTCAAAGGCATTTCTGTATCCTTTCCTGCCAATCTGCAGAACAGTGCATGTTACACTTGCACGGAGCTATGCACAAGAGAAACTCTCTGGTGCTGAGACATCCCCATTTCCATGTTTAGATTATGACACTCTGTTTAGAACAGCATTACCACTGGAGTTCTCACATTCTGCACAGCTCTGCTAGAGATTGCTAGTCTCTGTTAAGAGGTGACAACATATAAAACATGAAGAGGTATTTGTACACATTATACTCTGTAACTAAGGATAGAACTAATACTCACAGATTTTCTCATCCTTTTTTTTTTAAAAAAAAGGCTCAATACACTGGGACATCACATCCCCAAAACTCAAGAGTTACAGTTCTATACAATTGTCTCCCTTCCTTGAGGTGGTCCAATCTGCTTATGATGACACATGCCTTGGTTTGGATTACTGCAGGACACTCTACATGAGGATGCCTTTGAAGAACAACTGGACATTTCTGCTGGTTTTAAGTGTCCCAGCTGTTCTGGTTACCTGGAGTATATAACTCCTCCATTAGGTGTGCTGACTGCCAGTTGCTTTCTGGGCCGAATTCAAAAATATGGTCATGATTTATAAATCCCTCTACAGCTTGAGTCCAGACTATCTGAATGATCATATCACCCTGTGCGAACCTCTCCAGCTTTAAAGAAGTTTTAGCGAGGCCTTTCTCTCCTGGCGCAGAGGTTAAATGCCTGTACTGCAGGTAAAAACTGTGCTCACGACCTGGGGTTCAATCCCCGGGAGCAGGCTCATGGCTGACTCAGCTTTTCATCCTTCCGAGGTCGGTACAATGAGTACCCAGCTTGCGGGGTGGGGGTGGGGGAATGTGTAGCCTGCATACTGTAATTAAAACTGTAAACCGTCCAGAGACTACTTGAAGTGGTATGTGGCAGTATATAAGCAGAACACTTTGCTTTTTGCTTTTTCTCTCACTTCTGCTGCCCTCACAGGCTTGTTCAGTGAGGATGTGAGAGAGCATAAATAGATAATGTATGTATGCATGTATACATATGTATGTATGTATGTATGTGTAGATATATCTTGTACTCTATATTGTGTGTGCATGTGCATGTATGTATACACACACAGACAAACATATACCTACATGATGATTATAACGTGATGGGTACATATAGGCAATTCTCTGTGTCGTGATTTAGAGAAATGCAACAAAGTTTTACACAATAATAACTTGGTTTGCAAGCATAATCCGTTCTGGGAACATGCTTGTAAACCAAAGCACTCGTATATCAAAGCACATTTCCCTGTAAGAAATAATGGAAACTCATATTTGTAGCCCTATTCACGCTTGACTAGATGCCCCATGACTAGAAATGGTTTGTAAAATAAAAAAGAATGTTGAAAACAAATTAAAGAAAAATATAAATACTATATAAAGAAAAATAAAACCCTAACCTGCACTCTCCTTTGAAACCTTTCATGGCTGGTGCAAGGAACATCTCATTTCATCTCTCCTCCCTCTGCTTTAGAGGTTTCCCTGAGATGGAATGTTCCAGACAATCACCCACAATTGGAGAGAGAGAGAGAGAGAGCCACAAATGGCTGACTTGTGATCATGTGACCTGCTCCAGTGCAAGATACTGCTTGTTAATCAAGGCAAAAATTAGAAGAAATGTTTTCTCACCTTGCAAAACACTCTTAGACCAAGGCACTCGTAAACCAAGGCATTACTGCAGTTACATGCCTCTTTCTTCCCTTTCACATTTGGCTTATTTCACAGTCTGTTCAAGCCATAGTTTGAACAGACTGTTCAAACTACAGTCACCCCCCGCCATTTCGCGGTTCAGGTCCCACGGTCCCGCTACATCGCGGGATCGCAGTACCTGTACCGCTGGGGGGGACGATCAGGTTGCTCCCCGCCACCTGCCACCCCCACCCCCTCCGAGGCTTTACGGAGCCACCTGGGAGGGTCATGGGGAGGCATCGCAAGGCTCCCCGCCACCCCCACCCCCTCTGAGGCTTCACAGAGCTGTGCGGGGGCAGCGGGGGCGGGGCCACAATATCCATTGAAATGCATTGCCAATGCATTTCAATGGAGAAATTTTCCCCATTGGAAAGCATTGAGCCAATGTTTTTCAATGGGGAAAATTTTCTCTATTAAAATGCATTGGCAATGCTTTTCAATGGAGACGGCCCCGGAGGAGAAGTCTCGGGTGGTGCGGGTGGGCGGTGGCGGGAGGTCAGATCCCCTGCCGCTGCCGGCGCATGCTGCCCCAAGACTTCTCCGACAGGTGTGTGATCGCCCCCCCACCCGCTTCTGCATATCGCAGATTTTTGTGGATCGCAGATGGGGTGGGTCCCTAACCCCTGCAATCAGCGGGGGGTTACTGTAGTTTGGTTTACTATGTAGTAAGCCAAACTATGGTTGAAAGCAATGGGGAAATAACATAAACTCCAGATGTTGGACGGCAAATTTCATCAGTTGTAACCAGACAGTAGTAAGGAATTGTGGGAGCTGCTGCTCAACAAGAGAACTGACTGCACTTTGCCCACTCATGGTTTATACAAACAGGGGTTGACCCACAAATCAGTATATCCCAGATGTGCAAACAGTAAGAGTCCTATAGTTTGCTTAATTTACTGTTGATCAAATAACCACAGCATGAAGAGTTCAATATGGGAAATCATATACAGTGGACCCTTGTATAACAAACAGTTTGTATAACATAAAATCTGTACAACATAAAAAATTCCGGAGATAGGGGAAATTTGCTTAACGTAATCACCTATGGGGAGAATCCGTACAACATAAAAACGGGATTACTCCATTTTCAATGCATTCCTATGGGAATTTGTAGAAAGGAAAATTTGCTTAACATAATTTCATTTGGAACAAATTAATTCCTTTATACAAGATACCACTGTATAGTTCATTTCTGATCTTCCAAACCAGTTTTAAAATGCCATAAACATTTTATTTGCAATAGAAACATTTTGTTGGATTTCCCATGGCAGGCGTAACATATAAAATGGCCCCAAAGTAACTTCTCTTCTGAAATTGGGTTGTACTCCCAGGATTACCAGTCGCCTAGCAGCCAATATTATGTGTCCATTTTAATAGTGTAAATGTCCAGCTAATGTTACAGAGATACTGCATGAAGTGAGTCCATCAGACATTGGAGCAGGATGGTCAAGAGCTCGCCTTTGGACACCAGTTGCCCAAGGGCCATTTTACTTTATCCTCCAGGACCTCCAGAACTTCACAATACTGTGTTCTCTTTAGAGTTTTTGGATTATTATAACTCAGATCACCACATCTGTACATTTTGCCCCTCTAGTAAGGAGTTTGCCAAATTTATCTGCAACAATGGCTTTTCTTATCTTTACTGCCTATTCTTGTCCGACAGTTATGCTGATTTGTCTTTAAGGGCTGCAATTTCCTGAATTCTTGGAGAATTCTGAGAATTACAGCCTTATAACATGAAACAGCATACCTCTACTCACTAACCCCACATACTCCCACAAACATTTTAATTTTTTCCCTGATTTTCTTTTCCAATTGAAAAAAGGGCCTCAACCCAACACTGTGCCATTCATAGCATGTGGTGACAATTTCCCCATGATTTGAGGTGGCACCAGCAATCCGGCCCTCTAAACCTCCAAGTTTTTAAAGCACCTTTTGGCTGCTATTGTGAAAGGAACATGGTTTCAGCTTTTGAAAACCTCTTCCAGAAGAGACATTTCATATTTAATACCCAAGTTAACCTCTTTGGTCACATCCCTCCCTCTTCAGCCCTATCCTCTGCCAACAAATCTCAAAAACAGCCCTCAGCCCTGGTGAGGTTGCTTGTAGGGTCTGTAGAGGCAATAATACACTTTCTGAACAGGATTTACAAACCTATTAAAATTCATGACAAATGGAGGACTTTTCAAGAAATTATGAATAAAAAACACTGGCATGCTTAATACCCACGGCTCTCTTGTATGTGTTAAGAAAGTATGCTTACCAATGGTATTTTTGAAAGAATATTCAAGATGGAAGTGCAACTGAATGAACACAGACAAGAAGGATAGTGTTTCATAGAAAGCAGTCTCACTTCTGCCTGCGCTCTCTGAACACACCGAACACCAAGATAATCATCTGGAAAAAAATGCTTTGTATAGAAGAGATTTTTCATACTTCTTTTTGTAACTCTGCCTCTTAACACTGACAGTACTTCAGCGTCATGTGCCATTTGCATATTTTTATGGGGTGATGGGGAACATAATGGGTTTGAAAGTGAGCAGATTCTGAGCGATGCAGAATATTTCTGGACATCAAAATTCCAGAGGGTTGAGATGAGGGAATGGGGCAGAAACCCTCCTAAAGATAAGAAGGATACAGGCATTCTGGGAGAAGCATATATTATATATAATGTTTAAAAAGTCATTCCAACCAGCCAGGAATTTTGGTTTCTCCACATGCTTCAAATGAAGGCTGAGAATGTTCCCGGGAATGATGCTATATATGAGTATAGTTTCATAGGAAAAAAAATATCTGCTGATGGCAGCCATACTTCCCTTGACTCTGACAATGGGTTTTGGACCCATACATTTATCCTGAGATAATTTGGGGGCAGAAGTGGGACATGTAGCTTCAGAGGTAAGAAAATAAATAAATAATGCCTCCATTATTTGATTTATTTAGAAAAAGACTGTAGTAAAGTCAAGTTCATATGTAGCTTTGGAAAAAAAGCAGGCAAGACACTAAGTGGTGGCATTTAAACTCCCAGGATGCCCATTCCTGATTCCGTAACAGACCCCCTCATTTTTCAGCACTCACAAAAAGGTTTGTAAAGTTGATGATAAACGTCAGTAACAATTAGCATACCATTTCCTTTGCTCAATACACATATTAAAACACCCAGTGAAAAGATAGTTCAAAGTCACAAATACTTTTTTAATTTGGAAAATATAAAATATAAAACATAATGACTAGGTGATATTCTACAATCACCAAGAGGTTAATGGTGAATTTTCCAATTGTTTGTTTTGTTTTTACACAAGCTCCTCCATCTACCAGAATAGTGCCAGAAACAGGAAACACAAGAGTATGTTGTTTATCCTACCCAAGTGAACAAAAGAGTGCTGAGAACAAGCAACTGGTTTACAACAGGTTGGGAACGTTTCTAATCCTGCTGGAATCCGTAACACAACTTTCAAAATACAGCTGGAAAAGTTGTTTTCTCTCTCTCACTTTGTCTGCGGGGTCCCTCCATTTTGGTCACAGTGTAGTGCCTGCTGCTGCTCCCATAAAGGTTAACTTAAAGCCCCACACATAATCATGTGGAAAATGGACATTATTGATTCCTATGGTCCATTGTTTCCCCATTCTAAATCCCTGAAGTTCAAGTTCAATCTGGAATTACATCATGTCTGGTTTCTCCTGGTTACCAGACAGCTTGAGACGTGACCACAGCTACAGGGGGAAAAAACAAACAGCCTTCTTCACGCTTCGGCTCCCCTATCGATTCAAACAAACTTTTTTCCTCCCTCTCTCAAGTATGCTTCAAGTATGGAGCATGGTTAATTTAGAGATTAAGTTCCAAATTAGATTATCTAATGGCATCTTAATGGATTGCTGACCCATTTCCTGTGGGATGGCAGCATTCAAGTCTGGCTGGAATACAATTAATTTCTTAGGAAGTGTTCAGAAGACGTTGGAAAGGAAACATAACTCTCTGCACATCTTTCCTTATTAGAGAGTTGGGTGAAAGTAGAGCGGAGAGAGTGACAAACTGATAAAAGTCAGAAATCTTTCCAGGCCCCCCCCCCCCGCTAATGATTTTATCAGCATGTTTTCATTTTATTGGATTTTTTTAAAATGCACAAAGTGTGCTTTTTGGATTTTTTTTAAACTGATGAGATATATTATGAAATATATAATGCAGAAGTAACCCTTTTGGCAACAGCAGCATTCATTACCCAATATGCAACCTTTAAAAATTAGTTGATGTTCATACTGAAGTGAACTTGGTATTTGGATTCATATGGTTCTGTGGAAGATTCACATTTGTTAGGATTTGAAATCCGTCAGGCTGGTCTGACAGTAAAGGCAGCTCCCAGCCTTCCCTCCCCCATGAACCTAGGCTTATTCCATGTCACAATCTTATCAGCATGATCATCACAGCCCCTTCAGAGGAGCTGGCCGGCAGAGAATGGGACTCTATCAGGTTGAATGTTTTGAACACACCACGGCTAAAGCTGAAAAGGAAATTCAGCACTCTGAGAAGGAAGCTCTCTTCACAAACTCTAGGAACGGACCAGCTGCTGTATTGTACTTTCTGTGTCAAGATAACAAAGTGAAAGCAGGAAATACTAACCAAACGCCTGGGCATAGCAAAAATGATGTTAAATTAGTATTAACCCATTCAAAACAGCATTGAAGGGGCACAAACACACAACGTTCATTTTTGAAAGACTTGGCTGACTGCCCCCTATGCCACCCCCCCCACCCCGAACGGTTTCACATGTTAGCCATTCAACAACTCAGATAAACTACCACCATAGCAGTGGGTGCACAAAAACCAGACTTCATAGATGCTGGTCCATGTATTAAAGCATTGGGAAAGAAGGAAGGTAAGTTTATTTGAACAAACCTTCTTGAATGGCATTATGGGCTTTTTACCTTAGTTTTGGTTTTCATTTAATTCTTTCAGTTGGAGATTTGGCTCATCAGCCATAGAGGTTTGGCAATTAGTATTATTTTGACAATTCTTATGGCTTTTTTCCAGATAGGGACATTTTCTTTTTCACAAATGAATTAAAAACCTATTTGCACAGTGCTCCCTACCCCTACCCCAAAACGAGAATTCCCCTTACCTTGAGTGTGGAATTCAAATCAAGATGCTTTGTATTCACTGAATGTGTGAGTGGGTGTCTTTGAACTCCCTTAAGATATTCAGGAAGCTAAGGTAAGAGGGAGCCATATTGGCCTATTACAACACAAGCAGCTAAGGGCACTTTTACACGACCCCTAAAATCTGAGGCAAGGGGCTCCCAGATCCAGAGCTTAAAATTGTTTTCCCACCAGCTCTGGATTTTAAAAACAAATTAAGTACGACCATGCCCAACTAAGCGCGTCCCAGCGCATTTTCCAAGTACCTGGTCTCCGAAGGTGAAACATTTCTGATGCGGATGTAAAGCAGTGAGTACCGGGCTCTCCTCACCTTGTGTTTTTCTTTTGCCCCACCCCCGCCGCTTTAAGAGACTGGAAGAGATTGGAATGCTTCCCAGGGCAGCTCCCAACCGAAGTGAGCCTGCATTTTTTCTCCCTTTTTTTCCTCCCTCCCCTCACGCAGACAGGAGCAAGGGAGTGTGGAGGGGTGGGAACACAGGAAGAGCAACAAACCCCCAAGATCTCTGGTCCAAATTTAAGTTGCCAGCGGATCTTAGGGGTCATGTAAAAGCGCCCATAGAGTCCTATATAGCACTCTTAAGACAAACACATTTTATTTGGCTTCAGCCTTCAAGGACCCAATGAAAACCACTGACAAGGTGTCAAGATTGTTTTGAGTTCCGAATAGACATTGGTTCTCTTTGTTTTCCTCAGGGAAGTCATCATTATTCAAGTACTCTATCAGCCGAAATATTTTGTAATTGTAGGACAACGCATGTAAAAACTAGTCAAACATATTTGCACTTTTTGTCTAGAGATATGATTTCTCTAAACTTTGTGGGCAAGATGGCAAACTCTATTATTCCAATACACTAGAATATCTAGGTTCAAATCCTACTGGGGGAAACTGTCTGGGAAAACTGTGCAAGCAGACACCCATAAAATGGGCTAAACGTAAGTCGAGGTTTCTTAAGTCATTATCAAATGTAATACATACTATGCACTGCCACTGTTATTTTCTTCATTACCACCTTACCCATATTCCACCCACAAGACTCTAAGGCAAAAACTGCCTATGAACCTCTACATAATTCTCTCTGTCTTCACCTTTCCCCCATCTCTTCCCCCTCCCTGGCCTCTGTTTTCAGTCTCTTGAGGAATCTTCACAACAAAGACCTAAACAATACGGCCAAATCATTGCTTACAAATTCCCGTCTCTTGAGAAATTTTCATGAGAAAGACCTAAACAGTACAACCTAATCACTGCATCAAATGCAGTGACTCATCACACAGCCAGTGAACATTTGGTATGTAAATGTTATTGCATTTTATATTAATTGTACACCTCATTCTGCTACTATATATCTGAAGAAGTGGATGTGTCCATGAAAGCTTACATTAAAATATAACAGTCTTTAAGGTGCCACATGTTTTTTGTCTTTTATTTTGTTTTGTTTTGATTTTTTCCTGGAATGCATCCCAAGTGGACTTGTTCTTTCCCTGTGTGATGGACAGCTGCTAACAAGGTAGAATTGCCCTTAAGTGACTAGGTAGGTTAACAGGATTCTGCTCCTGGAATCTAGATCACAGATAGGAATCACATGGCTCAGAGACCAAATGTGCTCCCCAAGGTCATTTTTTCACCTGCCTGGATGATCAAGGGACCTGCCATAGTCTCTTGATCAACCAAGGAGTCACATTTTAGAAACAGTAGAATACAGCCCCTGGTTAACATGGCAAGGCATAAATGGTCTAGACCAGGGGTGCCCAAAGTCCGGCCCGGGGGGGGGGAGTGCAAATCCGGCCCGCCAGGCCATTCTGAGTGGCCTGCGGCTGGCTGGCCCACCTCTCCCTCTCCCTCCTTCACCCCATGTTTTTTTAAAGAAAGTGGGTGGAGCTTGCAGTGGGGTGGCAGGGTTGGGGAGCAACCAGCCCCTGACACATTCTCAGCCACCAAATCTGGACCTCCTTACAAAAAGTTTGGGCACCCCTGGTCTAGAACCATATGACTCTCTAAAGTAGTCACTATAATTATAACAAGTCAGACAACTGGATGTCAGCCAACTCAGAAACTTTTCCCATGTCTAGGATCAATGTGCTAAACATGATAAACATTACCTTCTGCACACAGGATACAAAAATAGATATATCTACGATTTTGTACATTTTGGAGCCCTCCTGGACTGAAGAACAGCCCAGATTCCAAGTCAACTCTGGTTTTATTTAATGGAAAAAGTGATAGGCTTCAGAACCTCTTCGAAATGGTGTGTTTAACATGTTGGGTGGATCTATTTACAAATCAGCTTGCTTCCAGGAAAATCCATCCTCCTTCCTCACATAATTCATAAATTTAACCTCATGTCAAATACACAAAAACTCTGCATGGATTTTGTCATTAGTTGTAAATTTTACACTGAGAGTAGTTTATAAAGTGAAATCTAAAACAAAATCACTCGCACGAGCCTTTTTCAAGCAACTGCAGATCTATCATCCCCTTTCTTCTCAAGATATCGTGCAAATGCCATGACTTCAATGCCACCAGTCTCCTCCTTCTCTACCCCCACTAGCTTGCTTTGTAACACCTGATATAAGGAGGAGATTTGGAGATGTCTCCAGCTCTTCTGTTAGGGCCAAGAGGACCCTTTAATTCCATCTACAGGCCCACTGCAGGGATGGAAGGATCATTATGCTCTTAGGTCTCCCACTCCAGGTCCCATTTTAGTGACTGCCTGTGTATTGATCCAAGTCAAGAAGACAACGGAAGCCTAAATCTCTACTGTAGGCCAGATTTTTTTAAACTGTTCTTAGGTAGGTGGCAGAACTAAGGAAAGTCATTCACTCGTATCAAAGGCAGTTAAAAATTACACAATTTCTACTGCAATGGACGAGCCTCATCTGAGCCTGTAATCAAGCTTAAGAGTGGCAGAAAGAGGGAGAAGTTTGGAGAGATCTTGACATGGAAAATGAGCAGAAGGGAAATGGGATAAAGAAGAGCGACCCTTCCTGCCTTTTTTCTGTTCAGACTGGCAGTGAGAAAAAGCTACCTCAGAAAAAGAAAAAGGAAGAAAAACAAGAAAACATGTCAAAACCTGTGTAAGGCTAATGGTGTAAAGTCTGCTAGTTTACCCATTTTAGTTTTGAACATGTATGTAAACTCCTAAAAATAAACTAGCAATTGGGAGAAGCTGCCAATAAAACTGGTTTGCTAATTTTGATTTTCCTTTGTTTATTGGCCAGAAACCTGCTATAGTGTATTTTGTAAATTCAGTGCAACCTGCTGTAGCTAATTGCAGCTAATTAACAAGGTGCCAAGGTACATCTGGGTGAAGGATTCAGACGTGTGAACAAGCATGTAACTAAGATGCATCCTGGTACCTTGTCAATTGGCTGCAATTAGCTGCACTGTTACACAACCTCACACAAACACCTGTAAGATTTTAGTTATTGATTATTAGGATCTCTGCCTATTAGCCTTCTGTTTGAGACCGGTCTGGTAGCTTTCTGTCTATCTAAAGTGATTTTTGGACTTTATCTTCTCACTCCCTGCAACGTCCCACCCAGTAAAGAATCACAGAGGATTTGAAATGGTATTTTAGAGCCATGACTTTGGATTATGCCTATTGATCTCAGGATTGTATTTCTTTTCAGTTTTCCTTGACTTGATTCCCAAAAGGATTAGAAGGCTGCCAGAGCACTGGCTTGGTATTGCTGATAATATGCTTTTGACATGATTGCTATGGCACATTTTGAAGAAGAAGAAAAAACAGTCTAGAACAATTTCTCATAAAAGTGGTTACACAAACAGCTGAACAGGTAGAAAATAAAAATAGCCGATCAACATCAGCTTGAAATAAAAGATCAAAGGGAATGCTGCTGGGAAAGTCTTAGATTTGGCTCTCTTCAATATCTTAATTAATTAGATGAAAATCTGGAGTATTATCAGATTTACAGATCACACTCAGTTGGAAGTAACTAAGAATACATTAGGACAGACTATAACCAACACAACTAAAAAGTGAAGTTAAATAATAAAGGTAAATACTGAGTCACTGTTATAGTGGGGTGATACAATAAATATCATTGCATACATATCCATGATTCAAAAACCAGCAAAAGTGCTTTAGAAAAAAACTACATGTATGCACAATTATGCATACAGCAGTGCAACAAAGAAACAAGAAAGGTTGACAGCATGTGATATAACTTAGAGAAAACAAGATTAAGTGATTGGGGGAGGTCTACTGTTCAACTGAAAATTGGGCATCAGTCAGAGTTATTTCACGGCACTGGACTGACAACATAACCCCATGGACTCCATTCACCGCTATCCCTTCTTTACTGATACTGTATATGAACAGAGTAGTCTATGATAAAATATAAATAAAAGGCCATGGCAGTTCCTTTACTCTTAAGCCCGATTACACATTGTATTTCTGTAATTCCTCCCTCCGCTCCCAACATCTTTCTTTTCTATGAAAAGCAAATAGGTTGCAAATGGCAGTAGAAGATTGAGTGGCAGCAAGTTGCTTGTCACTCTACTGGCTGGTTTTCTGTAAAAATTCACTTTCCATAAGGTTATCAAGCTCTCTCCATCGTAAGAAAATTACAGTAGTCCCCTGCCACACCGCGGTTCATATATTACAGTCCCAGCGTATCAAGGATTTTTTTCCTTGAGAAGCAAACTTCCAAAGATGCTTTTAACCCCCTCCTGACACCTCAGCAAACTGACCTTGAGCTGCTCCCGACAGTGCGTGCCAACAGCAGCAGCCCCAGATTTGTTCCTGAGGTGTCAGGAGGGGGTTAAAAGCCTCTCTTTGGAAGTGCATGCCAGCAGGAGAAGCCCAAGGTCAGTTGGCTGAGGTTTCTGCATTTCACGGATTTTTCTTTATCATGGATGGGTTGGCCACCTAACTCCCGCGATAAACAGGGGAGTGCTGTATTACATTAAATCTACCTAACTAGTGAACAGCTGTTCTACATTGACTGAAATCCTATTGCTTAGCATAATAATTTTCAGCTAGGGTAGGCCCCTAGAAATCAGCGGAGATTTGGTGAGTCAACTTGCAAATGGAAAACTGATTCAAGGGGCCTTATTCATGTTGCAACTTACTATATGGGTATTGGCCATTTATTTAAATAATGCCATCTGGAGAAGAAATGCACTATAACTACAGTTTCTGCGTTACAATTCTACTGGCTAGGGGTTAACCTCTTTTAAAACATTTGATCTTGCAAATGGAAAACTCTTCATTAACCTGTTTCGGAACATAATGATTCGGTCAAGCCAGGTGTGGCAACTGAAATACATCAACTATTATTAGCATTCAAGAGTATTATTTGACTCAGTCAAATATTTATTGGGAAATGTATGTATATTTATAATTTGGACATGTGTTTCATGACAAACTTCCCAATTACAAACATGCCAAGACTGGCTGTAAACATGTGCCTCTTTCATGATTCATAGATTGTCACTGTAGATATCAATGGAGGCTGGCACTCATTCATAATCTTGGAATGTATCCAGAGAAGTCCATTTGCCAATCGGCAAATGGACCCCCCCCCCCTTAGGGCCACTAAAAATTCTTCTTGAGAAATGGGGCTCCATTTTGAAAGTCATTTCATAGAAGGAGGAGGGAAGGAAGGGAAACATGAATTTTTCTAGGTCCGTTATGAAGGTGGGTCACATGCACTTTTTCAAGCCGAGTTAATACAACTGAGTTTTGTTACTCAACCAACCATTAGAAAACACACATCTATTGGCCACTGCATCTTTTCAATGGCTAAAGAACTATTCTTCTTACCTGCAAAGAAATAGTTATACCAAATGGGAGGCTCATAAATTGTTTAAGACATATGAGTTTTACTATAGTCTCAATGTCACCATAGATGGTATCGATTCATATCCACCCTTCCCAGCACAATCCTCACACTCCCCCCGCCCCTGCTCCTGAATATTAGCCATATACATTACCACGACATAGACAGTTCCAATGGTTGCTACTTTATTCTTTTTTAAAATAATATTTCACCTTAACAGAGACTTTAGCAATTTGTTTCTTTCACAACGTTCCACAAGCCTTATATCTGACAGCAAACATTTGGCATCCCGAGTGCTTAACCAATAAGGCTCATTTCATCTCATCTAAAGCGTGTACTTCAAGATGTGTTACAAAGATATTTTGCAGCGAAATTTTGACAAATATATTCTGGAGGCCAACTAAAACAGAAAATGAAGAACCCGAGATAATTTTAGGGTTGGAAATAATTAAAATTTTACCTTTGCCAAGTAATTCCCAATGTATCCTCATTGGCACTGGGGTACAAATGCCTGCCGTTTTGATTCATGGTCCAGTCACAAATCCTCAGCTGTCAATTGAAACCTAGCAGTCAGATACGGATCGAGCAGTACTACAGTTTTTAGTATTTAAATGAATGCATGCAAACTAGCACTTAACATGGCACAAACCTTACAACCCAAAGTAGCAGAGCAAAAACAAAAACAATTTTAAAAATAAAATCTGAACCTTTACTGTGCAAAACAAAATATTATTATTTCTACATCAAGAAATACTGTTTAAATGTGCTCATCTATTAATAAAAGCATAGAAGAATATCCTGTATTTAGCAATTAATTATATTATAAATTGAGCTGGAAAAAAAAGAGATGTTAATATTCAATAGTGAATTTTTTAAAAAGAAAAACACTTAAAATTATTCAATGTGCTAGGAAAAAAGGACAAAAAAACATTATTTGAAAGCATGCATTTGGTGATACATATGTTACATGCAACTTGTAGGAAAGAGGATCCAAAATACATGGCCTTATCTTACTAATCAAGAAGGGGCAAGGCATTTATAATAGAGGTTGATTAATTTAGAGATACCGAATATGGCATTGCTTACATGCAGTAGTAAACTAATCTAGTTCTAGATTCAAGATAATAGTATTTAAAAGAATTTAAGTACAATGAGGAATGTTTTACATAAAAGCTGAAACAAATTCTTCCCAGATCAACAAATCATAAATAGGACTCTTTGCAGAATTATACATGTAACCCTGTACAACTGTTTATTAGCAGCTGCCCTAGAGTGCTAGTAAATTTCCTGAAAAGATACACTGATTATTTTTATGCTTGAGAAAATTAGCCTCATTCAGCCCCTTATGAAGAAAATATAAGAAAAGTATGGTTTTAATTGCTGCACAAACATGCTATAAATAACTCTGGTGTACCATCGTGAATCAAACTACCTTTTGAATTTAACAAAATAACATAATGAGTGTGATTAATTGTATATAAAAGTAGTTTCTCACCCCCACCCTACCCACATGCTCATAAATAGCTTTGTGCATCTAAAAGATCTATGCCATAAGCAAAGCAATGAGTTTCACAGCGGCTTCATTTATTACCGGCCTTTCTTGAGTAACATTTACAACTGTCTTAACCTTTTCTCGTGCCTCTTTTTAACTTCCTGCTGTTGAGTCTTCAGATATGAAAATACAGACCTTCCTTTAATTCTTTTTTATTAAATGAAACATTCAGGAAAGGAGGATTCCAATCTAAAAGAGAAATCATCCTCTGAAAGGGGTGTGTTTGTAAGGCAAATCTGAGAGTGGGGGTGTTAAGGTTAATGACTGGCAGGATCATGCCCTTCTCTAGACTATGGCTTGAATTTCCATGTAGGTTTTTCCTCTAATTGCAACCCCCCTCCCAATATGCAGGGAAAGCAAGCCTCAGCCCTGTAGGAATTGCTTCTACTTTCAATACTTCCACATAAAAACGAATTGGAGTAATGACTCATTTAAGTCCGATTGATTTTAGTAGGTTACTCCAGTTAGCACTAATACTAACTGGATTCCACCACCACCCCGCTTCCCCTGGAGACCCCTGGAAAGAGGTGAGTCAAGGGATCCTTCTGATAGCTGTGGCTAAGGTGTTGTGAGGAAAGAGGGGGGAAAATAAGCAGAAAATGTCTCTATCTGATTATTCTTGTATTCATCCTTCTAGTTCTATCCATACACGACTTATGACCTGATGCAGAGATGATCACCATGAAGAAGGAAGGAAGTACTTCAGAACTCTTGGAGAAACATATTCTGATAAAGTCCTAAAGGATGATGTCTTTCATTGACAGCATTAGAACAATACCTGTGATTTGATTACTGACTTTTCAACCAGTTCAATTTAAAAAAATGGGATATGGCAGAAACTTTTTGTTTTCACCAACCTTTTTAGCCATGTTTGCTCAAAATAACAAAAACCCATCACTGATTTTCTTAACTGCATGCATCATTTAATAATACTGTCAACAGAACTGTTAAGACTATTCTTCCTTCCACATGTCTTTGATCAGCACTTTGTGTAAATATACACATGGAAAAGCTTGCAACGGAGACAAATGTTTGCTAGGCTTCTTTGTTGATTGAGGGACCTTACAAACATTTGCATAATGTCATTGTTTTGACTGAAACTTCCTTTAAATGTGTTTCCTTTTCAACAGGAGTACAGTATGTGAAAGATGACCTCTTATCCATTTACACGCCTCTCTGACAGCCATATGACTAGGTTTTACGTCAAACTGTCAATTATGATAAGAGACACAATATGAACAGTCTAAGTGTCGATAACCCATTTCCTGAATCTATTTGGTCTTGCTTGAGAATTTATTGAGGTATTCTTTAGCTTTTACTTAAAACAAGAATACTCTACCCTGACCATTTTAAGCCCATCAACTGCATTTGAAATTACCATTTCAGTTTATGTTTTACACAACTGAAATAAATCATAGGAGGAAATGTCAACCATATTGAAAAGAACTAGTTAATATCTGAAAGATGCAACTTGATATATAATTTCTCACTAGAATAGCAGCTGTAAAATGCCAATCTTGTATGTAGGGATTAAATGTAATGTGACTTAAAGGCAGTTTACTAGTTTTTCCCCTTCAGAAGCACACGGGAAAAAATGGTCAATAAACAGCATCTTTGTACATTTCTACTAAGTGTAATACCTATTGGCTAGGATCTTAGTGCCTTACTTGCACAGTGCTACCTATTTTGCAGGATGGCTGCTGCTCTGCTGGTCACTCCCCCTGCCAAATCCACACACACACACACACACACACACACACACACACACACACACACACGAGCAATCCTTTAAATACCCAGTGGCATACCCAGTTGCATAACAGACAGCAAAGGCAGAAAACAGTGTGCATGTCCACTTTTATGTGCACTGCTTTCCTTCATAGCCTTTTGGTCACTGAGTTCAATGTGGACTTTCTCCCAAGCTAGTAGGTTGGATTATAGTTCACATTATATGATAGCAAGATGTAAACAACTAGATCTACAAATTTCAGATTTTTTTTTAAAAAACCCACATCATTATGTGAAGTAATGCTAAGACATTATTGTCATTAGACCCACAAGAGCATATAGTAGAATATAACACGTTTTTTTTAAAACAATAGATTATTTCTGCTTCTGTTTTCCTGATTTTGTATTTTCTCTTTAAAATTGTACATTCTATGGGGTAAAAGAGTATTACCGTAAGGACAACCTTTGTACAACTACAGCCAACTGCATAGGTTGACTACAGAAGATGCTGCCTACAAGGTACCAAAATGTTCATACCAAATGACTCAAAATGGTGAGGACTGCACAGCAGATCTGTTCCTGTTCAGCCCCTCCAAAATCCTTCCACAATGATCTGCTTGTTATAGAATATTTGTGCCTTGCAATAATTTCTAGAATAGTTTCCAGGTTAAACATTCGATTTACATCAATTGTCAACACAACTGATTGAGCTCAATCCCCACACAAACTATCATTCTTTCTCTGTTATGTACTATGGGAAAAGACCCATAACAGCTAACCAGACTATAAACTTTTGACAATCTTCTTATTGTGGAACTCCTAGGCAGATTCTGTGGAACTACACTGTTGCTGGATTCACCTATTATCCACAACACCAAGATCTGATGGCAAAAATTAAGAACCAGGAATTCATGTTTACATTTTAATAAGAGATATGACCTACTCAATGAATCTGAGGCAACAAACCCAGAGTAGTCGGTATACTACTAATAGTCATCAACCCTTTCATGCAAAGGAGCATTATACTTCTTAGCCAAAGAATAATTTATTGTCTAAATAAACTGACTAACTTAAAACATACAAACTGAAATATTCAATAGACTATTGTTTCCATGTGAAAATATTCAGCAATTCAAGGTAGCTGGGGAAAAAACTGAATGAGTATTGCGGAAAAAGGAAGGCATAGATGTATAATTAATATTCTTGACTTTGTAACTATCAGTATCTTAAACTACTTGTGTCGTGTTTTTCATTAGCATTCATAGTATTTTGGTCAGTACATTAAAACTCCTGGCTATGTTGGTTCTCAGAACATATACCTATAATGCTTTCATTAAGGTAAACATTCCAGTAACTTTCTGTAATAAACTGCTTTATTGAAAATCCTACTGAGTTTTTTATTATTATTATTATTTTTGCACAGACTATTTTAAGAAGAATCACCGACTCTATAAGCAACTTAAACTTATGGTCATAATTACAATTTATATAGCCTTTATTATGGTTCTTTTTTTTAAAAAAAAAAAGCACTCAGGAATAAATGTCAATACCTCCCATAATGTACGACAATAAATCTCTACAAAGCCCACTCTTGTAAAGCACAGAATGTACCTGTGACAATATTTATTCCTGAAGGGTCAAAGTATATTAAAAGGAATGGTGAATGTTTAAAACACCTCCATGGAACTAAAACCATTGGCTTTCTAATTTAGAATTTCTCTCAGCTAATATAAAGTGATTGATTGTCTTTATTCCATGTACCCCTTGAGTTTTCTTTACATTCATCATCGTCTACTTTAAACCAAATGCATTTAGGACCTGCCACAGGAAGAGTGGTCTCTTTTAAATTGTTGTAAAGTAATGAAAGGACATAATAAATCAATCTTATTTCTGCCTTACCAAGGCATAACCTTTACTCTACCCAAGCAATTTAGACAATTTCTGCATTTGTGCTTTTTCCAAGATAATAAAATTGTACTGTACTGTCATTTCCAAGATACTTTGAGGTGTCAGATCACTACATCCTCACTTCCCCCACCCCCTGCCAAAAGAGCTGGAAATTGTACATGTATGTGTCTTTTATTTCACCATAGCCTGTAAGATACATGATCTTATTTTTAATGTCTTGTGTCAGAAGCTATTATACTATTTATATTGCTTTTACAAGGCATGCAATAATACTATCTATAGCATAATCAACTATCTGTAACAACCTGAGAATAAACACACCAAGTTGTTTAATGTCCCACATTTCTAGCAGTGGTCAGGCTAAAGAAGCACTACTGAGGTACAACAGTCATTTAATACTCCAGAGAAAAATTGATTTGAACATGAAGGATTCCTCCAACTTTCAGCTACTAATCCTACTAAAATACTATTTTGTGACAGTAGCTTGCTTTACAGCTGCTGTTTTGTGACAATAGCTTGCTTTGCGGCTTCTGAATTATTTATTTTTCCTCTGCCAACTGAATCAGTGGTTAATGAATCAGTGGATACGGGGGTCCTACTGAACTTCTCATTGCTCCTCTTTTACGCTACATGCGCCCTGTGCTACTGCTAAAACATTTGGTATTTTTGTGCTGACTCTTCACCATTATCAATTTCATTTACTTACCCATCCTGCAAACAACTAAAACAATTTGTGATCTGAATAGTTTCTGATATGAAGCTCTCATTTGCATCTATGGTCCACTTAAAAAGGAGGCAATATACCATTCTGCATATAGTATGAGATACAGTATGTCCACATCACAAGTTATTCTAGGCAGATGGTAGAGAGAAGACCACAAGATAAACATGGATCATTTCCAAACATGGAAAGAGAACTCCCAGCCCTCTGGCTCTGCAGCGAGATGCCTAAACCACCGAGCTGTCAGGGAGTTCTCATCTAGATAATGACACATGTATAGCATTCACTTAATGTACTGATGTTATGTCATATGGATAAAACTCAGGAGGAAGTATATCCATTAATCACTGGTACTTTAAAATCACAACTGGCGGTGATTGTTAGTGAGCATCATGAAACATCTCAGAACTCTTTCACTGCAAGCTTTCTTAACAAAGTATACTACTAGTTAGAAGAAAGCCAAACATTAAAACGCAGTGGAGGGAGGATGTTGGAATTTTCTTTAAAAATTCAGAGAGCTACATATTAAAAATATATCAAGTATATCCCCATATACCTACCAACTGATAAGAATAACATCCAAAAAATTACCGAGAGTACTTATGCTACTGATTGACCAAAATCCCACTGGTGTTTGTGTCAGATGTGCATAACTTGTTATAACTAATTGTGGTGAATAGATAAAATTTCAACATGTGTCTTGGTGGCATGCCTGGTAAATTGCACAGCTGAACCGTGGTGGCATGCCTAGCCATAGGCCCAATTGCCCCATGGACCTTATCATTTGCCAGCAACTAGCCACTGCAAATCATGCCAACCTTATACAGACACCAATAGGATTCCAGGATTTATTTTGTATTTTCCTCTCGTGTTGCATATTATTAGTAAGATCTCACTGATTCAGGCAGCAGCATCATATCTTCTATAGGTTTCTGTGATGTATGTATATAAAGTAAACATAATTTTCTTCTATGCATTATGGGAGTTCTAGAAATTCTGCTGCTGACTCTGCAACCCTAGATCTCAACTGTGCATTATTCAGTTTAGAAAAAGAAATTATTTGTATCAGATTTACAGCATTAATGAAATGAGAAATAACAGTAAATGATGACCTCAGAAACTGGGACAGAAAAGGGTTTTACATCACATGAAATTAAACCTCACGTTATCAGTTTATCTCTTACTTTATATATGGATTTTGTAGCTATCTACTCCAAAGAAAATCTCACGCAAGTCTCACTTTAGTAAATTTAAGTTCACACCGCAAGGGTATGAATCTAAAAATGATGATGTTCTTCAATAGAATCTGCTAAGTCTATTTTTGAAACTTAAAATTAAAAATGAGCATGGATTTAAAAAATATCAATGAATGTCGAGTAGTCAAGATTCAAAGAGCTAAATACAACTCTTATTTCCTAATAGAGTACACTCATTAAATGAATGGTTAATGCTCAGTGATTCCCTGGGTCTCTTTCTACCTGGGAATAACAACTGAAAATAGCTCATTGTTTTTATTGTTTTATTCTGCTTCATTTTGACAAGCACCTTCCGTTTATAGAGGTCTTTACACCCAGCTTTAAATCCTTATTTTCAAATTCTTATAAATAACATACCTGAAAAATTCACTGAGCAAAACCCTTAATATGCCATAGCTTTAAGAAACATCACAGATATCACTTGGGTTTCACAGAAGTACTGAGCCCACTAGAATCCTGTTCTAGTCTACAATGTCAATGACAGCCTGCATGAAGGAATTTATTTAAATACTTGTGTTAATACCTATGTGAAACTTGCCCACCTGTTGCTGATGTAGAAAGGAAGAATCTCTTGGACTTAGTCCCACATATCGATTGGCTTGGGAAGTGCCTGAGGCTGTGTAGGCTGATTAAGGAAGAACAAAAGAGGTTGATAAAGATAGAAGCCTATCAACTGTCTACCTTGTATAATTCAGTTATGAAAGACTCATAGTTATGCTGTATCAATTAGGCTATAGGGTTTGCCTAAAATCCAAGTGCAAGTCCAAGCTAGAGTAGACCCAGTAATCAAGGAGATTTACATAAGCACTGACTTATTCAGCAGCTGGTTCAATAGGTCCACTCTAGGTGGGACTAGCAACTGGACTGAGGCCGATGACTGAACAATACCTGTTAGCTTCAATGGAATCTGAATGCAGGTAGAATTATATTCTTAGTATTGACACATTGTTTGGAGAAGGTAGGAATTTTGCCACTCTAGTTTAAGAGATGTTGAAACAGATTCTCAACTCTCTTAGAGTACTGCAGATTAAAGGCTATTCAAGGAGATACACAAACAAGAGAAAACTTCACATCCTCATAATCTGTAACATTAAAAAAAGAACAAGATCCACTGCTTTCTGACTACTCTGCTAGAGAAAGCAACTGTTTAAAGAGTTGGGCTTAAATATTTTAACATACATGAAGTTTTTTTTTGTTTTTATGGGTTTTTTTTCACAGAATGAACACACAATGTTTTATGTTTAGTTACAGAATATTTTATGTCAAGAATTATTTAAATAGGGTTGGTGCCTATTGATTAGTGATATGGGTAGAAACGGTTGAGAGCACTCAGTATTCTCTTGCTGATAACTTCTAGTGGCTCTGACCTTTTTGCAAATATTAATTTGTTAGAAAATAACCTGAAATGATATATTTGTAAAATATTATAGATCAATTGGGATACACATCCAAGATGTACAACTGAAATCCTTATAAAAGAACTCAGTCAGTTTCAAACAGAACCTAATGTGGCACCTTTGTGGTTAAATTTTAATACTAAGGGACTATAAATTTAGTGAAAATGATTTCTTTTAGAAATGTAAAAGTCTTGAATAATTAATACTTAACTATGCACAGCTTTCACAGAAAATGGAGCATTTTGGGGGTATCAGTGTGGTATGTCCTTAAAAATTAAAACTTGATAATATGTTAGGATATATAAGTGGCAATGTTTCAGATTCTTGAAAAACTAGTTAAAATATTATCTGAACACTAATTATCTTATACCACTTCATGGAAGCAACATACATGAGATACGGTTAAAGCATTAGAGCTCTGTCTCAATGCAGTATTATTAAAAGTGAAAATTTTGTGTCTCAGAAATGGAAAGTTATAAAAGAAGTGATTAATTATGATATTATCAATCACTTAATGGGTCAACAGGCAGACAAATCGTAACATTCTTGTAGGGAGCTGGGAACAATGGCAGGCATCCCTCCAACCAGAGGCTTACGGAAAAGGCAGGGCAGAGCCCCCCCCTCCCCGTGACACCTGCAGACATCTCTGCAGATGTAAATCTTTTACCAACAATAGTTCCTAGCGTGCAGCGTCCTGTGGCAGGTGTTGGATCAACTGGATCTAAACCCTCAATTTGTTAAGTTCCCAGGACTGGACTACTAACCGACCCAACTCAGGATGGCATCAGCATTTTTCCTCCAATTGAAACCAAGAGGAAAGGACATTTTTTTTAAAAAAAAGAAGCTTGAAATAAATCCAGCTTTTCTCACCCAACCCGACCAGCCACAAGTTGGCCGGGCTCTGAAAGGAGGTATACCATTCTCTGCTGCAACCCTACAAAAACCTGCCCCCTCATCTACTTCCTCTTTTTTTGTTTCTTTATAGTTTCTGTTCCATCTAATCAAAAATTGGGGTATTACATTTTTTGTATCAACGGAAATGTTGTTAATATTTTAATCCACATGGACAGACCACTATGGATTTAAGAAGAGCAGAAAAAATGTTTAATTTTAACTATTATACCTTTATGTGGAAATTATAATGTAAAAAATTGAATGTACAGACTAGCCTCCATGTTGAGTTCAAATTCCATACATCCCTGGGGGAAGGGGCTACTGATGCTAGAGATTTTTTGTTCATTTAGACTGAACTACAGTATATGGCAAACCACTTAATTATAACAACTAGAAGTAGATGGATATCTCAACATGGCTACTACACCATAGGCAGCACAGGTGTGTGTATTGCTGACATACCTACATTTCTACATCTAAAACTCCATTGAAGGTACAGGGTAATAAAATGGGACTGAACATAGTGATGCTAAACCATTTAGTTTTGAAGTCTGTTCACACATAGTTAACCCACAAATTTTATGCAGAATTAACTCTAATCAACTGAGATATTTAAGCTAATTGGGGATCTTTTAGAACAGGATATGTTTTGTGCATGAAAGCTCACTCAAGAATAATCAACTGTATCTCTCTCCCTCTCTCTCTCTCTCTGGATTCCAGGTGCTGGCAATTTAAAAAGGTTCCAATCTGAGTATGCTTCTCATTGTTATGAGAATGACCATCTTAAAAGAATCAGATTTAATTCCTGGCTGTTGATGCTCAAATTAATTTGGTTTTCCCTCCTGATGTGGTGGCTACCATGCCTCAAAATCCACACCATAACCTGTGTTTGAGTAACCAAATAAGAGCAAAAGCCTTGCCAAAGGATTTTAAAATTTCTATTTTGATTATCTTCTTGGTCAAATAGCAGGAAAAGGCATCTTCGTTGGCCTTAATTGGAAATTATGTCAATCTTTTGGTGGACATTTTCCCCCTAGAGAAATACTTACTGGTTGCTGTAGGTGAAGTTGCCTCACCTTCAGTGGATGTAGTGATGGGTTTAGTGTCTGTCATAGTCAGGGTCACAGGTCGCATCGCACTGTGATGGGGAGAGGGTGCCAAAACTGGAGTAAAATGGCCAGGCATTTTCCCTACTACTTGACCACTGCTGTTAGGCTACAAAACAAAACCAGAAGAATGCCTTGTAAAATATACACATAGTGCTCAAGAGAGCTATCTATCGACCACAGGGCTTCCAGGACCCGACTGCCACCATGTGCCAGTTTGATATGCAAAATCTCTTCCTCTGCAGTTATCGCAGATTTGCTATTATGGGTGTGCCTAGTTTTCAGGTGGGTTTTTCCCCCCTCTCATGAAGCTCCTTTTCTCAACTCCCTATTTACCACACTAGACATAATACTATCCAAGGTGCTGCTGTTTCTATTTTTAAACCAATCGTATAAGCAATACCCCTTGTTTTTGCTTGTGCTTGATGCCTCCGTAATTCTAATGGACCTAGAGAAACAAGATTACAAGACGGATCCGTAAAACGGGTCTTGGAAAGTTACAATAATGCCTTGAACTACTATGGATTTGAAAATAAGAAACACAGATTGAGTTGTACAGCTCCACAACTGTTTCTATTAAGACTGTAGAAACTGGCCATATATAAATATTAGTTTGTTCTTAGTCCTCCATCAGCAATGACCAAATTCAATATTACTGCATTACTTGCAGTCTTGAGAATAGAAAAGGCATGAGCTCAGATTAGTTTAATTAGCATGCATATTAGAAAGTTTGCATTGTGTTGAAATTAATGCATTAATTTTATACTTACTATTCAATTTAAAAGATCTCCAAAGAATGCTTGAAAATGCCTAACATTCTATATAGTTCCCTGATAAATCCAGGTCTTATAAGGTTCAAAAACTATACAGTATATGAATACTGTGAGTGAACATGATAGAAAAGGCAGTAGCACACAGCATAATCTGTCTACGGGAAGAAGTAATTGTGGGAAACCCAAACAAATTTCTGCTAACAAACTACAACTAAACAGAGAGGTTATTTATAAATAAACATTTGCAGATACACAGGTCTCTATGTACATAATTCAGCTGCCTTCCTGCTTTTTTGATATAAGCCATTTTCAAGTCACATTTCAAGTCCCTGCAATCTTTGAAAGACGAGCCGAAATGCACTTGCTCTATCTTAATTTGGCTCACCAAATTGAATCTTTGCCCAACTAATTCAGTTTTGATTCTACAAATGAACATTAGAACATTGTCATTCCAATACATGTTTATATTAAGGGAACCAACGTTACTAGAAGGTGTCCATTCTCTGGTTATATTTTCTTGAGACAAATGCAACATACCTTCCATGAAACCTATGGGATATTTAACATGGGCATCTTCACCCATGTATATGTAATCTCAAGCTCTTTTATTAGTCATTCCAAAACCGATGGGGGCATCTAAACTTTTCTTCACATGCACAGCAGTCTTCTGAAATCTTATCTATCTAAACATGATGAAGGCAAATGTTATTAAAAAGGGAGTAGAAATAATCTTCTACCAATGTAATACTACAGTGATAATAATCATGTGCCGTCAAGTCAGTTCTGACTTATGGCAACCGTTTTCAGGATTTTGCTAGATACAGAGTACGCAGAAGTTGTTTACCATTTCCTTCTTCAGTCTAGGCGGGGCACCCCTGGAACTGTGCAGCTTGCTGATGGCCACACAGGCTGGATCTACTTGCTGGAGGTGCCATGAGGGAAATCAGTATTCCAACCCCCTGGCTCCAGAATCAGATATCTGAAGCACTTAAGCCTACATCAAATGCCAGGGCTGGACAGCTCTACTGAGAAGTTTTGCATTTTAAACTTGTTTAGATCGGGTGTGGATTCTTTTCCCTGTATTTCAAGACTTCTCATCATATTTTAAAAATCATCCAACCCACCATAAGTGGTTTCTGGAACTAACCAGATTGCATGTTCATGTTCACATTCAAATATTCAAGAACCAAACAGTATGATTACATGGCCACAGCCTAAAATTGTACTGAGCTCTCCTGCCTACATAAGGCATTGCTGAGACAATGGGCATGTTGTAACGTTATAAAGATCATAGTTGTGATGAATTTTAGCTTACTGTGAATGAGAAAGCACACTGCTCAATCACTTCTGCCTTGCTCATCCTATAAGCAAGAGAATACCTATAGAAACTGGGTAGACCATCTGTCCATGGTTTGTCGTGATCCACCAACAGGAATTCTGACTTTCCTTTCCACAGGTAAGCCACATTAGAAACTATTGTTTGTTCTTGCCATTATGCCTTATCTTTACATCTTAATTTTCACATATTCATATTGCTTTGTAACCAATAATTTGCAAATATAAGGTAGATGTATAAATAACTAAAACCAAAGGACACATAGACTACTTTAAAAAATCATTCTGAAACAGGCTACATCACTAATTCTCCTGGATATCAATTAATATGAATTTATATAGAAGCAGAAACATAAACATATTTCTGTATATTAACTGAAGAAATAAGATACAGAGCAGTACTAAGGTATGAAGACTCGGAGATCATATTTAAACTGGAAGAATAAACAATTTTTTATGAATAAACCAGAAACACAAATATTTGCACAGAAGAATTTATGAATCTACAGCAGGGGTGCCCAAACTTTTTGTAAGGAGGGCCAGATTTGGTGGCTGAGAATGTGTCAGGGGCTGGTTGCTCCCCGACCCTGCCAGCCCACTGCAAGCCCCACCTACTTTCTTTTAAAAAAAACATGGGGTGAAGGAGGGGGAGGGAGAGGTGTGCCAGCCTGTCGCGGGCCACTCAGAATGGCCAGGCGGGCCGGATTTGCCCCCCCCCTCCCCGGGCCGGACTTTGGGCAGGCCTGATCTACAGCAACCACACAAATAAAAAGTGCTCAAAGAACCAATACCACTGTGAATGAGACAGACATGTCCCTAGTTTCATGTTCATTTGGTTACCTGAAGTCACAAATGCAACACACGTTGAGAGGTATGTTTTAAAAGACACTGGCAATTATAATAGCATATAAACCCCATGTGGAACCCCCCAGGTTCAACTTTGTATGATGTATATATACCATATATACCATGCACATTTTAAATTCATGGGGCATATGACTGAGCTTTCACGATAGGCACTTCATATTCATTTCCCTGAGAAAACAAATATGAATTGTGGCCCAATCCCAAAACCAGCTGGGCCACTTATCAGGCTCTGCAAGGCTCTGTTGTACTTGTCACACCAATCACAGAAGGATCCTGGCCAGTACTCTCCCACTTCCCTGCAGAGCCAACCATGCATCAGCGGAGTGAGGAAACTCCCCAACCTGCCTCCATACCACAGTTGTCGGCTGTGTGGTGTGGTCAAGAAGGGCCAACCAGGCTTCTTTTCATGGTTCGTGCAACAAGACAGCCAATAGAGCCTTTCAGGGCCTGGTAAGTGGCCCAGCTGCTTCCAGGTGGGTGGGTGAGTGGGTGGTAATTGGCCACCACAGCACCTGTACTGCCCATTTCTACTAGTAATGTATGACCATACTTATCCCTCTCCCTGCCTCTAAGACATTGTTGAAGACAATGCTTTTTACTGAAGCTTTCTGGGGCATTGTCATATGAATAGTTGCCAATGTATGTTCCCTTTTCCTTCTTTGCTAGCATTATGCCAGCGTTGGTGAACATATGGCATGGGTGCCAAAGGTGGCACACGGAGCCCTTTCTGAGGGCACATGACATGGCCCCCTCACGGCCATGGCACTTCCTCCTCCGCTTGGAGCATGCCACTGTGCTCCGTGCAGAGAGCAAGGCACAGGGAGGCAGTGGCTTGTGGGCTCCTTCATAGCCCCCGTTTACTCTCCATCCCTGCCGCTGTTGGGATGCCCAGAGTGGCGTGGCTGGAGAGTAAACTGGAGCTATGAATGAGCCGATAAGCCGCCGCCACTCCTCCCTGGCTTTCCTGACGGTGTAGTACCCCTTCAGCCTCTCTGTCCAGGACAGGGAGGTGGACAAGGTGCTACTCTTTTGGAAAGCGAGGATTGAAGAGCAGGTTTTTGAATTTTCCGTGGCCATAGCACCCTTGCTGTGACTGTGGGAAATTCAAAAGTCTGCTCCTAGATCAGTGATGGTGAACCTGTGGCACGGGTGTCAAAGGTGGCACTCAGAGCCCTTTCTGTGGGCACCCAACATCACCCCTTCATAGCCACCTGTATACAGGTTAAATCACTGTAATGGCACTTTGCAAAAAAAAAAATAATAATAGTGGGTTTTGAATTGCAGTTTGGGCACTCAGTCTCTAAAAGGTTTGCCATCACTGTCCTAGATCCTCGCCTTCCCGAAGGTTAGCACCCCTGCTCTTCGATCGTTTCTTTCCTGAAGGGTAGCACCCAAAGCATTTGTAACCTGGGGTACCACTCTATTCAGGTTAGACTGTTGTATTGGCACTTTGCAAAAAATAAGTGGGTTTTGAACCACAGTTTGAACCACTCGGTCTCTAAAAGGTTCACCACCACTATGCTGTCTTTGGGTCAATTTATGTTATTATATAAATATGTTATTTCATTGCTTTGTTGTATTATATCACTTCTATAGATTTGACCATTATCTAACCTGAGTAGTGGCTTGCATTAATCAGGCAATGTAAAAATCAATCAATCAATCGTCAGAAGGAAGCTGAGTATATTTAAATCCTTTTAAAATCAGTGGGATTTATGTACATTAAGGTACATTGATAATTCACTTTAAATGAAATACCTAGCACCTTTAAGTTGGAACTAGGTATTAGAAGAGACAAGAGCTTTTAATACTCCAGATATCATTGCTTCTTCATTACCTTAACAGAAACATAATTTATGGCAGGCCAGGCATGGTGTGACCAGCAAGAAGAGATACACAAACCCACTCTCGTTGCATTGTACACTGAGTGTTTTAAGACATGCTAGTGTACCGTATATACTCGAGTATAAGTCGACCCGAGTATAAGTCAGGGGCCCTAATTTAACCCCCCAAAACTGGGAAAATTTATTGACTCAAGTATAAGTCTAGGGTGGGAAACGCAGCATGGCCTGGCAACTCCTCCTTTGTGATCGGGGCGGTGGGGGGGCGGTGTGTGATGTTTAAAATGACTTTTAGCCACCAAGGCAAGTGCTTGGGTTGGTGGCTAAAAGTCATTTTAAACATTGTATGCCGCTTCCCTGCAACATGGGGGGGATGTCAAGAGAAGCGGTGCACAATGTTTAAAATGACTTTTAGCCACCGACCCATGCACTTGCCTCAGTGGCTAAAAGTATTGACCCGAATATAAGCCGAGGTCCCCTTTTTTCAGCCCGAAATTAGGGCTGAAAAACTAGGCTTATAGTTGAGTATATACAGTACTCGACTTGGTCTCATATTAGACAGAGAGGATAGATGGCTTGAGAGAGGGGTCAGGGAAGCTATTCATGTGAGTACTGAAAACCCCTCTCTCAACAGGAGTTGGGGGGGGCTCAGGCACAGTCTATCTGCCACTTATCAAGCAGCCATTTCAACAATCCCCAGACAAATAAAAATACTTCACACCTCCACCAGCAAGGCCATGGCTAACAGCTCATATTTTATGGGAGTTGGGAAGGTTGTAAAGGTGGGCCATTGTCCACCTAATGAGCCTGTTGAGACTACAGTGGTACCTTGTATAACGTAATTAATTCGTTCCAAATAAAATTATGTTATACAAAATTTCCTTTATACAAATTGCGATTTCCCATAGGAATGCATTGAAAAAGTAGTAATCTGTCCATAGCCAAGCCTAATGAGGTTGTCCCGGCTATGATGCTTGGGAGGGAGGAGGCAAGGAGTCGTGGCGGCTGCAAAAACAGGAGGAGGAGGTGGTGGCGGCTGGTGCTCGGTGTTCAACTGCAGAGGTGGTTCGGTGGCCGTTTTCACCTGGAAGGCTGGTTAAGATTTAGGAACAGAATGTGAGGTGCCTGCCAGGGACATGAGAGTCGGAGCAGACGACCGTGAGATGATGGGTGGAGCGAGGGTGACAAAAGCACATCTCTTACTGTTCTGAAAGGATTCCCTATCTCTGGATTTTTTTACGTTGTACGGATTTTACATTATACAAACCCTACGTTATACGAGGTACCACTGTACTGTCCACCTAACGAGCCTATTCAGGGCATTGTTAATCTTATGAGCCTGTTTCAGACCAGGGTGACATGAGGTCAAAGTGAACAATAAAATGAAGGACTCTGGTTTACTCTCCATATGTTTAGCCTCGTGGTGCAGTGGTTAAATGCCTATACTTCAGGTAAAATTGTGCTCATGACCTGGGGTTCAATCCCAGGTAGCCGGCTCATGGTTGACTCAGCCTTCCATCCTCCCGAGCTGGGTAAAATGAGTACCCAGGTTGCTGGGGGCGGGGGGGGCAAGGTGTAGTCTGCATACGGTAATTAAAAATTGTAAACCGTCCAGGGATTACTCGAAGTGGTACGGGGCGTATATAAGCAGTATATAAGCAGCTACCTCTGCTTAATGAGAATAAATTAGGGAGCATGCACCTTTAACCAAAAGCTCATCAAAATTAACCCAGTGTTCCTTTAGAACTCATTGTGACAGGCAAAACAGGTTCATATGTTTTAGCAGACATTACCAGGAGGAAAGAGGCAAGAGCCATGGACTAATGTTGATGCCTTCTATCCTGTCTAGTTCAAACCCAGAAAGGCTGTGTGATGCAGTAGTAAAGGTGGTCATTAGGATTCAGGGAATCTGGGCTCAAATCTCTCTACTTAGCTGTAGAAACTCACTGGGGGATAGCAGCAATTCTAAAGCATTCACATATTTCATTGACTACATTAGTCTCACCATAATTCAGAAGCAGCTGGATGGCACATAACAGCAACAGTTCTAACCTTTATCTTCCAAAAAGTCTAGCTTGCTATTCTCTCTGTACTGTTTCTAATTTCTGTACAACAAAACTTCAGCCGAAAAATATGCACTTGCTCTCTTTGTGTAAAGAACAAGATTATAAAAAAAGAGAACCCCCCCTCCATACGAAGACATGATACAAAAGCCAGAACACTGATCTCTGTGTTCCAGACTGCATCAGGAACCTCCATCCATAGAGTTTTTTCTCCTCTTCAGACTGATGCTTCCCAGGTATGAAATGTGACCTAGGGCCACATACTCTTCACCTACCCATGAGTTTTGTTTAGTTCTAGATAAAGGACTGGGATAAGGGAAGAGACGCAGCACTGACAAAATACATTTTACACATTCTTAGACTAGACGGCTGCTCTTGAATTAAAGCCTCTGTACTGTGGAAGGTTTTCCCCAAGAAGCGAACTTGATGCTTATTTTAATAACACTTCTGCTTTTCGGAGAGTAACTGAATTGACACTTCAACCTCAATGGGTTTTTAACTTTAGTAATTGTCTGTAAAATTCATAGCTAGTTTACAACTACACATTATGACATATCAAGTATGGCATACTAGAAACGGAAATAATTTACTATAAAATTGTACTGAATAATATGGCAAATTCAGCTCTAGTGTCCTACTAAATACTCTAGACAAACAGACCATACAAATACAGTATATCAGAAGCATCATGGCTTGAACCAAACAATCTGCACTGCTACTAATGTATACTGTAGAGTAAACCAAATTTTAGGTTCAGAAAGCTACATAGAAAAAAAGCATCAGAGAAATTGTGTGTTGTGTCATTACAGTCGTTACCGACTCTTCGTGACTCCATATCCATGGAGTTTTCTTGGCAGGAATATTGGAGTGGCTTGCCAGTTCCTACTCCAGGCGCCTACAACACCTGGTATTCCCTGGTGGTCTCCCATCCAAGTACTAACCAGGGCCGACCCTGCTTAGCTTCCGAAATCAGGCGAGATCAGATGTGCTTAGGGCATCTTACAAGAGCACAAACAAAGATATTTGGATGTTTAGTGGCTAGATTAGAAGGCAATTAATTAAAATTAAAAATGGGTTGTTCACCTATTTGAGCAGCTGCAAGTATACTGCCGCTCCCCTTTTAATAGATGTTTTACACGTTTAAAAATATTCCACTGGACACTTTGTGATTGGGACAAATGAATTTTCCTAATGAAAGCATTGTCAGAAGTATTCTGTCCACAGTCACCTTTTCTAATTTTTCATAACCCAGTCTCCTAGAACTTCCTGTATACAATGCCCAGCCTTTAGAGAAACAGAACGCTAAGAACGAAGTTCCAAGGAATGCATGGGTTAATTATAGTTCTAGTATCATTCAGCTTCCTCAAGCCATTTGGTTACCACCACCCCTCAACTTAATTAAATAGACACAGCTGGAAGCCAAAGCTATCTGCAACAATGTATCACCTTTTACTGTTCCCAAATGACTATAATGAACAGAAATGGAACAGCTCATATGGACCCCAGTTCTTTCCTGGCACACCACGGAAATTTAACCCTCTCAACTAAAGAACTGAACCACTTTTATTGCTTACTCCTGATTCGGGAAAAGTATAGCTCTCAGTCACAAATTTTGCAGTATCTGCTGCTTTCAAAACCACAAGACCTGACACTGTTTCATGACTTAAAATAGAAATTAGCGCAAACAGTTTATTACTGTATATTAAGATATCCCAGTATATGTTCTTTAATGCTGCACACTTTAATTTTTATATCACTGTTGTAACCTCTACCATTGTGTATGTTTCCCAGGATCTTCCATAGTGACTTCTTTCACCTGACAAAGGTTTGATATCTCAAGACCAGCAAGATAGTAACCAAAATATTTTTATTTATTCAAGGAGCCAAACTTATTCTAAAAGGGTCTATCCATCTTTCTGTTTATACATCACTACATATAACCATTGTACTAAATGGGCTACAGCAGTGGTCAACAGCTGTTAGTTGTACCACTCTTTATTAAAGTTTGAGAATAAACCAGTTAAAACCAATGGCCACAGTCCACAAAGTTGAAGAGTCTGAATTTAAAAACACTTATATCAATGAAAATAAATTTGATTATTCCAAAAATATTAGTGTGGGCCGCATGCTGCTATAGAAAAATGTTATTGCTATGCTAGATGACATCACTGTAATGATTTAAACTAAAAAGAGATATTAGCGCCCTTCCCCCTCAGAATGGGACCCCTCGTCCTCTTCGAAAGATGGAAGGAAATTTTGGCTGCTACAAGTAGCAAATTTCATCAGAGTTTTCACAGATTCCTGGCTTTCTTTAGTGTTCATAAATCTCTGGAGCATTTTACAGTGATTTCCCCTCCCCACTTAAAATGACCAGCTCATCTCTAGCTTGAAATGGTTGTACATTTTTCCGTTACGTTACAATGTACTCTATATAAAGTCTGACTTTCAGAATTCTGTCACTCTTCCACAGGCAAATACACACAAGCAGGGTCTTTAGTAGGATGGGCTGCTGTTGCATCTCTCTTCCGAAAAGACTATTGGCATATTAAAGTACTTGAAATAGAAAGCTTTGAATGATTTCCTTTAAAAGTACAGTAAGATTTACAAAACAATTCTCCATTCCAAGTGAAGATTTATTTAATGGGCACCTATAAGAATAATTATAATTATGTGCCACCAAGCTGATTATGATGTATGACGACTCTTTTCAGGGGTTTCTAGGTACTGTATAAAATACTCAAAAGTGTTTCACCATTTTATTCTTCTGTAGGTGCCCTGGGGTTGCACAGCCAGTGATACTCCCTGCAGAGGTTCATGTTTGAGGATGCCGACTCAAATATTAAATCTGCTGACAGCCATCGATTGCCATAACTGTTCAGGCTAAATCTTCTCAAGAGCCTCTGATGAATAATTTGGTTAAAATGTTGTGTGATGTAAAAATTCCATTTGCAAAATTCTGCACTGATTATTCTTTTATTCATTCCAAAATTATAGTTTTAATAATCCCTTCCATTAATTCTCTGTTGCTTTAAAAAGTAAAATAAATAAATAAAAGCCTTTAATCATAACTAAAGAGTAAGTGATGGCTTCAAGGAGACAGGCAGGTCATAGGCAGGTCAGTGTTGATGCCCTGCAGGACTCTTGCTCAGGCTGAGAATTACGGAGCTTGAAGAAAGAAGAAAAAGCTGTCCAATGTTATCTTGGCCAGCAGATGACCCCAGGCGGTCTCAGTTAAAGTTAGTTCCAAAATGGAATCTGCAACCTTTTGAGAATCAGGTTGAGGAAGGATTCACCTCCTGTTTGGCAGGGAACAGAAGGCCCAAAGGACCATGGCAACCCCCACATCACAGCCTCTAATCGGAAAACATTTCTTTTGGACACACCACTGTTCTTTCTGCCTTAGTTCGCAGACAAATAGATGTGTGTTTCAATACAAGGTGATGATAAAGATGCTGACTGACTGGCACTAGTCTACAGAGATTAAGAAAGACAAAAGTGGTATCAAGTATGTGTTCCCACAGGCAAGAATAAATCAGCAATAGGATTCTGGCCAACGAAACTTGCATCCTTGCTAACTGTCAGGTTATCACTTTTTGTATTATTGAAATACTTATCACAACAGCTCCAGAGAAACAAAGTTAGTGCATATGCTTCGAAAAGGGAAACTCTTATTGTTATGACATTTATACAGATGCAATTTTAAACCAGGTTAATCAAATTTGTTTAAATTAAAACATATGCTTTAATTTCAGCTCAATTTACACAACTATAATTCCCAACCCAGAATAATGCCCTTTTATTGAAGCATCATATGTAGAGATGGGTTTTTTCGTTTCGGAAGTGGTCAGCTTCCGAAATAAACCGTGGGAGCCCAGGCAGCATTTGGAACCGGAGGAACACAATCAACCAATTCCTTACTTTGCGCTGGACTTGTGCAGGGTTAAACTCCAACGAGGAAGAAGCCTCCGACATGTCATCTTTCCTTCTCCTTGGCGTTGCCCAATCAGACAGGAAGGTGGGATGATACATTTCCCTGCACAGCTCCTGATTGGCCAGCACTAGGGCTAACGAAAGATGATGTCAGAGGCTTCTTCCTCATTGGAGTTTAACCCCGCAAGCGCCAAGGGATTGGTTGATGGTGTTTCTCCATTCTGAATGCCACCTGGGCTCCCGCGGTTTGTTTCGGAAGCTGACCACTTCCGAAACAAAAAGCCCACCTCTAATCATACATAACACAGTGGACCCTTGTTTAACAAACAGCTTGTATAACATAAAATCTGTACAACATAAAAATTCTGGAGATAGGGGAAATTTGCTTAACAGAATCGCCTATGGTGCAAATCCGTACAACATAAAAATGGGATAACTCTGTTTTCAATGCATTCCTATGGGAAATTTGTATAAAGGAAAATTTGCTTAACAGAATTTCATTTGGAATGAATTAATTCCTTTATACAAGGTACCACTGTAATTCCTTTCTTTTTTTGAACCCAGAAAAAGTATTGGGTTTTTCCCGCTAGCCTAAAAAACAAAATTACATTATCACTATGCACCCAAGAAATACGTAATAGTCTGATGTTTATCTTGCTGAATATATCTTTAGGATTGCTCTTAAATAAAAACAAAGCTGATAAATACATATAGAAGGTTCACCCAGTTGACAGGCATATCAAAAATTCAGAGGAACGTGCAAATAGTAGAACAAAAACATGTAGAATTTATTGAAAGATTCGCTAGGTTTTTCACAAATACTGGCTTCTATGATGTATAAATCCAAACATACTGTTCCATGAACAGAATATTTTTGCATTTGTGGAAGATTTCTCTCTGTGGAATAGAATGTTTGTGTTCCCTGAAGCTCTGCATGAGAATTTGGGCTATCATTTTAAGATGACAAGGGTATTGAAATTAAATTTCCTTCCCTATCACTTGGAGTGTATTCAACACATGCTTCTATGGACTTGCCAATTGAATGTTTTTATTCCCTAAATGTCAAATTAAGGACACCATATCTAGCCAACATTCAGTGGGGTTTGTGGAGTAGTGTTGATGCAGTGAGACAAATACAATCTTAAATACAATAATCATAAGAGACATGAGCTACAAGCAATGTTATGACTAAGATCTTGATTTAGTTATGCTTATTATGTTTTATTTATTGTATAGTGTTTTTGTTCTATATTTTTGTTCTTGTGCTGATTTTTTTCCTGAAAACTGCCCAGAGTTGCCTCGTTGATAGATGGTGCAGTATATGAAACAAGCAAGCAAGCAAACAAACAAACAAACAAGCAAGACAAACAGCCATGTTTCAGAAATTTAAACAAAAGCTCCATGTTCAAGGGAAACTGTGGCACAATGCGGTGGAGTAAAGCCTAGGCCTGCTCAGTTTCCTCCCCTGAAAAGCCGGGAAAGATGGAGCGGTCGGCAGCTTTTCATTAATAAACAGAAAATCACAGCAGGGCAGTTGCTTCGGGATGGATGGGCTTCTGGCTCTCACTTTCCAAGACGGAATAATGACGCCTTCCCTACTGCCCTGTATGCAGGCACGCTGGACAGAAAAATAACATACTTCCCTTGCAACAAACTGCTCTGGCCAATCAAATCCATACAAACAATACTTTGAAAGATATCGACATTTGATGAAACAAATGAACAAAAGATAATGAACTACTGTGGGGGGAAAACCTTACAGAAATAAGATGTTACTTTCCTAATGACTCTTTTTTGTTGAGAGAACCACAGCAGAGATATTCAACATCTTACTCTCTATCTCTATAATAAAGACATTTTTTTCTTTGGCTCTTAAGATTTATATAATTTGAGTTAGTAAAAGGCACAGAGGTCAGAGTCTGCTAATCTCTAAAACAAATTCAGTTTTGAAGATATTGCTAGCAAGTCATTCTTTTGACTACAGATAGATGCATCTTCACTAGGCACAGTGGTACTTGGGAATTATCCTCTTATAATTATTAAGTATCCCAGAATTAAAGAGGGTTAATGCACAAACAACAGAACAATAAAAGAGTAAAAATCTCTGTTAACTTTCAGGTTTTCTTGAAAACCTTAATACAAAAATAAATGTGATAATATTACTTGGTAGGTTAACATATTAATCTACGAAACTGTAAGTAAAGCAATCATTGAAGAGTATAAAACTAAAGGACTGGTTTTAATTTGCATATTTTTCTCTTAGTAAAGCATAATAGAGACATCACTATGAGAGAAAAAATTCAACAGAACTCTCAGATTTTCCACACTGCATTAACATTAAGGACTTCTAATGGATGTCTTAATTACACTTTATTATTCATGGAAATTTAACACAAATTAAAATCAGTTCCTGTGTGCCCTGTTCATAGTTAACTCTTATTGGACAGAAAAGAAAAGAAAAGCTGAATGGGACAATGTTAATCTGGATACTAACAGCAATTTGTATCTTAAAATCTGATCTTCTGCTTCTACAATTAGGATTCATATTTAAAGAGCGGGAGGAAGACAATGCTATCTAGACAACGATGCAGTGCACATTGGGTACATACCAAAGGCCATCTAAGTATCTTGTTTCCAAGTAAACATGCTTTTCATGTGAAATTAATGATAATACATGGAATTCAGCATAAAGACAATTATTTCTGGATGACAATGTCTTAACGCAAATCCCAAGAACTCAAGTGGCTTTTAGAAAAGTCCAACAGCAGCAAATCTATCATTAAATATACAAGCTCCAGTTTATTCCCCAATGCTACTTCATGCAAATAACATATGAATAGTTGTCAGGCATCTATAGATACCGCCTCCACATTTTGAGCAGAACAGTTAACCCCCTCCTCCTCCATCTGTTTTCTAAACACAGAAAGCAACACATGTTCAGCAGAGATATTCGTCTTTCCATTTGAGAGCTCATACACAAGTGGGAAGTCTCCACTACAGGCCCATGACTTTCCATGAATAGAGTGCAATGATGGTGAGGGGAGGAACCAGGTACTCACATCAAAGCATAGTGAACGCATGCCTAGGGGCAATGTCCCGCTTGTCTCCTGTCGTTGGCATGAAACAAAGCTGTTATCAAAATTAGAGATGGGAATATGCCACGGAAATGGTGGTCTGTCTTGGTTCATCGCAGGACAGGAGCCACAAATCATGAACTTATGAATTTTCCCAAATGAACCACAAATCTGAAGGCTGTCTGAAAAACAAACAAACAAAGCTGGCTGCCTCCCTGTCCCCCACCCTGAGCCTGCCTTCCATTGCTTCCCTGCCTTGTTCCCCCACCGCCATCTAGTGCAGTGGTTCTCAACCTGTGGGTCCCCAGATGTTCCTGAACTACTTCCAGAAACCCCTTCCATCTCAGAGAGTGGTGGAGGCTTCTGGGAGTTGTAGTCCAGGAACATCTGGGGACCCACAGGTTGAGAACCACTGATCTAGAGAACCAGGCCCCTTATATCTCCATCTGTGCATGTGTGCACCTCTCGGCTGAGAGAAGGGAGCATGCTCAGAGGCAGCCAGCTGGAACCTGGCTGGCTCCTAAAAAGAAAATACATAATGGGGGCAACACTTATGAAAGACGATAAGGAGCAAAATAATAATAAAATAAGTTGATTTCAAAGCGAAGAACAGTACTGAGGGTGAAGAGTACACAAAGTCATGGAAGATTTTGTGGCCATTTTTAAATTCAGTTTGTATACTCTGTGTTTTGTTTTTTTGTTTTTTTCTTCCCTTTTTTATTTTGAATGACTGTAACATTATATGGAATTTGTGTCAACTAATGTTTATTTTACATAAATTTATTTAATAAAAAAAATTAAAAAAAGAAATAATTTATTACTGGGTGTTTTCTTTAGCAATAAAAACAATTACTTTTTTCTTTTTAGTAGCTGGCTGGGACCCATCCAGTGGCAAAACAAACAAAATTAATTATTATTACTTTCTTTTTACCAGCTGGGTGTGTGTGCACATGTGTCTGCCTCTCAGCTGAGAGGCAGGTACATGCACAGATGCAGAGATAGCAAACTAGGCTCTCAGAAGGGTAACTGGGCTGCTCTTTCTATAGATGGTGGCGGTGGCAGTGGGAGCAGAACAAGGTAGAGAAGCAATGGGCCAGTGGGAAGGGGGGGTAGGATGTGTGTATGGAGAACAAACCATGAAGTTCATTAAATCAGAGGGAAATTTTGGTGGTTAAGGAAAATTCAAGTTCCTTGGTTTGGATAAACCCAAACCAACCTTAATCAACAAATCTCCTGGATTGTTTTTGCATTTGTGCCCATCTCTAATCAACATAAGAAACAGAAGGTGCTGTATCCTACACCAGTGTTTCATGGCTTGAGTTATAATTGTACACACACACACACACACACACACACACACACACACACACACACACACCTCAGTCTCCATGTCCTCCCTTCAAGAGTGATATACTAGCTCCTATCAACTTTACCTGCCATGGATAGCTGATCTGTAGGCTTTGCAAGCTAGCTATTTCTCTGGACATTCCGTGCTAATCTTAATCCTCTACTCCACCAATGTAATGTAAATGGTAAATATAATAACTGAATGGCTCTACAGATCAAGTACCCTTTATGGTAAAAAGTGGGCTTTCCACACTATTGGAGAATTGGACTGGCAGTAGATCATAAACAGACACCAGAAGATTGTACTGGTAGATTAGACTTCTGCTGCAGTAGTAGTTGTGCTGTAGAATTCCATCCTATGCCTCCCCAATCTCTTTAAAGTAATGTGATCCAGAATTTATAGAATTTACCATCAATATATGGACCATTTCTGCATTTCTTCAGTCCTAAATGTTGAAGATAAACCATTGAGCACTTCTATGTACTGAATACAGGACACATGAGCCAAAATTCTCTCCATATAACCTCCACCCCAGCACCGGCACTTTAGATGTCATCCTCTATCTCCCTAATGACAGAGACGACTCTGTCATTGATCACATTTCCTTACTTTGGCTTGTGCATCTTTACTTGGAAAAGGACCCTGTTCTTCCACTAATAATGTATTCCAAACTTCTCAACAGGACTAATGAATGATGATGAACATAGGAGTGCTATGAAGGTGACTTCAAAATTTCTAGCAGCCTTTTCCCTTGAACTACACAGTTCTGAGCAGCATGGTTTTGGTTAAACATGGTTGTCCCTCAACAAACAAACAAACAAACAAACAAACAAACAAACAAACAAACAAACAAGGTGCACCGGGACTCTAGACCCCCATGAATTTGATGCCAAAGGCAGCAATGTGATCTAAACCCGCTAAAAACAGCATCTCTAATTCAGCCTGTAGATTAGGGCATCAAAAGGACCTTTTGGGCTCATTACACATGGTACTGTATAGAAAGGATTGCCAGAGAATCTCAGAAGAATGAAGATGGAAGGGATTAAGTCTAACCCCCTGCTCAATGGAGGAATCCAAATCAAAGCAGATTCAACAGAATGTTGGCCAATTTTTTTATGAATGCCTCCAGCTTTGGAGCACTTACCACCTCCCAAGGTAATTGGTTCCATGGTCATGTTACTCCAACAGGAAGTTTTTCCTGATATTCAGTTGAAACCTGGGTTCTCGTAACTTGAACCCATTTTTGAATGTCTTGCACTCTGGGATGATCGAGAACAGATCCTGCCCGTCCTCTGTATTTCATATCGCCCTCGGTCTTCTCTTCTCCAGTTCTTTCAGTCTTTCTTCACAGAGCTATGTTCCCCAGCCCCTGATCATCCTTGTCACCCAGCTCTGAAGATGTTCCAATTTGCCAGCATTTTTCTTGAAGTGCGGTGTCCAGAGCTGGACACAATACTCAAGGTGAGGCCTAACCAGTGCTGAATAGAAGAGCGACAAGCACTTCATGGGATTTGGAAATTATAATTCTGTTAATGCAGCCGAAAAAACAGCATCTGCCTTTTTCGTGACCACATCACACTGTTGGCTCATATTCAGCTTATGATCTACAACAACTCCAAGATCCTTCTCGCTTGTAGTATTGCTGAGACAGGTGTCCTCCATCTTGTAACGGTGCATTTATCTGGTTTCATCTTCTTAGGTGCAATACTTTACACTTAGCCCTGTTAAATTTCATTCTGTTGGTTTCAGCCCAGTGCTCCAGTCTATCAAGATCATTATGAATTTTGTTTCTGTCTTCCAGGGCATTAGCTATTTCACCCAACTTTGTGTCATCTGCAAGTCTGAGAAGCATTTGGGGCGCTCTCTTGTCCAAGTCATTAATAAAAATATTGACGAGCACTGGACCCAGGACTGAGCCTTGAGGCATCCCACTTGTTACTTCTTTCCCATTTGGACAAGGAGCCATTAATCATCACCCTCTGAATCAACACTATAAAAGAGCATATTTCCACTAGATGTAGCAGAGAAGGTTTGACCACTGAAGGAGGCCATACTATCATTTACCATGGGACTCTCAATCAGTGTTCTCATTTTTTCATGAGAACAAAAGGCAGCATTGGTAAAGGTAATTTCTTTTGGAACAGTAGAAATAATGTTCTTTATTCTGTCAGATCCTTGAAGATTTGGTTTGATGATATCTGTTTTCTAAGTGAACTTACCCTATATTATCTCTTATTAGTTTTATCTGTCTTAACATTACTTTTCTGCTGGTGTTATTGTTGTACACATCTATGGAAACTGAAATGTAACTTATAAATTGCAACAACATAAGTAAAAAAAAACCAAGAGTTATTTATAGAAAAGAAGAAATTAAACATATTTCCTTTGTTATCAGTGCAGGGGGAAACTGGAGTTCTAAAACATGAACTATGAATCTTGACATGACAGAGCTGTGAACAGCAGTCAGAACAAGAAACCAAATTCTGTAATGATGATTATAGTAGACATGCATTACAAATATAATCACATATTACATATGAAGTATGTTGATGCTGTCATGAAATAGGACTGTATATTGTACTTTGCAAATCAATTATTTGTTTAAAAATCTTGCATTAAGAAGTGGGAAGGTAAAACAGTGTTTCCTTACAGCCATGCCGGCCACGTGGCTATGGACTTGTTCTTTATATGTGTTTAGATTAGCAGATTCCTTGCGACTCTGTGAAACCATCATTTCAACTGCTATAAATGGTTGTGACCTAAATACAAAGAAAGAAAGATCTACCAGCCATAGGCTTCTGTTGAGAAAATGACTTGTATAATCAAAGTTCCATTATCAGCTACACAAGGCACAGATACACCGAATTATGCCAGTGCTGAGGTAAATAAGGAAACCTCTTGTAGTAATCCCGTGGTCATGATTTCAGTGGCTGAACCTATAGCATTTGTCTGGGTTGAGCACTCTCCTTAAAAAGCTGTGTGTGCCAAAAGGATTATGCTCTTGTCTTTTCCATCATAATTTATGACTGGCCAAAAAAACCCAGCAGTGAGAATGTTGTCAGGTTGTCATCCCATTTTCATTGAATCCCAGTCAACTGAAAATTGCAGAAACTATTATGAAGCTTATACATACAGCAAGACACAACTTGTTTTTTATTTTAATTGCAATCATCAGATCTAAAAAAATGCTTATAGGTTGCTCACAGAGTATATTTGGTGCTACAGTACCTGGCTGGTTTGTGGACTGGACGGGTCGTAAGAATAGTTTTTCAGAGTATCCTGAGGGTTCAGGTGGGGAGGGTACCGGATTGTTGGGTGAGAGAAGTAGCTAGACGGGCCCGGAGGAAGAATAGCTTGTGGTGGAAATGGCAATGGTGAGGGTGGAGGTGGACTCCTAGTTGAGATGACTAGAGGAGACAAGAAAAAAAGAATAAGAAATTGCTAAGGATCTTTCTTTTTTATGATACAACACAGCACACGTGACAAAACAGGAAAAATCTGAAACTTCACATTACTGAAATTAATTTCATTGTTCTGTTCCCAGAATTAATCCACATTTTTAATCACCAGACTTTCATTCCAACGACTCTTTATGGAACAAAGGCTGCTATTCTCTAAACAAATAAACAGCCAATTAATTTTACCGTAATACTTCATTTAAACCATTCTTTGAAAACTGCCCTGTAGAAAATTTACTTTTGTTGTTCTCAATCATGACCTAAAACCTATTCAAACAATTAAGAAGACAAACTATTTTTCAACTTCCAGAATAACCATGGGGTTAGAGTCCTAAAAGTCAGCAAATAGCTCCACAATGCTGTTATACCCTGGTGTGTGTGTGTGTGTGTGTGTGTGTGTGTGTGTGTGTGTGTGTGTGTAGAATAATTACTGAGCAATAACACCATGAATAATTAGCTGCTCACTGTGAAAATGCTAATGAATGTTCAACTTCAGGGTCTGGGAAAATATCTCGTCCAATAGCAATATATCTGGTGAACAAAAAGAGTGTCCTATGTTATACATATTTTTTCTTGCATTCTCTTGATTCTCTATAGATTTCTCAATCAAGAGTTTGTATGTATGTCTAAAAGCACTGTAATGTTTTCAGCAATGAAAGGAATGTACAGAATGTCCCGTTACTGCACAGTTGTTATGCTAACTATGGAAATTATTTAATTACAATACATAATAATCACATTCCACTTATATAAGAGACAACTTTTGTATGAGAAAAAAACCAAGTTTTAAGCAGGAAATGGAGGAAAAACTAAATCACATTTGACAATAAAGTTATAAAATTATAATATTGCAATGTGGTTTATTCTTTTTTAAGCATTTTATTTATAGAGCTTTTTTTTTAAAAAAAAATCCCCATTTCTCTTCTCCTTCCACATGTCTATCTTCTCCAATCCTTCCTTCACTCACATATAGACACAGTTTAAAAATGCGTAAGAAATAAACAGGAAGGGAGAATGCAATCACACATGTGATGCTCCCACGTGGTCCAAGTGGCCTCTAGTCCACATACAGAATTTACCTCAGAAACATTCTCATGTTTCCAAACGTTTTCCTCTCTTATGAGCCAACCACTCTGAGGTACTGTTCCTCCAAACCCACTTCTCTTGGCTTGGTGGAAACCGAAATTCCTTTCTGTTGCTTTGTTATTTGTTAATCAAAAACATGGTTTCATAAACTACACACACCTCTCGTTATTTTACTCAAATGTGGGCCAATGTCTGAAGAAGAAAGGAGTACTTCTCAAGTGTAAGTTCTACAAATAGGCAAGAACCCAGATTTACCAGTATTCCTTCTCATGTGTCGGGAACACACATCAGTCTTGACACATCTTCAAATTCATTGCTGCTTATGTGGAAAACATGATGGGCCGACAGGCCTAGACATGAGGCAACAACATAGTATTCTGCCAAGCTGGCATAATATTCACTTTGATTTCTCATGTAGTATTCTCTTATTTTTATTACCTCTTAAATCTGGTAATATCTAAATTTGAAAAAGTGGCTTCTTGCAGATTGGCGCTTACAAAATATGAGACCTGAGATAGCTGAGTTTTATCAAGAGGTCCTATGATTTTGACATCTAAGGGCATTTGATCCATCTGCTAAACAATGTTTCAGTTGCAACTGGTGCCGAGTTGCTTCAGGTGAAGGCCCACATTTTTTCTTGGGACTGTTCAACATGCCATGCACACTCATGTCCACACTTTGGCAACATGGCTTCATGCCCATCTCTAGTCCCCTACAGCAGTGGTCCCCAACCCCCGGGCCGCGGACCGGTGCCGGTCCGTGGACCAATTGGCACCGGGCCGCCAGAGGAAACCAGGGGAAACTCCTCCTCCCTTCCGTCCCTGATCTCTTCAGCACGCGCCCCGGGAGGAGGAGGGAGGAGGAGGAGGCAGGGGAGCCAATGAGCGCTGCGCTTGTTGGGGGGCGGCCCGCTGCCCAATGGGCGGGCGGCTTGTTGCGTTGGGGGGCTGCTGCCGCGGTCGCTGGTGGTGCTGTCGCTCTTCCTCCTCTTGGTTGGAGGCGGCGGCGGCAGCAGCACCAGCACCAGCAGCAGAAGGAGGGCTTGAAGAAGGCGGAGGCGGCGCGCGCCTGCCCGCCAGGCGGGAGCGACCCTTAGCAACCGCGGCGGTGGTGGCGGCCCGCCCACCCACCGACCGGCCCGCCAGCCATGGAGGTGGCGGCGGCTCCGGCCGCGGCGGCGGAGGGAGGAGGAGGAGGAGGCCGCTGAGGGGGGTTCTCGGTCGCGGCGTGGAGGAAGGCAGGACGCCGGTAAGCCAGCCTCTCCCCTCTCTCGCTCTCCTCCCTCTTGGTGTGTGTGTGTGTGTGTGTGTGTGTGTGGAGGGCGGAGGAGGAGGGCTGGGGGGTCACGGGAAGGAGCCTCGCAGTGTCCGCCAAAGTGCCCGGTGTGAGAGCTTGCCTCCCCTTTTCCTCCTCCTCCGCCCTCCTCCTCCTCCTCTTCTCTCCCCCGGCAAGCAATGGAAGAAGGCTGGAGGAGCCGCCGCCGCCTCTGCCTCCCTCCTCCGCCCGCCGGCAGCTGCGGCGCATCCTCCTCCTCGCCCTCCACCAGTAGCAGCACCAGCAGCAGCAGCAGCCACGGCGGTGGCGGTGGCAGATCAGGCGCGAAGGAGGGTGGGCGGGGGGGAAGGCTGCCTCTCGATATCTCTTTTTTCCCAATCGCCCCCCCGCCGCCGCCTCCCCCCTGCAATCGCCCCGTCCCGCCGCCGCGACCCCCCGCTCCTCCTTCTCCTCCTCGTGCCCCGTGGCTTGTGGGGAGGGGGAGAGAGGGCGGAGCCGAGTGAGAGGGGGGCCGGCGGAGGGCTCACTCGCCCGGACGGACCCCGGAGGGTGGGGAGTGGGGGAGGGTCGTCGCCCGTGCGCCCGCCGCTCCTCCGCCTTTGGGGTTCGTCGTGGAGCCGCTTTGCTGCTGCGGGTGGGGGGGAGGTGTGTGTGTGCGTGCGTGTGCGTGCGTGCGTGTGCGTGCGTGCGTGTGCGTGCGTGTGCGTGTGTGTGTGTGGTAGCATGCGCGCGCGCACGCTGGCGCGCGCACGCAGATGAGTGTGGGAGGGGGACGGGCGTGGAGGAGTGCATGCCCCCCCCGGGCCACGGAAAAATTGTCGACCATTTGCCGGTCCGCGGCAAAAAAAAGGTTGGGGAGCACTGCCCTACAGGACTACATCTGCATAAAGACTGGAGAGAGACCAATAGTTTTCCCATGCTCACCACTGTGTGCAACTCCTGGGATCCCTGGATGGTGATGCGGGAAAGTGGCCAGTCTTGATGAAGAATCCTGGGGAGATGTAGCACTAAACAAAGGCTTTTCAGGTTTCTTCATTGTGGGAGAAGACATATCTGCAAGGGCCATACAACATAACAGAGAGGTTAGCCCAGAGAACACACTCTGTACACCATATGATATCATTGTCTACCACTGTTTGAGCATTAGTCAGAAATACACTGCATGAGGAAACTCATTTAGATGCACAACTAAAGTAAACCCTGGCTCGTTCACATTTAATAAACAAAATCCTAAGATGAAACCCTAATATCATTGTTGTGGTCTGCCTTAGAATACTTTGGGTAAAACCTGCATACTGCAAAACAACAACTTAAGAAAAATGATATTTTCAAACAAAATATTCCAGTACATTAATACAAAAATATTACACTATAAATACGAAGACTTTTATATTCTCATGAATATATGAGTCATATATTCTTTTAAAAACTCCTATATCCATAAGTTTGTTTTCTGATCCCACTATTAGCAAGCTTGGTGCTGAGGAGTAAGTATACAAGGCAGCTTTCAGAATGACAACAGTTTTTACTTCACACACCCCTGAGCCTTTTGGCACTCTGAAACCTCGCAGAGGATCAGTGTGCTGTATCTCAAAGTACAAGATTGTTTAAAACACTGGCAGGAACGTTTTCTTCACTTTTACATCTTAACGGCAATGCGTACACCTTCATATAGACTGTAGACACCAAGTTAAAAATGTCGAAGGAGAGAAGTGTTTGTTGAGTTGAGGGACAAATCAAGAGGAGAGGCAGAAAAGATCATAGCAGAACAGACTGAGAGATAGATGTGCGCAGGATGGTGACCAAAGAACAATGGAGCTGAAAGTATCCCAATAGGACTGATGCAAGCTTATAGCTTGAAAGCATAGAAGGTCCAACCGGTGAATACTAGAAGCACCTTAGGGCACTGGCTCACTTACACCTCTGATTCAAAGAAATCTTTCACTCCCACGAACGCTAACTTTTTGTGAATCCAAAACTTTAATATTCCCCTAAAAATCTGGAGGGGCGCAGGATGGGGACAATTGGAATGCATCAATTTATTTCAAGCAGCTCTCCTCCATTGCAAAACCCCATTTTAATGGAAGCTGACTTCCCCCGCCCTCCCCACACACTTACAATAAGTTTAAGTCATGATTGCAGTGGGCTCAGTTCAATGCATGTCTTCCCTCTCCAAAATTAACCTTGCCATATGTGCGCGTGTGTCAGGGAGATGGCAAGGAAGAGGACCAAGGAGACGGTAGGCTTTACTTGCAAGCCTTCAATTGTGCACTTGCAAAAGTACTTTTCAATTCCCCCCTAACAAACTGTGCTAAAAGCAACTAATGCTCAAATTCCTAGGGGTTCTAAAGCTTCCAAGCATGGCTGAGGTCCTCCAAAGCTGTACCGAAGTCTTGAACAAGGATTCTGACAGAGCAACCCTCCTTTCAAATCAAGATTTGTGGAGGAACACAGAGAGTGAAAGAAGAAGATTGGTAGTTCTGGAGGATTGGTGGAAAGCATGCTAAGGGCCATGGTCATTCTGAGAGATGTCAGAGAAGTTTTGGATATGCCTAGAGAACACTCTGAGGACATATGAAAAGATGATACAAATTACTATGAAGAGAGCCTTTCATTATTTACAAAAAGGATCCCATCCATCCATTATTGGAGAACGCAACCCTAATATCAAAAGGCTGTACAACAAACTCACAGCAGCTATTTTGCACAAAAATCAAATATTAGTTTGTGTTGGATACCGAGTCGGAAGGTCGTGTTTGGCTGATATATATGTATACATTATTGTTGTGAAGCCTAATATGACATACTACTTCAAATCCATCCTCACAGTTCAATTACATTGGGTGTCCTTGGTTAAATCACTCTTTCTCAGACTAACCTACTTCTTAAGAGGTTTGGGGAGGATAACAGGATTGAATCACCACACAGAACAGCACCTTTAAATGCTAGATGGTGCTAAGGTAAACCCTAGGAAGAGTAAAACAAAAAATGTGCTGAAATAAAGTCAACATATTACCAGTACTACATATATATGTAATAATCTAGACTTGCTTCGATAATATTTCCAATGGGCACTGATACCTTTTTCTATGAAAATCTTTAATTTTGTTAGGCCACAACACCCTCTTCATTATAATACATTATTAAAAAGCTATTTGGTAAAACGGAAGCAGCATTTCCTTGCAGCGCTATGACTCACAAGTCATTTATTATTCATATACTGTATCTAGAATATTTATATTCCACCCCTATATTTTACAATCTCAGAATGGAGTACTGCAATAGAAACAATGTAATAACATTTTAAAATCATTTAAAATACTTAAAACATTAAAAATATAGGTATGCAATACATTAGAACAAGTAACAATAAGGAAGCCTCCAGAACCTTCTACCTTCATCGCCGAAGACGTTAGAGAACAATAATGTAACTTGGTAATGAAATGAGGCAAGTGTCGGCACCAGTTCAACGTCTAAGCTACAGCTGAGAAGTCCTCCTATGTTTCTGCACCGTGGATTGTTTTTCATAGTGGGACATGGAGGAGAAACCCTCAGCAGATTTTAGTGACTGGGCAGTGCCTACAGGGAAAGGCATTCTCTCGAGAATCCAAGTTCCAAGCTACTTAGGGCTTTGCACTGTCAGTGAGTGCAATTCTTTCAGAACCAATGTCATACAGGATTGGAAAGGTGCTCCTGGTAGCAGTCTAGCTAAACCACATTACACTTACTGCACTATCTGCATCATCTTCAAAAGCAGCTATTACACTAACTAGGAATATACCAATCCATGAAATGCAATTGCCATGGTGTCCTTCTCTGGTGATCCAATCAAAGACAGCCACAGGCCAGAGATTGGGAGTTTGATACCCCACTGCATCTCCTTGACAGAAGCTAGACTTCATGATCCAAAGGGTTCCTTCCAGTTCTGCAGTTCTAAGGCTATTAACTGAGCCTTGTGAGATGAAGATGGCTCAGGCAATACCCTTCCAGGCTACAAACTTGCTCCTTCATACCTACTGCAATCCCACCTAGAACATGTATGTCCCTAATTCCTAGATGTGGGATCCACTAAACCGGACAGTATCTTGTTGGGGTTCAGCTCCAGTTTACTGGCCCTCATCCATTTGGTTACACCCTCCCAACAACAATTCAGCACATGCACAGCCTCAGCTGACACCACTGCCAAGGAAAAGTAAAGCTGGGTGTCATAAACATACAAATGGAACCCAAAACTCTGAGAGATCTCTCCCAGTGGCTTGATACAGGTATCTAATGCCATAAGGTACACAGCCCAATCACCATGAGGCCGAACAGATATCCCCTAGTACCATATATTGGAAGAAGTCCTACAGGTAGGAACAGGAGTGCTGCAGAACAGTGTCAAGAGGACACCATAATCAAGAGGTATCAAACACTGTCAAGAGATCCAGGAGAATCAGCAAAATGCTACTTCCTGGTCCTTAATGCAGAGCAGATTATTAGTCAGGATGACAAAAGCTGTTTCAGTAGTAACACCGAGCCTGAACCCCACATGAAATAGGTCCACATAATATTTTCTTCAAGAGCTGAAAATCTTCATCTAAAGTTCACACATAAGCAACTTCCCTAAAAGGGGATATCTGTGATAGGACAGGTAGTTCTTGCATCTGCAGTAGGTCCAGGGAGGTCCTCTTCAAGAGAAGGTATACCTACAACTCTTTCAAGACAGCAGACACTATTCCATGATATAGTGAGACATTTGCTACCTCCTGGACCCACTCTATCCATCCACTTCTTCTGGATGTTATAAGCCAAGATAGGCAGGGGTCAAGTTTATAAGTGGCAGAATGAACACATTCAATTGTCTTGTCCACATCATCAGACCACAATAGCCTAAACTGATTCCAAAGACCCTGACTAGGTGGGACACTGAACATGCCCTCTCCTTCCATTGTAGTAATTGTGGAGTCAAGTTCCAATGAATACAAGGAAGTACGGATTATGCATCCTCAGCTCCCAGAAAAACATTGCAGTAATATTGTCTGGAGAAAGGGTAGGAGCTCTAGGAATGGGAGTCAGTTAGTGGTCTTCAGCAAAGCACTTCTTTATAGCTAGTCCAACAGCCAATAATGCCCAGTCAATGCTTTTGAAAAGTATACAACCAAGACAAAAAGCAACAACTTGAATAAAAATCAATCAAACAAGAGACACTTCCTTTTGTTTTATGAGTGTTTCGTGGTTTTCTGGTAGGGAAACACTGAAATATGAAGGATTTGATACTCTGAAAAAGCCCCAAGTAGTGGTTTTCCACTATACTGTATACAAGTAATACAGTATTAGTTAATTAATTAACTTCCTTCAGATTTCTTCAGTTGTATTACTTTCATTTGACCGTTGCATTATATTTGCTGATATTTGAGCAAATAGTGTTGTGAGTGTCATGTGGAGATCTATGTGTTGCCAATTAAGATTCAGATAACATATTTGAAGGGGCAGACAAAATACTTGAATTTTTAAAAGATCCTGGAAAACTTGAATGGCTGGCTGCTAATTGACTTGGTTGCAGTTGCTGCAGAGAAAGATAATCTGAAATGCATTTGGGATTGGATTTATTACTTGCTGGCCTGCTACTGCTGTTGTTCCTCCAATGTGGATTACTTGATTCTTATTCTTATTCTTATTATGATCTTGCCGCTATGTTCCTGTTCCTGCACTTCTGGATTCCTTCCTGTCGTATTCCATGCCATTTTGCTCCATTGATTTGCATGGGACATCCTCTTAAAATATTTTAATTTTTTGCTTGGAAATTGAATGCCCTCAATGTGGTGGATTGAATTCATCAAAAAGACACCCAAATTAATAAAATCCAAATACATTCCCCCTGCACACCCCTAGTGTTTAGAATCAAAGAAACATGTCATAAAGGAAAGAGCACAGAAACTCTGTTAGAGGCAGGACCCACAACTAAGAGCTCCATTTTTGCAATCACCATGCATTATTTAACCATCACAGTTAAATAATATGTAACCTGCCCAGAGTACCTTTGGGAAAATCGGTGCAGTATAGAAATATAAAAATAAATAAATAAATAAATAAATATAACTGCAACAGAGGCAGAATATACACAAGATGGATGTTGTTCATTAATGTTTGAGATTGGGACATCTTGCATAAAACAAAATGCAACTTTGGGTAAGACTCAACAACATTTTGCTGCCACCGTTAGTACTACTCTTAGAAATGATTTCTAAGATATCTGCTAATCCAATCTTTGGTGCACCAGACAGATTTAATTTAGTTTATGACTGTCACCTCAGTAGACAAAAAGGATGACTGTAAAATACAAAAACACATTAGCTGCTCAAACGTCTCCTCTGTGAAGCACAATCTTCTCAGGGTCCCCATTTACTCTCTTATTGCAAAGGGGGGGGTATTAGCTAAGTGCTTTTCCTGTATTATTCACTGTTCAGTTATGCAAGGTCCAGCTATGGTCAGTACAACAAAAAGCACTTATAAGTATATATGACAATATCTACAAATGGATATATCAATGACAGTCATTATAATAAACTCCTTTTTCCTGTTTAGTAAAGCACATCATACCACACTCAAACATCTACATAGGGGTTACATATTTTATAAGAGCAATGTAAAGTGACCGACGCAGCACAATGAATAATCCAATTTATTGAGTCAATAACATACACAGAACTTGTAGCAATGGAGATCAAATGGCAGCAACACTAAGGTGCTTTCTTAGCACTGTTCTTAGTATTATGAAGCAATTTCAAATGGTTGTTCTTTGTCTCTAGCATGCAGTGATATCATTGATTCTGTATTCACAATGAAATAAGAGCTCCAGGATACATTAAAGAAAGAACAAAATGCTTTGGATAAGTTTTTCTTAAAATAACCCTTGACCAAAATGTGAGGCACTGTAAGAAAACTGCATGTATGAAAATCATTTTAAAGATTTGTCTTAAATAAAACAACTTGGGTGTAACCATCAGTCCTTTATTTTTTCTAATACAAGAAAATGTGCTACTGCTTTGTAAATTATAGTAAGCAACACTCTAGGTTTTGTTAACTTCTTAAAAAAATTCCTATACTATCTTTTTACTTGTGGGTGAAAATATCATTCAGCCGTCTTCAGTTTTGCAGTTATTATTAAAACACACTACATCAGGCCTGCCCAAAGTCCGGCCCAGGGGGCAAATCCGGCCCGCCAGGCCATTCTGAGTGGCCCGCGGCTGGCTGGCCCGCCCCTCCCTCCCCCTCCTTCGCCCCATTAAAAAAAAATCTTCCACCAACACTGACGCCGGCGGGAATGAAACTTGTGGGGCTGGGCGGGCCGGCCGGCCATTGCGCGGGCTGCTGCCACCGGCAACGCCAGCAACCATGTGAGGCTCGGAGCGTGTGAGGGGTCGCCGCCACCACTGGCAACACTGGGAACACTTGGCGCGGGCAGGCCACCACCACCGGCACCGCTGGGAACCTTGTGAAGCTCGGGAACACTGGCACCGCTGGGAAGCTTGGGCGGCTGGGCGGTCTGCCGCCACCGGCACCGCAGGGGAATGTGTGGGGGTGGGCAGGCCAGTGGGCCTCTGCCACCGCCAAGGAGCTTTGGGGTGGGTTGGAGGACGAGCTGTCACCACTGCTGGGGAGCTTGGGGGCATGCAAGGTCACACAGATCGCCTCTTCCAAGGGGCGGCCTGTGGCCATGGCTCCCTGTGCTTCCTTTGGTTCCCACCTTCCTTCTTTCCTCCCTCCCTTGGTCCCCACCTTCCTTCCTTCCTCCCTCCCTCCCATCCTTCCTTGTTCCCCACCTTCCGTCCTTCCTCTCTTGGTTTCCACCTCCCTGCCTCCCTCCCTTGGTTCCCGCCTACCTTCCTGCGGGTGAGGTTGCAAGGGGTCAGTGGGTGGGGCTTATGGGTCAGTGGGTGGAGCTTGCTGGTGGGTGGCAGGGTCGGGAAGCAACCGGCCCCTGACACATTCTCAGCCACCAAATCTGGCCCTCCTTACAAAAAGTTTGGGCACCCCTGCACTACATATTATGCACTGTGACTAACAGTAATAACAAATTAAAAACTGAGTGAAAGAGAAATAAAGTAGGGCAGTTTGGGGACCAAAAAATGAAACCAACATTTTCAGTGCTATTTGGGGTTTGTTGTTTTGGAATGATTATTTAATATTCTTAGAATTTAAAGGCTGAAGTCTCCAATTGATGCTCTGCTGTTATAAATGAATACAATAGTAATAAAAGGATAACTTTCAAATATATTTCTAAACGAAAACAGAAGAGAGGGACTTAAACAGGGGGTAGGTTACTTGAATTATTTTTGGATAACACTGTACTAGAAAGGTAAGGAAATAACCATGTCTGGACCATGATATGCTATCTTCCAACAATGTGATTCCATCTGCAAAGGAAAGCAAAAGATAGTTGTGAAGCATAGCGTATGCAGCCTACTCAACGGCAGCTTGCACAAATGGGGCTCCAGATGTAGATCTGCAAAAGTCTGCCCAAGGCAACTATTTTGATCAATTCTGATGCGATAAAATGCTGGAGGGAAAATGTGCAGGAATGTGTTTACGTCAGACTTTAATTAAAATGTTGTTTGCTTCCTTAGAAAAGACCTTAGAAAACACTAATGAGACATGAGTTTCAGCAATTTCCTCATCAAAAGCAAAGGCCCCTCTGCCTCCATCGGAAGCAGTATGCCATACAAGCAGCTCCCTTGATAAATGTCACATGGCACACCAATCAGTAGGCCACCTGTTAATGGAACTCCTCGGGAGTCAACCAGCACGCAAGACACGAGTTCAAGGATCTACCTGCCTACGTTGGACACCTGCTCAGTTTTCACAGACTGCACAGGGGAGCTGCAAAGCAGGAGCAGCAGAAACACACAACGAATGGTTTTATGCCTTGTTCCACTGAAATCCCAGCCTTATTTCCATCTAATCACCGCTTCATACTACTTCATTTAGAGAATTATTCCTTCACAAACCACACTGAGTTGGATGGAAAAATCTGTAGCCAGAGAGAAAACAGTTGCTAGGCCACAGTTGTGTGAGAGTTCAACATGCTCTAACACGTGATCTGTAGCCCTTCTCCTGTATCAGCGTGAAGAAAATGATTGGACACATTCACAGGCCACCAGAAGTCATCTCTGGATTAAGTTTCTCTTGTGTAGTACTTAAGCAGAGACGATTAAAATTATTCTTGCAAGTAGAAACTGCCTTCTCTATGCAGACCTAGCCAAGACCCATTTAGAAATAAGATTCTGGCTAAAATCTTTATTCCTTTTCATGTTAGCCCTATTCCAAATAAACAGGAAGACAGCATTCTTCATACTCACATATATTTCACAATAAATTTTAAGTGTAAATTACGAGAGGTGGAAAAAGTATTCCTATCAATCTTTCCTTAACCTCATAAACTTAAGCCAGTCCAAAAAGGGACCAACTTTTAACATTCTCAGAAGATGGAGAAGGTGTGTTGGTGAGTTTCCAGGTGATGAATTTTTAAAACAACAGAGAGTAACAAACTTATCTACCTTTGTTTGGAAGAGATCTTTGTTATTGTATTTTTATTGACCAATGTTTATAATGTGGTACTTCTGCATCAGTGGCAAGATATTTAGATCCAACAGTGCCTCTGAGTGTACATTTTCATTTTAGCTCCTGTCTTCTGGGCCTCAGGACATCATCGTGCTGGAGCCAAAGGTTTCCCAACACCTGGACAAAAACAGTTGCTAAAATAAAAAGACCCCTTAGAACAGCCAGAGCCTGGTGTAAGAAATGTGCATGCAGAATCAGAGAACTCTACCCTTTCCTAGCTGATCATCTGGGTTTTCTACCCTTTACCTATATAATTTAGGGTGAAATATCATTTCTTTGCTACTGTGGTTAGTCAGAAGTTCTTAGTCATCTTCTGCAAAAAAATGGACTCATTTCCAATGTCTTGTAAATGTGCAAATACAAAGGAGTATTCTTCTTGTTTAAAAAAACATGTCCATATTGTAGAAAACAATTGGTGTAGCAGCAGCATTCTGCAAATGTAATAACATCTGATTACGAAAGCCTACTGAACACTAACAGAAGACTATTAGATTTATATACTTCAGAAATATGCTGTGGATTACATCATCTAGGCCACTGCTTCTAATAATTTCATAACCAAGAGAGACAGAACTTTAGAAAGAATAGAAGCAAAGCCCTCCTGACTGTCAGGAAACTTAATTGTAAAAGCCAAACGACCATGTGCTTGATATGGGATAATATGTTATTAGTCCATTAAGAGCTGGTATATCACTGAGGCTCATAATGCCTCAAAGGTAAAAAAGAAAAAGAAAAGTAGAGTATAGCAGCTTTTTATTGGTTAAAAGAATCTAGGCCAGTGTTGACGAACCTATGGCACGGGTGCCAAAGGTGGCACTTGGAGCCCTTTCTGTGGGCACCCAACATTGCCCCCTTCACAGCCACCTATATTCAGGTTAAATGGCTATATGGGCACTTTGCAAAGAATTACTGGGTTTGGAATCGGAGTTTGGGCACTCGGTCTCTAAAAGGTTCGCCATCATTGATCTAGGCCATGTTGGTCTACATGACAAAAATCAACAGAGTACAAATAGCACGCTTGTTGGGGTATGCACGGTTGACATATCTCGATGATAATTAGTCTACTTGGAAGTAGATGTCATCAAGTACAGGAGGTCTTATTTCTGTCTCCGCAATGACAAAAGAGAACTTAGGCCCAGCATTCCTAGTGGAGGGAGTATGAGCTAACAAACTTTTTTTAAAAAGGCTTGAGAGTGTTCTGAAGATCTCGGCACAGGACAAACCCAAATGTGTGATTCACAGAGACCATGATGAAGAACTAGGCATGTGACTTGATGACTGCAGCTTACATATGCATTTTAAGCTACTGGGGAGCTGTGCATTTTAAATCATCACCTTCACATACAGACTGAAATTCAATGTGGTTAGGCACATTTAAGCTCACTGGAATCAATGGGTTTAAGTAGGCTTACTTCTACTTTGGACTGTGGCCATAATGTCTTATTCAGTATCTTAAGTCATATTTATAGATTGGGCAGAAAAAAAGGAAGTATTTGGAAGTACAGAATCATTACTATAAGATCAATAGCTTTCGACAGTTCAGAACAGTTCTAATTCAATATATTAGTACTCAAAGAACATGAAAAAAATCCATATTTTAACACAAGCGTACTTATTGAGATGAAAAGATGATATGTGTAAAATGTATCACTTATGGATAAATCGTATTATGTACACTGTTTTTAAGTGTGACAACGTTTTTGCTACTTTGGACTGGACAACATGTTAGAGGAGACGACTGATGTTCCAGAAAGGAAACAAGATGAGCACAGATTTATGTTCAGGAACTAGGCAATATATCTGAATGCTTTTGGTATGTGTAGCAGAAAGGAGTTATAGGTCCTTATTTCCATGCAGAAGATCTCAGTTTTAAAGCAGTCAAATGATCTCAAGCACAAACTAGTCGTGACATGGGGGGATGTAAGATCAATATGTTCTGTAGTTGTTCTATTTTGTTATTTTGCACAGACTAGCAATTGGTTACTTTGAAAGTCACAGAACTGGTATGGCACTGAACCAGCAGGCGATGTTCCTTTCCTTGTGTCAGTTGCCACCCTTGAAGTTACTGTTATATTAATTGGTGGTGGTGGTGTGTGTGGAAAATATACAGGGATGCAGAGTTGAAGAAAATAAAGAAAAGCCACAAAAACTAACCTGGGGCACAAGAAATCTAGATCATGGGTATTCCATGAGATATTTAATTTGGCCCTTAGGAAACATAACTGAAAAAAAAATCTCTCTGCTTGCAAACCTGTACACTGATTTCAAGAAAAAAAATTGGTTGACTTTATACAAAAGCATCAGAATTAAATGGAAGTCCTCCTTACTCTTTATTTATTACTGCATAGATACAAATATTATCTATGCACCCCTAGGGAAACCCTTCCCATTGCAGTGGAAGATCTTAACAGTATGTTTGAGAAGCCCCTTCTATTTTTACTCTACAGTGGTACCTTGTATAAAGGAATTAATTCGTTCCAAATGAAATTATGTTAAGCAAAATTTCCTTTATACAAATTTCCCAAAGGAATGCATTGAAAACGGAGTAATCCCTAATTGCGACTGTTTTTATGTTGTACGGATTTGCCCTATAGGTGTTTCTGTTAAGCAAATTTCCCCAATCTCCAGAATTTTTTATGTTGTACAGATTTTATGTTATACAAACTGTTTGTTATGCGAGGGTCCACTATATATTCAAACTCTTCTCAGATAAGTATACTGATAACTGTGTGTGTGTGTGTGTTGTGTTGTTACAGAAGCATATAGATAAAGCGCCTCCCTTTTATAAGAACATTTATGAATAATATTTGGAGTCAACTCTCTTAGTATGATTCCTATATTCATTGTAATATAAAAATCACAGAATTCAGTACGTGATACGAAAACTCACTGGCACATTGTTTCAAGAATAGCTATAGACAAACAGGACTGGCCGGACAGCTCAGTAAGTAGGGTACCTGGTTGTGAAACCAGAGGTTGGGAGTTCAGTTTTCCCCTGTGGCTTCTTGCAGAACAACTGGCTTGTATAAGCCCTGGACAAGCTGCAATGCACTAGAGTACTCCACACCTAGAAACTTTGGAAAGTATACTGTAAGTCTGAATCAGCTTGATGGCATGTAAGGCCAGGTGACCTACCGGGAACAGTAGTTCTTCGAGTGGTCCTTTGTGAACAGAGCTTCTTTTGCAACCTTCCAGAACTTCTACAGTCAATGAATTGTTAGTGCATGCCCTCCCCTCCCTCCTATAAGTACTCTGGAGCCAAGCCTCCCCTCTAAGTTGCCAACAAACTGCTGAGGGCGTGACAGAGAAAGAGGCGGTTGGGTGGGATATGTGACTTCACAAAGGACCACTCGAAGAACTCCTATTACAGGCAGGTAACCTATCCTTCTTTGTGGTCTTTGTGAATCACTCTTAGGGTGACTAGCAAGCTTTTCTCCCTTAGAAAGTGAGTGTCATAGAGCAAAGCAAAGTGTTCTGCTTGTATACCGCTCCATACTGCTTCAAGTAGTCTCTGGGCGGTTTACAGTTTTTAATTACAGTATGCAGGCTACACATTGCCCCCTCCCAGCAAGCTGGGTACTCAATTTACTGACCTCAGAAGGATGGAAGCTGAGTCAACCATGAGCCGGCTACCTGGGATTGAACCCCAAGGGCTGCAACCATGTTGTGGCTGCACAGATGTCTGGCAACTGGATGCCCTGAAGGTAGGCCAAAGATTTTGCCAGTGCTCTGGTGAAATGGTCCCACAAAGGCACAGGCACTGGAGTGTGGGCAAGCTAATAAGGCCAATTCAATTGTGGTGACCACCCACTTTAAGATGCACGAAGATGAAGCTTGCATGTCCTTAGATGGGGCTTGGCATGGTCCACGCAGAAGGCCATGGCCGTCACACATCCAAGGAATAAAGGAGACAGGAAGAAAGTTGGCAGCACATTGAGATGCTGGGTTTAAATGAAATATGATGTTGGCAGCATGATGAAAATAAGACCTTTGGAAGGAAAGAAATCTCCAAAAACAGGCAGACATTCTCCAGAAAGAACAGTAGGTATGGATAGACAACACACTGGGCAGCCCACTCGCTGGCGCACCTGGCTGATGCAATAGCCACAAGAAAGACAGTCTTAAGAATGAGCAGCTGAAAGTCTGCTGAGGCCAATAGCTCCAAGGGTGGCCGAATGAGTTGTTGAAGGACTACGAGAGACTACTGAGGTGGAGGTGGCCTCACTTCCAGATACCTTTGTGTGAGGTCTTTGAGGAAGTGCTTCACCACTGGATGCTTAAAAATACTGTGATGGGGGCAAATGTGCTGCCACTCCTGCTAGGGAGCCTCTCACTGAAGAGGCATAGCTTTTGCTGCTTCAGCTGGCAGAGAAACTGCATCACTGAGAGGAGGGAGGGATTGACAGGCACCTCGCCTATGGAGTGCATGAAGGGCTCAGACCTTTTACCCCTATATAAGGATGCCTTGTAGGTCAGGTGAATCCTCCACGCTGCCAGATGAAGTGCCGTGAGATCCTGATACAGGATCTGTGCCTTGTCTTGAGAGAGGAGGCACTGGAGGTGCGGGAGGTGGTGTACTCTGGACACCAGATGTTGCAACATTGGAAACATGGCAGGTGGGGCAACCACAGCAACATCAGGAATAGCATCAGATCTGTCTTGGCAAAGCCTGACAATTACCTTGTGGAGAAGGGGGAAAGGTGGGAAGAGACGGATGAGGCAATGAGGCCAATGGCCCATAAAGGCACCACTACAAGATCCCCTTTCCAGTTCCTGTTCAGGTATGATACTGCTGACACTTGTGGCTTTCTTGGGAGGCAAACATTTGGACTTTGGGCCTGTCCTATTGAGTGCAGAGAGAGCAGAAGACTTCTGGGCTGAGTTCCCACTTGTGTGGCTGGCATTTGTTTTGTCTGAGAAAATCTGCTAGGGTGTTGTCTTGACCTGCCACATGTCCTGCTATCAGGCATACGTAGAGGGCTAGGCACCACTCCCACAAGTCCACTGCTAGGTACAGCAGGCTTGGGGACCAGGCTCTTCCTTGCTTGTTGATATAGAACAGTGTTGGCGAACCTATGCCGAACCTATGTCACTTCGAGCCCTTTCTCTGGACACCTGACATCGCCCCTTCACAGCCACCTGTATTCAGGTTAAATTGCTGTATTGGCAGGCACTTTGTGAAAAATTAGTGGGTTTTGAATCACAATTTGTGATTATTTGGTAATCACGATATCTAAAAGGTTCGCCATTACTGATATAGAACTTTGCAGTGGTATTAACTGTGGTGAGTTGCACAACTTTGCCCTGAATGCGTCTTTGGAATGATCTGCATGCCTTGAGCACTGCTAGTAACTCCAGCTCGTTGATATGAAGCTGCTGTTCCCATGGGTGAAAATCTGCACCCATTGTCTGCATTGCTTGAAAAGGCTGTCTATGGCCAGGTTGTCCCAAAAGGTCTACCATGGGAGCTAAGAAGCTAGCTCCAGCATGACAAGACAAACAGACACATGGTTCGAACAGGGCCAGATAGCAGGCCTGCAGAGATCACATCTTCAGCCAGGCATGTGGGACCACAGATGTCATGGATGCCATCAGACTGAGGACATGTTGGACCATCTGGACTTCAACCTTGGCAAATGGGCTGAATTCGTTGAGGAGAAACATGTTTCTTGGAATTCATAAATGCTCCAGTTTAGTGGATGTACCTTGTTGGCATCAACAAGGACTTTTCTAAGTTCACAGTGAAGCTGACATCATAGCGGAATCAAAGTGGGACAGCAATGTCTTTTGAACCAGGAAGGAGAGACTATAAGACAGTCATTGATGTATGGGAAGATATGGACGCTATGCAGCCTGAGACATGATGTCACTGGGTCCATGCACTTAGTGAACACCCCCACCCCGGGGGGCTGTGGACAGGCCAAAGGGGAGCCTCTTGAATCTGTAGGTTTGCCCATCAAGTTGGAACCGGAGGAAAGGCCTATGGCATGGGATGGATGGATTGAAATATGGAAGTAGGTGTCCTAGAAGGTGATGATGTCAAACCAGTCTCCCTTGCGGAGCAAAGGGAGAATAGTCTCTAAAGTCTCCATGTGGAATTTTGGTACAGTGATATATGAGTTTATATTCCTGAGCTCTAGAATGGGCGGGAAGCCTCCATCTTTCTTTGGGATTATGAAGTAACAGGGTGGGGGAAACATATGACGAGTTGGTATGAGTTCAATACCATCCTTAAGGAATAATACAGTATTTGTATTTCTTTCTTCAGGACCACTGACAAGGGAGTGGTCGGGTGATGAGGGAGGGGAGGAATGTGGTGGAACTCCATGTCCATGGTGATATTTCCCCATGGAGACTGGTAGTTGTGAAGAGTGGGGCGACTGTGGTGGTGGAGGTTTTGGGGAGTAGTTGTGATGATCTTGGTCTTCTCTGTGTCAATGCTGCCATTTGGACCAGTGGTCCTGCTGCCTGACCACAGTTTGGAGCTGTAATTTGACATGGGGAGGTTGTTGTCTTTCGTAGGCAGTTTAAGAAGACTGCCTGTACCTCTCCTGAGGGGTTCTCTGGTAGGTGGTCAAGGGATGCCATCCCTGGGAGTGTTGAGGGAGCTGTTGGCTTTGAGAGAGATGGATATCACAATGCCTTGCTGCTGTATGGTTTTGTTTTTGACATTATCTAGAATGCCATCTATCCCAGCATTAAAAAGCCCTTCCCCATCAAAAACGAGATCTTCAGTATGGGCTTGAGCATCCTCTACAAGGGTAGTGGTTCAGAGCCAGGAAATGTTCACTGCCAGCATTTGCTGTTTGGCAAGCAATAGAACCTCCAGCCTGAACGTCAGGGCCAACATCCTTTTGTTCCCAGGCAGTGCTGCCAGTAGTGAAGATAGATTGTTCCATAGGACAAGTTGATACGTGCCAACAGGCCCCTGGTAATTGGCAACCTGCATAGTGAAGGCTGTGGATGGGTAAAGCCATCTGCCCATTGCATCAATTCACTTACTATTCCCATTAGATGGGATTAACATATACCTCTGGTGGGAGCATGGCTGAGAAGTTTCTAAAAAGTTAGAATTCGGAGCCACCTTTGGTTCATGGATGTACTATAGCTGTCCACATTCCTTGTGATGTTGTGCAAGGAGGCCAGCTTCATCCGTGACAACTTTGCTGTGTTCAACAGTGAGGGGAGCATGGAGACATGCACTGGTGTGGGGGTTCATATAAATGATTCTGGAGGGTCTATGGCTCTCGATGTTGAGGGATTTGGCCATCTGGACCACCAACTGTGCTTAATTATGAAAGTCTTCAGCCAGAGATAGAGACTCTTGGTTCATCAAGTCCGATTCTAGGGAGGCGAGCAGCACTTATTTATTTTTATTTATTTATTTTGAATATTCTGATGCCATCTTCGGATTCATAGCCTAGCTCCAATAGGTTGAGGAGAGGCTGTAGTGTAGTGATGGCAAACCTTTTAGAGACCGAGTACCCAAACTGTGATTCAAAACCCACTAATTTTTCACAAAGTGCCAACACAGCAATTTAACTTGAATACACGTGGCTGTAAAGGGGCGATGTCAAGTGCCCACTGAAAGGGCTCCGAATGCCAGCTTTGGCACCCATGCCACAGGTTCACCAACACTGCTGTAGGGAATGTCAGTGCTGAGAGAAAAACACTGAAGGAGCCCATCTGAAATTGGTCAGGTAACGATGCTGATCGTAGCTGTTGAAGTCAGCCAGAGCCGATTGGCGGGGGTGTTGGTGTGTGCCATCCACCAATGGGAATCGATGCTGAGGTACCTCTCTGTGCCGAGTGTCAAGCGCCCCCATGGGAGCTGCACCAAGGGCACTGACACTGACCTCATGGACTTCATTACCACATAGACTCTTGATGCTGAGGGTTCAGGACTTTGATGGGGCCGCTTTGGTACCAAGGGTTGCCCGTTGAGGTGGCTCATATGAGCACATCAGTGAAAATGGCTCTACCGTAGAGCTCTCAGTCAGTGCCAAGACATGGCTCCGTGTCAGTGCCTAATTATCATGGGCAGACATTCGGGATCAGCCCTGCCCAGGGATAACAATCCCTTTGTAGGGGTGCTCAGCACAATTCCTGCCCAACTCTATGTGGTAAGGCCATAAACTGATCCACTTATGGATAAGCTTGATCCGCAACTCCAGGAAAGCTTGATCTGTAGCTCCATCCCATCGTCCCATTTCAGAGAATGGCCTGAGTGCCCTGGCGACAGCTGGTACGATGGCCGAGGGTTATCCTCTGAGAGGAAGCCCACACAAGCAAGATCCTCCAGTGAGGCAAATAGTACTGGAGCCTCCAGGGTGAGTCTTGCCTCACTCCTTGCCTGTTTAGGAGGCTCGAGTCACGCATTGATCAATGTGAGTTGATACCCTCTGCCTCTTCGACGTTGAGGCTTTTGACAGTGGGATTTCTGACACCAAGCTTTTCGACACTGAGGCTTTCAATTTTGAGATTTCTGCCACCGAGGCTATTGAGGCCAAAGATTTTGACGTCAATGATTTCAATCGCAAGGACTCGAGGCTGGGGCTTTCAACACCAAGGCTCTCAATTCCAATGCTTTCAATGACAAAGCTGAGGAACTTGTCTTCCAACCTTGGAATGGTGCCAGGGAGGTTGACGCCAGGTTTGGTGCATCCTAGGAGCCCTCTGGGTATGAAATGAGGGCCACAGCTCACAGTTTAGATGCCTCCAAGACAGCCCTGCCCGTGGCTTCAGCCTGCAGCGTTAATTTGCAGATCCGTTGTGCCATGGGCGATTCTGGCTTTAACGCCCCCCCAATGAAACTTCAGCCTAGAGAGACCGCTATTTTTGCAATGGGGGCATGTCGTAGTTCGGGGAGCCTTTCCCCTCAAAAATGCACTTATTGTGTCTGCCAGTTAAGGGGACCTTGTTATTACAAACGATGCAGTGTCTGATAGGCCCCTTGGAGACCATGAACTGGCCAGCAAAGGAAAAATAATAGTTTTTTTCTCTCTTTCTCTTTGAAGAAACACACACACACAAAAAGGAACAACAGACTAACAGGACCAATGCCCAGCCGGGGCCACAACTGCTAAACTAACAGTCATCTTGTTCTAAAACTAACAGTAGAACAACAAAAACTTAACTGAAACTCCTTTCTTGTTTTCAGAGTTGTTAATGTTACGGAAGTGGGAACATGTTTCCATGAGGCTCTCAACACAGCAGTTGTAAAGAGCTGAGGGGAGAGGCTTGGCTCCAAGGGAGAGCGAGGCCTCCACTGAGGAGCCTGATTACTCACTCAAGCAGTTCTGGAAGTTTCCGAAAGAGGCTCTGCAGATGTGCGAATCATCCTAAGTGTAACTCACGAAGGCCATGAATAATTATTTTTATTTTTATTATTATGAACAAACAGGGCAGCCATGAGAGAGAGAGAGAGAGAGAGAGAGAGAGAGAGAGAGAGATGGGAAGAATCAGAAATAGGAACAGTTAAATAAAAAAACAAAGTAACAGTTCATGTATAAGACATGTATGCATTTATTAACATACATTGTGAATTTTTAAATATTTACAGCAATACAGTAACTTGCTAGCAGAATATAGATATGCAAATCTTTGAAAATAAGCTTTTGGCCATGCTTTTGCTAGAAGTGAATCCTCAGTAAAACAATTAAATGATATTTAGTGAGACGTTTGCAAAATAAATGCATTTGGCGGATATAGGCTGTTAATCCAGGATATATACAAATTAATCCTCAGGTAGGTGTCTTAGGGATTACTTTTGAGTTCTGTCCTGTGTAGGCAAGCAAATGGCCTAGCTGACCAGTTATGGTCTTCAGTTCCTGGACAGCACTGCCTACCTCTTCTTTTAATTCTCTTAATTCAGAAATTAAGATATCCATTTTAGAGAAACTGTGAGAAGAGGGTCTAACGAGGAAAGATCCCTCAGGAGATGGCCCTGCAATTAAAGGAATTCCAGGAAAAGCAAGTCCAGAAGATGGGGAGATAGCAAAAGATGGCAAAGGTACAGAAGAAGGATATTCAGGAGACACTTGATCATCATCACAAGGAGGTCCACCAGCTGGTAGATGAAGAACCGGCGAAGGGGATTCAAGAGCTTCTGTTTTAATCGTCAGCTGCGGTTGTAACTGTTTGTTGCTGCTGAATGCCGGCGAATCATGATAAACTGAACACGGTGAAAAAGCTGCAAAATTAAAACATATTTAATTGTACACATTGATGTACACTTTCAATCAAATTGTCTATGCTTTAAATGCTCTAGAATATGCCTAGTTAACATGCTAAGATGGTACATTTTTCCTGTACATAAATCTTTATGCTATTTTTTCCCATCCCTGGACAAAAATATTGTTCAAATCTAAAGAAATGATGAGCTCAAAAACAGAGAGAAAAGCCTGCTGCTCTCCTGAAAGAAATGAAATGCATGATTATTATTTTTTGCTTTATTTCTAAGGGCAGATTTAAAAATGCTAGTTTTTTTAAAAAAAATAGAACCCCTGTATAGCAATGTATGCCTTGCCTTATGTTTTAAAAATTACCCTCTTTTCTTGGCAAAAATCCTTTCCCATCAAAGCAACTGTGGTATTTCAATAAGTCAGATCAATTTCCATTATCATGCATGTTACATCATTATCAGTTCATTGTGACACAAAGTTAATAAGGAGGGAAGACAAAAAGAACTTGCAGGAGATTGTTATGGAAGTCTGACTATTTCTTTCTTAGTAGCATCTTATAACTTTTAATATTACGTTCATGGCTAACTATAATACAAACAACTCCTCAGATACAAACACCCATTTTGCAAAGGGCTTCCCCATCAGTTCTCTAGGTGCAGCTCCATGTTTCTACATGGGCAAAATGCTAAAAGATTTCTTGTGTTTGGGTAATGCTTTGACAAGTTTCAGGTGCTGGCTATCTAGGACAAAACCAAGCACACAGTGAAAGAGGTGAAGATCATCTAAGCCAGGGTTGGTTTTCTTTCACTGAGCTGATGAGCTACTCTGATTGACAAGGTAGGAGAAAAGACTTGGATTGTATAAAACTGTATGGAAAATCTCACTGGTCCACTTGTGTCACACTTGTGTAACTGTGAACTAGAAGCTGTAGCATCCGGTGGTGGGCAAAGTGCTTGGGAGGGACCTACATAGTGCAGAAAGCAGCCCTGAAACTCTCTCTTTCTGGCAAGCCATCATGATGGCAGAGAACCTCACATGCTGGGTTGTCCATGTCAGACCATTTGAGACCCTAGCCAACATCGGTATTGTGCTTTGACAGACCATATTCAATGGACGTTTACCTCAAGGGCCATTTAAATCGTACACTGTTTCATGGATAAAACCCAAACTCTCAAAAGTTTAAGTCTTGTAATTTAACACTGGGACATATTTGTGCTCTGGAGGCTTTTTGGCAAAGATCTGAATTCTTTATAATGAGTTTGTATTCCCTAGCTATTAAATGAACAGTAGCCACAGAAAATTTTGAGCACTCATTGAGAACACAGATACGTTGAATATCCTGATTTTTTTCTTTTCCCATCTCAAATGTGATGAAGTGAATCTTATGTCCCTGCCATGTATTTAAATATACTATTCAAAGTAGCTTGCCAATTAGTTAAATGAAATGAGTAATAGGAGAGGTTTTGCTCAAGTAATTAACAGCCACCATGCCATCTGTTTTCTCCACACAGGTGGAGAATTATGGCTAAGAATCTCCCAACATATCGACCAATGATTTTGACTGAGGTTGGCGTCCCCACCCCCAATATACCTATTCCCATTCCTTTCCCAACCATGTTTTTCTGTATTTTCCCTCTCAGTAATCAATCAGCATTGAACAATTACCAAGTGGCTTACTGCTTTACTGTGCTGTTTTGGTGGCCATTCTCTTACAGTGGGGTTTTTTCTGATTCCCCCCCCCCCCTACTTCTCTAAATCTTGGGATTTTGAGCCTCCTGGAGTTCTTCTCTTTTAAATGGACAGTGCCAATTGGGTTGCATAAGTGATGACGCATGAAAAATGAGATTGCTATTTGTAGATAAGATAACGTTTTCTGGTACAACAATGAAATTTAACATCCAGGATAAACATTTGTTAAAATAAAAAAATGCCCTCTATTTTCAAAATTATTAAAATGGTCATCAATTTTTTAAAAAAGAGAATTACTTACCAACAACAGTGGTTCTGCATATTCATACTTGTGGAGCAAAGACCTCAGGTGCTGCTGAGTTTCAGGAACCTTCTAGAAAAGCTGTGCCTGCCATGACTGCATGACCATAGTCTTATGGCACTGGATGATGAGAACTGAGGTTACCAACCACCTCATCTTCTGCCACTAGCCTCAGAATCTTATGAAAGCAGCAATTTGGTCAATAGTGCTTCTTCTTTCTCCTGTGTGATGGTACCAAGTCCTCTCGCATGGAGACCCTTCGCAAGTGCAGCTTCTTCCTACCCTTATGTCTGAGATTAGAGGAAAGCAGAACCACACCCTCCACAAATTACAGCAACTCTGAACCTGAGAAGAACTGAAAACTGAAAGATTGATAACTAGCATGGAGATCCCTTGGAAGCATAATGATTTCTGGGAACAAATGGTATCAAGTCCCTTGGTACTTACCAACTCAGAACATCAAAACCGCATGTGTTCATGATGAGGTTGCCACAAAACTAGACCTCAAAAGTGTCAGATCACGGCAATAAAGCCATTTGCTTCTGAATGTCTGGAGGCCCAGCAAAAAACTATTCTTATCAGCAACAGAGTATTTTTCTCTGAAAGACAGATTGTGTTGTCTACCAAACATCTTTGTTCTACGAAAGCTGGAAACACTTGTACTTAACACCATTCAAGATGCACTAGCCTGGCAGTCTAATTAACTACAAAGGATATGCTCATTGTTGAAACTCATCAACACAAAACATATGTATTTAGATCTAAGAAAGATAAAGTGGCTTGAGAAACATCACTTCAAACTATGCAAAGATGCAGAAAATGAATAAATTCAGTAACCATGCCTGTGGCATTGTAACCCAAAAATAAGCAGCCTACTATCGCCCCATGTTATCTACGCAACAAAATAAACACTTACATTAGTACAAGCTAGTGCTAATTATCAAGCAAAAAGTAGACTGTAAAAAAAGCAAAACAAACAAAACTAAGATGCTGAATAAACAACGTTGAGTCTATTCTTGAAACACTTTCGAAAACCTAGTCTCATTCTGCCATGCTCATGAATACATTCAGACACATTTTTTCTTAACGGAAGGTCACCAAAGCTTAAGCACCACAGAACTCTGCACTCCACAACTAGAACTATGCAGAGACCACCATGACAAGGAACTTAAGATTGTCCTCCTCTATAAAAACATTCAGTTTTAACAATTAGGTGACTTTCATACCATTGGTTAACTGTTCAACGCAATGCTGTGCTAGCAGATGTTTGCAGTTTTGTCAACAGAATGACTGCTTTGGATCCTGCCCAATCACTTCTATATGGGTTGAGGTCAATGGAGAAAGGAAAAGGGAGGGCCGCTCTTAATCGCATTCATTATGAAGACGAAGAGTACTAGCTGAAAGACCCAGAGAATGTGGATAAGAGATAGATGTTGTTTTGGGACAGGGTAAAAACAAGCCTTGTCTTCTGGAGCTTGTAATTCTCTTTACAAAAATAAATAACTCAATAGATATTTCAGAAACAATGTTTCTAAAAGGAATTTATGGGATAAGTGAGTAGAATATATAAAAATGATCCAAAAAAGTTTATACATTGGGCAAAATGATCATGTATGAAGAAAGAGGGGTTCGGTACAGAAGATGTTACAAAGAGATTGAAGTATATAGATACCAGAAGAAAACAGAACCAAGTTTTTTAGAATGGCATCACTATTTATTTATTTATTATTTATTTATTTATTTAAGGACTATATCCCGCTCCATCTTCCCTAAACAGGAACTCTGGGCGGCGAACAATGATAAAAAGAGAAAAGCAAAATCTCCACACAAATACAGCGGAGAGCAAGATGGCGGTAGGAGATAGGGGAAAGAAAAAAAAAGTACGTATGTTTATATGTATATAATGCACCTAATCTGAGAACTAAACAAAATGAAATATTCAAGAAGAGTATGGGCAAAAGGAGGAATATTTTTCTCTCTCAATATCTGGGCCTTGAGACAGTGGGAAAATTAACGCAGTGATGCTGTTGTTCTATTCCTGTCGTATTTAATAGGTTGCTACTGAAGGCACAGCCACAAGGTTCGAGAAAAACTAGTAAAATAATTTACACTTGTAAAAGTCCAAAAGCTTTATTCTGTTTTCTTGTTAGCATTTCCAGATTCTGTTAACGAATGGTCTTGATAAAGAAACTATTGTCTAATGTGATGCTCTAATGGGACAGTTCTAATTCCCCATTAAAAACACTCTTGTAAAGGGACAGTTATGCATTAATGCTTTGAAAAGTATGGTAAGAGTTATAAAAACTGTCACAATGAAGATGAAGTTAACAAATACTGATGAACAATGGATTAAGGGGTTTTTGCTCCTAGACTAGAGAGTAGACCCACTGAAATAAATGGCGTTTAGTATAACAAACAGTCCTTTAATTGCAATGTATCAACTCTTAATAACTGCTGATACTGGATTAATCTCATTACATTTTAAGTTCAAAAACTCCATGAAAATATTTCAATCTTGCAGCAGATTTTGCTTTTAATTCCCTTGCTCAAACTCTAGTCTAAGGCACTATTTTAAACCAAATTTACAAAAATTATTTTGAGAGATATTTTAAAAGAAATTACATAAACGAAAGTCTAAAAGTGCAACTCTATATATAACTCCCTGGAAATTTTGAGTACATATATACAAGAAAGCACTGTGAATCACTGTGATTTAATACAGATGGACTTACCTTGATCTCTTTCATGCCATGTCCTACTCCCAGCAGCTGGTGAATTTGGGGATGGATAAAAGTCCCCTGTTGGGCTTGGTTCCATATTCTCATCTATGGATATAGTTTTGGGTCTCTTACTGTGAATATACAAGAAACAGTATAAAGGGTAAGAAATGTCTTCCAATTAACAGTAAACTACCCAGATGCATTCCTTTGCATCACCCATGCCCACCAGGAGATCCTGATACATCTTCTGTTAACATTTAATTATCTCAGACCATGATTAAAGAGAAACAGGCCACCACATAAAATGGGAGATCTTGAGCCAATTGCTATCTTTCTCATAAATATATTTCTTCAGATTGTTTTGAAGAGAGAAACTTGAGCTTCTTGGAAAAGCAAAGCAAAAAAAAAAAAAAAACGCCAAGTATGCTGCTTATTAGAGATGGGTGTTTCGTTTCGGAAGGGGTCTGGTTCCAAAACGAACCATGGCAGCACAGCTGCCGTTCAGTACTGGGACCCACCTTCCAGAACTAAATCAACCAGTCTCTTACCTTGTTTGGGGTTGCACGGAGGCTAAACTCCAATGAGGAAGCAGCCTCTGACACATCATCTTTCAGTCTCCCTTGCGCTAGCCAATCAGGAGCTGTGCTGTTACATGCATCATCCCGCCTCCCTGTCTGATTGGCCAGCACCAGGGAAAGTGAAATATGACACATCAGAGGCTACTTCCTCATTGGAGTTTAGCCCTGCACAACCCAAAACAAGGTAAGAGACTGAGACTGGTTGATTTTGTTCTGGAAGGTGGGTCCTGGTACCAAATGGCAGTTGTGTTGCTGTGTTTCATTTCAGAACCAGACCCCTTCCAAAACAAAACACCCATCTTTACTGCTTATATACTGCCCCATAGCACTAAAAGCACTCTCTGGGCAGGTTACAAGTAATTACGCAGGCTACACATTGCCACCCCTACCTCACAAGTTGGGTACTCACTTTACAAACCTCAGAAGGCTGGAAGGCTACATGAACCTTGAGCCTGCTATCTGGAATTGAACCCAAGGTCATAAGCAGTACAGCAGTTTAACCACTGCGCCACAAGGAAAAAAAGTGGGGTAAAAATTTAATAGGTAAAATAAGTATACACTTATCCAGATTCTCCGGAAAACATGAATTACAACTCTCAATGTAATTCAGTGAAAGGTGCTGATTTTATAAAACATTCCAATATCTACTTAATTTTTGCACTTCATCAAGGACGTTACCATATGTTTACAGAGCCTTCAAAACATCTGAAAAATTGCAGGGTCATGCTTCACAGAATTATTAAACATATCACCATTAGATATTTCCTGTAAGGATGATTTGAATAAAGTTATTTACAACTTTATCTCTTTTTTTTATCATAAACTCACCTGGTTGGTGGAGAGGATAGTGATCTCTGTAAGTTTACACCCGAGTTCATGTCATGATAATATGGTTGACTTGGAAGTTCTCCAATGGGGAAGTTCACCCCAGCTCCCTGGGTTATTGGCGCTAAAGAATACAAGATAAATATAGTCACTCCTACTCTATTAATGCTATAACAAGGACATTAAAGTTCACAATGCACGTCTGCCTAATAACAATTAATGTGTTCCTCTCTCTTAAGCTGAAAGTGAATTGATGACTATCCAAAAAACTCCAGGCAGTTATGCATCTAACTAGTTTCATACTCTCTTCAGTTCTGCTACTTTTTATGAAAGTTACGTAGGAGGAGAAAAGTGAGAATTACTGCAAACAAAATAGACATGTTGCAAATTATTATTTGCAATATATCCTCCATAATTTGTTATTTATTCCCTAGACAAGAATAAAGTAGTGTCATGATTTTTAGACACAGCAAAAACATGATTTTGTGGATAAAACAAAATGTCACCTGGAAAACAAACTCTCCTTTGAAATAATTTATTATATTAAATGCTGCATGTAGTCATTTCATTATTTCATTTATGTTTGTTTCATTTAACGATCAGAATCCTAGTGCCAGTTTATGCTTGTGCAAGGAAAGTCACATCAGTACACAATCAGGAACACAAAAAACATTTTATTAATTAGAACAAGTCACTACAACTTACACTAGTTCTCCTGTCGATGGAAAATTTGGAAACAGGATTCTAGTCAACAAACTGCATGGACTAATTATTTATTCGGAATAAATCTGTGTCATATTATTTTATATTTAGTTAATGTAATGATACACTGTCCTATAATCAAATTTTAAGAGTAGAATGAAGGATGCAAAAATTTAAATCTTAATTGCTTTGGGTCAAAGCATAAAGCCAAATTACACCTTGAACTGTTTTCATATTATAAAATGACTTCAATACAATTTTGAATATTTAATACTACAATCTTATGCACATGCAACCAGATGGTAAGCTCAATAAACATAAGGGGATTTACTTTTGAGATAACATGGATGAATGCTGTTGGCAATTTACTTGGTTATCATGAAAGTAGACAGACGGGTGGGAAGGAAGAAGGAAGAGAGAGTGCACAAGAATCAGATCTCACGTTAGTGGCCCCAAATGCCCTTGATGTTGCCTGTTACTGAGTGATAAATATCTCACACACTAACACAGTCTTTATAATGGTGGTTTGATTGATTTTTATACCAGTTACTTTAGTGAACATGCTGCACTGGGCAGTTTCTAAACTAAAATTTAGAACCCCACACATATAATAAGACAACACAATATGGGGTTTCATTAATCCAGATCTAAAATCAGCACAAGGAAAGAAAGAAAACAAATCAATATTAAAAACATCCAGGGATAAGTTATTAAAGGGAGCTTTGTACAATTCTGGCTTCACAATTTCCTGCATATCAGGAAGGAAGGAGCCCGGCATAGCTCAAATAGAAGCTTGTTCCAAAGATTGGTGAACATCACCGAAAAGGCCCAATTCTAAGTCGTCAGCTTTTTGGCTTCTGTGTGTGGCCTGCTAGTCATGGAAATACACTAGACCAGTGGTTCTCAACCGGTGGGTCTCCAGATGTTCCTGGACTGCAACTGCTAGAAGCCTCCACCACTCGTGCTGGAAGGGGTTTCTGGGCGTTGCAGTTCAGGAACATCTGGGGACCCACATGTTGAGAACCACTGCACTAGATGATGGCACTGCTGTAAACCACTCTTTCTAAATTTCTAAAATACTTCCTACTAACATATTTTGTGCGCTCTCTCTCTTTTCCTTATATATTTTCTATGTCTGACAACTCTCTTGTTATCTTGAATGGGTGTCAGAGCACTAGAGAGCTTTAAAGACAGTGTAGTGAAGACAGTAAAAAACATGGGACATGTGGGCATGTTACTTTTCCTGGTCTCGCTTCCAGATACAAGATAATCACCTGCACCCAGTTTATCAAGACATAACACAATGTTATGCTATCATACACAAAACTGCTGGGCATTCAGTGATGACTGTGCATGGCAACTGCACAAATGGCTGCACAGTTCTTGGTCTGACCAACCATGCAAGGGACCCAATGAAATTCTTTGTAGGTAACACTTCAGCCTTGGAGTGATAATAGCTATTGTGGGCATAACGTTGAGTTGCACCTCTGTAGTGACTCAACAGGATTTGCTGCCATTTATGAAAAGATGTGTCACTTACAATTTGAGCCATTATCATTCAGATAACTTACCCAGCTATGAGAAGTTATTCTGGTCACTTCAAAATATGTGTCCTGTGCATAGGCTGTGTGTTAAGCGACAGGGGCTGACTGTCAATTATACATTGGCTCTGTGCCACAAATGACAGTTATGACAGCTGAGAAGTGTGGAAGAAAGCTTATGAATGGAATTATAAACTGACTGGTCTGTATGAGTTACTATGGGGTGGATTACAGGTGTTAGAACCTGAGTGGAGGATGTGTGTGAGAATGAGTGTGGTCTGTTTTATGAAGAATGTGTGCATATCAGTGCCTCTATCTATCTATCTATCTATCTATCTATCTATCTATCTATCTATCT
>JAHTLZ010000237.1:26040689-26071071 GCA_023846285.1 Phrynocephalus versicolor | reverse complement strand
ACAAATACTGTAATTCAAAATCATTTAGCAATTCAAAATAAAAACAAATGAAAAAATAAAGAGCTAGTAGAAAATTATCATAAGGCGGAGAGGAAGAGTAGTGTCCTATTTATATAAGGAGGTTGGAACAGAATCATCAGGGAAGGCCAACCTATAAAGCCAGGTTTTCATTAATTTCTTAAAGGCTTGTAGTGAGGGCGCCAAGCAAATCTCTTGGGGAACCTGGTTCCACAAGTGGGGTGCGACCACCAAGAAGGCCCGGTTCCTTGTTACTTTCTGGGCATCCCTCGGGGTCAGTACCTGCAGATAGCCAGCCTGGCTTGAACAAAGTTGTTCTTGGGAGGAGCTGTTCTGTCAGATACAGAGGTCCCAAACGATTTAGAGCTTTTTATGTTAGTAACAAAACCTTTAAGTATATGCGGTAGCGAAGAGGAAGCCAGTGCAGAGCGGCCAGAACAGGGGTAATATGCTGGAACCTTTTAAACTCTGTTAACAATCTCATGGCTGTATTCTGCACTAGCTGCAGTCTCTGCATTAACCTCATAGGCAACCCCACATAGAGAGCACTACAGTAGTCTAATCTTGAGATTATGAGCACATGGACCAGCGTAGCCAATGCCCCAATGTCCAGGAAGGGCAGCAGCTGGACAATCTTCCACAAATGGTAATGAGCGGACCATCTGGATCTCCATGGTGAGCGCTGGGTCCAACAGGACACCCAAACTGCGGACCCCATCCTTCGCGGAGAGTTACTCCTCCAAATTGGAGGGAGCTTCCCAAACTACAGACATCAGGGGTCTCCGCCCACAGGATCTCCATCTTGCCCGGGTTCAACCTCAGTCTATTTGCCGCCATCCAGTCCAGCACAGTGCCCAGACAGTGCTCAAGGGATGGAGCGGCATCCACTGCAGAAGATAGAGAGGAGATATAGAGCTGGGTGTCATCTGCATATTGGTGACACGAAGCTCCATACCCCCTTTTGACCCTTCCCAGCTGCCTCATATAAATGTTAAAGTGCATGGGAGAGACAACTAACCCCTGTGGCACACCACACTGAGAGACCAAGGGGCCGAAGTCATCTCCCCCAACTCGGAGAACCTCCCCAGGAGGATACGGTGGTTGATGGCCTCTGAGAGATCGAGGAGGAACAACAGGGACGTTTTGCCCCTGTCGGCCTCCCTCAAGAGTTCATCGTGGAGGGTGACCAATGCCGTTTCCATACTATCGTGCGGCCTAAAGCTGGCCTGAAACCGATCGAGGGCATTGGTGTCATCCAGAAGACCCTGAAGCTGAACAGCCACCACCCTCTCCAAGACCTTGTCATAAAAGGAATATTGGTGACAGGCCTGTTAAGTTTTTTTTTCAAATGGGCCTAGTGAATGTTTCCTTGAGGGTGGGGGGGGGGACCCTGCCCTCCTGAAGAGACCCATTAATTATTGCTGAAGCCCATTCATTAGTCATCGGCCTGGCAGTGATCAGGGGCTCTATTCTAGAGAAGAAGCATTACGGAACAAGAATCCAGAGGGAGACAGCTGAGATAAAATATATACATATGCTTAATGCCCACCCCAATGGATTAAAAATTAATCCAGGGTTCTTAAAATACCACAATAACTGTGTTGTTATCTGGTGTTATTTTCCATAGCCCAGGTTCCTTCTAAACCAAACACTGACACTAGCTTCAAAGGTAAATTCAAGGTTTCTTAACTCATTACCCTATGGGCAATGCCACAACAATTATATTGTTGTTGCTGTTATCTATAGACTTTGGTTTCTATAAACCTCTAACCATCTCTTTGCTTTTTTCAGTACAAAGCTCTAAAGGAAAATAATTGAATATATCAAACAGGTCATTATTAGGTATGAAATGCCTAGTGTGAAATGCTACATTGACTCACACAACTTGCAGTTTGTATCTACGAAAGCTCTCCCCCCACAGCCATGGAGTTGGTTATTTACCACTGCCACTGATGCAACCCAAACCACACTACACTGACACACACTTATCAATTCTTCTGTATAATTCTTCAGTAAGTTGTTTCTGACTTTATTTTAGCCTTGCCAGGTCATATATTCTCCTGTTGATCTTTCAACCTAGAATCAAAATACCCCCTGACTTCTGAGATCTCTTGTTTTTCATCATCATCCTCTTGTATTTATCTGAAATAATTGCTACAATAGTTACCATTGTCCCTATATGCAAATCACCTATTTGCATATGAAGCAAAATGGTGATTTGCATATAGGGACAATGGTAACTATTTTTCTCACCCTCCCTTTGTTTTTTGTCTGTCATTAACAATTACATGGGTTCCATTACTCACCCATTGACACTTTTCCTCCCTTTTGCTACAGAAATAGTCTTTTTTGCATTTATGATGTATGTTTTAGTCTTATGTTTATTAGATATACCTTTATTTAAAACTTTTTTTAAAAAGGTACCTTCTACAAGCCCTCTAAAAACTCATTTCTTCTGAGTAGATGGAATTCATACTAACTGTCCACTAGTAAAAGTTCAAGAATTTCTCCATAAAAGAGACTGTTCTGGAAAGTTCTAGGGTGATTTCTAGATTTAATGAGAGCTTTTCATCCCCCTCCCCCGCCCTCCCCCAAGGTTACCTGCATGGTGCTCTTGTCTTTTATGCTCTTGGGAAATGACCTATTAATTTCTAGAATCTGGAATAGGTACATGTAAGCATTCTGCCTTCTTCCATCCTAGAAAAAAATGCTACAAAATACTACATGATGTTGGCTGCTTTGAAACCAATACATTAAAAGATAATACTGTGTCTGGATTTCCCCTATTGAAGCCTACGTATGCTAGTTTTTTGCTGTACTTATATTAGTGTGTGTGTTGTGTTGTTACAGTCATGACCGACTCTACGTGACTCCATGTCCATGGAGTTTTCTTGGCAGGAATAATGGAGTGGTTTGCCAGTTCCTACTCCAGGGGCCTACAGCACCTGGTATTCCCTGGTGGTCGCCCATCCAAGTACTAACCAGGGCCGACCCTGCTTAGCTTCCGAAATCAAGCGGGATCGGATGTGCTTAGGGCATCTAGGCAGCTGTACTTATATTAGTGACATATAGATATGAAAGAGAAGCGAGATAATCTTCCATGGCTTGGTAAAGCTAAGTTAGTAGCAATGGCACTAATTTGGGGCTTAGGGTTTTGTTTTGAATACTGTGCACCAAAACATCTGCTTGACCTCTGGACCAAGTAGGGGTGCATTGCAGAATCATCACCATATCAAAACAGAATGAGGAACTAATTCTAAGTATGTACTTTTAAAATGTTCTAGAACATCTCTCTTCTGGTCCCTCAAATAAACTATGGGGACTCAAATACTGCCTCCAATAACTGCCTGGTTATAGCCGAGTTGCAAAAAAAATGTATATTCAAAGAACAGTTTAAATAACAATCATTACACTCCTAGTATTGCCATCTATCATCAGGGGTGGGGAGGTGGGGGGACGTAATGTTTAACTCGCATAATTACTTGTAAACTGCCCCAAGAGTGCTTTAAATGCTATGGGTGGGTGGGTGTATACAGAAGCAGCACACTTTGCTTCTTGCTTTGTATGTCACTGCTCTTATTTTGCAGAGAAGGCCCTCTTTTTTTCCCCTCTGATATGAGTGACTTTTCTAATAAGGCAAGTACAGTACTTCTATCTCTAGGTTCCAGAGGCACCAATACTGTATAGCTGATACATGTAGAAGAGAACAAGGACAGAAATATTTTTGCATAATAATACAGAACTAATTCAGTGTAGATATGAAACAATAAAACTTATCTAGTACTTTTTAAAATTCTTCACTTTTATTGTTTCAATAGTGAGCAAAACTTGCTCCGTCAGTCAGCTTCTGCTTGGGACAATTTAGAGCCATTCACGTCAACTCAAGGCATGAAACAAGTCAAGACTCAGAAGTCTTGTTCTCGTATTAATAAGAGAAATACAAAAACAGATTTAACTTGGCATGGGAATTCCATGTTTCTTCCACTGCAACACTCAGAATTTGCCAGAAACTGACAGTCTCTCTGCCCATTGGACTGTGTAGATAAAATAAATCAATTTCAATCACAGTTTAAATTTAATACTCTTTTATTAATTCAAATAATCAAAAGAATCTGATCGTTTAAATTTAAATTTAAATCAATTTTATTTAAATCAGATCCACCTTGCCCTTAGGCTCTGTAAAGGGTGTTCAATAATCTCTGATGGAATTCCTTGAGCTTAGTCATTCCCATGAGTTTCCCACCTTCACAGGCGAATGGTTTAACAAGGCCCATATGTAATGCTAGAACACTCTCTCTTTGGACTCAGATTCCTTGGCTGCAGTTGCCAGAATTCTGGCTGGGGAAACTCCCATCAAATCTGGTGGGTTGCGGTGCAAGAAATATTAATGTCTTAAGACATGTTTTTCTCCCTGTTAGAAGTGGATGAAATGGTCAGGCATTAATGGATCCTGAGGAAAGGCCCATGCCTGCCAAATAACTGGTAGACGGGAAGCATTTTATGCTCAATAACTCTAAAATGTTGTCTTTTGAAACTGAAATGCCAATCCTTTCTTATTTTTAGGCAAAAGGAGAATACAGTTTCAAGGATATTTCTTCTTAAGTGATCACGAAAGATTCCAAGTTTCAAATGACTAGGAGCATGGATTTCTATGCAGGGAGAGGATTTTCTTCTGAAAGCTATTCAAAAAGTATCAGACCCCCCAGTAGACCATAAAAACAAGGGCAAAATTCCAGAAAGGTAGATGCAGCTGTTTAAAAGGATTTGGATGAGGAAGAATAAAATGTAAATAAATAAATAAATAAATAAATACTTTGTTTCTCCCGCCCTAGCCTTACATTTGGGTGTGTGTGTGTTAATCCACATTGAAAGGAGAGTACCAAATCCGACTTCAGAAAGAGCTGGAAAGCAGCGAGGGAATTAAGATGGGCGAAAATGAATGTAAGCCTGTTAGGTGAACAATGGTGACATCAGGAAAGAGGAAGCAACTAGAAATCACAATCTCCCTTTGTCAAAACAACAATGAGATTCTTATTAAAAGTGGACTAGAATAAACTGCTCAGTCATATAAGCTCACTTCCCATTCCTTTCTCCTATCCTAACGCTGGGTATATTTCACAGAACAGACATTATTTTCTGGCGGGGGGAGGGGGGATCCAACTTCCTTTAGATAACCTTCAAGGGAACCAATTTTCTGAGGGGGATCCAACTTCCTTTAGATAAGCCTTCAAGGCAACCAATCTGAAGGGGCCTGTTTCTGCTCAAACTTCTGGTACATCTATTGACCATTCTTATTATGTAGAGTTCACCCCTGTTTTATAAAGAGGGGTAAAATGCTCTGCATCCTTCCAGCCTGTCTTTTCCTCTAGCTTACCTCTTGCAGCAGAAAATAAAATTATTAAATGACCATCATTTCTCACATGGCTAGAGTTGAAAGCTTAATTTGAAAAAAATCCCTGAGAAAAGGATTGTATCTGCATGCATTCTATTCAGAAGAAGCAAAACACACTCAAATATTCCTTCTGTTCATGTACTACAGAAACATCAAAGGAGCTGATGGTGTGTGGCACATGCGCTCCACTTCTCATTGCTGTCTCATGAATCACAGCCATAGTCCATCATACCACAGACTAATTTTGAACCAGGGGAAAGGACTTCTCACAGACAGACCATCCTTTATCCCAGTGGTTCTCAACGTGTGGGTCCCCAGATGTTCCTGGACTGCAACTCCCAGAAGCCTCTGCCATTAGCTGTGCTGGAAGGGATTTCTGGGAGTTGCAGTCCAGGAACATCTGGGGTCCCAGAGGTTGAGAACCACTGCTACATCCCGACCCCCTTCAAACTTCCACCCAGAAAGAGAACAAGGGACAAGGAATCCCTACTATTATCTCTGTCCTTTGAGGAAATGCGGCAATGGTAATCTTTATGGACATAGCACACAGCATACAACAGGGCTTTCTGGATGACATTGGTAGGAAAAAGGGATTGATTAACCCATTCATTGAGATTATTAGATAGCCATCACCAGCCAAAGAAGATAATACCGGGCAAGGTAAAACAATGCTAAAACCTAAGATACAGTACCACAGTTTAACATATTTACCTCATATCTCAAGAATAACCAACCCGGACTAATTATATTTAAAATTTAAATTATCTTATCATAAAAGCTATTACTTATATGCATTTTTAAAAATCAAATGGTGTTTGGATCCTAATCTTAGGAAGTGAAATATTCATATGCATTACCTTTTTAATGATACTTTCTCTTGTGTGTGAGCATATGCACAGGGGAGAGAGAGATTGAAAGAGAAAGATAGAGACCCTAATTTCACTTCCACTGGAGCTTTAGAAAGGTTTCTAGTTGACAAGTCCTTATGAAAACTGTATACATTATATTAACTATGCACAGAAAGAAAAAACGTAGGGTCATTGTGTAAAGTTTGAGAATAATATTTCATTCTTCATGGAAAGTCTTTTAGCAATGTGATGAATTTTGGACTCCTCCTTCATATTCTATCTCATTTCCCCTGACTAAATTTTAAGATATTCTTGAATTAAATCTTGATTAAGCAGCAACAAGGTCATTTCTCAGTTCACAAAAATGATTTACTTGTTTCTTCACCTAATTACACTTTTCTCTAGTAGCCCAATATAGGTTGGAGATCAACTATATACATTAAGTATACAATCATTGTTTTCAAACTATGTTTATTTTTAAAGTGGCCTAGAAGGCATTTTTACCTGGCGGATTCTTGGCAGGATCATTGTGGCTCGGACTTCCTGATTGTCCAGAATCTACAAAGAAAATTAAGCAATTTGTTATTACTTTTGAAGTGATTAGTTCCATCACAAAAATTAAAATCTTTGTACTCTCAATTTCAAAATGCTTATTCTAATACCTTTCCACCAAAAGTATTTTGCTGATATGCTATATGATAAGCTTGTATATCTTCCAGAAAACATACTATTCTAATTTAAAATTTAAAGTAGGTCTTGGTTTTCATCGTATTTGCTATAAAAACTTCGGGCAAAATTCTATTCTAGAAGAATCATGCATGTATCTGCAATCACAAATGCAGGTGTTGCCCTGTTATCCATTAATCTTGATAATGCTAACCTGTTTGTTAGCAAAGTAAAATAGCATGATCGCATAAGCCAATAGCATTCTGGCTTCTCTGATTTCAACCTAATCAGGTATAAATAAATAGGCTTAAAATGAGGTCACAGAAAAATATAAGTGAATGATTCATTTACTTTCCCAAAAGATTTCTAGAATTTTTATGCAAACCCGGTTCAATGCAGCTGAATCTAAATGTAAGTCTATTTTACAACATACTTTCCTGGTATGTATATTGCTTTTGATGCAACTTTACAAAACAGTTAAGAAACATTCCACATAAAGCAAATAACTCCAAGTCCAGGTCCAGTTTCAACAAGAAGATCCATTCCAAATAAAAGAGAAAGTTGTGTGTATAATGATTTTATAGCCCAACCCAAGCTTCTTAGCAAATTTACTGAGTTCAGATGATCTCGCAATGCAAGCCTACATATAATTTCTCATTAACATCCCACCAAATCAATGGTTCCTATTTTGAAGAATGTTAACTGCAGCATTACACTACCCAAAATTTACTGAGTAATGTAATATGGTTCAGAATAAAACATGGCATTAAAATGCTGTTAGAAAGTGTGTTAGGAGTTGATGTCAGATATCATGAGCAAAGTAAATGAGGCGGTATTCTTTAAGAGGGGAACCTCTATTAGTAAATATCCACAATAGTACCTTTCAAATCTAAAAATACATACAATAGGGATCACTAGAGATGGTACATTCAAGTTAGAAACACCTATGTTCATGTTTTGAATATTTTGTTGAATTTCTAAACAAGGCCTCCGAAATACAAATAATTCATTCCAACAAACAAGAAGAACACAGATAATCTGTTTTCATCCATGTCACTGTCTGGAACCAAACAAGCCAGGAAGAACCTTCAGTTCCCAATTAATCTGGGAGCTAGACAGACATTGATTTGCACAGAAGTGTAGACTATTAACCTGTGTTCACTTCCATTAAAACCTCTAGTAAACATTTTACCATTACCTCTGCTGAATGTTTCTGTTACTAAACTGTAAGCGGCAGACAATTTAATTTCTTCATCTTTCATCAAGGTCAACATGACTAGACTATCTCACCAGAAATCATTTAGCAGAACATGTACACGATTCACCTCTTTATCTAAATTCTGTAGAACCGTAAAAGATAAGAATTATGAAGTTAGCTCAGAAATGGAAAGGCAGCATAAAATAAGCATCCTCTTCTCTTTTTGTTGACACATTTGACCAATATAATTAATCCTTCTTTTATAAACTTATAATCAGCCTTTAGATTTTGGAGCCTACTGAACCCAGAAACTTTCGAGAAGTTATCCCAAAAAGTTTTCCATCATCTTGATTATGGCTGCAGTAAGGTAACTTACAAATTTTGCACTTCAGCTTTAACACTGCATATCATGGCAGCAGTCTTATCAGTGTTTATTCGAAAGTAAATCCGACCAAGTTCAATTAGGCTTATTACCATGTATGAATGCATAACTATTATGATGTGATCCTAACTAAATGTTGTCACTGTGTTGATATGGTTGATCTGCATCACTTTACCCAGATGTGGCACTTGCCAACAATGTCATGAAACAAAACCATAGAGCCAACACATGAATCATCATGGATCCATGGACCCTCAATACTATTCCTTGATAGCCTAAACCAGTGATAGCGAACCTTTCAGAGACCAAGTGCCCAAACTGCAATTCAAAACCCACTAATTTTTCGCCAAGTGCAAAATAGAGCAATTTAACCAGAATTCAGGTAGCTATGAAGGGGCAATGTCGGGTGCCCACAGAAAGGGTTCCGAGTCCCACCTTTGGCATCCATGCCATAGGTTCACCAACACCGGCCTAAACTATCAAGGAATTAAGAGTCAACTCTAAATTTAGGGGTATGGTGTGTGATCTGCTAGTGTATTAATTTGTGTACTATGTAACATAGAGAAGATCCATGCAGCTGGTGATTTGAATCCTTTTTTGGGGGGCATTGCAGCACTGGCAAGTCAGACTTCTGTGATTTTACTGTACAATCTTAAAACACAGCTGTAATCTTAGTTTTGGTGGTGATTTGCAGGGACATCCCATCGGGGGGGGGATGCACATTCAAAACTGCATGTTTTATGCAGCTCAGAGCTGCCATATCTCAGTGGTGCGCAACCTTTTTCAAATTTCAAAATACTTAATACAGCTGGGGAGGGGCTACTCTATTTCACAGTAAATCAAAGTTCTATCTTAATTTATAGACCCTAACTGAAAAATGTTTAGGGGCATTATCTTTTCTCCACTTGTACCAATACATTTTAGAACAGCAGCTGGCCTTCCTTATTCTTCTACTAAGCCAGCCACCATCAAAACCGTTAACATTTTGAAGAACAATTTTAATTAGGTAACTAGAAATAGCAATTAAACCAGCACTACATCATACTTTTTTTAAAAAATGAAAGCACCTAATTGACTTCATTGTTGTTTAGTTTTCTAATTGCTTTTCTTATGAATCAGAGCAATGTGAGGCAATTGCTTGCTTGCCTGCTCATTCAGTCATTCCAATTTATATACCATCCCATAGTGCAACACACAACAGCTTATTAAAATCAACAGGTTGATATGCAAATAGTTATGTGATTCCTTCAATTCTTGTTGATTAATTCAAATTTATCATATGCTGCTGATAACTATGCCATGTTGCTGAAAAACAAATTATATTCCAAATTGTTTTAGTGAGACACATTTTTGCTAAGATACACATAGATTTCAAGGAGATTTATATATCTTTTAAGGATCCAAAATTAGTTATCCAATCTCTCATAATACTGGATGATCTTTCCTTTGACATGGGGCTTAAGAAAAGAGTTACATAGGTATCCTGCCACATGTGGGTGGATATGAAAGAATAAGGTTTCTTTCCAAAAATATGCTCTAATCTGTAAGAAAATTAGAGACTGATATTTAATGTTACCCATCTGGGAAATATGTGTTCTTCAACAATATCCTAATATATGGGCTCTTAGGAGCAAAGCAATATTTTATATTCACGAATATAGTACAAATAAGTATTTGTGACTTTATTTTTTCAAAAAATGAGAGCTGGAATGCTATCTTGCTGAAAGACATAATCAATTTTCTCAAGTACTGCGCTGAGTCCCAGAATATTCTCCTTTTTCTACAAGCAGCTACTTGCACAACAGAAACCTCATATGCAAATAGAAATATGAGAATTGTTATAAACCCTAATACATTGGTACTCCAACTTAAGAACAGCTCAACTTAAGAGCAATTCCACTTAAGAGCGGAAAACTGTTGCTATTTTAACTGCCGTCTTAAAGTTTTAGATATGGTCTGCTCGACTTACAAATATTTTTTTTTTCATTTTTTATTTTTAACTTACTTTTTCAATTTTTAAGAGAGGTACCTCGACTTAAAAGTAGTTCGACTTAAGAGCATGCATTTGGAACAGATTAAATTCGTAAGTCAAGGTACCACTGCATAACTCCATGTAAACTCTTCCATGGCAGTGGAGTAAGCATTTTCAGAACAGCAAGAAGAGTTCTCTTCCTTCTTCTTACAGCTCTTCAGGTCCATCTTTAGAAAGCTAGACACATTTATACAGTTAATATTATACTGTATACCTGGGCTATTAATGACACAGGTTTTCCACAGGAATCCCCCGATCACACCGGATTCCAGGCCTTTCCTTGCAAGTATTCTGCAAGACAGGATATTTTGGCTGGCTGGCTGGCTGGCTTTAGTGGAGGGCGTAGCACACGGCCATGTGAGGCCATGGGCAGGAAAGCTCTGTTGGTCAGGGGACTGCTACTTATCCAACTACTCCAAGCCATTCTTTGAAACCATCTGTATCTCTTAGGAAAGCAATGATTTTAGGTAAACAAGAAACATAGTTCTAGTTTTCAGTTACATCTTCTATCTCAGGATTTTTTGAAGGTTCTACACACATCATTATACAGTGGACCCTTGTATAACAGCTTGTATAACATAAAATTTGTACAACATAAAAAATTCCAGAGATAGGGGAAATTTGCTTAACATAATCGCCTATGGGGAGAATCCGTACAACATAAAAATGGGATTACTCCGTTTTCAATGCATTCCTATGGGAATTTGTATAAAGGAAAATTTGCTTAACATAATTTCATTTGGGACCAATTAGTTCCTTTATACAAGGTACCACTGTAACTCAGTTATGTGGTTCCAGACTTTATAAGTCTGCTTTAGAGGCCATGAGACTAACACCTAGGTATTTAGCTGCAAGGTTGGGATGGGATGTTGGTGAACCTTTAACAGTCAACAAGTACTTGAGGATACATGCCAGAACTGGCTTATTCTCTAGGGCACCAAGAGATTTTCTTCCAGTTCACTATCAGTAGAATAAGCAGACTGGGGGAAATGTTTTAAGCAAGGGTTCCCAACCTCTGGGTCTTGAACTCCAAAGGGATCACAAAGAGATTTTTTTTGGGGGGGGGGTAGTTATACTTAGTTGCAGTTATTTTTATTTTATTATATTAAATATGGTATACACAATGCTCATTTATTTTGATCATCTTGGCCCATGGATAAATCAATTTAATCTGAACTAGAATTGCAGGCAACTCCTACCCCCTTGGAAAGAGGCAGCTGTGCTCATTTCTCACTGCTCCTCTGCATCTACCTAGGAGCCATGACGGCAACCCTTTGGATTCAGCTCAAAGAGGCCTGAATGAGGTGACTGAGTGGTGCATTCTGGGAATGCTAATGCCAAAGATGGCAGTACGATTGAAATGCTGCTTTTCATAATGGCAGTAACACCTTTCACTCTCCCTGAATCTCCCACTCACTCTTCTGGGTGAGGTTATGGCGGCACAGTGAAGGAAAAGGGGATCATAGCAGGGAGATGGCTCCAGGCCCGGCCTGAGGGAGGAGAACCAGGGGATCTTTGAGGGCATATTGGAGGAGGTGTTTATTTTGGCTTGAGGGGAAGGATTCTTCACTGAATTCACTGAATGGACTTTGGGGAGGGAGGGAGGACACATGAAGATAAGGTCATTTCTACACTCCCCAAATCAAATTAAACTTTGAGTTGTTTGCTCTCTGGATGTTGAAGGATGCCAGGGACCGTGCTTGGAAAAACCTCATTCTCAAACAGAGGAATGACTGCTGCTGTTGATGCCATGGGACGAAGCAACTTTTAGGCCACGTACGTGGTTACTGAAATGTTGCCCTAGAAGTGCTCTGTCAGGTATAGAAGATTTTCTATTCTTTCTTGCGGCAGGTAAGCCAGTGTGTTATAGAGTTTAGCACCACTCCGAGATACTGTACAGTCCGTTCTAGTTGCAGGTGCAATTTTTCTGCAGTTTACTTGGAGACCAACATCTGCAAGCAGACATAAGGTGAAGGCAACATCCCTTTGCTTTGCTCTTTGAACGAGCAATAATTATCCCATTGTCCATGTATGGGAATACAGTTACGCCATGGTCCGTAAGGTATGCAGTGATTGGCAACCACACAGTTTTTGAAGACTCTGGGCGCTACAGATTGGCCAAGAATTGATTTGAACTCCTTTGTTGTAATGAGTGAATCATCTTTGGTTTCGGCATTGGTTTCGCCTTCCTGACTTAGCTGGTTTCGGGATCTTCTGGTTTATTCTTCTTATTTGCTTATAGAAGAAGATGCCAAATTTGGTGCTGATCTAAGTCAAAGGCTTGTTCTTGATACTGAGGAAAAATGTTTGCTGCACAGGCTTTCTTGAGGTTCTTGATCATCTGGAGATCTAGCTGAAATGTCCTTGGGTTGGATTGCCTGCACAAGTATCTGTTGCCCGGACAGGGTTTTGCAGATGGTACAAGTAGAAACCAAGGTCATTGTCTCTTTAGAGAGAGTATCAAAGGCTTGTCGCAATTCCTCACAGAAGTAAAATTTAAAATGGAATTGATAATTTTTAATGACCATTTCAGTAAAATTGCAACAAAGCTGACAGTTTTGTGTTTGATGCCCCCTCACCCAATCAGTAGAGTCACTCTGAGTAGCCATCTGTGAAAGTGACCTTGGTAATGCAAGTGGTGCACTTTTTAAATGGGCTTGTTGGGGACATAAAAGGTTGGAAGGCCTCAGAATGACAGTCAGGAATATACTTTTTTTAAAAAAAATGGGAAAAGCTTGTAACAATAGGACAATAAAAGGCACATAGAAGGTCAACTAGAACAAGAGGCAAGGTTAGGTCCCCCCCCCCAATAGGTCCTTCCTTAGTGGTAAATGATAACTCTCCACAGGGTGTGGGAGCATCCACGATGCATGGAGTTGATCTAATGGACTTTTAAGCTCTGGAATGTTCCAAAGGAGGTTTTTTTTGAAGAAGAGAAAGAATTATCGTATGATATTCACCCAAACCATGAAGATGAAGGCTATGAATTCATGTTTTTATGTTGATCTGTTCCACTATACCTATTCAAACAGCTAGACAAGTGATATATTAATAAAAATAAAAATCCAGAAGCTGAACACTAAACAAGTGCTTAAAAACCACACCATTTAAATTTTAACCTGATTTTAAACACTGATAATCAGATTATTATTGTTTCTATTGCTATTATAATTTTTAAGACAGTATTATGATTCAAAAGGTTTTATAGCTCATATATCTCAGTACAGAACAGGGATTATAAATTCTAATTTTACATTACAGGACTTTAAAAATGTTAATAAATTTTTAGAGCATTGAGACTCATGTTTAAATATAATCATGTTACATCTATTTCTGCACACATTATTGTGGGACTCTCCTTGTCTCCACAGTATGCGATCCAGAGCTAAAAATCTACTCCCCAGACTGCATCCTGCTGCTGGTTTCACTTGGTTCAAGTGAGACTGGCTTACGCAGGAGAAAGGCAAATACTGTATAGAATTCTGCCTGGGGAATACATGGAAGCAATATATACTGGGGGTAGAGGGATGTCAGGCAGGGTCATGCACTTCCAGCACCCAATGACAATCAGGGGATTCATGTCTTTCCAGCAGCAAATGCTTGCATTCTCTAAATTTCAGCATGCTAGGTTAGCCACCCTGGCACCCCACCCTACTTGCAGCTCTAACTCAATGACAGATACCACCAGACACATCTGGAGTCCCCAAACTGGGTTTGCTCCTCTGAAAATGGAAACATGTTGATAGAAGATTCCTTCTGGGATCCAACAGATCACATACTGCGCACACACAATGCCAAAAACTCACAAAAGAAATTGGCTAGAACTCCACACCTACAACGTGCTTTAGGTACCAGGCTGCGGAATCTGCTCTGCTTGGGAATAACAACTGGATTTCACTCTGTGTTTTTAAGGCGACAATAATAATGTGCAATTTGCAGCCCTCTACACACTTGACTAGCTGTCCCATGACTAGAAATGGTTTGAAAAATAAGAAAGGATGTTGAAAACAAATTAAATAAAAATATAAATATAAAGAAAAATAAAACCCTAACCTGTACTCCCCTTTGAAAACTTTCATGGCTGGTGCAAGAGAGACCTCCATTCCTCTCTCCTCCCTCTGCTTTGGAGGCTGCCTAAAATGGAACATTCCAGATAATCACCCTCAATCCAGCACGGGCAGAGAGAGAGAGAGAGAGAGAGAGAGAGAGAGAGCCACCACTAGCTCATCTGTGATCATGCCTGCTCCCGCACTTGTACTGTAAGTCATTGTTGATCAAGGCAAAATTTAGAAGTCATGTTTGCTTGTCTTGCAAAACACTCTTAAACCAAAGTATACCTGTATTACAAAGCTGTTGAAACTAGGTATAGTTCAGAATGACCACAGTCCTAGATTTACGGCAGGTTGTACTTCATTAAACCGCAAGCAAAACTTCTAAAACTCGTCCTTTCAGGAGCTAGAAAGTAAGAGAAAAAGTCCAGTTTGTGATTGCAGAGGGAAACTATGAAGGTTCACATCTCACTAAAATATGGTTTATAGCAGCAGATTGATTTCAGAATGGCTAGACATTTATGGGTTTCCCTCGTGGCCTTTCCCCCAGTTCCTTTCTTCATGAACTTTCAGCAGGCTCTGCTTGTCATCTTTTACTACTTGCAACGCTCCAGTATTTTCCCATCCCTTTGTGTGCGGAGGGGTCTCTTTAGTTGGGGGTCACCACAACATGAGGAACTGTATTAAAGGATTGTGACAGGAAGGTTGAGAGCCGCTGGTTTATTTATAGCACAATGCCCAAGCATGGTCATTACATACTCCACATGTTGTTAAACCTCTACATAATTTATAATGGTCCTGTAATAATTAAAGTCGAACAGGGTCATAAGCAAAGTACAAACAAAACAAAACAAAACAAAACAAATTTATCATTGCGTTCTGCTGATGATATTTCTCCTATAAAAGAAGAAATCCTTATTCTGCAAGACAAAAAGATGAAGAATCTCAAATAATGAAATAAATAAATTAAATAGATCTTAGGTTTGCACAGAGGATTGGGGACCTCCATTATGTTAATCCAAATATGCCCCTGTGTATTAGCTGGATCCATCATATCCCCACATGACTGTACATAAATAAGAAAAGGAAGCCAAATTAAGATAAAATTAACATGTATCTTATTTTCAAACCAATCAAACTGACTGGGTTTTGTATCAGAATATATTTTTGCACAAGACGATAATTAAATTTAAAAGATGAAATAATTATAACACTGAAAGTTGGGAAAGAAACACAGACAACATGTGTTAACAAAGGCCCAACATTTGTTGTAGCAGAGATGTGTACAGTACAGGAAGCTGTGAAGACTCAAAGATCAAAAAATGATAATGAAGGAGAAAGTTCATCCTCTGATAAATCCTAGTTTACAAAAATGCTGCTAGTCACATGCCATTTTAAAAAGCCAGATAACATCTGTAAAGGCCCCAGGCCAATCCCAATTCAGACGCCTGACAATGGCCAATTCTAGCTGCTTTAATTTGCTATTGTTGTTACACGCTGTCATGCTGTCTCTGAATTATAGCAACTCTATATGAATGAACATTTTTCATCCTGTCCTGTCCTCGGCTGCCCTGTAAGCGCAAGCCTGTTGCTTCCTTGATGGGGTCAATACACCTCTCTCTTGTTGGTCTTTCTCTTTTTCTGCTGCCCTCAGCTTTACCAAGTATTTTTCCCTGTGAGTCTTTCCTTGCTTTGGAATTAGTTTCTGCTTCCTTCTGTGAAAATGCAGTTGCTGCCTTCTACCACACCAGGCCGTGAGAAAAGTGGAGGCTTAAAACAAAGTTATTCATTTATTCTGAATTGCTGGTCCCAAGAGCTTACCTATTCCTTACCGATTGAGGTGTTCCTTTCAAGAAACACCCCAATATCAATCTGTCTTTACAGACTGTTTTAGCTGCTCTCCATTCAAGCCAAACCCACAAACAAAAGCCTTACCTAACTTTCATCTTGCAGTGCTAGGGGTGCAGATTAGGCATGGGCACTCTGTCCTTACCAGTGTCTGGGCAGCATAAAACCCTACTAGGCCATCACTGCACGAAGAGTGGACCCTGGCTGGCCAGCACTTCTCTGCCTCCTTGCACAGTCGACCACTCTGTGGGAGAGCAGGGAGGCTTTCCATCCTGCTGCTTGGGGAGGCAAGGAAGCGCCAGACGTCTGTGACTGATGCGGCAACACTCGCTGATGCATTTGTTATACCAGTTGGATAAGTATCTTCGGTAGTGTAAAGTATTATTCTCTTTTACGGGGCTTATTTTTGTTTGCCTCTTGTAAAGTTAGGTTTTTGGATCTAGCACAACTTTTTTATGTTTTTATTCCTTAGAAATTATTAATTTTCTTGCTACTTTCAACAGTGAAAAATGACTTTAAACCCCAAGATATATTAACAGTGGTTACTTCACGTCCTTCCTCGAGCCGAGGTGAACTTGCCTCCATGTTGAAATCGGTTTTCAACACGGGTCGAGAAGCGGACTGAAAAGATTCCCGAGCTCCAGGATGGGAATTTCTCATCCCGCTTGGAGCGCAGTTCAGGGGGCGTGGTCGGAGTGAATTCAGATTGACCCCACAAGGATGTGAGGTTCCATGGCTTCGAACTAGGATTGACCCCACAAGAACGTGGGGTTGCATTCCTTCGAACCGGTCTCCAGCGGGGCCGTGAACTGCAGCGAGAGGGACGTGAAGTATCAGCCATAGAGACAAAGAAGAGCTCTTCCCACCAGGCCACTGGGATCCCAATAACACTCAGCTGGATGACTGGGAAGCTCAAAAAGAGGGCATTAAAGCAACAGAATCACATCCTGCCCTTTAAGCAACCATCTGGCATTCAGATTTGTATGTAGTACTTCCCGTGACAATGGAGATTTCATTTAGATATCATGGCTAAAAGACACTGATTGAGGCACCCCCCCTCAACTAATCAAATCCTTTCAAATTCTGTTTTAGCTAACGACCACCACAACACTTAAAATACCACACTAATAAGCTAATTATGTACTGCCGGGGGGGGGGGGCACACACACACACACACAAGTATGACTTTTCTCTCCTCTGCCAACAGGCTCCTATTATGCTGACCCAGTCTTTAAAAAACAAACACCTTTATGTCCTGCAGAGACATCATGTGTAAATGATCTCTCCTAAGGGAGAAATTTCCCAATCCTTAACTGGCTCTAGAAAGAACATTCTGCATAATAATATGTGAGATAAATGCATTATGGATTTGAGCACCACCAATTGATTTTTATCATATTGATTTCAATGATAAGAGCATAAGAACATAAGAACAACCTTGCTGGGACAGGCCACAGCCCATCCAGAATCCAGCATTGTGTCTCACACAGTGGCTCACCATTTGCGTCAGGGTATTTCCTAACAGATGTCTTCACCTGCTTATGAATCCCTGCAAATGGCATTGAGGGGTGTCCTGCCTATCTCTCCAACCTGGAGGTTGTTCTTAGTTATCCATAATGATAGCCATTGATACCCTTGTTCTCCATGAACTTGTCCAATCCTTCCTTAAAGCAGCCAAGGCTGACAGCTGTCACCACTTCTTCTGGCAGGGAGTTCCACAGACCAGAGATCCTCTGGGTGAAAAAGTCCTTTCTCTTATTTGTTTGAGATATAGCACCCAGAAGTTTCATGGAGTGCCTCCTAGTTCTAGTGTTGTGCGATAGGGAAAACAGCTTTTCCTTATCTACTTTGTCCATACCGTGTATGATTTAATCAACTTCAATCAGGTCACCTCTTAGATGCCATTGTTCAAGAGTGAAGAGGCCCAGCTGTTGCAGCCTCAGATGGTGAGGAAGGTCTTCCAGTCCCCTAATTATTCTGGTTGCCCTCCTCTGCACTTTTTCCATTTCCATGATATCCTTCTGGAGGTATGGTGACCAGAACTGTACACAATACTCCAGATGGGGCCTCACCATAGATTTATAAAAAGGCAAAATGACACTTGCTGATTTATTTTCTATACCCTTCCTAATGATCCCTAGCATTTAGTTTGCTTTTTTCACTGCTGTGTGCACCTACTAATGTGGAAGCTCATTTGCCACGGGTTTGCCCACTCCCCTGGTGTCAAGAGATCCTTAGTTTAAAAACAAAACAAAACAAGGTGTGCCGCTTATATACCACTCTGTAGCTCTTAGAACACTCTCTGGGCAGTTTACAAGTAAATTTTGGAGTACCTGACTGTGGAGCCAGGAGTTAAGGCATCAACTTTCCATTGTACCTCTCAGGAGAAAAGTCAGCATGGCTAGCACTGGGTAACCTGCACCATCCCAGAGTGTGAGAGGGCCAGGGTGCTGCCCCTGGGCGAACTTGGTACTCATTTTACTAACCTTGAAAGAAAGGAAGGCTGAGTGAAACTTGAGCCTGCTACATAGAATTGAACCCAGGCCATGAGCAGTTAGCTGCAGTATAGGAGTTTAACCAATGTGCCATGAAGTGCAGTAAGTCTTCCCCACTTCCTAATCACTCAAAGTAGTACAAAGCAGTAGTAATGCTGACCTACTGTAATGAGATGGCAAATGCAAGGGGTTGTTTGTTACAAGTCACTAAATTTTGTCAGTACTTTGATTATGGTAAGAGTTCTTTGCACACATAAATATCTTTCAGGTGTTCAAGTCCACACTTTAATCACACTTTAGCTTGCCTTCTGTGATACCAGCTCAAACCAATGAGTATACACATTTCAAAACATAATGCACCACAAATACAGCATGTTTATTATATCTGCAGTTTAAGCATATTTTTTCAAAGACACCTGTACAGCAAAAAAATAAAAAAATAAAATAGAAAACTTAATTGGAAATCTTGTTACTTAATGTAGCAAAGTTAACTCAGAGGCCCAGTAAACGTGTTGGAATTTGGTCAGTCAAATATTTGGAAATTCCATTAATCCAAATGGACCTCCGAGTTGCAACTTACTATGGCCACAGGATTTCAGCCACTGTTTATGTACTGTAATTAAGCCAACCCATCTGATGACAGAATGTATAGCTGATTACACACAGCAATCCAATTTTAACTATGAGTTGTATTACAGTCTTTTTTCTTCTTTAACAGTAGGTGTTCCAACTACATTTCTGTTTTATAATTCTTCCTTCCTTAAACTTTTGTATCAAGTAAGGATTTGATCCACCAGGATGTTTGTACACTTACAAAGTAATTTAACATTGGGACACATTTCCATCGATACTAATTTGTGATATTCATTCATTCTTGCATCAATACATTGGACTCAAACTTCATCTGTTCCGCTCATGCAACAACTTTTTCCAAATTTGTGCAAGGAGGTGTTCAGTAATTGTGCAAGGACAGGCCCGTTTAATTTCTGTGGGGTTATCTCTAGCTTATGCAAAAGGAACCCAACACACACACAAATTACGCCAAAGAGTAACAGGATTCTGCCCATGATTATCAAGTCTAGAGAGCCATCTTGACTATCCATGCTACATAATCACTGTTTTCCATTCATAGAGTAAGCAACAGATTCCTACAGGGAATATGCTGGAATAGGTAACTGATTAAGAGACCAGGGGGCAAATTAGACAATTAGGGAATTACATATGTCCTGTTATCATCATGAAAACATGTTAATGGGATTTCCTGAGAGCATCATGCTTCAGTAACCAGACTTACAAATAAAATGCATTTTTACCTCCTGATGACTAATGTCTACATCCACACCAGCAGAGTGGACTCTGTTCCTGAAAAGCTTGTGCTAAGAGCTCCTGCATCAGTTTGTCAGCACTTAAGGGAACAGCACTCAGAAATGCAGCCTTAGCATCTCATCTAGTTTAACCCTAGGATCCCACAGCAATACATTAATTGGACCTAAGTAGTTTCTCAAAATAGTGTACAATTCAGTCTAAGTCGACACCAACTGGAACTAATTATGGGAGCTAATAAAGAAAGCCACCACTGAAACAATATCCTCCCATGTTTATAAATCATCAATCCATTTCTTTGTGAGTTGGCATCATTAGTCGATCTGTGTACTCAAATTTTACATTTGCTCTTTTATGCCTGAGATCTGTTTTTATCAGAACCATGGCACAATCTGTTTCAGATTTAAAGCTTCTAGCTCTTATTATGGAGAAAATCATGACAATGTGACCAAAATGTAATATAGAAGCATTAGTGCCAAAAATAAGCAGAGGCCATGGATTTGCAATTTAGAATTGAAGGTGGTCCCATTACTTTCACAAAAGAGGAGGTAAAACACCAGGGCCCAGGGATTTTGTACACTGGGGCAGAAAAAAACATGAGAGATGGAAATAACAAGGAAATTAACTGTACTCACACAAGCAACATAAAAAAGTATGATCTGTTGAGAGCTTAGAGCAATGTTTCTCAATGCAATGGGTGTAACACCCAATGGGGATCCTCAAAGACACACCCCACAGGTGGATGAAGCAGAACATTCCAGACTTGAGAACCCTGGAAGGAGAAACAATTTATATGCTATCTTCTACAGGGCAACATTCCCTTCCTTATTTCAGCAACAGCTTGACATAAAAGCCTCTGATATGGTAAGAAGGAGGGGAGGCGAACCGATCAAACATCCTGCTTTGCACATCCTACTTCCAGGCCAATAGGAAGGGAATTTATTGGCTGCCATTATTGAACAATAAGGACAGGAGGGAGCTTGATGTATAGTGTAAACAATGTCAGTCTTATGTAAAGTCTGGTGACATTATGGCCTACAGACTTCCCCCCCCCCCCCCCCCCAAAAAAAAAGGCCTAAAGTAAAGCAAAGCCCTTTAACACTTCAATCTGTGCTATTTGAAATACTGTATCTCCTTGCATACTGTATGTACCAATATGTATTGAGCTCTTCAGACAGGTGCCTTCTCTCAGTCCCACCGCTCTAATAAAACAGGGCATTTTCTGTGGTTGCTCCTGGATTACAGAACAACCTTCCTTGGAAGATTCACGTGGCTCCTTCACTCCTTTCCTTGTCTCATCAGTTTAAAATGGAAGCAACTGCATGCTGCCTTGGGTCCTCAGTAGGAGAGAAAGGCAGGATAAGAGTCAAATTAATAAAAAAGCTAAAATGTTAGTGATCCAAGACTTTAAACCAGCTCACTTCCAAATATGTACAAGGTAAATACAGTGGTACCTCGACTTGCGGTTGCTTCAACAACTGAGTAATTCAACTTATGAATGCTGTTCTCTGCTCTGCATAACAGCTGAATGACAGGTCGGACCTGTCAAAGTCAGCTATTGTGCAGAGCGGAGAGCAGCATTTGCTGCCCATCACCACCACCTCCTTCTTCTTGGTTGCTTTGATATCTGCAAAAGATGGACCCATTGATCTTCAGGCAGCCCAGGTGGCTTGCAAGGGAAGCGCTTACCCACGGGTAAGCATTTACCTCCAGGCAAGTGTTTACCTTTGCATACCTCCGGGCTGGACCGTTTGATGTTCGGCCAGCCCAGAGTCAGAAATAAACACCTACCCGGAGATAAGCACTTGCCTTGCAAGGTGCCCAGGTTGTCCGAAGATCAATGGGCAATTTCCATCAACCAAGGGCAGCCTTGAGCTGATTTTGACAGGTCTGACCTGTCAAAGTCAGCTGTCTGACGGGGCTGCAGAGAGCAGCCTTTGGCTGCCGTTGATTGAGAAAGGTTGGGACAGCATTCCCATGGGAATGCTCTAAAAAACAATTAATCTGTTCCTCTTTTTTGCCTTTTTTCCAACCTCAGGAACATATTAATTGATTTTTAGTGCATTCCTATGGGAAACTGTTGTTCATATGAATGGAGCCTAAATTATTTCAAAAGCCCTCAAGAGTCATCTCCTTCCAGAAAACATTTTTAAAAACATCTTAAGAAATCGGCTGCAGCCTTACACTAAGCCTCCCTCACTTGCTGAAAGCCTTCAAAAACATACTTTATTATACATACATTCTAATATAGTAATTTACAAGCATTATGCATTCCGGAAACTTGCTTCTAAACCAAAACACTCTTATATCAAAGCAATTTTCCCCATAAGAATTAATAGAAACTTAGATGATTCATTCTGGGGTCACATAGACCACATAATGTACACACAAAATGCCAAAACTCACAAAAGAAGGTGGCTAGAAGTCCACGTCCACAACATACTTTAGGTACCTGGCTGCAAGTACCTGCTTGGGACTGGATTTTACTCTGTTTTTAATGTGACAATAATAAATTGCATTTTGTAGCCATATAAACACTTGACTAGCTGCCCATGAGTAGAAATGGTTTGAAAAATAAGAAAGGATGTTGAAAACAAATTAAAGAAAAATATAAAGAAAAATAAAACAAACCCTTAATCTGCACTCCCTTTTGAAAACTTTCCTGGCTAGTCCAAGAGAAACCTCCATTCCCTTCTCCTCCCTCTGCTTTGGAGGCTGCCTGAGACGGAATATTCCAGACAATCACCCACAATCCAGCAAGGGGAGAGACAGAGCCACCATTGGCTCACTTGTGATCATGTGACCTGCTCCAGTTAATTGTATTGCAATACATTGCTTGTTGATCAAGGAAAAAGTTAGAAGAAATGTTTGCTTGTCTTGCAGAACGCTCTTAAACCAAGTTACTCTTAAACCAAGGTATTAAGAGCCTAGTCTTGCTTTTTGTTGTTATCTGTATGATTCCTCTGATCATGTAAAGCATTCCAGTGTGCCAAGAGTTTTCTGAATGCTTTAAATGCATTTCTGATAAAGCATTACTAGGATTTTTAAAAATGTTTATTAATTTTTTTCTTCCCCCCCCCTTTTTTTAGCATTAATGTATATTTGTTTCTATGTAGACCATGCTGGGATTGGAAGAGAAAAGTAATGAAAAAAAAATATTCCTGTGCCATTTCCAGGAAAGAAAAAGTAACAATAAAAAGAGATAGAAACACCAGAAGACTTACAACTATCCTAGATCAAGGTCTCCGAATCCAACAATTTCCAAGACAAACAGTGGATATATTTTGTTCCCAAGCAAGCCAAGTCAGCTGCTGAGATCTATCAGAGAATAAGGTGAATTACTATCTTATGAATCATATTTCACTGTATCATATGTCTGTCTACTGCCTTAATATTAATCTACTGGTAACTTACCATTTGTTTGTTCAACACACAATATTTCTGGGAATAAAGTGTGGAAACCAAATTCAAAAGATTCCTTCAAGCCCTCCTTCTCAAATATATGCCATACAAAAGGACATGTAAAACTATCTTCTTTCTCCTGGAAAGATGAATATTAGTTATGCTGCTTTTTGGAATCAATTATACCCCACAGCTAAAGGGGGGAAATAAGAATATTGTAGATGAACAATGGGTGAAACACATTAAGCATCCTATAAGCAGGCCATACTACGAACTGAGTTTGTGTTTAGTGGACATAAATAATAGTATGAATCTGATCCAAAACAAAATTATCATGTTCATGAGAGTAAACTGAGAGTAAACATCTTGGGAATGTCTTTGTTATCTATGTAGGCTATGTCTTATATTGCTCAGGTTTGAAAGCAAGGGCAATTGAGACATACAGAAATGATCACTTGAACTCCAATGTAAATAAATGAAAAATAATTGTGACACAGAACTTTTTTTTCTGTTGCCATTAACTGTAGGAGCAGATTCATACATAACATGCATAACAACGAAGGGTTATGATGGGACCTAGTTGTAAAATAAATTCCACGGAACATATTATATTCTGAGAGTTCTAGAACAGAAAGAAGACAAAGTTCAGAACCTTTCCTTACTGAAAATTCGCCTCTTTGCTCATTTTGGAGGTACCTGGCCGGGTCTTCCACTATACGAAGGCTGAACATAGAGGTTCACAATTTCTGACCAACACTTTTTGTCCTTGAAAATCCTGATATCGGAAACAATCTCTGTGTCTATATGTGGTTGAGTGGTAGAATCAACGCCTCCACATAGGTAAGTCAAAACAAGTGCTGGTCAAAAGCACCTGAAACTATGCAATATATGAGTCATGTCTCTTTTATACCCGTGCAAAGTACAATCCTTTCAGATTTATTCTTCTAATTTTTCCTGAAGGAGCTGCAAAAATGTTTACTTACAGCTGACTTGCAATCTTTGCACATACAAAATGACACAAGTTCTTCAAATCTGTTAACACTTGCAGGCAGGATTACTAACAAATGAGAGTAAGTACATGGGTGAAGTATCAAACTGAAAATGGAGCACCATATTTCTATGCAGGTATTTCCTCAAATATGTGAAGAGTTTGGCATCTTATGAAATATAAAATGCACAACTGTGTAAAACATGAAACACAGAATCTGTTCTTCTGGATGTTATAAAGCAACTGTTACTAAATTTCTGGAACCGAATCTGGTTACACATTCTATTGATAATAACAATATATGTACGTGTATGGACAGAACACTGTGCATGAAATCATGGCACTTACAAACCCTGCAATGTAAGATTCATAAGCCAAAATGCTGCCTCTATTAAATGCCTTGTGAATAATTACCTGCTTACAAAACGCAGACTATTGGAAGCAATCTGACCCACCAGTGCTCACCATAGTGTTTAGTTACTTCTCCTCACTCTGGCTTAGGACTTAGGAACATCATCCACGGTATGAGAAAGAGAAGCATCAAAGGCACCCACATTTGGACCACCCTTCCATCATTTTGGGAAAAGATGTACAACAATATACAGTGGTACCCCGACTTAAGAGCAGCTCGACTTAAGAGCGGAAAACTGTTGGCCTTTTAACTGGCGCCTTACAAATTTTAGATATGATCTGGTTGACTTACATTTTTTTTCATTTTTTTTTCATTTTTTAACTCCCCCCCTCCACAATTTTTTAGATAGGTACCCCGACTTAAGAGCATGCATTTGGAACGGATTAAATTCATAAGATGAAGTACCACTGTATCTCAATACTTGAGCAGGAATAGTCATGTTATATGTTGTAACTACTTTGTTTTATTCTAAACCAGGTAATTGCTGCTTGCGTACATTAAGAACATGGTAAGACAGTCATTCCTCATATACGGATGTTTAGAAGTCCAAATAAAAGATCAAGTTGTATTTGGGCCAAAGAGAAGTTTCTTCCTGTACCTGTAAACATTACACATCTCATTATTTCTGCTCCTAAACCTTCATTCTGGAAGTCTTGTGCATTGTTTCAGAATGAATAGCAAATCAGTCACTAAAAATGAGAGCACCAGGTCAGTATACAAGCCTTTCAGTTTCTCTTCAGAGAAAAAAAAATTACTAAGCCCAGAAGAAGGCACCTTAAAGCAATTACATTCACAGAATTGTGTTTATTATTTTCTCACTTCAGTGTTTGTTGTGTTCTTTGTGCTGTCAAGTCAGACTGACTTAAAGAAATCCTACTAGGGCTTTTAAGCTAAATGGGGTAATTAAGGACTTCCTTTATCAGCTCTACTCCCCCCCCCAGTGAATTCCCATGGCTGAGGTGGGGAATTCAACCCTGACCCCCAGAATCCTTGTCCATCACTGGCTCTATTACATCACACTGGGTGCTCTTCAGAGCATGTACCAAAATCCAGCTATCTCCCTTTACTGGCGTTCACCTTCCCACCTTTATTTATTTTCAGTATGTATAAAACTGTGACTGTCACCTAATAATGGGTTTGCCCAACCAAGGTGATAAATTATGAATTATGATATAATAACTAGCTAGCATTTAAGAGAGCACAGAATGTTTTGCTTCAAAATCAACTAATGACTTCTTTTGCAATCATCAAGTTTGGCCTCACCCAAGTTTGCTTAGGACTGAAGCACTCATCAGCTCCAGCTTTACATGGTAAATGCTGGAGGATGATAACCTAAAACACGTGGAAAGCACTAGGTGGTAAACAGCGATATACTCTATCTTACCATCCTCAGCTAAATTCTTAGAAAGATTATATGGAAGAAATGTATAGATTTAGTATAGGCACTCTTTCGCAGTGGTTGGCATGATCTGTCTACTCCACTAAATTTAGTGCTGCAAGAATAAACTTTGGTGCTACAGGATCATACCTTACCTAGTCTCCCTCACAGTATGGCCATCAAGAGGCAAATGGAAACAGCTGCATCCATCTGGGCTTAGTATGATAGAACAAACTATGGTTAATTTAAGTGACAAATTAGTGAAACAAACTATGATTGAATCATGGTCTATGATCCTTGCTAGGAATTCAATCAAGGCCATTGCAGATGCTAATTTAAGTATTCAGCTGCATTCTATTCAGTAAGAAGCCCTGCCTGGATCATTTAAATAAGGAAGTCGATGTTTTCCCTCTGCAGCACTGTGAGAGAGAAATGAGAACTCAGTGTTCATTGCTATTGAGCTGAGATGTGACTAAGCCTTATGTTGAAACAGAAACATCCTTACATAAAGAAAATCAAGGTGGGTCAAGGTTACCCAACAATTGCCAAAAACATTGGTGGCTCTCAATGTACATTAGATCCACCTATTTGATCATAAATATCTTTTGTGCAAGAGAGTTATTTACCTGACTCAAGATTTTAAAAATACACCACATTTGTCAATTCCCATTTCTTTTAAATGAAATGTTCAATGTCATTATCAAGCACAAAACAGACACACAGAGTTTGTACTCTGACAGCACTGAACAATACTTAGCTATCAAAACAAACGAGTACACATAAGACATTCCCTTCATATCATCACAGCTTCCTGACAAAAGTTTCTTGATATAACTTTATTATTTGAGCAGACTTCGCGCATTATGTAGCAGAACAGAGGAACCGATAAAATGCACGCATGACTGAAATCAAGAGAAAGCACAGGGCAAACAAACTACTGACATTTTCAATTCTTCTAAATGTGATGCAGTTTTAAATAGAACTAGGTTTCAAGCACCTTATGCTGACTAACCCTAAAGAGCTGGCAACAGTGCAGCATACAAACTCTATCCAAAAACTCGTAGATACTCTTCTGGCAACTGTTTTGTGCTTTTTTTTTCCAGTTACACTAAACAGAAGCAGATAAAAACAACTACAAAAATTGGCACAGGTGACTACAAACTAGTCTGACCTTTCTGCAAGACACTTTTGGCATTTATGACTTGGCAGTTTTCTGCAAAGGCGAGGCAAAGAGGAAGACAGGAAGTAGACAGCTGGCCATGTCTCCTTGGCAAGCAGTTCTGTAACAGGGTGAACGAACTATCTCCCTGCCAAACCAAAAACTGTGAGGGAAGCCCATATAATTGCCAAGAAAAAGACTGATGAATTGCACATCCTAAATTCTTAACGCCTGATAAACATGAATGCTATGCCAAACCTTAATCTGTTTAAACCATACACTCGAGTACCGTGGAGAACTTGATTCATCTTTATTGATGTACTTTCAGAAGGAGGACTACAAGAGCATCTTTAAAGTTTGCTGTCTTCTAGAAGGAAAGCAATTTGCAGGAAACCAGTGCTATGTTCTCAGAACACCACTCACATAACACAAGCCACGTTTTCTGCATTAAATGCTTCGTATTCATGTCAGAAGCTAACATCTTCCTTCTATAAAATGGGAGAAATCCCATTCAATGTGCCTTATACATGATCCCAAATGACCCAGTTCATTTAACAGTGACAGGTGGCAGAGGAGTTACAAATCAGATCTACTTTTTGTTAGTGAGCCTACAGCTCATCAGTGGATTAAGAGTGTAGGTGATCCAATCTCAAATACTCAGCGCAGATCCATTCTATGTCAGATCTACTCAGTCTTTCAGCCTCAATATATACCCTTCTGTAGTAAGCACATTTTTTTCTTTTTTAAAAGCCAACTGGCTGTGCTTTAGATTGACCCCCAACCAGGGAATAATGATCAATTTGTAACCTCTATTTTGGAATGTTCTTCTGCCTCCATTCCAAGAGGAGGCCGAACCAACTACATCCTAGATCTTGGCCTGGAAACACATGCCCATGTTTAGATTATATTTCACATTTTAAAGAAAACCTTTTTACTGAACATACAATAACAGTTGGGCGAACCTTGATTGCACCTCTTGCACAAAACAAAGAGAACTCACTGGATATAACAAAGCTTGACATGACAAGAAGCAGTCAGAAAACTTGGAAAGACTGAACAATGAGCCAAACAAAAGGACACTGTGTAATCCCCCATCTAAATAGCGCAGGCCAAATCAGGACTGCATAAATCACATAATGAATCTTATAAAATGGCGTGTGAAGAACGGTTCCCAATTTGTGCCCTCCTTCAAATGTATCAGATTTCCCACTGGAAGCCATATGGGGCCCCAATGTGAGAATGGCTGCTCTAGATCAGTGGTTCCCAACCTTGGGTAACCCAGGGGTTCCCAGGACTGCATTTCCCAGAAGCCTCCACCACCAGTTTTGCTGGCTGGGATATCTGGGAGTTGCAGTCCAAGAACTCCTGGATTACCCAAGGTTGGGAACCACTGCTCTAGATGACAGCTAAAATCATATATATATTTTTCCTGTACACATCTCAATCTCTAAATATTCAACCAGAAGAGGCTAGGCTAAATCTATGGAATTGGAAATGACACACCTTGCTGAATGGCTGAATCCCAAAGAGTGTCTCCCACCAGGACAAGATTCTGGCTGAACCATCTGGAAGTCCCTTAATAGACTTTAAAGCAAAGTAGGGAGATCAAAGAATACTCAACTAAAATGGGGCTACTTGGACACATGACAATTTTTCTGCAAATGTGGAGGCATTCCATCATTGCAGCATTTATGTACACATGAAATCTGTGCCACACCAGAAGTACTAAAGAAGATCGAGTAAACAACTGAGTTTGAGTGGGTGCAGCTGAGCACCTCAAACAAACCATCTGGCCCCAGAACACAAGTACGAGCCAGCCACGAGGAGGGCAGATTTGCTCAGTATCAAGCTGGTGGGGGAGAAATCCATAGCGCCAAAGGAGCGGCATTCCCTGAAGAGAAACAGGTGGTGGAGGAGGAGTCAAGCAGAACAGGAGGACAGGAAAGGGAAGGCAAAGGGTTGTTGATTACTTCTGAAGAGGAGGATTCTGGGAAACTGCCATAGAGACAAGAGAGCAGAAGGCATGAAGCAGCCTCCTCTTGCCCTGTTTGCTCTGAACAGAAGCAAGGCACCAGAGGTTCCAGCCATGTGCTTGCATGCAACAGTGCTCGCCTGGAAGCCTAGAAGAAGCAAGTACCCAACAACAGGTGCACCAGGGGAAGGGACAGGAAAAAAGCAAGTCACTGAGCCTGGCTTCTTTTATCCATCTCTACAAACCCTCCCTGAAAGGAGCGCATCCTAAAGCAAAGCTTTCCTCACCCCTCTGCTTTCCAGAACGTGGACCCCAGGAAACTCCAGGGAAGTTAATTGAGGCTTCACCACAGCATACCTAAATTGTCCTTATATGTGAGCAAGTACTGTAGTAACACTCTTACGTTTAAAGAAATCTCAAGTTTGCTTACAGATTTAAAATACAGTACTAGATAGTCTTCTCAATGGCTGCTCCCAGGCTGTGGAATGCGCAGCCCCAAGCAATCAAGCGGGCGAACTCCCTCCTGCCCTTCCATCATCAGCCAAACCTCTTACTTTCCAGGAGGGGTTTTAAACAATCCCTAGGGATCTAGGGGACACCTTATTTATGGACTCTAGATATTTTTCAATTTTCCTAAAAAAAATTTAATGATTTCAATACTATTTAACGCTCAATTGATTTTAAGAGTTTTCTAAAATATTCTAAACTCATTCTTGTATAGTTTTAATTAAATGTCCCACCTTGATCCCTTTATGGAGAGAAAAGGTGGTTGGTAAATAAATAAATAAATAAATAAATAAATAAATAAATAAATAAATAA
>JAHTLZ010000237.1:25998678-26040679 GCA_023846285.1 Phrynocephalus versicolor | reverse complement strand
ATACATACATACATACATACATACATACATACATACATACATACATATGTACATTTTAAAAATACCAAGTTAACCAATATGTATTCTCAAAGGCTTCCATGGCCGGGATCTGATAGCTGTTGTGAGTTTTTCAGGCTGTTTGGCCGTGTTCTAGAAGTTTTTTTTCCTGATATTTCGCCAGACTCTTGTGTCCGCCATGTTCAGAGGGCAAGGAGCTCAGGGGCAAAACACAGGACAAATACACTTTTAAAAGACAGGCAGAAATTCCAAAGGGCCTATCTTTACAAACCTCACAACTGCTGAATATTTTCAGGAAAGACTCATTTCCTTTGTACTTGCAAAAATATATCAGTTTTTCCCATCCACTTCACCATTGTCACCTGAGAGTAATTATTAAATGTTTGTTCTACCTCTGTGGAAACTGAATTCCTCTACCAAAGCCATAAGAAACTGATTAACTACAATGTTTTCTGTCTTAGTTCATTTCCCTTGTAGAACCTGTCATTCTGACAAATCATTCTTATTCATTACAAAATCATTTTGCATTTGTCATGAATAGCCTTGGATATCTTGGAAGTCCTACAGTAGATTAATTGACAGCGCCACATCACTTCGAATCCACAAATATCTTCTCCTGCTCACAATATTATTGTTCTGGACAGCTCTATCCACAAAGGCACCCAGCAACTAACAGAGATTCAGTTGGTATCAAAACATGATTTTAGGCAAGGATCCACAAATCCAACCTTCTAGCATGTATCTGTTACCCAAATGTAAATGAACTGTCATTCTTTGACCATGAAAATATAGCCTTCATGTACTGATAGCCAAGGCGCCAATTTCTTCTTAATTAAAACTGAAATACTAGTTTGTTCTTATAGTAAAAAGACAGACATATACATATATCAAGTCATATTTTAGAAGAAGGAAATATCCTTCCTGTAGTTGCACGGTAGTTGCCTTATGCATCCCACTCTCCTCTTAAAGCAAACACAAAACAAACTGTGTTGTTTATATATACAGTACCTCCAAGTAGCACTTAAAGCAACCTCTGGGCAGTTTACAATTTCATTATGAAGACTACACAATGAACTACACAGTGTACTCAGTTTCTCGACCTCGGATAGATGAAAGGTTCAGACAACCTTGAGCCAGCTGCCTGAGTTTACTAGGATCAAACTAAAGTCTGTACATGAATTTTATTTCTTCCTCAATCTGTAGTCATTCCTGTAGTTTCACATCACATCACAACACAGCATGCACAAAGATGTGTGCGCGCGCATGTACGCACGCACGTGTACACACAAGATTAAAATTCAGGATGTGTCCTATTTTTTCGGGGGGAGAGTCCAAGTCCTAGAATTCTACTAGAATTTTCCAACACAGAATTCCAACACCATGCCTTACAGAAGCCTACATTTTGCTCTTCTGAAGAAGGCTATTGTCTGAGGCTGCACGACCTCATCTGAACTGTTGTTCCTGTTGATAATGTACAAAAAGGAAGCTGCAGCTGTACTTCCTGGGAGTTTTCTTACAGCCCTTTAGATTCCATAGAGCAGGCATGCCCAAACTTTGGCCCTCCAGATGTTGGACCACAACTCTCACAGTCCTTTGTCAATGGCAAGCTAAGCTTAGAATTCTGGGAGTTGTGGTCCAAAACATCAGGACGGCTGAAGTTTGGACATTCCTGCCATAGAGGATGCCACCCAAAGAACCAAGAGTCCTTGGATGAGGAATTTTTGGAGTTGGGGGTAAAAAATATATATCAAAAACCCAAATTAATCTGTAATTAAAATAGCTCTTTTCACACTTCTCCCTTCTGTGGCAAACTTGAGATCAGATTTTAATATAAATTGCTGTGTGTTAATTCAGAGGAAAGAGAAAAACACACAGGGGTGTATCGCACTACGATGTTAATCCATTCCTCGTGACGCTTTGTATGTTGAAATTTTCATAACTCAAAATCAAATGAGGCACAATGCACCCTGGGAATGGAAGTCTTCTGCAAAGTTTTCGTTTCTCAGTGTTTTTGCAGAAGACTTCCATTCCCAGGGTGTATTGCACCCAGGACAAATTTCCCTTTGTATCTTGATTTTTTGACAATGAGGGACATTCATTACTCGACACACCATTGTATGTTGATTGGTGTCATTTGGAAGCTTCCCAATCCACTTTGAAGCTGCGTTTTTCTGATGTGGCCCGGGTGAGTGGCTGCCCTTATTATACAATAACTTCCAGGGCCTGCAGTACCCAAAGGTACCCAACCTTAGGTAATGCAGGTGCCCTTGGACAGCCATTCCCAGAACCCTTCAACACCAGCTGTGCAGGTGGAGTTTCTGGGTAGTCGAAACACACCTACATTACCCAAGGTTGGGCACCACTGCTCCAGGGTCAGATCTACAGGAGAAAGATGACTCATCCAAGTGCATAAAGAGGCTTCCAAACGAACCCCATGATACACTCACCTTTCTGAAAGAGCACCCATTATAACCCACCATGGGGAGTGATGCTCCCACGAAAGAGCAGGCGTAATTATGGATGGCAAATGGATTCAGAGGGACATAGAAATGCCGCCTATGTCGAGTCTGGCCAGGCTCCAAGGAGGGGATAAATCTTTCTTGACTATTGCACCGCTTCTGAGAGTGCCTTCCAACGATCAAGTGCACCACAGAAGGCACTGGGGAATCCTAAAGTGCCCCTTTTTTAACCTCCCAAAGGATGATGTCACCACTCAAAGTATTGGCTGGGCCTGCAAATTTACTTTTAAGACGAACGAATATAACCGACAGAGATTGTCTATGACTGAACAGAGGTAGGATGCTTTGAGTCCACACAGGCAATGATCTACTTGAAAGGTAAATAAGATTTAAGTTTTATTTAAAATGACTTATTTACTGAATGCAAAAAGGGGCAAGAATGAAACCCAAGTGAGCCCCGTCTTCTGATAACAGATACTAGACTTGATCTTAGCCAAAAACCTAAGAAGCAACCCCTTCTGAACAGCCCATCAGTTGCAACTTTTTAAAAGAAATGTATGTACAGCTGGAATACAGAGAACCTTGTATTCACTATCTTTGTGTGATTCCTCATTCGTTTAGGTATGCATGTCCAGAAGCAGGTTCCAACATACCTATGACTCCTACCCACAGTGAGACGCAAATTTTAATTTTTATTAAATGAAAAACCTTTTACAAAAGTTATTCTTCCAAGTCTCCAAACCATGTTGTAAAGAGGACATACGTATAATACTGGGAAGACAGTTCTAAAGTGTTCATTAAAGTAATTCAGTGCAAAAAATTTTTAAAAAAATCACAAGCTTCTGAATTTAGAAATTCGAAGAAAAAGACCTCTCAACCATTCTTGTTAGTTCTAAATCAAAAAGGACTTTATATAAAAGCAGTGTTTCTTATGCTCTATAGTGTAAATTATCACAGCTAACAGAGAATTATTATAATTATAACTGGAGAAGAACTGTTATTAAGAACTTTACACTGTAATACCATTATGCAATGCGGAGAACTTTTGTCTTCAACAATCCACAGTACAAGCAGTCTTTTGTAGCCCTGAGTGATTTCACTTCTTTCTAATAATATCCTCTTATTTTCTTTGGGAGAAACCAAATGGAGACAATCCACAGAACTTTTTTCCAAAGCAAAATCTTTTAGTAATGCCAAGCCTTATGGCATTTTGAAACAGGAATAGATGCTTCCCCTTTATGGCAGCATAACATGTTCAACCTGCTTTGCAAAATGGATATAACCCCTCCCCCCAAGACACACACACACCTCCTCAAATCTGTGTTTCATAAACTGTTCTTCAAGAGAAGTAGCAATAAAGTTTATTACAGACCTAAAGTATCTGCATAAACCCGGTTAATTGAAAAGTGGGTGGAGAAAGCTGCCAAATTAAATGTTTACATTAGCACAGCTGTATTGTAAAAACATTCTGCCCCCTGCGCTTTGTAATTATAAGATATTTCTGGACTGTGTATCTCTACAAAGTTTATCTCTACTGCCAAGAGTATTTTGGCACAGAGTGCCTGCAATTTTTGGCAGCCAGCGTGCTCTCAATGCAGGCTGTATCTAAAATGGCTGCCAAACAGTTATCCTGAAATGTCGTCGACCCGGTGTGTTGTCCTGCATGAAGGGCAACAGCCAAAGCTAATATATAAAGCTGTGCAACTGTTTTCAAGTTTTGGGAGAGCGAGATTTCAAAGCCTATGGGAAAAAGGAGTGCTATGTACTTTCATAACATGAAAATACATTAAAATGTTATATCAAGTGAAAAAAGTCAAAGATTTCCCAAACAGAGCATTAATCCTGTTAAAAATGGAACCTGCTTGAGGGTTTGTTTTTCAGCTTTATGCCACACAATTGTGGAATCCTTTCTCTCCGTTTTGAAGATCCTGGCCTAAAGACCAGCAGCTTTTCCATTTACAGCATCTGAAATTTTTGACACAAGCTCTCATGCACAGTTTCCCCCCTTCACCCTCCCTGTCAAAACAGACAAGCACTAGCCTGTAAGAGATATTTAAGATATTAAATAATTTTTAAAAATTAGTTAAAAAAGAAAAATTGCAGTCCTTTTTTTCTTGGGACCTGATTTCTCTCCACATTATAACAAAGCTATTGTGCAATTCAAGACATCACACCTTTAGCATACAAACAAACAGAAAGTCAAAACAGTGAATTTTAAAGCCAAACGATGCTGAGGAAAAAAGCATATGGTACTGTTTCTCCTGCCACTGTACTATTTTAGAAAACCAAGTTCAATCCATGGATATGAGTCTCACAGATGCCTTCAACTAAAGAGAATTCTATGAGATTCGCCCTCCCTTAAGAAAGTTCTCAAGAAACCTTGGGGGCTTTCTTGGAAATCTCATGGTCCGTTTTCCTGGGGAAAAAATGACAAGGTAAGGAGGACTACTACAATTTGTGTGCAAAATGCAATTTCTGAATACAGGATTTACCTGAAAAGGGCAGAAGTACCAAGCTATGCAGGATATATATTTTTAACAAATACTGTTCTGAGTGCCATGTTTCCTGCACAGGGTTCATTGCAAAATGTTTTTGGCTGCACAGAATCTGGCCATTCCTGCACAGAACTACGGTTGTGAAGGGAATAAACCCAATGTTATTGTAGGAAGCTAGAGAATTTCTCTGACACAGAGGAATAGCTATCAAGTTTTCCCCAGTGCTGGCAAGGACGGGGGGGGGGGGGGGGGCACAGCCACTAGGAGCTCCAGGGAAGCGGGGTGCTACCAGCTGGGCCTTGCAGCTAGGCGGTGGAGCCTCATTTGCATACAGGGTTCCCAGAACCCCTTGCGGTGGCTTCAAAATGCTTACTAATGTGACCTAGGTGTCTTGGCTTTCTAGGGGACATATATACCAATCCGGACAGCTGGTGGGGTGTGGTTTGGGCTGGGCTGGGCTGGGAGAGGTGCTCTCCTGCGGGCCACCTGTAAGAAGGCTGCACCTGGCTGCCCAGCAGCAACTGGAGCCCAGCTGCCTGTCTGAAATGCAGGACGTTTCCGGGAAAATAATTTTCAGGGAAGATGGTGGGAAAGAGGGAGGAAACGAGAGTGTCCTGGCCAAAACGGGACACTTCACAGGTATGCACAGAGGGAAGCTGTGACAGGGAGTCTCAGATAGTGAAATTCAGAACATCACAGAGAAATTCTGCCATCATTCATCACATCCTTCGTTAGAATCCTTTTGCTTCATAGTAGCAATGAAAAGCTTTTGCGATATTCAGTTTGTGGGACTACATCCTATAGTTTAACAGCGAGCAAATCAGCATGAACACAAGATTAGGATTAGATAGCTCTAAGATATATTGTCAGTTATTGATATAGCAAAAATCTTTGTGTGGAAAATAAAAGATTGCCCGGATAAGTCCACACCACAGATGACAATAACCTGATTTCTGGTCCAAATAAGAACTAAATTATAAGGCACCACAGCTATGTGTATGCCATTGGAAAATACAGATATCTCCACATGACAACAGCTCAGTTCAATATGTAATGTAAATAAATATTCATCAATTTGTACTGTGGTGTAACAAAGATTGCTCATACCATGCTTTGGTAGTACTTCCCTAGCTAAGCTCTAATATAAAGAAAGAACATATAATTTGGTCAGAACCACTGGAACAACAGTTATCTCTGATCCACCCTTTTTAAGAACCTTGAGGCTATATTTACATGGAAAGCCTCTGTACTTTGAATTTAATATATCTTTTTTTAGACAAATGACAGAGTAAACATTCTGCAAGCAGCAAATCTTAGGTTCAATTCTGCATCTTCAGATAAAGACAAAAGTAGAAGGGTTGGCATAGAAACATGTCTTACGTGGAGAGATAACTACCCAAGGAGGACCAATGGTATAATACAATATAAAATGCTTTTCTTTTCTTCTCAAACATTGGCAATTTTTTAAAACAGGAATTTTTAAAAATTGGCAAATTTAAAAACATGCAGTAGGACAAGCATGTTTACCTCCAGTGGTTTTTAAACAAATTACAGCAATCTGACAATTCAATAAAAAGCACTAGTCTATTAAAGACAATTCTATGTACAAGAGCACTTTAGCCTTCTTTTAGTAAGTAATCAGGTTCAAAGTCACAATGCTGGTGTCCTTGCAAATCAAATGACTAGCGACCTGGAGTTAAACGTTCCATAGAGAACAGTGTTTCGTTGTTCCTAAATTCCTTCTAGTCTTCTCACATTAATCTTTAATAAGCACTCCTTCTCCTCCTCTTCCCCACCCCTGAAACACAACCAATCAAATCTTTGTCTTCACAGGCACTTTATGACTTAGATATGCTGAGTAACTTGATCACTGTCATCCAGCAAAACTACTGTAAATTTACTACTGTAAATTACCTCTAAACTTTGCGGTAATTTAGCTTCTAAATTTCTTTCACCTACACTCCATCAAGAGAATTTCAGTCTCTTGTAATTTAGATATATTACCAGGTTTAATTAAGTGACCTTTTGTATGAAATGCCTAAAGTTGCAGTTGCATATTTGTAATTCTGCACTTTACAGGCTGAAATTCTACAAAAGTTTAATTTTGAAGGGGGGAAAGCCGATTTGTTCACCACCTTTTCTGGGGGCATGCGTGCAAGAGGTCATCCCAGCAGACACTGTTTCTCTATTAAAAATGAAATAAAATGGCAAATCTGCAAGTGGCAATGTCTTTATAAAAACATGTAAATTTACATGAAGAACAAAATGTATACCCTCTATTTTACAATTACACAGGCATATACCAAGCAATTATACTTTCAAGCGTCCACAAAATATATATGACTGTTTTAACTATTTTCCTAATGGTACAAATTTCACACACACACACACACACACACACAGAGAGAGAGAGAGAGAAAGAGAGAGAGAGAAAGAGTTTTAAAGAATCATTCTATTCTAGCTCATTTTGCTTCTCTACAAACTGTTTTCTCTACTCAAGTCTTCAGTGACAAACCTAGTTCCTGCTTAGCTCTACAGTTCACTTTCTGAGCAAAAGGGAATTAAATGACCACGAATTAAAGGATATATGTTGAAAATACATCTTTGGTCTTAATGAACTGTATCCGCAGTTCAACACATGAAAGCATCCTCCCCATTTTCCTAACTAGTTCTGTACCTTCTACGAACCTTTGATCACATAGGAAGTCAAGTGACTGCCTCACCAATTCTACCCCACGTGCAAGAAAAAGTTTAAGATGCTATGAGATGACTTTGTCTTACAGATCCAAGACATTTTGGATGACCAATATTCAAACAACTTGTTTAAAGAGTTACAGATTATCTGCAACAACAACAACAACAACAACAACAACAACAACAACCCATGGATACATGGGTATACTCATATAAAGATCACAATGCATAGGAACATTCAATTATTTGCACATTGCCAGACCAAAACAAATCTATGTTTTTAAGCAAATTAATTTGTAGCATCTTAAGATGTGTCTCTTCCATTTTTGAATTCTGATTCAATGTTCAGCAATTCCAGCTACATCTTCATATGCTCATTTATCTTATTTATAGGCTGCCTTTCTCTTGCTAAGGGGACTCAATGCATTTATACTGGGGGTGGTGGTGGTGTCAAAGTGGCAATTCTTCTGACTTGCTCCACAGTGATGTTCCAGTACAGTATGAAGGAAAAAAACTTATTCTTGATTGAAAAACAGCCACACACACAAAAATGACAACATTCAAGAACTAGCTCATGGCCAAACAGGAAATTAGGAGAAGTCTGGTTTGGGCTTAAAGGTTCTTATCTTTAGTGTGATCTATTTTATCTTCCACTTAAGTGATTCTTTGGTGCACACACGCACACGCACACACACACACAGAGAGAGAGAGAGAGAGAGAGAGAGGAGGAGAGGAGAGAGAGAGGAGGAGAGGAGAGGAGAGGAGAGGAGAGAAAGAGGAGTTTCTCCATCCTTTTCAATGCCACAACCCACCAAATACATTACAAGGTTGTTATGTCAGATAACACCACCCACAGCTCTAGTAAAAAGGTAAAGGTTCCCCCTCCACACACATGTGTGCTAGTCGTGTCTGACTCTAGGAGCGGTGCTCATCTCTGTATTCAAGCCGAAAGAGCCAGTGTTGTGCAAGTCCATGGCCACGTGGCCGGCATGGCTGCAAGGAAACACTGTTTTACCTTCACGCTTTTTACAGTGGTACCTACAGTATTTATCTACTTGTATTTATGTACATGTTTTCGGACTGCTAGGTTGACAGGAGCTGGGGTTAACACGGGAGCTCACTCCACTGCGTGGCACCCAGGATTCGAGCTGCTGACTTCTGCAGCTGACAGTTTTCTGAAACCTTAGTCCACTGAGCCACCTCACCTCCTATCCACAGCTCTATTATGGTGCAAATTAACTATTGGCTACAGAACAAAATTATTAGGAGCACTCTAAATCATTCCCCCCCCCAAAAAAATAACCCAAGTGCTGTGCCCAAAAATGAAAGGGAGAGCTTTAAAACACTGCAATTAGATTTAAATCAAACAGCAGCAAAAGTGATCCAAACAGTGAGCTATATCCCCATCTGGACATGCTCCAGTGACAGACACTCCAACATCCTGAAAGGGTCTGCTTTTGACCTCAGAGAGTCAATTCTTCATCAAAAGAATCCCAAAAGAGAATCCAGTGTGAACAATTCCATCCATCACTTGAGGCTTAAATCAGGATCTTAAATACAAGGATTTTATTAGGTTAGTTAACCAACACCATTATATCAGATTATCATCAACAATGCTCACAGCAGCAATTTTACAATACACAATCTACAGCATACTGTAAGTATTTTAAGTACAACTAAACTTTGCATTTCATTTCTCCTTGCCCTGGTTATTTACAATGCTCCACCCTACAAAAAGAAAAGAGTAAAACATCGAACTATATCTGTATCTACACTTACATAATGTACCAATTACTGGTCTCCAGGTATCTACACTTACATAATGTACCAATTACTGGTCTCCAGGTAATGCAAGTATATGCTACAATGTGCTTTGAGATTCTCTTACGTTTGTTTTGTTTCTACCTTGCCCCCAATGTAAGGTATGCTGAAGACAGACCAACAAGGCACCCAGAAGACTGAATCTGTTGCATCATTCTGCTGCAGAGAAAAAGCTGCAGTTGCAAATTCATCTTGTATCTTCTTTCCCTATATGAACATTTGGCTGAATCACTGTAGTCCTAGTGGAACAGAAGAGTGAATTCACCAAATTCCCATTGAGTCAATAGGTCTACTCTGGTTGCAACTTACTGTGCTTCATGACAAAATTTCAAACTTTATCATGTGCACTTCCAGCATACTGTTTAAGACTGCCATGAGAGGTTTTCAGTATAATTACTCAACAGACAAATCTGAACTACAAAAGTACCCCCAAAAGTACGGGGTGCATTTGTGTTCTTTTCATCAAAAGCACAAACTAACTTGCAAAGAAATGTACATCAATGACTAAAAGTTTACTAGAAAGCAACAACTTGAGAATATGACTTTAATTGTACACATATTTTTATTCATTAAGGTGAATAATCAAATTAAATCCCACGCTATGGTGTCCCAGACTCATAATACATTAATAAAGTTTCTTAAAAGCTTTGGCAGGGGGCCAGCACAGTCCATTAACTCCTTGCAAGTTGTAAAAAGAAGTAAAGTCATTTCAGGCTTCTTTGTGGTTATGAATGAAACAGCAGGCAGCCTGTATGGAACCGTCACTTTGGATAGGACATTGGTAATGGATGCTTTGCTGCTCAATCAAAGCAGTATGGGGATAAGTTAATGCACTGAATCACAATCTAAACCCTGTTGCTTTGCAAAACTAATTTAGTTAAGAGTGGAAGGGAAATGGCAAAAGATTTCAAGTAATGAAGACCTGTTTATTTTGCTAATAGGCTGTCACACTGCATCTGGGTTAACTTGCCCACTGTGGAAATCAGAAATTATACAATGCTTTCTTGTGTGTGATGATAAATTGTTTTACTACAAACTGCTTAAGCTAAACTAAGCCCATTTTAAATGCAAAACAATTTTTATTTATTAAAAAAAGAGAGGAAATCCTACCTTCCTATGATTGTTCTATTATCTGAAGACATAAATAATTTCAACAATTGGTAACTAAGTGGCTGTCTTTACATTTGCCTAACAATTTGAATTAAAGTGCTACACTTTCCCCTTAAGCTTTATACTACCATCTGTTCTCTCTTCTTCTTTTATGACATTGCAAACATTTCCCTTTGGAAAGGGAATTTAGTATTTTGCATCCTTTAGATGAAAAAGCAAACTTGAATGGGACGGCATGCATAAAAATGCATACCAGTAAAAGGGACCAAGACTGGAAGAAGAAATTAAAACATCTCCCCTAAGATCATCACAATGTAACAGAGGTTAAAATTCAGCTAGAGTAATGTACTATTTCAGGTCCTGGGGAAGGATTACATGATAAAATTGTGCATAACTTTGCAGTATAGCTAAAAACAAAAATTCAGTTTAATACATTCGGTCTACAAACTTTAGCTACTATACATTTATTATTTAGAACTAAAACTTCTGTATTTTAGAGAGTAAATTGGATGCTGGAATTTATCAAGTTTTTTTTTAAATTTTCTTTTTATAACCTCAATGGAGGCGTGATTTAATTCAAGGACATAAAAACATCACCTAATTTCAACCCTTTTTTCCAGCTCCAGTAAGACCTTTGAATCGATGAAAACTAGCGCATCCACAATTGTTGACCTAGATGATTCAAGGCCTCTACACGAATTTGTTCTCAAATTTGAATAAACAGTTAGATTGAGACAATATCTTCTAACGTATATTACACAATCAATAACTTCTAATCTGAAATACTGTTGTGGGCTTGCCTTTGAAAATTATCCAGAAATATAATCTCATCCAAAATAGGAAAGCAAACTCTTACCTTTTCAAGTGACATAATTGTATGATGCCAGGGCTTTGTGATTAGCATTGGCTTTCAATATATTTCTAGGCCAGTGGTTCCCAACCTTCCTAATTCTGCAACCCTTTAACACAGTTCCTCATGTTGTAGTGACCCCTTGCCCTATTTGGAAGAGGCCACAAGCCCCCTTTGGCAGGCAGGCCACTGACACAGGGGCCAAAGAGAACTTCCCTCTACAGGCACCCTCAGCCAATCGCAGCCTCCGGGGCCATTGACTGACATCCCCTCCAACCTATCAAGCTGTAACTCACTCTTTCCCTCCGTCCTCCCTCTCCTCCTCCAGACCCAAGCCGTTTGTGCCTTTTTCTTCATTGGCTAATGGCGACCCCTGTGAAATGGTTGTTCGACCCCAAAGGGGGTCCGGACCCCGAGTTTGGGGACCACTGTTCTAGGCCAAATTCAAATTGCTGGTATTAACCTCTTAAAGCTTGGGGGGAAGGTGAGAGAGGAGAATCAGGGAGATCACATTCAGTTTTAATATAGCACATCCTACCCACTACAGTGCTCTTTAGGGTCTAAAAGGAGGGACAACACCAAGATTGCTGCTGAAAATTTAATCCTGCTTTCCTCTAATAACAACCTTTATTTCTGGTATCTTCCTTACAAAATTTGTGGATAGTGATACCACAAGAGTGGAATCAAAAGCAAGTTCCAAATTTAACTTCACAAACTTTTAAAGTTGTCAGCTCAGGGATTAAATGTACATATATTATATGACAACAAAGTGTGTGTGGATGTGTTGTTTTTTAACAGCACTCTTGGGCAACATTCCAGTTGAAGCTTTTGCCTTAAGATACAGATTGTTATAAAGGCTTGTGGTTTTAGCTTATTTCATGTTTGAGGGCATAACTTGTGCAAATACTAATATATTTTGAATCTTTCAACAGAATTATATAGTAAAGCTCAAAATAAATTATTTCAATTCACAGTTTGGCGCAAAATGTAACCTCAGCCCTGGGAAAATATGACTTATCATATGCACTGTGTTGCAACTATAAAGTTATACTGCCACAATAAGTTATATGTAAAAGATAATGAAAAGAGTACTTGCTGTCTAATTATGATCTCGCAGGCTCAGATCAAAATTAGCAGTGATGAAGATTCTTCCATTAATGATAATTAACTTGTAACATTGTTATCAACTGAAAGAGACAGCATTATCCAATGCCAAGGGTGTGTGCACACTCCCACTACCAGACCACTAAAAGTAATTGTGCACAAAGACCACATGCATTTTTTCGCATTTGCTAGACAATAAAGGTTACCATGAATGGTTGAAATCAAAGCATTATTTGCAGACAACAATGGACACTGATTTACCATAAGCCAAGTCAGACTGGAAGACGAGAACAACATCTTCCTCCAACCACTGTGCAACACTGTTAATTTGGTTTTAATTGGTTTTCCTAGTGGGTAAATTAAAAATTTTGCTGACTTCTCAGAAGAGAAATTTAGCACATTTCTTCCCCCTCTAAAGACAGCACAAGTAGAGGAAGGTAGGAGGACACACATATACCCCAAGGGCTATGAAGTTAAATTAACAACAAAAAGTCCTCTTTCCAATCAGTTGTGCATGAGCCGGTAGTGTTTGGGCTACTTCTGCTTGATTGGATTCTCTTATAAAAAGGTCACTTTTCAGCTATAATGAGACAGTAGCACAGCATCTGCTTAGGGATTAGAGATCCTGCCACTCTGAATGGCCAGTAAAGCACAAATGAATGTCCTGTTTAACATCAGATATGCCAAACTGTGCAGCAGACAGCAGACACATCAGTATCCGGCTTGCTTTTACAATGGTAATAGAAATTCTGAAACAGATTTTGCTTCTTGAAATGTGCTGATAAAGAAGGGCAAAAAAAAAAAAAAACCCAGAGCAGATAAGTAAAATGAGGAAAGCCCAAATAGGCAGAGGACTCAAGTCGTTTAGGGATCTGGCTGTAGAGCCCGAGGTGGGGAGTTCAATGCCCCATTGTAACTCCTGCTAGAAGAGTGAGCCTGTGTAGCCATGTGCAAGCTGGGCAGAGCCAGGAAATGTCCCAACGGGAGGGTTGAGGGTTAAAACACTTCTGTGTCTTCTTCACCTAGATGCCCTGGAAAGGGCCACCATAATGGCCAATGATTTATGAGGATGATGTCCACAGTCATAAAAGCACAAAGAGTAACCAAAAGGAAGAACATAGGAGCACTTATATCAACAAGAAACTGCAGGACATTATTCAGTTAGAGAGCAGAATTTGTTCAACCTATTATGCATTTATAAAAATAGTATTTCCAAAAAAACAAAAAACTGTACGAATTATAACAATTGCTTGGTCAATTAATCTGTTAGTTTGATTTCAAAAGTGCCCCAGTAAATTAGCCAGACATCATCTAGAGATCCGTATCCATACCTTTGTGCATGTTAATTGCTAACAAAAATTGCAAACGTCAGCCACAATTTTAACAGAATCATTTTCCTTCCGCTCACATAAAAGGAGGCACGCCTGTACCAAGTCACTGCATGCTCTGACCTGTAGCACCGAGTGCTAAATCCAATCATTCCTCCCAAACTACAGTAAATGAATTGAATCAGTTCCTAAACAGGAAATCAGGACATGTGAAAAATGCTTTGTTTCAGTAGGTATACTCCTGTTTGGGCTAGCAGCTGGATTAGGTGTGTGCGTTCACATGTCAAAGAATGTCTCCTGAGACTGCCTTTCCCCTTTTGTAGGAGAAAGGGCAAAACACTTCGGTTAAATATGTGGCTGCTACTTGCAATTCTTTTGAGGACTTTTTCCCTGGGTACTGTTATCCTCATCCTATGACAAATATATAGAGATCTATAGAACAATCCACTGTGTGCCTATTGAGATACATTCTTGCTAATTGTGTGAATGCAGCCTTAACTAATTAAAATCTATATACAGTGGTGCCTCGAATTATGAATGCCCCTAATTGCAAAAAAAATGAAATACCAAGAGAAATCCATCCAGGGTGCAATGCTCTCTGGGAACTGAAGTCTTCTGTGAAACCCTCGAGATATGGAAAATTTCTTATGGGATGCCTCAAGTTACAAAAAATGTGTGGAAAGCTTCCATTTCCAGAGTGAATTTCGCCCCATTCGGTTTCGAATTACGAACGTTTCTAGAGTCAAAGCACCATAGGGAACAGATTAACTTCATAATTCGAGGCACCACTGTACTTAGTCATTTTTATAAGCTGTATAATAAACAATTTGCTATTTGTTCTTTTCAAGTATACACTTGAAACAACATGTTTGGCTTGTATTAAGATGGATATGCGGAGTGGAGTTTTTTTGTTTATTATTTATTTTATTTATTTATTCTTGGATTTATACCCACGGGAACTCTGGGCGGCTTACAGAGCTGAAACAAGTCAGCAAATACAAAACAATCAGAATATAGTAACAGACAGCAAGACAATCGCGAACATATAATTAAAAACGCAGCTTAAGCTTAGGCGCCCTTGTTATGGTCAGAACCTTGCTGCTAGACCAGCAAACTCCTGGTAGGGGGGGTTGATGGCGAAGGAAAAAAAACTATTGAGCTAGGTCACCAAAGGCCTCGCAAAATAGGATGGTTTTAATCGCTCTGCGAAAGGCCAGCACGGACCCTGCAGAGCGCACCTCGCTGGGAAGGCTGTTCCATAAAGAAGGGGCAGCGGCCGAGAAGGCCCGGTTCCATGTAAGGGAATGTCTGGCCTCTCGGGGGGTGGGAACCCGCAGCGAGTGCGCCCACGACTGCCGAACTGGTCGGGCCGAGGTTGACCGCTGGACGATCCGCTCTGTCAGGTCGTCAGGTCCCAAGCCATGGAGGGTTTTATAAACTAAAACCAGGACCTTGAATTTGATCCGGGATGCAACGGGTAGCCAATGCAGCTGAGCCAGAACTGGGGTGATGTGGTCATAGCAGTGCGCACCTACCACCAGTCTGGCCGCCGCATTTTGCACCCGCTGCAGCCGCCGGAGGAGATTCAAGGGCAACCCCATGTAGAGAGCATTGCTGTAGTCCAGCCTCGAGATCACCAGCGCCTGCACCACTGTTCTCAGAGAGTCGACGTCTAGGTAGGGACGAATCTGGGCGATCTGACGGAGGTGGTAAAATGCAGTCCTGGACACGGCCGCCACCTGGGCTTCCAGGGACAAAGCCGGGTCCAGGATCACGCCCAGATTCCAAACCCTCTCCGCCAGTTGGAGGGAAACTCCCTCCAAGCTGGGGAGAGGGCCTCCATAGCCAGACGGAGAGCTCCCAAAGAACATCACCTCGGTCTTCTCGGGGTTAAGTTTGAGCCTGTTGGCCCTGGTCCAAGCCATAACCTCCTCCAGGCACTGGTCGAGGGTCCGGACAGCTTCCACTGCAGAGGTGGAAAAGGACAGATAGAGCTGTGTGTCATCAGCGTACTGGTGACAGCAGACTCCAAATCTCCGAATGACCCCAGCCAGTGGCCTTACATAGATATTAAACAGAATGGGGCAGAGAGACGAACCCTGCGGAACCCCACAAGGGAGTGTCCACGGGGCCGACAACTCTCCACCATGCTGCACGTACTGAGACCAATCCTGGAGGAAGGACCGAAGCCAACTGCGAACAGTGCCTCCGATACCCACCTCCAAGAGCTGGTCCAGTAGGATACCGTGGTCGACGGTATCGAAGGCCGCTGACAAATCCAGGAGGACCAACAGGGTAGGGCAACCCCTGTCGGCAGCCCGGATTAGGTCATCTTGCAGCGCGACCAGAGCTGTCTCGGTTCCCCGGCCAGGCCTGAAACCGGACTGGCAAGGATCAAGGCACCGTTGTTCCTCCAGAAAGGATTGAATCCGCACCGCAGCCACCCTTTCGATAACCTTGCCCATAAAGGGAACATTGGCAATCGGACGATAGTTGGCCAATTGGTCCGATGCCAGGCCCGGTTTCTTCAAAATGGGCTTGACCACCATCTCCTTCAGACGAGCGGGGGAAAAACCCTCGCAGAAGGAGGCAGTGGCGATGGCAGCAGCCCACTCGGGCATGCTCCCTCCGGTAGATTTAATTAACCATGAAGGGCAAGGATCGAAAGGAGTGGTCACGGGCCGGCAATGGGCTATTGCCCTGGAGGCATCAGATGGAGAAACAGGCCCAAACTCAACCAGTCGAGGAGAGCGGGGGGGGTGAGGGGGCTGGGGATGGCGAGGGAGGGCTAGTGCGGCTGGAGTCAAAACCGGCTCGGATGGCCTCAATTTTCGATCTAAAAAAGACTGCAAAATTCTCACTACTGAAATCAGTAGGAGGAGGCCTAGCCAGACTAGGATTGGTGAGGTCTCGAACCACCCGGAAAAGTTCAGCCTGGCGGTTCGAGGCCTCATCAATTCTCAGGGAGTAAAAAGATCTTTTGGCCTCCCTGGTCGCTTGCGAGTAGCGCCTAGTCTGGATCACAACAGCAGTATTATTATTTTCCGTCCGGTCCTGCCTCCAGATGCTCTCAAGTCTCCTGCGATCATGCTTCATCACTCGTAACTGCGCCATGAACCACAGTGAAGCACGAGCTCTGCTGCGAAGGAGACGCTTGGGGGCGATTCGGTCGACGGCACTGGCAGCTGACTCAAACCATTGGTTAGCCATAGCCTCGGCCGAATCGTCAGCCAAACCACCAGGAAGCCCACCAAAGGCTTCCCGGAACCTGACCGGATCAAGAAGCCTTCGGGGGCGGTCCCAAACAAGGGGCCATTGGTCCCCGCGGGGAGGGGCCGCCACCAACAGGGAAAAGGACAACAGGTAGTGATGTGACCATGACACAGGGGAGGAAACAATGTCCCTCACCTCCAGATTAGAGTCCCCCGACTTGGAGGTAAACACCAGGTCCAAGGTGTGCCCGGATCTGTGGGTAGGGCAAAAAACAAGCTGGGATAGGTTCATGGACATCATGGTGTCCATGAATTCCAGAGCTACACCAGCAAGCCCATCACCAGCATGCACGTTGAAGTCCCCGACAACTGGAAGCCGGGGGGACCTCAACAGAGCAGCGGCAATGAACTCCGAGAGCTCTGGTAGGGATTGCACTGGGTTGCGGGGAGCACGGTAGCCCAGCACAATGCCAAATCTATCCTGCTGTCCCACCAACAGGTGTAGGCATTCTAACCCTGGACTTACCAATGTTGAGGCTCTGGTCACTGAAAGCGATTCCCTGTAAACGATGACGACCCCTCCCCCCTCTGACCCTCCAGCCTGCCTACTCCCTGAACCAGAAACCCAGGTGGACACAGCTGGGCGAGGGAGGCTCCCCCCTCTGAGCCCACCCAGGTCTCCGTGATACAGGCCAGGTCGGTCCTGCTGTCGACAATGGTGTCAAAGGTGACAGCGGTCTTATTGTGGACCGACCTGGCATTAAGAAGGAGACAGGTCAGGTTGGAGGCGCTGGTGGAGTGGCTACCAGACACGTGGCAGTGAATTGGGGAGTCAGAATGCGGGACAGGTGCAAGATGCCTGACCCTAGTTCTTCTCAGCCGACCAACTCCCCAATTCCGAGCGTATCATCCACGACCCAACACGGTTGGTATTTGAGTCCCTGCGGTCATGGTGACCTAGCCAATAAAATAAAAAATACAACAAATACAAGGGTACAAGCAGATACAATACTGGCAAACAATAATAATTAACAGAACGATAACAGATAATAGCCTAACAAAATAGATCAACTAACCAATAATAAAAGCAACTAAAATAGAAACAGCTGGGCAAGCTGCCAAGTGGGAATGCAATGCACCTGGGATTAAGTGAGAAGGAACTAGCCAGGTGGGTTCCAAGCCTGGGCTGATGGTATCAAGGGCACAGCAATTGGCAGCTTGCCTAAAAAACCTAATACCCTGTAACAGAAGTAAAAGCCAAAACAAAAATAAGTGGAGTACACCCACAAAACATAAAGCAAAATAGAATAAATAAAAATAAAGTAAAGTAAAATAAACATGAAAAAATAGGGCATAGGGCCAGGTGCAGATGGAAAACCGGGAGAAGGGAGAGGGGAGGAAAGGGCAGAGGGGCCGAATGGAGCATGGGGGGCAACGATGGGGGAAAAGAAACTGATGGGAAGGGTAAAAAAAAATAAGAATAGGAAGGGGGGCGAATGGAAGTACAAATCTGCTACAATAGGCCACCCATTAGGGTTCCCTACCACCCCCTCCCCCCCAGATCCCCCCCAGACCCGTCCCTATCCTTCAGGCACTTGATCATAGAGAAGATAGAAAAAAGAGAGAGTCCTGTCCATGCAGCGCGGCTGGGGATGAAAAGCCACCATGTCATGCCCAAAGTCCCATAAGAAGAAAGGGGGGAGAGGAATGCCGGTGGCCGAGAAACCACCCGAGTGTCCAAGCCGCCAGTGGCCGTTCCACCATCCAAACCGCTGATCGGGGACAGACAGACTCCGGCGGCCGACTTGCCGCCCGAAAACCGGGTCAACAAAGAGCAGACGCCAGGTCCAGAGGCAGCCAAGGGGACTCCAGGGGAACTCATCGGCGGCCGGATCACCGCCCGAGCTTCCGAGCGAGGGATCATCAGCCCGGGAATCACTGGCGGTGGAACCGCCGCCCGATCGCCCGGTCCAGCGATTTCGCCAGTGGCCGATGCGCCGCCCGATTGCCAGCGCCGGCAGCCAGCAAGCCCAGCCATCGCGGAAGCCTGCCACAGGGTATGGCAAGGTGGTAAGCGGCAGCAAAGCAGTGGGAGCAGGCAGCCAGCACGACGTCCGGATCTTCAGCATTGCGAGACGCCGGCCAGGCCAGGGAGGGGACCCGTCCGCAGCCAGATGAAAACCGGGCAATCAAGTCCCGAGGCTGAATGGAACCAAAGGCAGAACGGGTCCCCCGCGACCAGTTGGAGACAGAAGTGGACGAGCGGCAGGAGCCCAGCGGAGCCCCCAACAGGACCCCGGCAGTCGACGGCGCCAGCGAACCAGGCTCCGGCACACAGCAGTCCTTGGAGGGAGCCAAGATGGCGATCACGGACCGCGAACCCCCAGGTCTTCAAGACTGCTGAAGGAGCGAGCCGGACCACACTCAAAGCTCTCTCCGCAGCACGGCTGAAGATCGAGCCACGGACAGCCGATGGACTCGCCACATGGTAGATTCACGGAACAGCGCAAGAAGGGAAGGGACGCTCAGCAGGTACCTTGAAGCGGCAGCAGATTAGATGTTAAGTCGCGAGGTGACAGCGCAACATCTTCGAGCCAGGTGTTCAGCTCCGGTGCGACCAGTCAATCACTTCAAGTCGCTTCAAGTCGCCCAGCTAAGCCCCTTTTAAACCCCCTCTCGATGCCCGATGAAAAGCCCTGGCCGAGCCCAACAAAATCAGAAGGAAAGCATCACATTCGGCAGCGCAAAACACAAAGATTTGTGAAAGCACAAGGGCGCACTAGGAGAGCCGTGGCAGCTGCCGATCGCCATCTTGGAAAATGTTTAAGTTTAAGTAAAGAGGAGTGTGATAACATAAACGCCAAACATGAATTAGTAATAAAATATTGGTTCAAATGGCAAGAGCTTCATGAAACTAACAATATTTTAGATACTGTACTTGGTTTTTTGATGGGTATTTGATAGGCTCCTATACCTATTAACTGCGAAGATAAATTCATTTCCTCAGAGGTTTGAGGAAGTGGACTTGTTTGCAAAAGCTCACATTAAAATACACAACAATTAGGTCGTTTTTATTTTTATTTTGTTTTTGCCTGACATTTTAGAAGAAGGAACCAAAATTCCAACAATCCTCATCATGTTCTGTCAAGTCCGTTTCTTTTCAGGGCTTTCTAGGCTGAGAATTCTCAGAAGTCGTTTACCACCACCACCTTTCTTGTTGGGGAGCCCTGGGGCTGTGCCACTGGCCCAAAGCCAGACAAATTGGCTCTACTCCCAGGAGGCAGAGTGATGAACCAAACTCCCAAACTCTTGCTCCACAACTAGAGACCTAAACTACTGGGTCATCCAGGCATAATTCCAACAGACTATAAAAACAACATGGCCATAAATATCACACGTGCTGTCTCCACCTGCGCAGCTTCAAATACACAAACATCCACAGATGCATTCACAGACTTACCTGAGTTTTTAATTCTGAAATGTCTGGAGGAAGGTCAATATGCTATAGAGATTGCTGAAAATACATAAAAGATCCTGCTTTCATCAAAGCTGATAAGGCAGCTGAATTCCAGGTAACTACTTCAAAAGGCAGTGCACTTTTTCCTGGCATCCTTACAGCAACTCACATAGCTTAAAGGCTAAAGCACACAACCTGACAGTTTATCTAACAACTAATTAGGAAGGATGATATATGAGTGAAAAACAGATCACAAAAATTATAGAAGCTAAATTCAAATTACTACTGATATGCAAGGCATAATCTTAGCAAAATCTTCACAATGAAGATAGCAACTAGAGATGGGCACGAATCAAAAAATGGCATTTCATTTGTCGTTTGGAGGGTCCGTTTCGGTTCGTTTCCATTTTTCGTGAATTTTTGCAAAAAATTCATTTTTGTTTTCGTTCGTTTCATTACCATTTCATTACCATTTATTTCAATTTTTTGTGATTTTTTTAGGATTTTAAGCAATTCACTTGTATTGCAGTAACGGAAACGAAACGCACAACAAAATTTCCGGTGTTTCTGTTTGTTTCGTTTCATTTTAGAGACAAAATTCGTTTGTCGTTTCGTTGCGTAACGAAATGAAAAAACAAAAATGGAAACAAAAAAATTGTTCGTTTCGTGCCCATCTCTAATAGCAACTATTGTCCCTGGCTTTATCTTGGTGAACAAGACAACTGATACAGTACTTTGAAGAAGTCCATTAAGAGAAATGTGACCTGGGACATCACAGGGGGATTATAAGTAAGGTACCCCTGGAAACAGGTACTCATGAGTAAACTACTGCTTTACTTAGCAGAGGAAGTACTGTAGCAGGAAACTCCAGTAGCGAACATGTGTTTACAGCCAAGCTGTGGATTCAAATGATATCAAGATGATACCCCTTCCTTTCTTTGTTCAAATGGAATAAGGAATCTTTAAGAAGCTAAAGTGTATTTTAAAGTCACAAATGTATTTACCTCTTAACTTATGGATCATACTATTCACCCAAGGTATAGGAAAAAGTGGCTAAATAGTTCAATTTTTAAGTAGGGAAGGCAAGGGTTTTAGAAATTAGTACGGAATCTAACAGTGGGGCCTACAATAAAATCTTTCTTGTTTCAGTAAGGCAGCTCCTTTCCCCTGGAAGCTCCTTCCATCCACTCTTCTGCCAATTTTTATACCCTTGGGGTTTGGGTATTCTCTGACCACTAAGTCATCTGGAGGTTCCCACCTGGTTTGTTTGTTTTTAGTAAGTTTCTGTTCTGATTTTTAGGAATGTAACAAGCTTGCTACAACAGTCATCCTGTGATCAATCCAGAGAAACCAAGGGCCTTTTCACATGACCCCTAAGATCCGCTGGCCACTTAAATTCGGACCAGAGATCTTAGGGGTTCGTTGCTCTTCCTTCCTCCCCACCACTCCGCACTTCCTTGCTCCTGTCTGCATGAGGGGAGGGAGGAAGAAAGAGAGGAAAAAATGCAGGCTCACCTCCAAAGCTGCCATCGTCCTAATTCCTTCTCTTCTGTTTGCTTTTTTTTCCTCCCACCCCTTCTCTTAAAGGGGCGGGAGGCAAAAACAAACAAACAAACAAACAGAAGCGAGGAGAGCCCCGCACTGACCAGATTAAATCCGGACCTGGGGATTTTCACCCTCCTTGAGCAGGTACAAGAAAAGTGCGCTGGGATGCGCTTAGGTGGGCGTGGTCGCACTTAATTTCCTGCAAACTCCGGAGCTGGTGGGGAAACAATTGTAAGCTCCGGAGCTTGCAGCCATTTGCTGCGGAGTTTAGGGGTCGTGTACAAAGGCTCCAAGTTCTGAGTGAGGCAAGATTTAGAAGCTAGGCAACACTAAACTATTATAAATTAGATAAGCTTTTGAATTCTATATAGAGATCTTCACCAGGGAAAAGGATGATATAAAATTTAAGATCTGAGCCAGAAAAATTAAAGATTTTCTCCAAATGTGATGGCTATAGCTCAGACAGTCAAGACTCCCAAGAAATCAAAACTGAATTTCAGATTATACCTGAGACAGACTCACATACGAAAGCATCAGTTTATAGGTTTTCCACCTCACTAAAGACTAACATGTCTTAAGGTGTGGCTACACTGGGTTTGATTTACAGCCTGTATTATGTTTGAGATCATAGTCCGTGCTCACAAATGGCATGCAGACTGATTCGAGAGTACACTCTTCATACTGGATGAGATGTGATTCACATTCCAGTCCACAACACACACACACACACACACACACACACACACACACACACACACACACACACACACACTTTTTCTTTCCTTCCTTCCTCTAGTCCCACTTCTGCCAATCTGACAGGGAAATGGCAGGACATAAACATAGGGAAAAATAATAACAACAATGACCCAGCAATAAGGTGATAGGGTGATCTAGCACAAATCTCATTTATGTAAGAGGGCTGGGGTGATTTGAACCAGCTTTTGCATCATGTGGTCTGTAAGAAATACTGCATAGGTGGGAGCAAATCCTACTGCATTTGACTGTGCAGTCGCAGCCTTAGTCCTGTACAGATGTCCCAAGTACCATGGCAGGGGCCACCCAGTCTTTGGCCATGGCCATTACCTCCAGACCTATTGTCACACCTTCTGCTTGATCCTCAAGCTTCATGCTACCTTTGTCTATGAAGACTGCTGCAGAACTCAAAAGTGTTCCCTACTTGCAACATTTTAGTGACCCAGTAAAGGTTTCTAAGCTTATTCACACCTTCCTTCTTAAGTACGGGAGTTCCATCAATTGACACATCTCTAAACTTTGGATGGTGCAGACACTTTTCGTATCAGCAACTATCCCATTCAGCATGCAACTACCACAGTTGACTTGTCAGATTAAATTTAAAAAACACTGAGCAGATACCAGCACTGGACAAGCGCCTCACCATCAGAATACATAAAACCACTCTGTATATTGGAACTCAATTATATCATTTCAACAAAAGAGTTAGCCCTCTTCCAAATTAGCATTTGTGTCTATACCTCTAAGTCCAGCCTCTACATACTGTATATCTTTTTATCCTTTTACAATCCTACACATCCCCATGACCCAGTATTCTCCTTTCATAACCGAGTTCCATTAAAACCTTAGGAGGCTGTTTCATGAATGAGGATGTATTTTCTTATGGTGTCATTGTTTTACTGCTTCCCATGTTTATTTGGACAGACTCATAGCACCGGGTAGGAAATGTATTGGTTGGCAACTTCAGTTTTTGGAAGAGAAAGTAAACACATGGTGATTAGCAAACAGTAAACTCTACTGTGGTTAATTTTGGCTTAGAGGGAGAAGGCAGACAAAGAGCAAAAGAAGTGGGTGGGGAAATTTGTCATTACACTATCAAAACAGGAGCGTTGGCTCCTCAGTAGCTTCCTCAGCCTTCACTGGAAAATTTCCAGGACTATGTTTTTTATCCTATTACTTGCTACTTTTATTTCCCCCCTAGCCTTATGTATCAAAGAACGTTTCTTTTAAAAATTGAAGCACTTGAGACTTCTAACTTGGGCCAAAAGAAGTTGGCTAGAAGTCCACATCCACACCATGGTTTAGGTGTCTGACGGCGGAATCTGCTCTGCTTGGGACTAACAACAACTGGATTTTACTCTGTGTTTTTAATGTGATGATAACAAAATGCAATTTGTAGCCATATACACACTTGACTAGCTGCCCCATGACTAGAAATGGTTTGAAAAATAAGAAAGCATGTTGAAAACAAATTCAAACTGACATTCCCCTCTCCTCCCTCTACTCTGGAGTCTGCCTGAGGCGGAACGTTCTGGACAATCATCCACAATCCAGCGGGGGTGGGGAGGAGACACCATGGGCTCACTTGCGATCATGTGACCTGCTCCAGTTACTTGTATTGCAAGATATTGCTTGTTGGTCAAGGCAAAAGTTACAAGAAATGTTTGCTTGTCTTGCATATACTCTTAAACCAAGTTACTCTTAAACCAACATATTACAGTATAGAGATAGATTTAGTCCCCGCTTCCCAGAACTGTCTGAAATTTCCAAGTGGGGAAAAACATATTCTTGCTAGAACCAGCAATTATTTTAGGGTGCCGCAGTGTCCCTAAATGAACACTAAAACCAACGTACCAGATTGTTTACCACTTGTAAGGACAAAACAGTCGGTAAATAGTATTCAGTAATTAATAAAGGCCACAAGCATTTCCTTCCACAAAACTTTGCAGCTGAGAACTCGCATCCGCTGGGCCCAGTTTGTTCATTTTCAAACAAAAGTAGGAAATGGCTGTATCCTAGCATTTCACCATGACCACATGAGTCAGTGCTTTGGAACTCCCATCTCTATTCTCAAAAAAAAAGTGCTGATAAAAACACACAACTGTTCAGATAAAAGCCTCATGCCCAAAGGTATTTCAGCTTGTGACTACTGCAGTGAGCTGAAGTGCTATAACACAGTTGGGATCCAAAAGCTTTGAAGAGGGCAGAAGGACTCCTATACCAAATAGTAGCTGAGCCATCAACAGGAAGGCGGTGGCAGCCAAACCACTGTCCCTCCCTCAGGGATCAAGAAGGCAAATGTAGCATAACACTAGAAGATGAGCTTCTCTGAGAGGCCAAAGATGTCTAATGATCCCAGCAAAGGGTCTCCTTGCAATGCATTCTCCAATTAGCTTGTTCTGTGTGTATACATGTGTATGGGGGGGGGGGGGGTCAAGGGGGTGCGGGGGGCAGTCTTCTTCTGCTAGCTGGTTGGTTCATTGGGTGCTGCTCTGGTTCAGCAACCTTCACTCCTGCCTGTTTCCTTGACTGAGACAACGTTTCTGAAAGGAAACAAAGTTTGAAGCCCCCGCGGGATGTCCAAATTCACAATTTATTCTTGGGGGAAAAGAAAGGGAAGCAGAAGGGAAATGTCTAATTTGGTGGCAGGGTGTTCTTTTCTGCTAATAAAAACGTACCCCCCTCTCTCTTTCTCTCTCTCTCTCTCTCTCTCTCTCTCTGTGTGTGTGTGTGTGTGTGTGTTGTGTGTTGTGTGTGTACATCTGTGGATATACTGCAAGTGTGTGTGTGTGTGTGTTGTGTCGTTACAGTCGTGACCGACTCTTCGTGACCCCATGTCCATGGAGTTTTCTTGGCAAGGAATACTGGAGTGGCTTGCCAGTTACATCTGTGAATATGCCCATGTTTGTCTCTGGCTCTGTCTGTCCGCTCACGGCTCTGGAAACAAGTGGTTGTTGCATTTTCAGTGCTACCAACCACACCTTACTTCAAGAGCACTGAGCCACACATATTCAGAAAAGACACACACACACCCCGCAGAAAGAGGAAACTCCCTCAGTTAAGCCCAACTGAATTCAGTGGTGCTTGATTCTGACTAGACAGTTACAGAAACGAAAACCTTAACTCGCCACTAGGAGTAAAAAAATTTCTGATTGTTGGAGGTTTTAATGCTTTAAAAACACACTTTAACTCAATGACAACCTAGCTATTGATTTAACCTCTTCATAACCCATTAAAAACCATACTGTGTCTTTTCATTTAACAATATTCAGAGAGTATGTCACCACAATATTTACAAAAAAAGTAAAGGAGGTGTTAGATGTTCTCAGAGTGGATAAAAATGAGTGATGCAAAATTTCGGGGAACTCTAGGAAAACAGAAGAAAACCTTTTTTCTCCACAAAATTTTCTGGGGTTTTGCCATATCTTTTTCCAAATCTCCCCCCCACCATTTAAATATCAAAGAATCTGATTTTTATTTAAATCACAATTTAATTTGATTTACATCTTTTTTTTTACTTTTTACTTTTAGAGATTGCTGTGCTTTCAATTTCTGAGGGTCCTCCTGGACATTTAACTCCTTCTCCTATAGTGCAGCTAGCATATTGATTAACTGCTGCTTAATTAACAGCTTATGTCTCCCTGGTCCCAGGTTCTTCCTAAGATACACCTCCTCTCTAGTTTTTATATAGAAATGCCTTTATAGTTATTTTGCTGTAAAGAAAGGGGGGTCAAATGTGTAGAAACTGCACAGAGCAAATTTTATTTATTGTGAGAATCCTGTAAGTAAATACTACAGAATGATCTCCTTTCTCCAACACTGCTGGATAATAAAGGCTGTATGAAAATTCCATTCCAATTCTTTAAAACATTTGTATGACAACAATCAAGAGTATTGAAGGACTCTAATGTTAAGGAACTCTTTACTCAGTACCGGTATTGCTCATACTTCTTCCTAAGGAATGTTCTTTTTTTATTACAAAAATAAAAATTATCTTCAATGATTTATGGCTACTTAAGTTGTTTGACATTATTAATATCATATAAAGAAGCAAGAGATAGTGCTGGAAGATGTGATTCACAGATCAGAAAGCAATCATCTACTGGGGGAACAATAAAGGACATGTACAAATATCACTGCCGTAATGATGAAACTAGATTATAATGGAAAGGATATCTAGGGGCATATGAGGGAATAGGGATGCAGTCTGTGTGGGATGGGGTTACATTCCCCCTGAAAACTCAGATCTACAACTCGAATATATTTCTTGATTCATCCCTAAGTCTGGATACTCAAGTTTCAGTGGTGACCAGGAAAATATTTGCACAGTTAAAATTTGTGCACCAGCTACAACCATTTCTTGAGATGTCTGATTCGGTGACATACCTTAGTTAACTGCCAACTTGAATTACCATTATGTGCTCTATGTGGGGCTCCTCTAGAAGATGGTTTGAAAACTTCAGATAGTTCAAAATATAGTATCCAGATGGCTGATTGGGATCACTTATATAGGGCCCATAGCATCCTGCCATAAGCTTCCCAGTTCTTAAAATCTTCAGATTAGCCCCTACCAATGTAGGCACATTCAACAGAGACACAAGGGCCTTCTTTGTGATTGCTCCCAGATTATGGAAAGCTTTCCATCAGGAGCTTATGTTAGCCATTCTCTTTTATTCTTCCACTGATAGCTGAAGAGCCAGGTCTTCCACAACACTTTTAATAACCATATCTACGTCATTGGATGCTGTTTTTTTGCTAAGTAAACTTGTTTAAAAAATTTAATATTTTAATCACTTACTGAATTTTTAAATTACAGTGGCACTTCGCATAAAGGAATTAATTCGTTTCAAATTAAATTATGTTAAGCAAATTTTCAATCTGTTCATAAAATGACCTGGAGGCAGGGATAAGCAGTGAGGTGGCCAAGTTTGCGGATGACATTAAAACTGTTGTGCAAGCGTTGGTGATCTCGAGGATAGACTACTGCAACGCTCTCTACATGGGGTTGCCCTTGACTCTCATTCGGCGACTGCAGCGGGTGCAAAATGTGGCAGCCAGACTGGTGGCAGGTGTGCGTTGATTTGACCACATCACCCCAGTTCTGGCTCGCCTGCATTGGTTACCCGTTGCGTCCCGAATTAGATTCAAGGTCCTGGTTTTAGTTTATAAAACCCTCCATGGCCTGGGACCTGATTACCTGGCAGAGCGGATCTCCCAGCGGTCAACTTCGGCCTGACCAACTAGAGTGTCGCGGGTGCACGTGCTGTGGGTGGCCACGCCCAGGGAGGCTCGAAAAACATCTACTCATGACCGAGCCTTCTCTGTGGCTGGCCCTACACTCTGGAACCATCTTCCCAGTGAATTGCACCTTGCACAGTCCCTGCCAGGCTTCAGGAAAGCATTAAAGACCTTGCTGTTCCAGGAGGCGTTTGGTGACTTAATTATGTTTTTTTTCCCTTGCCCACCATCTGCTTATTTGTACTTTTACCTTGGTAGATTAATTTTATTATTGTTTATGCTGTATTTTATTGTTACTATTTAATGTGTTGTGAACCGCCCGGAGTTCCTTCGGGAAGACGGGCGGTATACAAATATTATAATAAATAAATAAATTAAATAAATGACACGAAACTTTTCTGTGTGGTAAAAACAAGAGAGGATTGTGAAGAGCTCCAGAAGGATCTCTCCAAACTGGGGGAATGGGCTGCCAAATGGCAAATGCATTTCAATATAGCAAAATATAAAGTAATGCATATTGGGCAAAAAAATCAACACTTTATCTATCAACCCATGGGCTCTGAGTTATCCGAGACGGATCAGGAAAGAGATCTTGGTGTGTTGGTGGACAGCTCCATGAAAGTGTCTAACTAGAGTGTGGCAGCAGTGAAGAAGGCCAATTACATGCTAGGGATTATCAAAAAGGGGATTGAAAATAAAACAGCCAACATTATAATGCCATTATACAAAACGAAAATATATTCTAATCCCTAAGAAAGGGTGTGCCAAGGAGTACAGTTACTATTGGGTCATTGCTCTAATTTCCCATTCAAGCAAAGTTATCGCAACAAAAGCTTTTCTCTTGTACCATGCAAAAATGGCTGCAGTTAAAGAAGGATTTTTAGAAGGAAGAGGCATTTGAGATCATATTGCAAATATCCAGTGGATAATGAAGCACACTTAAAAGAATTTCTGAAGAAGATCAATATCTGTGCTTTATAGAATAAAGCAAAGCCTCTGACAGTATGGATCATGAGAAACTATGGACTGATCTAAAAGAAATGCATATGTCTCAACACGTTTGTCATGTTCCATAACCTCTATTGTGCACAATTGTTAGGACTGAATACGGAGAGAGAAAATGGTTCCCCATAGGCAAAGGTATCAGACAACAGTGTATTTTATCTCCCTATCTGCTCAGTCTGTACACTGAACAGAAAGCTGGATTAGATTCAGATGAAGGTGTAGTGAAAACTATTAGAAGAAACATCACTAATTTAAGGTATACAGCTGATACCATATCATTGGCAGAAAGCATCAATAACTTGAAATGACTCCTGATGAAAACAACAGAAGAAAGTGCAAAAGGAGAACTGCAGCTCAATGTTAGAAAAACAAAAACCATACCTAAAGAAGAGCTGCATAATTCTAATGAAGAACCTGAGCTTGTTAAAGATTTTGTATAAGTCATTTCAAGCATCAATATAAATGGGCCTGCTGCAAATAAATTAGAAGACTTAGACTTGGTAGAGCAGCTGTGAAGAAACTAGAGCCTTGGATGGTTACCACTGGGGCACATGGAGGATTTCCGGCTCAACACGTCTACCTGGATGCTGTCCATTCTCAAAACATGGCCTGCCGTGGGTCCTATGTTGCTGTGGAGGCAACGGGTCCACAGGTTGAGGGAAAGAATGGTCCATTGTTCTGAACTGATGCCTCCCTGTTTTTATAACATACCAATGAAAGGAGAATATTGTCCATGATTGCTGCATTAAAACTGGAGGGCTCATATGAACAAGTACATTGAAGCAGATTCACTTGCCTCATTCAAACCCAATGGCGAAAGTGAAAACTGAAAGTTTTACTGACACAAAAACACTTCAGATGAGATCGTGGACACTAATCTCAACCATCCTGTTGAAGTGCACAGATTCAAGGCATACACAGAGATTTGGCCACCCCCACAAGTTTCTTTGCTCCTTCCCGTTCCGATGAGCCAGAGATTCAGCTCGAATCTGAAGTGAAAGCAAAGTGGATACTTTTGGATCAGGTCAGGGGTTGTGCAAGTGAAGCAGGTTTCTCTTTAAGCTAAGAGAACCAAGTACTAACCCAGAAGAACCATCATGAAGGCTTAGACTTTGGGGACACAATGTTACCATTTTTTCCTATGGAAAACACCCAGGGTGAGAAAGACAGGAAAAGGAGGAGCTGGGGTAAAGTGACTGATAGGTTCACCTTCAAAGTGTTTTGCAAGGGTTTCTCTGGTCTCTGTCATTTGCAGATGGCAGTAGGGTTTTAATTGTTACACTGTCAGGCTTTGGAGGTTTTTTTTTTTTTTACTTATTGTAACTTACACAACAGTAATCTGCCAATGAAGTTTAATTTTGTCCAACCCTTTAGATACCTTCCAAATGAAAAGTCTTCTCCTGCACAAAAACTTTCACAAGCACACACATCCATTCCTTTCAGAGGCTGCTAAGATTCCCTATTTCACCCAACTCTACAAAAACAAGAAAGATGATGGCTATGTTTCTATTCCCCATGTAGGGCAACAGGAGGCCTGAACCTTCGACTTGCAGGCCTCTAAGCTGAAGCCAACTTGCTTTTATCAATTGAAACAAGAAATGATTTTTCAGAAGTGCCATACTGAGGTTAAACTGGATCCAGATATGTTTAGTAGCTATGGAAGGGCAGTCTTTTTCCATAAATGCAGTTTCCCCCTCCATTGACAAAGAACTGAGAACTGACAAAGATATGCATTATTATTTTGAAATAAAAACAAGAGAACATGTGCAAAAATATAGTTAACTGAATTCACAATAAAGAAAATGTAAATCATCTTAACGAAAGTTTTTATTTCCTTCTCTTTAAAGCCGTGTATGAAGTCAAAACATTTTGGCTTAATTTTTAAACCATCTCTTATCACTTACAGAGTACTTAGCTGTGTACCCTTGGCTACCATTTGCAGCCCAGTATCCAAAATACAGTTTGCATAGCTCCAAAGATGATGTGAGGATTAAACAAAGCTTATAGCTTACCATTAAGGTCTGATTAGTAAAGCCAAAAATTATGTATGTCCATAAAACACAAGGTCTTTTCTTGATGATGATGATAAAGAAGATGATGACGATGACAATGACGATGATGATGATGATGACGACAACAACAACAACGAAGATGATGATGATGATAAGCCAAACATGCTTTCCTGGAAACTGCTTCACCATCTGTTATTTTAACTGTTCTTTTACAAGTCACAAAATAAACATTTCAAAGGGCTCTTAAAAATAAGTAAAAGAAATACCCAAAGACATTTCAGCAGCACCCTACCACCTATGCCTACACTTTTGAAGCTGTCATAATCTTTCTTCTTGTTCCATATTTCAGTGAAAAAGTAGAAGTAGGAAAGCCAAACTTTAATTTAGAATTTAATAAAAACTGATTAAGCAGCACAGAGCGCAAAACAAAGCTACTCAATAAATCTTTCAGCTCTTTTTTGCAGGAATGAAAGAAATACTGTCTGCTGAAGCAGATGACAGATGCTGGCTTAGAGATAAGTATTATTTATATTTCTGTACTAGATTTCTAGTTACGCATATCTTTAGCATGCATTCATATACAATCAACAAAGCATTTGTTCACTATTGCTCACTGACTCTGCAACTTAAGCGGTTCCATGAGAATTTGTTTTGCATTAAATGTTGAGACATGAGCTAACCAAAATGAGAAAGAGAAATTTTAAGAAACTACATTCCTCAAAATCAAGAGACTGAAACAAAATGATAGAATGGCAGCAGTTCAATGTATGAATACACAAATGGAAGAGCTCAAGATTCCTTAGAGTTTGCCTCCTCAGGAAGTACTGCCTCCAATAAAAAGGACAGATTGGGTTATGGATTCTAGCCATGAGTAAGGACAGAATTCAACAGGTAGCTTGGGTCCAGCTGTCACTTTTCACCCTGTCGTGAGGAAAGAATGGGAAAGAATCCATATATAAAAGTTGGGTATAACTGCAATGCTGAGGAATGAAGGCTTCATGAATGTATACTTCCTTGTAATTTACTATGATCCAAAGTTTTATACTCGGCTTATACTCGGGTCGACTTATACTCGAGTATATACGGTAGCTACTGCAAGTTGTGCAAACCTTTTGTGGGCACCAACAAGATCTTGGTGATTCTGTTCTCAGCTGTACACGTTTTAATGAATGGTGTGGACCATCTTGGACCTGCACTGATGAAATACGAGGATATAAATAAAATTTAAAAAATAAATGTAAAAAATATTTTTGTAGGACCCCGGTATCCACTGGGGATTGGTTCCAGGCCTTCCCGTGGATAATGAAAACCGTGGATAAGAGAGAACGCCTGCCCACCCACCCCAAACTGCTGTTTCTTAGCAGTAGCTTGCTTTATGACTACTGTTTTGAGACAGCAGCAGGCTTTATGGCTGCTGTTTGTGACAGTAGCTTGCTTTACAGCTGCTGTTTGTGACAATATCTTACTTGGTGGCTGATGAATTATTATTTTTCTTCTGCCAGCTGTGGATAACTGAATCAGTAGATAATGAATCAGTGGATACGGGGGTCCTACTGTATTTCCGTTGGTTAAGACTTCAGTTTCTCAAAAGCAGAGATTGGAAGCATTCAAGTGTGTTGGTCTCCAACTCCCATAAGCCCAAGTGAACACGGTGCTCATGGTCAAAAATGCTGAGAGCCATAGTACATGATTATCTCTAGGACCAAAAGTTTGCCACCAATGTTTAAGGGTAACAAGAAATGTGTCATGATATTTTGATTTTAAAAATTCCAAAAGAAAGGCTAGAAAGAACATTTAGTTGAAGTTAAATATACTATCTGGCATTCCTTTTACACAAATCTATTATGGCATGCCGACCTAAACTATCAAACAGTGAAAGATGAGAGACATAAAATAGTCTTTCTTTAATAAGCACATTATTTTTCCTAATTTCCCAACTACAAATACAATGGCTAAAGCACTTACTGAATAAATGGCTCTTCTTTTTCTGAAGGGGCAGGTATAGGAATATAGGAGACATAACTACTTTATTCAGTCATCAGCCACCATTTCGCGTTTCATATAGAGCAGTCCCAGTATACTGCAGTACCACTGTATAGTATATGAAACAAAGAGCTCCTGGAGCAAGCTGCATGGGCCCGTTTGAGGCCTCCTACACTTACTCCACGCCTGGCGCTGCTTCCAACGGGCCTCCGATGGGCTTTCTGGGCCCCTCAGAGGCCCCAGAAGTGGCTTCCAGCGAACTGCAAATGACTTCCGGAAAACCGGAAGTGCCTTCGGAATCACCCAAAACCACTTCTGGGGCCTCCAACAGGCTTCCTGGGCCTGTTAGAGGCCCCATGTGGTCTCTGGCGAATCGGAAGTGACTTCCAGATCACCAGAAACCACTTCTGGGGCCTCCGACAGGCCTGGGAAGCCCATTGGAGGCCTGTTCGGAACAAGACAAGGCCTCAGGTGAGCGCAGGAGGCCCCAGATAGGCCCCCCAGTCCCAACCTGACCCAGCGTCTGCATATTGCAAGTTTTGCATTATCGCAGGTCAGGTCGGGTCCCTAACCTCATGATAGGTGGGGGAATACTGTAGTTCCTTTAACCACACCCACCTTAACTCCTCTCCCTCAAAAAGAAAATGGAATGTGTGTACTGGCTCTCACAAGAAATTTAACGCACTGTCCAATCAATTTTATGGTGCTGTCTGTAACCCGGAGTGTGTTGCATACAATTCATATGGAACAACAATTGTGTGAACATAGCAACACCACAAATCTTCTAGAACAGGGGTCCCCATCCCCCAGGTTCTGGACCAGTACTGATCCATGGCCTGCCCATGCCCAGCTCCAACCACATCATTTTGCAATCTTTTGTGTTTTGTGAAAGGCCCATAGAGTCCTTCTTATCTCCAGTGCATTTGCCCTGAAAAATCTCCTCACATCTGGCAGTAAAGATTAGATAAGGCCATTCATTCTGGATTAAAGTAACGGTGCAATACCCTGTGGTTGCCATAAAAGCACTGGAAAGCCTTCTTCCATTTCCAACATCCTATCTTTGTGAAACAGAGTTTTCTGCAGTGACAGCAACCACAATGAGATTTGGGGTGGTGGAGAGAATGGACATAAGCAACACGCTCCTGGTTTCACTGTCTCCCATCACCCCCAGGCATGACCATCTACTTGCAGAGTTTCCACTGACTCTGCATTATGGTGTATAATTATTTCATTATTATAATATTAGGATTGTTAGTGCCACCACCTGTCTACCTGTTATTTAGATCCATGCCAACCTAAGGCAGCTCAAGTGGTGACATGTGGGTGAGTCCAGGCGATGGTGGATGCATCCTTGAGACAGGGCGTGTTCCCGACTGCTTTCCAAGAGGTGCTGGTGCACCGGTTCCTCAAGAAGCCATCGCTGGACCCTATTATTCTGGATAACTTTCATCCAATCTCCCACTTCCCCTTTTTGGAGAAGCAGGCTGAGAAGGTGGTGGCGCTGCAACTCCAGAGGATCTTGGATCAAATGGATTATCTAGACCCCTATCAGTCAGCTTTCAGGCCCAGATATGGAACAGAAACTGCACTGGTCGCACTTATGGATGATCTCTAGCAGGAGCCAGGGGGTGGAAGTGCATCCATCCTTGCTCTTCTTGACCTCTCAGCAGCTTTCAATACCATCAACCATGGTATCCTTTTGGGACAGCTCAGGGAATTGGGAGTGGCTGGTGTAGTTCTGCAATGGTTCACTTCCTTCCTCCAGGACCAGTCCCAAATGGTGGTGAAAGGAAGCGAGATATCTGATCCACTGCCCCTCTTTTGTGGGGTGCCACAGGTTTCAGTACTCTCTCTGCTTCCGTTCAACATCTACATGAAAACACTGGGTAAGATTATTCATCACCACAAGATGAGGTATCATCAGTATGCTGATGATACTCAATTATGTATCTCCATCCCGGGTGATATAAGGGATGTGGTGTCTGTGCTATCTCAGTGCCTGTGGCTGTAGGGGCCTGGATGGTGAACAATAGGCTTTGACGGAACCCTGGTAAGACGGAGTGGCTGTAGGTGAACAGTTCTTCTGTATCTGGGAATCTGCCATCTTTAGTTCCGGATGGGACTGCACTGCCGCAGACAAACCCAGTGCACAACTTGGAGGTTCTCCTTGAGTTACAACTCTTGCTTGAAAGAGCTGGTGGCAGTTATGGCCAGGAGGGTCTTCATGTAGTATGCTAGTTCCACCCTTTCCTGGACCCAGAAGCCATCCAAACAGTCAGTCAGGCCATTATTATCTCTGACATAGACTAATGCAATGTGCTCTACATGGGGCTACCCTTGGAGAGTATTCAGAAGCTACAGCTGGCCCAGAACGCAGCAGCACCGGTTACTCTTGGTGTTCTGAGATCGGCACATGTAACACTATTGAAATGTGAGCTGCACTGGCTGCCAGTTTGCTTTACTCATGGAGATGGCTAACATCATAGAGTCTACTGTACATCTTTTAAAGCTTTGGCGCTTACCAATAATTAATTATCTGTATATTGTTAGTTTTAGATTATTTTTAGATTTTTAATAGCCATTGTTTTATTGTGCTTAATATTATAAATCACTCAGAGTCCCCTCCGGGGAAATGGGCAGTAGCAGATATAAATAAATAGATAACGTAATAATAATACAAATGAAGTGCACAATAATGTAATGTGCTTGAATCATCCCCAAACCATCCCTCCCCTACGCACCCCACCCCCCGGACCATGGAAAAGGTGTTTACCAGAATTGAGAACCACATTTCTAGAAATATTGGAAATGAAATCAGAGAGTAAATTTGTAGCAACTCCTTTACAAGACATTAAGTAGACATCTTCATTCATATTTTTCAGAATTCATATTATTATACTCAAATCACGTTCTAATCAATTCTAGTGGGGGGGGGGTCACTATGAAAAATGTTCCACCCCATCATTTCTATATCTGCTCATATCGGTATTGGATAGTTAAAAGCAGAACCAGGAAATAAAGCAGTATCGTGAGATCTGAAAAGGGGTATCCAAGTGGGAGTGGGTTTGATTGACCAGGAGGCAAACTGGTTATCAGATGTTAGGGAGGCAAAAAAGATCTACAGCCAGCCAACAGGATTTGCTCCAGCATATCAAAGCATTTCCATTGCTGCCATCCCTAAACAATCTCCCAAGCTAATTTGCATACAAATAGCAAGATCGTTTCTTTCCGTGCAGCAAACAATGAATCACACGGATATGTGCACGTGTGGGCATGTACACACATATCAAGAAGTAATAGAAAAAGCTTCCAAAACAAGCACAGATATATGGTTGCATTTGATGTATGACTATTTTTCATATTTCGTTCTGTATTTTACTAATTTTTTTTTTGCCAAGTACCTTCGTCAATCTGAGTAGTGAAATGTTTTGATCTTAAAATAAATGAAGTCCAGTTGCCATAAGACAACTTCCAGGGCTCTCCCCTTTTAATTACTACATTACAGCTGTCAGCAGAGGCCTAGCAAACCCCTCACTCCTTGCCAGTCTATGGGCAACACTATTACCCTCAAAAAAACTTCAGTGAGTTTGGATCATAATCCCGCATAATCAATGCTTCTGAAAAAAAGACAATGGTGCAGCTGAAGAAACAGAACAGCATTACCAGTGATCAGAATACACTCTTCACCACACAGCCGTCCTTATCATTCTGAAGAGCAACAAATGCTTATTTTATACAAAGTCAGGAAACCAAGAAGATACTGTAATTGGGGGTGGGGGGAAACCATTTAGACATACTGACTAATCAAAGGCAAGTCAGAAAACCTGAAACTTGGAAAATATTTAAAGAATTCTCACCCATATGAACCAACCTTCAGGAGGCTCTGCTCTGAGGTCCCTTAGTAACATGAAATGTAGTGGAGAATGCCACAGAAGCTCTGAGGTCCCTTCCTGAGAACTCCATTTTGTACGCTCAGCGCTCTTCTCTCCCCCCCCCCATGCCAGGCATATGTTCTAGAGGGCATTTGGTGCCTCAGAGTTAGAAGAGATTTCTTCCCCTGGCACACTGGCTTTTGGCAGCTGCTCCGTACCTTTATTAATTCTTATTAACTGCTTTTCTAATATTACTTTATGTTTCAATTGATGCTGCTCTAGTACATTGTTGTTTCAGTGATGTCTGCTCTGAAGAGTTTATGACTTGGAACAGGGAGATTTACAAATATATATATATATATATATATATATATATATGAATATTATTTCATTAAAAACACACTGGAATGTGTAACACATCTACAGAGGAGGAAGGTCAAAAATATTCTGCCTACTTTTTAAATTACATGGCTATTTAAATAGAATGCCATTCAAAAAACGAACGAGGGGAAATGGGCACCCACTCCACAGTACAGTATCTCCTTTGTGTGGAGACCCTTATAGCTAATTTGGAAGCGGCAAAACAGTTAATCTTCAGCAACTGCTGTAAGAGGAACCCTCATGGCTCACTGCCCATCATTCTTTTAGGCAGAGTTTAAAAAAATAAAATAAAACTCTGTATGTGTGTGCGCTCTCTCTCTCTCTCTCTCTCTCTCACACACACACACACACACACACACACAAACACACATACACACACAGAGAGAGAGAGAGAGAGAGAGAGGGGTAGTTTGTCCAGCTCCATTATACTAGAGAGCTCTCAATGGGGCTCCCAGCCAACCCCTGAGACGGCTGCTGCCAGTCCCCTGGGTATTCAAAGGCCAAGTTCCAATGTGGTTTTTCCTTCTGCCAGAATCACATGATGTCAGTGCTATTTTTCTCCTGACCAGAATAACCAGTCATTCAGGTTGCAGCAAATGAGATGCAAGCAAACTATCAGTTCAACAAGTCTTGCTCTTAATTTCAAGAGGTTACACACACAAAAGGTGCTGCACACACACACCCTCCCCAAGTCTGTATCTAGGGAGGAGGGAGTCTTTTGAACTATCGGCTTCTGACATGACTTATGCTAACATGACAAAATGGTGAAGATATCCAGTTATGGGAAACAAATGTTCCTAGAAATTTGTCATTGCTTACAGAAAAAGGATCACCAGATTGGAGATCAAACAAACAAAATTAAGTGGCAATCCAAGATATACTCACTTGGGAAGAAATTATATTGAAGTCAGGAACATTTATCTTGCATACTGTGAACCAAAGTGAGCTGCATTTTTATTTTATCATTCCTTTTGATGACCAAACTTTTTCATAATCTCTGAGGGATCAAAGCATCTATAATATGTCAAATTACAAAGACCCCCCATAAATGTCTCTTTCTAATATTAATAGAAACACCTGCAGTGGAATACAGCCAAATTCTCAAGCAAAGGGAAAGCAAAAAGATCCACAGCATACCAATCTACTTCAAAATACAGAGTTCTTTAGGTCCCAGAGGACTTTTACTGCCATAAATATCTACATCTCTTGCTGTCCACTATCAGTGCTAAGGAACTGGGTGAAGAAAGGGAAATCTAACCATATACCACTTCCTAATCTCTAAAATACTTGCAATGTTCATCTGACAATGGAGCAGTCTTATTTTACCCTCCTATGTTTTCTATTTCTCTGCTACTCCTACAGTAAGGAAATAAGCAATCAACACATCACCCTCTTATCTGCTATCTGTCTACTTTCTAAGCAAGCAAAAAGTGTTGCCAGCCAATATGTGTGTTCTTTACCCCAGTAACTGTTTTGGCCTCCTTAAGCAATCCTGAAGTAACACAATTGGAAAACTCTGTATGCCATCTAAAACTATCCATTTTACAGCATGTATTAATGATGTTCTTAATAGTGTTTTATGTCTTTATATACCTTAATCAAACTAACAGAACTTGACTAAAGACCATAAGCTATAGATGACAACTTATCTCAGGCTACTTTTCTGCCTGGTATTATTACCGGGCTTGACAAGGGATTGTTATTATGTAAGTGAAGTGCCAGGGGCATAGTTATTGTTTAGTAATCTCCAACCTCTTTGTGAAGGAAAGAATTTTAGAAAGTCTAGAGCAGTGGTTCTCAACCTGTGGGTCCCCAAATGTTCCTGGACTGCAACTCCCAGAAGCCTCCACCACTCTCTGTGCTGGAAGGGGTTTCTAGGAGTTGTAGTCCAGGAACATCTGGGGACCCACAGATTGAGAACCACTGGTCTAGAGTAAAACACCTAAAATTGGCACTGATGGACAGTATATGATAGTATATGATAGTAACTTTCAATACAATAATATACCTCTACCTGTGCATGGTAGGAAACTCAATCTGCACCAATTCCCATGGCTATTACAGCCTTCTGGAACACTCCCCATCTGCTTCTGGCAACTGAAAAAAATCTGATATGGCATAGAGGGCTGTAGTAGAGACAGGAGGGAAAAATCAATGGCCCACCTCTACATGAGCATATTGTCCAGAAGCTGAATCATAGCAACAAGACTTCTTTTCTTTTGAGATTGAAACATTTCACTACTCATCCAAGTAGCTTTGTCAGTCTCAGGAAAGTTGGCATGAGCCTTCCAATTTATAGTTCACCGTGGGTTCACACCACCCTGGTCTGAAGAGACCTGTTAGATGGACAATGGCTTGGTGTGTGTGTGTGAAAGTCACACCTATGCAACCTTTCCCAACATTAGCTGTGGCCTTCCTGGTGGAGGTGTGAAGTGTTTCTCATTTATCTGAGGATTGATGAAAGGGCAGCATGATAAGTGGGAAACAGGTTATGTCTAAATCTCCCACCCCTGTTTAGAGAGGGATTTTGAAGACAGCACTTAAAGCAGGCATGTCCAAACTTTGGCCCTCCAGATGTTTTAGACCACAATTCCTACAGTCCTTTGTTGATGGAAATCTAAGCTTAGAATTCTGGGAGTTGTGGTCCAAAACTTCAGGACAGCCAAAGTTTGGACATGCCTGACTTAAAGTCTGTGGACATCCAAAGTGGGCCTTCAAGAAGGCAATGTCCCGACCCAGAAGAATAATGGATCAGCCTGAGACCCAGAGACGACAGAAGAACCTGGTCATTCCTTACAGGGCTGGAGTGTCTGAAAAGCTTTAAAGAGTTTTTGGCAAACACCACATACTCGTTTATTTCAAACCCACAAAGGAAGAGACTCATCCACCAAAAGATTCAACACCAACACACAAGAGGACCAATACAGTATATGGGATCCAATGCGGTAAGGAGTGTGCAGAGCTCTACCTTGGAGAAACCAAACAGCTACTAAACAGGAGGATGGCCCAGCACAGGAAGGGCAACAGCTCAGGACCAGAATCAGCTGTGTGCCTTCATTTGAAGGACAAAGGGCATCGTTCAAAGATGAGGATGTACACATATTAGACAGAGAGGTGGATCGAAAGAGGGGTCAGGGAAGCCATTCATATATGTATTGAAAAGCCCTCTCTCAGCAGGGACGGGGGACTTAGGCACAATTTGTCGCCCAATGATCATCCTGCCCTTTCATCGATCCCCAGACAAATCAGAAGCACTTCATACCTCCACCAGGAAGGCCACTTTCTTTTGATAAAACTGCTAATATCAGCTAGATTTCTGAATTCTAGGTGGTCTACCACTTGAAAATTTTAGATATCAGCCTCAGAGATACAATTAAGTACTGGGCCAACATAAAGGTTAATTTCTATGTCCAATATAATGTTTGCTGGTGATTATGACCCACAAAAATAAAAATATTTTGAGGCTGTTAAATGATACAATCCACCTAAAGGAGAAAGCTACTATTACAGTGCTTACTACTATAAAGGACCACATGAATGTTAGAGAGAGAGGCAAGGGAAAATTAAATGCAAACTATTCTGAAGATGGTTGATGGTTATAGGAGGCTCTAAGACAACTCTCTGTGGAGCAAGCTATCTTCAGGATGAGGAGCATGTGTGATGGAGAGGGCCTGTTCTAATGCTTTTTTAGGGTCTAAAATATCCTGAAGACATTTGAGTAGCAGCAGAATGAGCCCATATACAGTGCTGTATATGAATTCAAAGAGACTACAAAGAAGAACAGTGTGTAATGAATAACACACAGTGGCCTCACCTCTAGTGAAAAACATTAGTCACATAAATATCCTACAAATTAGTCGCAATCCCAAATACTACTGTAATTTCTTACATATGCATCCTTCCTCCTTAAGTAGATTCCTTGCACATGGAGAAAAGTCACCATGCACACTCTGTAGTATCTGCCCAAGTCTTCTAAGAAACTAAGTTTTCAATTAGTTGAAGACAATGGGATGAAATTTCAAACTGGCCACTCCCTCAGGCCCAGCAAATCAGAGGAAGGAAAGCTTCAGCAACCTTGAAATACTGAATAGCCTGCATCAAGGGATATGTTTGTTCTGTGCCTTGGTAGTTCGCTGTAACATAGAACAAGATTTTGTAATATTTTTGCATTTACCCACAGCTTCTTTAAAAGTTCAGGAGGACAACACTGCGCCAGGCAATGAACAAATTTATGCTGGGAACAAGCAACCTGAATCCGGCCACCTATAATGTATTTTACAAAATGATCAAGAAAGAGTATGTCATAAAGATGATCATTGCCGAAGTCTGTGCCAACTGGCCCAAACTACCCTTATTTGGCAGCAGCGGGGGGGGGGGGGAGAAGTGATAAAAATAAAAGACATGTGTAAAGTATTAAGCGTAGGAAAGGGAACACACACCCCTAACCCCAGGCCCGCACCCCCCCCCCCCCCCTCCCCCCACCCCCCACACCCCGCCCCACGGGAATCTGAGAGTTGCAACAATGAATTGCAAGCTACACGTTCATTGGCATTGAAAAGGAAAACATCACTTTGAAATGCATTAGCAGAACCCTTGCACCCCCCAAAATACTAAGAGCCAATTTACAAATGCAAGCTAGCTACTTTGCTCTATAGGCAATTCCT
>JAHTLZ010000237.1:25985704-25998668 GCA_023846285.1 Phrynocephalus versicolor | reverse complement strand
ACACACACACACACACACACACACACACACACACACACACACACACAAGAGGGAGAGAGAGAGAGAGAGAGAGAGAGAGAACTGTGCGCACACACACAGAGACAGAAAGACAGAGCAGAACATTTATATTTTTCCAAATATATGTGAGATACATATTCATACTAGCAGTATTCCGCTTTTATGCAAAACACAACAACATACCTAATACACATCCCATCCGTGGTAGCTCACTTACTACTAACAAGTTAAACATTTCTCTGCTGCAGCACATCTGGAAGCAGAGGCAAAGTGGTCCTAAGGAGACAACCTTTCATGAGATAAAGTGAGCAAATGCAAGAGAGGATAGGACTTCAATCTGAGGCTGGGTTCTGGAGCCTTAGTTTGTGTTACATTACTACAATACAATTTATACCCCTGTTTATCACATTGTTGGAACAGTACAGTAAAGTGTGACCCATTTTTCTGGGGACTATTTAACATAAAGTTCATTGTAAATCAGCCTGGTCCTTTTCCAGAGCCCTCCAAACCCTTCTGGATGAGAGGCAGGGGCGCTGATTTTCTGGAAGGAACTGAGATCATTTCATGCCGATTTCCAGCAGTGTAGCTGCCAAGATTGCCCTCAATTCAGGGCTGGGGCTTCAGGGCTGGTGAGAGTTCCAGCTTCCCTTTCCCGTTGCCTTGACAGAAGGCTTTCAGGAGAGGAGAGGAGAGGAGAGGAGAGGAGAGGAGAGAGCCCTGCCACTTCAAAAGGTTGCCTGCAGAGGAACCGAAGTGCCATTTGGCACTGGGGTGGTGGTGGTGAGGGATACTTTAAGGAAGCAAGGAAGTGTTGGTAGGTGGTGAGGGGACAGCGGGGTGTTATTCACTGGCTGTGTGAGGAGGGGACACAGACCGAAAGCACTTAACTGGTCTCTTTTTAAATCTCTCCGTCTTGCACACACACTAACTAGGGAGCTGAGACAGTGGTGGACGCAAAGGTGGAAGATCAAAGTTCAGGAAAATCAGGATCTCGTTACAAGAGCAATAGGGCACTTAAGAGGGGACTATCACCAGTGGCTTATCTCACGGAATAGGTAGGGACAGATTGATTTAAATGACAGAGGAACTCACCCTATCTAACTTGAGACAGCTTATAGCTGTTAGGAGTTTTCAGGCTGTTTGGCCGTGTTCTGGAAGAAAAACTTCCAGAACACAGCCAAACAGCCCATAACACTCACAAACAGCTATCAGATCCCAGCCATGAAAGCCTTCGAAAATAAATTGAGACAACTTGCCTATTTGCACCCTCAAGTGTGGCTAGGGAAAGTCCACCCAAGAGACTTCCTGTTATATCAGTCTCTACTTCAAATGAATATGAACATTAAGAGACAACAATGGGAAGAAAGTCACAAAGAAAACAGCCCCCTCCCCCCAAGCTTGGTCGTGCTTGCTGGGAGCTTTTGAGAATTATAGTTTTCCAAAAGTAACTTTGCCAAGTGCTGTTCCCCCTGACCCCCGCTACTGCAAGAGCACGGCTACGGACTTACCGCATGACAAACTTGAATGGAATATATAGGCAGTGTCTGTTCAAATTCAGTTCTGCAGGAGGAGAACCCCGCTTTTGCGTGAACTCTCCCCTGCCCCACGAGGGGCCATGTCATATGGCTGCCTTACCAAACGAGGACATTTTTTCATACAGATAATCTACTTCCAGATTAAGAACATTTGCTTTCTTCCTGCCAGATTGTTCCCACAGATACCAACACAATACAACCTCTGCAATTAGTTTTCACAGGTGGCTGTTTCGCCTCCAGTAAAACTGCTTTTCTTTCTCCTGCTGCAAGTCATAGCAAGGCAAATGTATATTAAAAAACATTTAAGATATGAAATAAACACCTTCATAAAAGCAGCTGTGATGCAATGCATCATTTCTGTCTGACCTGAGTTATGGAATGAACTTCAGTTGCCAGGATCAAAGCCGATTGGGAGGGAGGGTTCATTCTCAAGAGGCAGGAGCTCAGAATAACACAAGAGTGAGGTATGGGTAGGTTCAAAATCTCCAGAGGTCAGAGCAGCTGAATCGTAAATACTAGATTTTCATAGCATTCTGTTGGCCAATCAAATAAACCAATATTATATTTAAGCACACTGGGCCTGCTGTCCACCTCACACTTTAAAACAAACAAGAGCTGCCCAAAATATTTTGGAAGGGTCTTAAATGTCTGCAGATTACCTAAATAAATGGACTTGTAGGCAACTCAACGTGCTTTCTCTAGATATTAGCAAACTGCATTTCCAAAATGAAGAATTACCATGTCAGCACACATCTTCTCAGCTAAACATCTGTTAAAACTATTTATAGGTCAGGGGTTTCAAACTGTTAAACACAGGGGTCCTGCCACAACTTTTTTTCCCAAGGTCTTTTAGGACTGTAAATATCTGAATGCTACCATATTGCTAAAACATCTGGCATACCAGGTCTCAAAAATAAATGCTTGCTTAAAATCCACCTTACATAGTTGTTTTGGGGGAGGGGGGATGAAAAATGATTTTACCATACTTAAAACAGTAGCCACATATTTCACAAACACGTGTTACAAATCTTCCAGTCCAAACAAATGAATGAACAACAAAAATAACAGCCAACCACCATCTATGACACATTTACTACTTTGTCACAAAACATGACCTTTGTCCAGTGTCAATATGGGAAATCTAATTTAATGAAGTGATGCAACCAGACTGATTGTTCTGCACTGAAGAACTGCTCCTTGTAACACACAGTTCCAGATGAAACCGGTCATATGATTCACATGTCACCACAGAATCTCTATAATTACATTCTATCTTGATGGGGTGTGTTTTTTTAATCAAGATCATTTTTACTGAGGCCTCCCTGGATACATCTGGAGAAGTGGGCCAAAAACCATGAAAGTTTATGTAAACCAACAGGAAAGAGGGGAAGTTTATTTGTTGTTGCTACTGTCAGATAATTAGAAGTTAATTGGAACCCTTGCAGGTCTATTGCAAAGTGCCAGAAGTCAATTAGTAAAATCTGATATGTGCACTAGGGGTAGGACGTTTGGTTTTTTTCTGGATTATAGATACCATAATTCTCCATTCTGAGAGCTCCACCTGCATGGTAGACACCTGACATTTAGATATGACGCACGTGGAAGAAAGGTTCAAGAGTTAACTAAGTTAAGCTCTGCCCAAGCTTTCTGTTGCTACCCCAGTGCCACCTGGGAACTCTCCTTCTGAGCAGGAAGCTTGGGCAGAACTTGGCCAAGCTAAGCCTCCAGCCCTTCTGATTTAGGCCTTTCTCTCATCTGTATCATATTCAGTTGTTTGCCTGGTAGGTGGAATTTCCAGAGGAAAGAATGTTGGTATCTGTTGTCTAGAAAATTTGAAAGCTCTATCTCTACTGTTCCGTCCTGCCTGAGGACATATTCCACACCTAAGACAGAAGTGTGCAGCTTGGGATAATCCTGGATTTCCAGGTAGAATCTGATTCTGGGTCTCATACCATTTCTCCATTGTAACGATGAAATAAATATACGGTACACACCTTTTCTCATTCACAATGAAAAAATACTTTGGACACACTAAGACACTCCACTGGAAAAACTATCAACAACAAACTTTTCACTTTGTCACAATGATTAAAAGACCCACACTTAAGTCAGCAGTAGCAGCAGAAAAGGTTTTGCATAACATTTGCATTTTATGCATGTCTTCAGCATTAAAACCTTCTAGTTTGCTCAAAACACAAGGGTTTTTTGTACTGAAGTACATGGTTTTCACTTCAAAACCACTTCTGGAAACTGTTCTCAAAAAGTTCATAGAATCAAAGAATCATAGAGTTGGAAGACACCTCAAGGGCCATCTAGTTCAAACCCCTGCCATGTAGGCATCCCCATCACAGTATTTCCGACAGATGGCCATCCAGCCTCTGCTTAAAAACCTCTAAAGAAGGAGACTCCACTGCCCTCTGTGGCAGCATATTCCACTGCCAAACAGCTCTAACTGTCATCAAGTTCTTCCTAATGTTCAAATGGAATCTCTTTTCCTGAAGTTTAAAACCATTGCCCTGAGTTCTGGTCTCTGAAGCCCTGGAAAACAAACCTGTTCCCTCTTCAATATGACATCCTTTCAAATATTTAAACATAGCTATCATATCCCCTCTCAGCCTTCTTTCTGAAAGGCTAAACATTCTCAGTTCCCTAAGCTGTTACTCGTAAGACATTTCTTCCAGACCTTCAACCATCATGGTCGCCCCCCTCAGTACCCGCTCAAGGTTGTCAACATCCTTTTTAAATTGAGGCACACAGAACTGGGCGCAGTACTCCAGGTGGGGTCTGACCAGAGCAAAATAGAGTGGCACTATCACTTCCCTTGATCTAGACACTATGGATCTGTTGATGCAACCAAGAATCACATCTGGCCGCTGTGTCACACTGCTGACTCATGTTCAATTTGTGGTTCCAAATTAAAATTTAACCCAAAATTTGAGATCAAGCAGGGAGTAATTTTGTGTTACTTTTCACTCCGATCTGGAAGAATGAAACAAAGATTTACATCTCTGGAGTACCACTAACAGACACAAACACACAAGGATTCACTTTTATATCTCAAAGTGGGCTGATCCCTACTTCAGGGTCCATCTTCCCTTTCAGTAAACTCAAGGTATGACCAGCCAGGGAAATAGGTAAATTTTCATATTGCTTAACGAGCAGTCCAGTGTAATTCATCTCCTGATAATCACATGACATACAGGGGATTGTGCTCCAACCCTCCTGGATCCAAGCCCAAGGTGGACTTTTTGGGGTCTAGGTGTGGGGCTACTTGTTGCGGGCTAGAGATTCCCTAACAGACAGGTCTCTTTAACAAAGACTGTGGCCCTTTCCAGTGCTTTGCACTTTGAGATCTGGTAATCAGTTTCTACTCCAGGTTCTATTTTTCTATAAAATGAAATAGAAGTCCATCAGGACCAAGGACTTATCAGCTTTGGCTGTGCTTCTCCTTTGATTTCTTGGCTTTGGTGGCCAACGGTTTCACATGAACCACTGCTGAAACAGAAGCATCACTTAGAAAGAGGAAGTCATTAATGTCACCGATGATCTTCTAGGCAGAGAAAAGTCATATAGGATATGGGTGCAGAAGATATGGCCAAAGGGGTCTTTGGCACAATGGAGTAGACAGCCTTTGCACAAAAGGGGCTCCAAAAGCAAGCTTCCCAATTTCTTCCTTTCCTGACTAATGAGAGGGAGTCAAATTCTGCACAGTTCGCAGTCCTGGGATTCTCCCAAACACAGAAGATGGTGTGATTATGGGAAATGGGTATAGGAGGTGGGATTAATGTTTTTTGAAAGGGGATTTAGGTGTGACAAATTCTAATTCTCAGTGTCCCATCAAAAGGGAGTGGGGAGGATGAAAAAAATAAGTTTTTTTCCCCAGATGAACAAACAGAGAAGGTAAATCAAGTGTAGTCAAAAAGTAAAAGATAAGCTCAGCCACAAACATTTTCAAAGGGGAGTGCAGGTTAGGGTTTTATTTGTTTTAGAACGAATTATCTGTGTTTCCATTATTTCTTATGGGGAAATTTGCTTTTCTATAAGAGTGTTTTGGTTTACAATCATATTTCCAGAACAAATTATGCTTGTAAGCCAAGGTATTACTGTATATGTTTCCAAACATCAACAGGGACATGTTTTAAAGGCACGATGTTTGGATTTTCTGGTAGTGTCCAACTTTCAGTAAAACCTGCATGTGTAAGAAAAATAAAAACAGAAGAGGGATGGCACCTTAGAGACTAATGTAGCGACCTTACTGAAGGCAACTATTTCCATAATTTGTACTCACCATTTCTTAAACTATTCCCCAAACTGAAAGAAAGACAATCCTCTGCAGACAGATATTTGAAAACTGAGATTTTTAAATCATTGACTTTAAAATTCCTGGACCACAAAGACAAATAATACGCTAAATAATATACTAAAGAAGGAGGCTGAGAGTGAGGAAAAGGAGAAATATATTTTTCTGAAAACCCTGAGAACTGATAGACGGGAAAACATCAAAGTCAGGAACCAGATCATCTTACATTTCAGCTCAGTCTACTAGTCTCTAGGACATAAATCCACTGCTCCCCTTTCTCAATCATAACAAATTAGTCTAACACTTGCTATTTGTCATATCTTAATAAGAAAGAAAACCCTCAACCAAAAAAAAAAATTAAATCAGGAGGTGACAGGAAACAAAACACCATTTTGTCTTGAATTTGCACAACCTAATTTATAGTAATACAAAGTCTATGGGCTCTGGTAAATGTCAGAGAAGCAGCAGTCATTACATATGTTGATAGGTATGAAGCTAAGTCTCTGTAGGCCTTTCAAAATTGCACACAGCCAGTTTAATGCAAACCAGAAGTCTCTGGCTGCTGGATGAACACTCAGACTCACTCCCATATGGATATTAGGAGGAGGGGTCTTTTTCCTCACTCCTCATCTATTTACAGTTGGAAGGTGGTTCTCTAGGAGAGAGAGCATGAGGCCAACTAACTCTGGATTTGGTTTGTGGGGGGGACACCTCCCCCTTCCACAATTTATACTCCAACCACTGCAGAGAGAGCCTCTCGGTTGCATGTAACCTCTTCCCCCACCTAAGCATCTGCCTTGCCCAATCTCGTCTGGGCCAGCTCCAATAACAACATCTGCTTGGCAGCTTTTCAAACCCATGGATAGTTATCTAACTGAGGCTTTTGTGCTGCACTGTTTATTCTGTGTGAAGAAATGCCTCTCTAGTTGAAAGAGTACTTTAGAAAAGCTGTGCAGCTATTAGCAAGTGAAGCACAAGGCTAATAACCCCCACCTGCTCATCAAATTAATTATGACATCTGAGTCATTATGGCTCAGAAAGAAGACACGGCTGCAGACTTGTCACATGCAGAAACAAACATGATCTACATTGGAAATTAAAGCCAGGCTATGAAGGCAGCAGCAGAAAATGACCTTAAGAATTTTTTTAAACCGATCGTTTCAGTGAAATATTAAGGTAGGAAGGAGCTAAAATACTGTACAAGGGAAGAAAACGAAAGGCAACCACTCACAGCTGTGAACCATGGTAATAAATGTATTTTTAAAATTGGATACGAAATACAAGTTACTTATCCTCAAGGTAAGCTGAACAGAAGAGTGCATAAAACAAAGGCATGTTAAGATACATTTATTACAAATATTAAACTGAAAACACATTTGCTTGTTCTAGGATTTCTGAAAAATAACAGAGATATTAAAACATGGGTACAGTAAATCTTTTTGCGTATCAGCATACTAAATGGGATTCTTTATTTCTCTATGTAGCCATTGAGGGTGTTTATAATTTTTAATCTATAGTAGTTCATATCTTGATTCCCTTCTACTAAATACAAGTACTCCACCAAATCGAAACAACAATGATCTCTTGCAACACAGACTATGATCAGCAAGTGAATGGGGCACAGGTATACAGTAAGTACACATCAAAAAAGCTCATTGACACAGTTGCACATAATACTAAATACTCTAAATTATTTATCTAGACCAGTGGTTCTCAACCTGCAGGTCCCCAGATGTTCCTGGACTGCAACTCCCAGAATTCCTGGCCAGCTCAGCTAGCGATGAAGACTTCTGGGAGTTGCAGTCCAGGAACATCTGGAGACCCACCGGTTGAGAACCACTGATCTAGACTATAAACGTGTTACTTGGATTGTTATTGAAACATAGGGATATTGGCGGAGAAATAGAAAAGTTCTTTTTCAGTATATGCTTTTTCCATTATTTCTCTGGCAGATCCCGCAGCAGTGACCTCAGTCTGTTCCTAGCAGGTCAGTCTCCCCAGGATGCAAAACAAAACAGAAGAAAAACAGACAACGACCACAGGAAACAAGCTACAGATGACAAACAGAAACAAAATCATCTTGATCCATTTGATAATCACAAGAGAAGATATTGCATGCATGTGTGCAAATTCGGACAATAATCTTCATACATGTGCATTAAAAGAGTAACTGAGGTGCAGCCAAGTGGTATTCCAGCTGGTACAATGTACAATTCCCAAGTGGCATTGCCACCTCCTCTCTGCTGCAGTGTTCTGTAATCCCAAGAAATAACTTTGCAGGCAGCCAGGGGATCCTGAGTACCAGTGAAGGACAGGGTGAGCAGATCTGGAGGACATCAGGAGAAGCTATACATATTAGAGCAATTTTTACTTTGGGAGAGACTGGAATTTCCTTGTGGCAAAAGCCTCTTCTCAGTTGCACTAACAGGGTGAAGTAACTAATTATTTCTTCTTTAATTGCGTGGCCCCATGGATATTTCCACGTTAGCACCAGCACCGGATGACGTGAAACTGTTGGGATGGCAAGTATCATATAATATAAAGTACACAGCAAGGTTGCTGATCCTAGAGAAGAGTTTTGCAATGCCAACTGAATATTACCAAGATAATATTTGGGGTCTATATTTCATATACAGTGGACCCTCGTATAACAGTTTGTATAACATAAAATCTGTACAACATAAAAAATTCCAGAGATAGGGGAAATTTGCTTAACAGAATCGCCTATGAGGCAAATCTGTACAATATAAAAATGGTCGTGATTAGGGATTACTCTGTTTTCAATGCGTTCCTATGGGAAATTTGTATCAAGGAAAATTTGCTTAACAGAATTTCATTTAGAACGAATTAATTCCTTTAAACAAGTTATCACTGTATTACAAAAATAGTGGTTAAATCTATTTAGTGATTTAAAAAGTTACCAGTACAGGATTCTTTTCCACTTCAGAAAACATATACCGTATGTTACATGTCTTATTAGGAGATGATAAGACAGTATCTTGTTACAAAGGAATTGTGTTTATACATCAACAAATCCAAAACATAGGGAGAAGGGATTGAAAGACAGTAGCTTGAGTCTTAGCGCACTAAGTAAACTCACAGCGAACACCACTAACCTAAGAAAGGGGAAATATAAATGATAAAGCATATCTCAGAACTGCAGGCTTGAACAAAGTACCCTGTTTCCCCGAAAATAAGACATCCCCTGAAAATAAGACCTACTTACAGTTTTGCCCCACACTGAAATATAAGGCCTCCCCATAATAAGATAACAATATATGTGTACCGTATTTTTCTTCATGGAAAAATAAGACATCCCCTGAAAATAAGACCTACTTACAGTTTTGCCCCACACTGAAATATAAGGCATCCCCCGAAAATAAGGCCTCCCCATAATAAGATAACAATAAATGTGTACCGTAGTTTTCTTCATGGAAAAATAAGACATCCCCTGAAAATAAGACTTAGTGCATCTTTGGGAGCAAAAATTAATATAAGACACTGTCTTATTTTCAGGGAAACATGGTAGCAACTGGACTGCTGTTTAGAACAACCACCTTGAATAATAAATACATTGCAGAAACAATGCTGAATATGCTTGAAGCCTTTTGAAATCAGAGCATTGTGCTCTAACCTGCACAATAAATCTGGAATGTATTTTCAGTGCACAATCTCCTCTTGTTCATAATACTATAATATTCATAATACTAACAGGTCACAAGCATTGGCTAATACGGTTTGTAATATTTTTCGTAAATGTATTCATAAAAGGAACCCATGTGAAGAGAATTTGTGGGCCATCGCTATAAAACAGGACTCCCACTTGTAAACACAGTAGGGGATGTAGGAAGAATTAATGGTACGGTTCCTGAAATATTTTTAAAGTTATTTTAATGATCAGTTCCCACAAATTATGAAATTCTTCTACCATTGTTTATAACAAATAAGTAGGCCACAGAAAAACAATTAGAGTATTTGAACACTCTGCATTTGCTTTGGGCTCCTGCCTTTCAGAGGGGACATGTCACAGATTTGGGAGTGGGGGCGGGATTCTTATACAGCATGGTACAATTTCACATATTTCCAAGCCCAGCCAGAGAGGGAGGGAGGGAGGGCAAATGGAAATTACACAGGACATATTTAGCATCCTCATCCTACTTGCCATTCCCTGCTGGATTTCACCTCTGCCACTATTACTCTACTCTGTTGGCATTAATTCACCTCTGAAGACCCGTGCCTGGCACTGCTGGATCTAGTCCTGCACTCTGTGTGTGTCTGAGTGGGAGGAAAAATTATTTCAACACACCGAGTTCATCTCTCTGAAGCTCATTTCTAAAATTATCAGACCCTGGCTCATTGTGGTGGTTGTGGAACATGTGGTTTTAACCCAGCCTTTGCCCACGAAACCATGTCATGTTTGAAACCTTTGAAGGTCAAACTGTAACATGATTAGTTCGTCCTGTAAAAGTATCTTAACGTCAATTCAACTGCTTCCTGTTTTGAGGGTGCATAAGCTTAAGCGCATACATGTGTGAGAATCCTGTAGGCATATTTTGATTAGACTGTAGTTTTTCTCTCCCTCCCAACCTCTCTTTTTTTAAAGATTTGCTTTTTTCCCCTGCGTACTTTTAAAGAAACCCAAGTGGCTGCCAGAAAGAGTGTGAGTGTTTCATAAAGTTCTGCAGATCCTAGATCACACACAACAAACTTATTCTCATATCCACTTAATCTCAGTACACATCTCCACCCCTACTTCCTTCCCAATGGTATGCAGTCTTGAAATCACAAATGTTCAAGTTTCCTGAAGCTAAACTAAAGAGGAAAAGTCCCTCTCCCAAGGGAGGTAAGATACATGCTCTTGGCGCCCTGAAGCTGTTAACTGTAGTAAAATATAATGTGGCACTTCACCACAATTAACCACGAGGGAAACAGCCTTTTTTTCACTTCTGATGACATTTAACAGATAAGACCATGAATTCCAGATGTTATCTACAAACAAAGGGGTTTGAACGCCAAGCGTATATACATGTTTTGCACTGAAGTGGAGTTATGTTGTGCATAAAACAAACAAATCAAAACACAGTATTATGTTTATTAATAAACACAAGTAAAACCAGGCATGGCTCAGGCATTAGCTCACAAACAAAAGACTGGATTTTTCAGTAAATTATGCCCATGAACAGTTCATTAAAATCTGTAAGAAAACTTATGTGATTTAGAAACCTGTTAAAGTTGTAATATCATGCATTTTAATGTAATCAAATTTAAACTAAACATTGCATTCAAAAAAAATTAAAGTAAGCATTGTTACAATTTAAGCTTAATATAAACTGATAAGCCAAAGCTTTTAAAACACTCGTTTCCACTCTTCTATTTTATATGTTTGCTGCCTATTTATCTAATTGAGTCGTCTTCCAACCTTCCAAATGACTGTGCAGATCAAGGGATTAACAGAAAATACTGCTAAGAGGGACATTAAATCTCATAAGCCAAATCCAAAAGAGACAGCAGTTCTGCTGATCCACAAGAACAAAACAAAATCTGGTACCTATAGATGGGAAATAACTTTATTGGGATCAACTATAAATTTACAGAATAAGCAAGCTTTGGATTCTCTAAAACTCTTAATCAGGCTAGTTTGTTTTTTCAAAAAACGCACACATCAGAGGAGGGGTAGTATCTCATCCTGGGCTACATACAGAGACACAAAATGTCCCTCACAGTCACCGGAAGAGATTATGTTACGTTAAAGAAGAGATTATGTTAAAGGGCTAAACATAAGTAAGATGAACCAGCTCTCACTTCACCCAATCAACTACCATCTCATAGCTCCAGATACACAGAAGAAATTGAACACACCTAAGACAGATAACACACAACAGGAACCTTAACACATTACAGCTACAATCCATCAGTTCAGATAGCATAGACAGTCTTCAATGAAACCTAACAAGTGCGCCGGCCCATTTATCAAAATGATTTCAGTGGGAGAGGAACCCATCCACATGTCTAAAACGTGACCTTGAGCTTGTATCACCCTGCGGTTAAATGAATACAAAGCAACTAGCAATAATAGCAATAACAGGAGAGCATTGTCTTGCATTGGCTTTTATAGAAAACTGCAAAGCCTGAGATAAAAATAAAATATACAAACATTTAGGACAATAAAGCAGGTAGCAGCTGCATAGCGAAGTACAAAGTGAAGAACAACAACTCATTGGATATGATTTTAAAAACAACATGGCTCATCAAGACCTTGAATTAGTATACTGTATGGTATCAAAACCGGACAGAATAAGAGGAAACCTTTATCACGGTTTACCCATATACAGTGGACCCTTGTATAACAAACAGCTTGTATAACATAAAATTTGTACAACATAAAAAATTCCGGAGATAGGGGAAATTTGCTTAACATAATCTCCTATGGGGAAAATCTGTACAACATAAAAATGGGATTACTCAGCTTTCAATGCATTCCTATGGGAATTTGTATAAAGGAAAATTTGCTTAACATAATTTCATTTGGAACGAATTAATTCCTTTATACAAGGTACCACTGTACTTGAGGGGTGTCAAGGGATAAATTACTCATATCCCTTGTGACTAGCTGATCTCATGGACTATATTTGCCCATATTTATTGGTCTAGGCATGGAAAATGCTGACAAATACCCATGTTTTTAAAAGGCACCTGAGACTTCTGTACCCAATGGCTGTTCAGGGTTCAAGGGGATGACACGAGAGAGGACTTTCCAGTGGAAGCACCTAGTCCTAGACGCTGAGATACATCTCCTAATGAGTACTTCAGAAGAAAATCATTAAAAGAAAGTTTCAAAAATTACAGAAGGCCAGAACTCTTTAAGAGATAAGTAGATCATTCACAGGTACTGGCATTTTTGATGTGTTCAACTCAACAATATTTGGGGGGTGATTTTTCATTAGGTAAGTAGGCTATACAGGAAAGATAAATATTATTTTAACAACATGTATACAATGACAAAGGTAAGGGCAACAACAACAACAACAACAACAACAACAACAACAACAACAACAACAACAACAACAACAACAACAACAACAACAACAACAACAACAACAACAACAACAAC
>JAHTLZ010000237.1:25926226-25985694 GCA_023846285.1 Phrynocephalus versicolor | reverse complement strand
ACAACAACAACAACAACAACAACAACAACAACAACAACAACAACAACCTTTGACCTAAAGAGCTGGAAGGGACTCCATGGATCACTGAGTCCATCAACTCTCAAGAAGGCAGAGTGGGGAGCTGAATTCCCAACCTCTAACACAGGGGTGCCCAAACGTTTTGTAAGGAGGGCCAGATTTGGTGGCTGAGAATGTGTCAGGGGCTGGTTGCTCCCCAACCCTGCCACCCCACTGCAAGCCCCACCCACTTTCCTTTAAAAAACATGGGGTGAAGGAGGGGGAGGGAGGGGTGGGCCAGCCAGCTGCGGGCCACTCAGAATCCTGGTGGGCCGGATTTGGCCCCCGGGCCGGACTTTGGGCAGGCCTGCTCTAACATCATAGGCACAGACCTCAGCCGCTGAGCTATCTAGTAGTTTCTCCCCACAAGGGACACAAGGTAACTGCCAGTTAAAAGGCCATAATTACAGAGTGACCTTTGGTCAGATGCCATGGTATACAAATCAAAGGAAGGAAGGAAGGAAGGAAGGAAAGGTACAAACAATGATACAATATTTTTGAAAAGGAAATAAACTATAAGGAAAAAAGGGAAAAAATGTAAAATCATGCTATTTCATACTGGCCCCTACTTGTCCAAATAGATTAAAAGCTTGCATTAAAATAAAGGTCTGTGCCTGGTAGTAGACCCGAAAGAGAAACATGGATCATGTGCCTTCCCAGGAGAGTGCATCCTATGGTCATTGAATATACAAATATATGCATGCATACACTGATGAAGGTGGGGGCAATAAAAGAAAAACATGGCACAAGGAAATAGAAACAGGCACAGGCAGCAAAATTATTCTGGGTGCAGCTATGTAAAATAGTCCAAGGCAATTGTGAAGAGTACTAAAACTACTAACTTTGAAGAGAACATTTTAAATAAATAAATAAATAAATTCATGTACACATCCTTCTTCTTCTTCAAGTGCCATGTCCTCGTAGAACGTTAGCAATCAGTAGCATGATCTGGTTTTTATCCAGAGCTATTCTAAATAGAGAGCTGCCTAGATGCCCTAAGCACATCCAATCTTGCCTGATTTTGGAAGCTAAGCAGGGTTGGCCCTGGTTAGTAATTGGATGGGAGACCACCAGGGAATACCAGGTGCTGTAGGCGCCTGGAGGAGGAACTGGCAAGCCACTCCAGTATTCCTGCAAAGAAAACTCCATGGACATGGGGTCATGAAGAGTTGGTCACGACTGTAACAACACAACTCTCTCTCTCTCTCTCTCTCTCTCTCTCTCTCTCTCTCTCTCTCTCTAAATTGAGAAGCTGTGCTCATTGCGAACCATTGGCTTAAATTTTGTTCACACTGAAGAAGCTTAAAATGGCTATGACTATTCAGGAAGAAAATGCTCAATTTTTTTTAAAGACAAGATTCCTGGAAAAGACAAATAGCAGAGCAACCCCAATAAGAAAGGGAGGGTAAAGAATCTCATGTATGATGAGCCACTGAGAATATCAGCATCTCATACCTAACTGTCACACATTTTAATTTCATATGTTACACTAGTTTAGTTTAGTTTAAATCTAATTTCAAGTGCATTTCTGTGAATCCTCCAAAGTAACCACTGACCAAATGAGTAGTATAGAAATCAATCAATCAATCAAATAAATAAATAACAGACTTGAAGTCACATCCTTTTCAAGAATTTTATTCAGGTATTGCTATATGAACCAACAAACCACAGATCTGTCATTTTAGCCTGGAAATTCCATGATACAAATCTAAATGCCATTTATAAAATGCCTACAAATCTTAAGCTCCTTGTAATCTACAATTCTACTCCATTTATAAACATTGATAATAATAAAGATACATATGGGAAATTTCACAGGATCTCAGAACATTCTTCAAACTTGGAAGAACAGGGACAATGATCTATTGTTAACTGACTCTCCCACATGAAAGCTACAGAAAAAAATTAGTTTATGTGGCTGATAGTATTTGTTAGGATGCTGTTAACAAAGTACATGGCAAATCTGGATGTTTCCTCTAGAACATTGGTTCCCAACCTAGGGTAACCCAGATGTTCTTGGACTATAGCTCCCAGGTACCCCAGTCAGCATAGCTGGTGTTGAAGGTTTCTGGGCACTGCAGTTTAAGAACTTTTGGATTACCCAAAATTGGGAACCACTGCCTTAGAACACAGAACAAAAGGACCATTACCACTTTCCGGAACATATATTAATAAAAAGTAATTGTTTGTGCTAGCAGCTGTAGAGTTCTATTACACATGGTTACTTTGTTATTACTAACACAATAGGATGTTCACTTGGTTTTCTTCTATAGCATGAAAGCTACTGTTTCTGTGATATTCAAAGAGGATGTGGATGCCAAAGTCCCCATGCGCTATGTATCTACAGTGCCGCAACTCAATTCCTTGATTAGTTAGTTCCTCCATACAGCCAGGACACATGAACTGACTGAATCTCGTGTTAGCCTACAATACTGTGTATGTTTTCTACTCCGGTTCGTATATACTACAAGGTGACAAAACTCAATATGAAGTTGGCAGATAACAATGTCAAAAATTCCATTACTTAAAATAAGTCAAATTTTAACTTGCACTCTGTTCTTCTGCAGCAATTCTTGGGGGACCACTGTGCACCTGTTGGCTTGGTGTATGCAGGAATGCTTTGTTTACTTGAAAAGAATGGTACTTATTATACGGCTTATAAGGAAGAACCACCAAGAGTTCCTGTGGGAAAGTCAGTGCGGTCAATAAGTGTGTAAATAAATAAATAAATAAATAAATAAATAAATAAATAAATAAATAAATAAATAAAGCTAAGCAAGAGGATTTCAGCCCATGTGCCTATCAATAAGATTCCAGTACCATACATTAACAGAAACCTTCTAGGAACCTGCCTAGAAATGGAGTCTTGACACTGCAACTAAGCAAAAGATGGCTTCGGGTCTTGGTTTATTCTCAGCAACAATGGATTCAACCATCGTTTCCAGAGTTCAGACAATTCAGGCAATTGTAGTTAGTCTACAACAAAAATGTCCAACATAGTAAGCCTAAAGAACTATACAATACTGCTTAACAGAAGAGTCTGCAAGTCAAAAAAATCCTATTGAGATACCTGTCCATAATAAAATGTAATCAAGAATCCTATAACAAGTGCCCTGATGCCCCTTGTTTCTTCCTAACTTCTTATATTAAAACAATTCTATATATGTCAAAACTAGAATCACAAAACAGGATTGGAGAAAAGGTGTACATGAATGAATTACTGTACAGATCATAAGATGAAAGATGCTGAAACAATGTTTAATGAAGATCAAAAGAGAGTATTTTTGTAACTTTGGAAAAGTAATTGACTCAGTCGTGGCATTTAATCTGTACATAAGAAGCCTGTACTAACAATACCACTTAAATAGCCTTCTCAATCAGTGTAATTCCAATATACCAGCCCAATCAGCTTTTAGGCAAACAAAAGAGTTAAACCACATAAGGATGTCAATGAAACTAGCCTGTTAACTCTTTACTAAGTGGACTAAAAAGTCAAAAACTCACTTGTTCATGCCAAAAAATGTACTTCACTGTACTTAAAGAGTTTTACTAAACATTTAAACTTTCTTTCAGAATTTACAGTGAAAGATAAACAGAACTGAAAAATAGCAATTTCTTTCCTACTTTTAACAAGTCTATCTCACAAAATAATACACTGTCATCATAATGACAGCGCTATTTCAGTCAAAATACAGCGAAAGGTCTAAACCAGTGGTTCTCAACCTGTGGTCCCCAGATGTTCCTGAACTGCAACTCCCAGAAACCGCTTCCAGCACAGTGAGTGGTGGAGGCTTCTGGGAGTTGCAGTCCAGGAACATCTAGAGACCCATCGGTTGAGAACCACTGGTCCAAACTTTCCTAGTACCAGAAGCTACATTACTAATACCAGCAGTTCTTTAAAACAAAATCAAAGGAATTAAAATCATTTTGCGCATACAGAGTACTCCGTACCCTTGGCAAATTCTGGATTCCTGCAGAGTCTGCTCAACATCCTAGCCAAAGAAAAGGAGTCAAGAAAATTGCTTCCCTGCTGAAGGAAGGATTAGCTTACTGTCGGGCTTCCTGTTGTTCTTATCTGCTGTCCTACCATGTAGACTCCAATCTGACCCGCATACCTCTTTCCTGGAGCAGGACAGAAAGTCAGCATTTTCTACCTGAGGCTTTCATCACAAATGAACCAGATGGCAGCCATGGTGGAAAATTCAGCTGTTCCAACTGAACACCTGAGCAACTAGTAGGTGGTGGTGAAGTCTCTCTTCTCTGCCACCACTGCATCTGCACAGAATCGAGTGGATGTTCTTTTAATTGGTCAAGGGTCCTCTATGCTGTGTCCCACAAAAAGAGCCCAACAACCTTATGAAAACCATTTCCTGCCAAAGGGGGCTTGTGGCCTCTTCCAAGCAGGGCAAGGGGGTCACCACAACATGAGGAACTGTATCAAAGGGTCACAGCATTAGGAAGGTTGGGAAACACTGCTCTAATGCATTCTACACAGAGATGCATTTGGAAGGTGTTCAGAATCTCTAGCAGCTCTAAAATGCGGCCAGGCAATATTGACTGGAGCAAGTCAGAGTGAGAATAGAAAGCATCTGCTGCAGCAGCTTGACTGCCTACTGGCTTGTTTCCAGGCATAATTCCAAGGGTTGGCGATGACCTACAAAGCCCTACATGGCTGGAGTCCAGAAATTTATCTGAAAGACCATATCTCCCTATACAAGATCTCCAGGGGGAGTCCTCCTCTCAGTCTCTGCATCCCCACCAGCTTGTTGGCAAGGACAAAAGGGGAGGTATTTTCAGTGGAAGTAGGTGGCACTACTTTCTGCGGGAAATTAGGCTGGCACGCTCCCTGTTGTCCTTCTGCTGGTAGGCAGAAACCTTTTTATTTGAACAGGACTTTTAGTCACTGTTTAGAACCTTTTTAATAGCAAGTATTTTGCTGTTGCTATTGTGTCCTTTATGAAATAGTTTATATTTTTTGAAATAGTTTTTAAAAATTACAAACTTCATTTTTGTTTTAACTGTGTATTTATTTAATTGTTATTTCAACTTCTATAGCACCCCATTAGTGCAAACACTCTCTAGATAGCTCACAACACATCAAGTCCTCCTTACTATAATGTGAGTCACCAAGGCAGGTTATTGGGGAAAGAATTCAATTATCAATCATAATGCCTCAAATAAACTTCATTGGCTATGACACTGCCCCTGCACAAAACAGGTGAATACTGTTTTTACACTTTAATTTAATGGCTGATATCAGGCATTTTAATTTACACCACATATGGCTGATGACATCATCTGCTATAGGAATTTTGTTCAGAAATAAGCAATTTCCTATTGGTCTCCTAAAAGTCCCAGGTTTCGGTGGGATCCTTTCCATTGTGGAGAAGTTCTCCACAAATTTTATTTTATTTTCCCAAAATCAACATTTTTTGGCAAAATCATCCAATGAGATGCAATTTCCAGGAATTAAAAACTTCCTATCCTACCTGCAACTTTCAACAACTTCCTGCGAAGGAAAGGGAATCCATGGGAGCTCTAGGACCTTCCAAGGAGCAATGTTTTATTTTCTGAAAACCTAACATGGCTGATGGCACTTCAGTCTTATCTGACACAACGGTACAAACAGAACTTTAGCAGACGGCTGAAACCTTGTTGCTAGGTGTAGAAGATTAAGTCAAACAAATTGATGATATGGTGAGTCAACTCTTGAAAAGGTTCCATTGAGTCAAATGGCCCTTTAGCATAGCATGTCACAATAAGAACAAACTCATTGAAATCAATTGTACCTCCATAGGAGTTGACTCGTTAAATCCTATGTGCCTCTTTAGTATGATTTACTATGCTAAGTAATAGGATTTGGATCACTGGCTGCATTTTAAGGTGTTTTCTTTTAAACAATTGTTAAATGGCAAGCAGCCCTGGGACATCCAAGGTTGAAAAGCAAGAAATAAATGCATCTAAATTTAATTATCTAAGCATGTATGTAGATCCCCAATGTTTGGTTTAGAAACGGGTACAAATCGCAGTTCAGTGGTTCATCCTGGTTCCACCCAGAACAGTGCCTGCACAGGTGTTCCACTTCCCTCCCCTGCCTCCTCCTCATGATTGGCCACTCAACAGCAGCTGCATGCACTTCTCTCCTCTGCCTCCTCCAGTGGCCTCCCACTCAGTCAAGGAGGTAGGGCAGGGAAGCCTGCGGCACTGCCAGTGAGTAGATGCTTGTATGGAGGAGGCCGGGGAGGGAAGTGTGTGGTGCCCATAAGAACATAACAACAGCCTTGCTGGAACAGGCCACAGCCCATCCAGAATCCCGCATTCTGTCTCACACAGTGGCTCACTAGTTGCTTCAGGGTATTCCCAAGCAGATGTCTTCACCTGCTAACGATTCCCTGCAAATGGCATTGAGAGATATCCTGCCTCTTTCTCCAAGTTAGTGTACAAGGGGAGACTGCAGGTCGATCCAAGTCCGGGATAATAACATCAGGTTTCGATGACGATTCCGAAGGCGATGATATCGATGGTTTAGTCTTCGTTTTTGAGAGTTGGTCGAGCAAAGCAAGTTTCTTTTTAGATTCTTTTTTTGATGTCGATGAAGATTTGGAGTGAGGCTTCGTCTTCAACAGGCTTGTAGAGGAAGCCTGAGAAGTAGAACCCTTTTCCATTGATTCCGGCTGCAGGGATTTCTCGAGAAGGAAGGTGTTCAGGCGAAACCGATGGCTTTTTTTAAAGTCTGAGAACTGAAATTCCTACAGATGGAACAGGAATCTGGTAGATGCGACTCCCAAGGCAAGAGAGGCACTCCTGATGCCCGTCAGAGTATGGAATGTTTCCTTTGGAGAAAACACAGTACTTGAAGAGCGCCAGAAATGTCATAAAATGGCGGGGAAAATGAACACGATAAAGAAGAAAATCAATGAAAAAGGAGACTAACGAGAGTGTTACCTCTTAGCGTGCCGGTAAGAGGGAACTGAAGCATTTAGGCGGGAACCCTCGTACATGCGCAGCACGAAGGGGTGGAGACTAACAAACTTTCCTATTGCTAGGGAAGTCCAAGCCTCACACGTGCATGCTTGGGAAACCCATCTGTGTGGCTTCACAAAGGCCACGATGAAGAACCAATGTAAATCCAATCCTCTTCTCCCACTGGTCTCCAACAAAATGTTCATACCTTTTAAGTGAAAACATCTGCTGTCTTTTCTCTTGCGCCCACATTCTCTTTCTAGGCACTCCCCTCTGTACTTCTGCCGTCTCCTCTCTTTTCCCACCTACATTTGGGGTCTTGTCGCTGTTCCTAATGATATAAATTTGTCCATCTACACCACCAGCACCACGGCTCTACAAGTGCATTATGGACATTACGAGGGAACACTAAATAATACTGGAATGAGTGTAGAAGTGGGGAGGATTATAAAATGAGCTGTTGTGAGCCAGAGGGCCCCCTACGTACCTGCATAAATAGGTACATATAGAGAGAAAAATAAAAAGGAAAAGCAGTCCTGAACTACAGGACACAACTGTTCTGTGTGGTCACATAAATGTAACAAGCAGTAGTAAAATCCCCTAAACTAAATTTAAGTTAGAATTATTGTCTGACCAAAAGAATGCATTGGAATATCCTCCTCTGTAATTCAGACCTGAACACGCTGCATTCGCTGCTAACGTCTTCCTAGCTTGTTACTACGTTTTAAAAAAACATGGATATAATTATAGCTGTTGGCTTCTAACTGTCTGCAGAGCGGGCAAAGATAAGCTGCTATTACTAAGCATACCCACTCCCAATAATTGTGTTTTGACATTTATAGGTAAAGGATACAACAAACAAAACAAGAAGAAGAAGAAAAATCAACTACAATAATTTTAATGTGCTACAAGCAAAGGAGGTCAATTATGCTTTTGAGAAAACTACAGCTGATCAACATTAACTCTTTCCAGATTCACTTGCCATTCTATTCCAAACACTCAAATAGATATTTTAACTAAATCGGCACAGCTAGAATAAGTCCACTTATTTCACAATAAGTTTCATTTCCCTCAATAAGCCTATCAAGACTTTTATCAAGTATTGGTTGCTAAATCCTATTACAGATAGCCCAAGTGGCATCATTACTGCCGAGAACATGGATCCTAAGAAGAGAGCTCAGCACTTTCTAAAAAGGTCATCCCATTATTGTTTATAATACCAAAAAAAATACCATGACATTATACACACACACACACACACACACACACAGTTATAAAGACAGTTTTAAGTCTTTTATTTAGTATGCATATAAATAAGTATCTATTATACATGCAGATGTATTTTCCAGCAAGATGTAAAGCAGAATCATAAAGTATACAAAATTATCAAGAAAACATTTCCCAGAGCAAAGAAGAAGTATCTATGAGAGAGTTCTAATTTTAGTAATGTTAATGGATGCTGATACATAAGGGCAATTTTATGAATGTAAAGTGTTCTGCTTATATACCACCCCATATCACTACAAGTGGTCTCTGGGCGGTTTACAATTTTTTAATTACAGTGTGCAGGCTACACATTGCCCCCCCCCCAGCAAGCTGGGTACTCATTTTACCGACCTCGGAAGGATGGAAGGCTGAGTGAACCTTGAGCCTGCTACCAGGGATTGAACCCAGGTTGTGAGCACAGTTTTACCTGCAGTACAGGCATTTAACCACTGCGCCACGAGTAATTACTGTGGTTATAAAAGCTAGGAAGCTTAACTCTTGTGTCTTTCCAACTCCAGTGATATAGATTTCCTGAAAAAATTAGAACTTGAATATTTCCCGGAAAATTTTCCAGTGGCCCAAATAATGTTATGGGATTTATCATGCGTGGTTGAAATGTAGCATTCAAACACATTCAAAGGTTTGAATTGAAATTATGTTATTGGAATATTTGTAATGATGTAAACAAAATACCATATAGAGTACTTCCTTATATTTAACAAAAACTGATTACACCTGAAAGAACACTAATTTTTTAGGACATGCACCTAAAGAGAACTGTACCTCATACATCTTATACCACCAGTCTAACTTTCTTTTGATATGGTGCCATCAACTTCACTCACTCACTCTGCACACTCCTTTCCAGTTCTATGTCAAGTGGAAAAAATGTGGTTCAGTACAAGTAGTTGACCATTTTATTTCCCTAAAAATAAATGGATGGAAGTCTATGACTACATGCAACTCGCCACATTTTTCTTGGCTACCTGTACTTGTGACTGATTGGGAAGCAAGAGATATTGAGAGATAGAAACAAGCTTAGTGGTAAATTCATCCATTAGTCTACTGAAGACAGATACACCGTGGATAGGTCTGGTCCAGTCAACTGTTATGGACGCAGGAACAGGGTATCTTGCCTTCTTTTTTGGATCCCCCTTGGCTAATTAAACAAGCACTAGGGTTTCTCAATATCTGTAATCTTTCACATTTAGAAGAAGGGGGGATTTCCACTGAATAATGTCCTTCTGCCCAACTTTTATTTTTGCTTTTGTAGACAAAACTAGTAAGACCACATTGCTCATAATTGCCAGATACCTAAACCACTTAAAATAGCAAAGTAGCCAAATCTAGTTTTCCTGACCTGCTTCTGGAACACCTTTCTTACCATCTGGGGTTCTTCACTCTTGAACAATGGCGCCTAAGAGGTTACCTAATTGAAATTTTAAAAATCATACACGGTATGGACAAAGTAGATAAGGAAAAACTGTTTTCCCTAGTGCACAATTCCCCTAGAACTAGGGTGCACTCCGTGACACTTTTGGGTGCTAGATCTCAAACAAATAAGAGAAAGTACTTTTTCACCCAGAGGAACACTGGTCTGTGGAACTCCCTGCCAGAAGAAGTGGTGACAGTGGTCAGCCTTGACAGCTTTAAGAAAGGATTAGACAAGTTCATGGCGAACAAGGGTATCAATGGCTATCGTTATGGATGCCTAAGGACAACCTCCAGGTTGGATAGATAGGCAGGATATCTCTGGATTGTATGTATTAATGGGTACATGATTCAGCCCTGAGGCTTACAGTGTAGCTTTTGTAAAACACTAAATGTAAAACACTAAATCCAAAATATCTGCAAATTAAATTACAATTTATCATGAGCATCTTCATTTTTTTTTAAAACAAAAAGCCAAAATGAGTATAAAATGATTTTACTCTACAGGGTGTATTTTCACATCCTCTTAACAACAACATTCTAAATGGCTGGTTTGTATCTTCCATGTGATATGTAGATAATCTATTAAATTCAGTTTGGGACACTTTGACATCTGTTTTCATTGCATTACAATAAAATCAGGGGACTTTGTACATACATTTGCAGCAATAAAACTGTCACTAAATTGGTGTTTTCCAAAATATTGCCCATAACTATTACTATTCAGGAGTCTCATTTGCATGATCCAACACAATTGCCTCATACCGTTCCTCATGGCTGTGCTGGCTGGTCCCAGCCACATGGCCTAAAATAGTATCAAACTGTTTAGAGCAGGACAGCATTACAACAGATTACAGGAAAACAATTCCTCGCTGACAATATAGTTTTGTTTAAAGCTACTTTGAACACCAAGCTGAGCACAAATAACAAAAAAGGGCTTCAAAATGTAAGCAGAATATTACTCACATTAGATCCACTAGACCAGGCATGTCCAAACTTCGGCCCTTCTGATGTTTTAGACCACAACTCCCAGAATACTAAACCCGGATTGCCAATGACAGAGGACTGTGGGAGTTGTGGTCATGCCTGCACTAGACTAAACTGCATTTTCTTTCATTGTTTCACCTATATTATTTTAGCTGAAATACATGCTTTAGATTTCATACTTGCCTTTGTACTCTTTCGGTACCCAACCTATGCTGTCCAAAATGATGACACACAAAGACATTAAGGGATTAACTAGCAAACACATGTTTTTATTTATATTTTAACTCAGTGCTGGGTACATAAGTGACAGGTTAGGCACTAAGGGGATAATCATCAGGGCCACAGTGCAAGAAGAGGAGAGATTACTCTTCCTCACCACAATCCTATGGAAATTCCTTCCTATGCCTGGTAATTAGGATTGGGGGGGGGGTTTCAATTTTCATACTAATTGCTGTGCAAAAGCATTTCTGTCTGGGTTATACTGCTGAGGACACAAGACTCTCCCTTCCTATAATACCCTGTGAAATTTCCCACTTCCATCTAAAACTGGTTTTTTTAAAAAAACTGAAATTGTTAACTTTCCAGTTAAAGTCCAGTTTGTCCTTAGAAAAACAGGGAACAATATGTTTGCAGCAGACTTGTATGCTGGGAATTATACAACCAACTAACCTAAGTTGTCCCACTGGTTAATGGTCCAATTTCAGCACATACTGTAAGTTCTCCTGGAAGTGATCCAAACTACAAACACTGCTTTCCACATCTTAAACTTCTGGTCGCCTGTGAGGATTCGGTTAAAGCCACCAAGGGTTCCGATGGGGAATGATAAACGAAATCAGTCATTTTATCAAATTGCATCACACTTTTATTCTCGCAACATGCGGCGATACTGCTTTAACATTTCCAGTCATATATTCAACATTTTCAAATGAAACATTTCTAGAACTGTTTCGGTTAAACACAACTTCGTCAACAGTAACTTCTGATTTAAACGAATTTTTATTTGTGATTAATGAGGTTAGGCAGCTATCACGATTAGGGGACCAGAGCATCAGGTCCCACAACAATGGTGCCTCACAAAATTCTGTTGCATCTCCCATCCCCAACCAGGGATCCATTTTGATACTATATCACCACCTAGGACGAGCTTCTGAGTGTAATCCTTCTGGAAGGATTGGCGTCACAGTAGAACACTATTTTAAAGTCTTAATCCCAGAGAGGCTTCCCAGAAGAATACAATGGTTGATGGTATCAAAAGCCACTGAGAAGTCCAGCAGAATCTACAAGGACATACTCCTTTTGTTCTGTTGACAGCAGAGGTCATCCACCAATGTAAGGAAACTTGTTTCTGTTCCAATACTGGAACTGAAGGCAGCTTGAAATGGATCTAGTTAATTTCATCACATTCAAGAACTCCTGCAGAGGACAAGCCACCACGTGCTGTAACATCTTAGCCCCAAAATGAATACTAGAGACTGGTTAGGTAGCAATCCAATATGGTAGATTCAATAAGTGCTTTTTCAACAACAATTTGACTAATGCTTTACTTAGATACACTAGTATCCTCCTTTGCTGTAAGGAGGAATTCTCCACTTCACTTTCAGTCAATTCTCCCTTGAGTGCTTTCATAAGCCAGGAAAGGCAAGGGTCCAGCATGCATGTGGTGGTTTCTCATCTCACCAGGGTTTCTGTTCGTACCTTGTCCTGCATGAATATCTGCTACCAAGAGACAAGAATATGCCAAAGTTACATCAACAGAGCCTGTATCAACTTTAGTATCCAAGTCAGAACAGAACCAAGCGACTGTTTACCAAGTGCTGTCAAAATCATCACAGAAAATTCGCTTGTGCTGAATCATTCCACATGGTAGGTACCTAATGCACATCACCAGCAGATTATACTAGTGTAAAAAGGCCTAAGAAGAAGTGGCTTTTCTCGAAGTCTCAGACGACAATGATTGTAGCAATGGAAAAGTATGCTTCAAAGTATGAGGTCATTGGGTGCTTCTAAGGATGAAAATAATGCCTTGAAGAATTAAAGCAGATTTACCTCAAAATGTGCAAATCTTTTCAAGCTTTCTTCTTTTCTGAAGTGCCATCTGTGTCAGCCTCAAACTGGGGCCTCACAGTCTCGCCTTGTAAAAGGCAGCCAACCCCATGCAGTCCAGAAAAATCTGCAACAGTAGTCTTATGGCTATTCCCTGTCTAAAAACGCGAATGATGAAAGTATCCCTAACCTCAGACAGCAGGAGACTTGAGCTGCACAAAATGAACAATCCTTCTCCAGGGTTCATTTGCTGCCTATACCTTGAACACCACGCAGGCTACTTTCAGCTGCCACACGTCCCTGCGGGCTACTTTCAGAAGTGCCACATGTCCCTGCGGGCTGCTTTCAGAAGCGCTAGTGTTCGTACGCGTGCTTCACTGGTGCTTCTGAGTAGGAGGGAGGAGTCTCCTACCGAGGAGCTGAGCAAGGGGGTGTGGCATGGTGGCAGCAGAAGGGAAGGGAAGGGTAGAAATCCAGATCAAATGTCCAGACAGGAGGGTGGGCAACCCACCCCCTAACATGCCGCCACTGGCTGCGGGTCAGGAGGATGGCAGGGACCTGGCGGGCAACTTCTGATGGTCCCGCGGTCGCCCATGGTTGATGGTTTGTGCACGCCTGCTATGCAGTAATGACAGTATGGTAACTGAATAGCTTAGTGAGCTGAGACGCTGGCCACACGAACAGAGGCTGGGAATTTGATTCCCTACTATGTCTACTGGAAGAACGGCCAGCCCGCGTAGCAAAATAAACAGTCTAAGGGTGCCACCACCACCACCACCACCCCAGAAGAAGAGAAAGATAAATCACTTCTCAGTACTGTATTTGGTACTTACAAAATCCAGGAACAAGCTGCCATCAATTGGAATTTACTCGGCAGCACATGATGATGTGTTGGCGATGCTGCTACTGACGACGACGACAGTAACAACAATGTACTAGCAGTGCTTGTCAGTGGCCACAATCTTCAGTTGACAACAGCATGCAGTTCTTCACTGCCTGGGAACTCACACTGCATAGACCTGTCTGCTATTGCATCCTGGAATCTTTCTACCTTAGAAAAGCATAACGGATTAGATACTGAGACTACTCTACTACTCAAACTTTCTTTGCTTTCCAAGGCTACCACTCCATCAATCAATAATCTCTTCAGCAGGCAAACACAACAATCCTATTAAATATGTAGGAAGACCGTCACTACATGTCTTTGGATTCAATATTCACATTAAAGAACATGACGCCCAAGAATCCCTTCTAAAAGCATTAATGAACATGATGTCTCATAAAGAGTATTAAGGAACATGACATCTCAGAATGTCTTCTAAAAGCAATCGGCAAGGCATAAAAGCAAGAATAGGCAGGAACTACTATAACCAGATACATCCAATATTCTCCAACCCTGCCAAGATGGCAGATGGATGTTGCCAAAGTAAAACCTTCTGCTGTAAGGAAAATGCCTTTTGCTTATCCGTTCTTGAAACTATACAAGTATAATATACCCAAGCCCTGAAGAACCCACTCCGACATACGAAAAACATCATCCTACCACTACATGCTCTGTAGCGGAGATGACTTCATCAATCCATATGGAACTTATTTCTAAACAATTTGGGGCCAATAGCAAGCTTGCCTTCACAACATCATTTCCCCACATAATTCTGTCTTCACAGGATGGATGCTGCCATTAGATGAAGTGTAATAAAACTAATGAATTAATTGTTCGCTGCCAAGTTAGTTCGAACTTACGGTGACCCTTTCCAGTGTTTTCTAAGTATAAAGTGATGAAAAGTGGGTTCACCATTCCTTTCTTCCGGAGTTGTTCTGGGGACGTTTAGCTTGCCCTAGCACCACACGGGGGGGGGCGCTTCTCTCAGGAGGGACAGCTGAGGACCTGCAATCCTGACTCCTATGTGGGTTCAGCGAGTTGCCCAGTCAAAATATTAAAAACACTGGCAAAACAGTAAAACTAATGAATCCAAAAATAAGTTCTATTGTTCTTTTTTCACCTCCTACCTTGCATATTCCAGACAGACAAAGAATATATAATAAAGATAGAATACTGAGTCTCAGATAAAGTGGACCAAGTGATGCCAAAGAACACTCAAGGAGATGCCATCTACACCCAGTGTTTTGACTGTGTAAGATTCCAGAACATTATTCGATCACCCTCTACTTTCTTACATCTTTTTGGGGGTGGGGGCAGAATCATTCAGAAAATGATTTCTTTAATATAGCCTTCATAGTACAAAAATGCCGTAAATGAATTCATCTTCTCTCTTCCGATTTATACTTTGCTCCTACCGCTGCCACCACCTGTTAGTTCAATCATCTCCCCGACCAGTTTCCTCATTATTAATATAGCAAATAAATGGTTATAAGATAATTTTCTCTTCTCTGTTCTTTCTGCAGAGTTTGTATCCTAGACAGGGATAACTGTATATCATTCAAAGCCAAACACACCTGCTTATCTCGCCCTAGTTTAGAGAAAGGCTAAGGAAACTTCAGGGCCTGAGCCTCATAATTCAACCTAATCCATAAATGGCTATGCCCTCTTCACCATGACACTTTCATTTCATGGTTTACCAGCTTTAGCCCATTTTCCCTATTTCAAATGGCTGAGATGACTCCTCAAAAATTAATTAATGGCATTATTTTAAAATAAAAGCCTGTACTTCTAGTCCTACCATTCTAGCTATACCACTGCAATGTGGACCCAAGAACATATCTGAAATAGGGATAGGCACCAAACGAAAACTGAAACGCTGTTTCATCATTTTGCTAGGTAACAAAATGAAATGAAATGAAATGAAATAGGGAAGCAGCATTTCAACGAAACAAAATGGCATTTTTCATTTAAAATGAATTGATTTGTTTCACTGTAAATCAGGTCCCCTAGGTCCTAGAGGTACCAAATTTGGTGTGAACCTTCCTTGGACTCTCCCCTTTAAGCCCTCCAAATCTAGAGAGATATCGGGTTCAGGGGGCCAAGTTATTCAACTTCAAAGTGGGTGCCCCCAGACAAAATATTTCTATAGTGGACCCTCGTATAACAAACGGTTTGTATAACATAAAATCTGTACAATATAAACAGTTCTGGAGTTAGGGGAAATTTGCTTAACAGAATCATCACCTATGAGGTGAATCTGTACAACATAAAAATGGTCATGAGTAGGGTTTACTCCGTTTTCAATGCATTCCTATGAGAAATTCGTATAAAGGAAAATTTGCTTAACAGAATTTCATTTGGAACGAATTAATTCCTTTATACAAGGTATCACTGTAATTGCAATGTTATGTGCTTGAAAATAGGGATCCCAGGCAGCTAGCAGTCTGGAAATTACAGTGCAGCTTCTTCAAGCTAAGCACCCCCAATTTGGAGAGGTTTCGGGTACAGGGGGGCAAGTTACTCAACTCCAACCCTAACCCTAACCCCTGAACCCCAAATATTTCCAAATTTGGAGGGCTTAAAGGGGAGAGTCCAAGGAAGGTACCCACCAAATTTGGTGCCCCTAGGACCCAGGAGAGCCATTTTATACAGAAACAAGTCGGTTTGTTGCTCTTTTGTTTTGTACATTTTTTTAAAAAAAATCATTTCTAACATAATGAAACGAATCACAGGGGAACGAAACGTAAAGAAACACAATTCTTCTGTTTCATGCCCATCCCTAATCTGAAACTTTGCTTGCATATCAATTTTGCACCCTTGTTTCATAAAATTGTTATACATAACCAAGTAAACCTTCTACCCCTCTCCAAACATCTTTATTATATGCATTTCTCACTATGGCCCGTGGAGCTTTTTTAAATGCCACGTCATATAGCACACATATTGCCATGGTTTACCCCATCTCTATGACCAGAACTATGTACATCTTCCACCTCTGATGACGTCATCAGGAATCTGAGGTCAAAACAGACATTACAGATGGCCTGCTAATAAAACAAAAAGGGCATTAGTGTTAGAGAGATGTGATTAAGGCAGTCTTCGTGTTTGAGAAAGGAATCCTGTGTTTATATCCTGAAGACGAATCATGAAACAAGGCAAGCTGATCTATGAAGTCTAGGATATAAGAGAAGCTCCTGTTATGACACTAAAGCACAACCAGCACTTGAGGATTTTTGCCATTTAATCACAAGCTATTTGTTTACATCTAATGCTCTCTAGCTTCGGCAGCTTAACTGACCCCCAGAAGTCTCTTTACATTCTTCTAATCTTTTTGATCTTAACTGCCATCACTCTGATTCCAAAAGTAGCTCAGCCCTTTTGTACTGTTCAGCTTCTCCCAAAATACTCCTGAATGCCATGCAAACTGAAACCGTTCAGCATTGCTGTTTCACTCAGATATTGTACAGTGATACCATAGTTCTTCTTGCTCACAATTTTATTTTAAGCACGGCAAATATAATGCTCATCAGTAATCATGCATACTGGAGGATCTGCTGTTGGGTGATCCTGAGCTGATGAAAATGCTACTGTCCTCTTGTGGGTTTTGCTGCCCAAAGTGCACAGGATAAGCTATACTGATGTTGTACTGTTAATAACTGTTATTTAAGACTGCCCTGCCAAGTCTATATAAACAATACAAATGGAGAATGAGATTTCCAGTTTACAGACTGAAAATCTCCATTCTTCTCTATAGCATGAATATCCTTCTGTATATGCTACAGCGATGACTTACTCATATCTTTATAAGTTTTGTGTGATAATTTACTTTCCTATCTCCAGAACGGTTGTGTTCTTATTGGCATGTATTGTTTTCTGTGTGCCATACATAACATAAGAGAAAAGGGAGATTAACTGAAGGCCTTAAAGCTGTGCCTGTTAGTGCTAAGAAGTCATTCCAAATGTTCCAAAAAGGATTAATGGTGTACAACAAGTCTATTTAATTACTAAGAGACCAGTGATCCTCATATTGCTATAAGCAGCTTTCCTCCTTATGTGATATATATAAATAGAGTAGAAATGGCTGAGAGATAATGATAGATAATTTCAAAACAGTTCAAGTTATACCATCCCAAATGGTTGCTTACCATAGTAAATTACACTAGAGTACAACTCTTCCATCAGTTCCATAGATCCAAATGGACATACAGGACTCTAACTAAGACATGTCATGCTAAAGCATGTTGGAGTTAAAAGTAAGCCTTTTTGAATCCACAGTACTTACGGAGCAGTTGGCTCACCAAATCCCCACTGGCTCAATGGGCCTAACTCTAGTGCAGTGATGGCGAACCTATGGCACGGGTGCCAAAGGTGAAACTCGGAGCCCTTTCTGTGGGCACCCGACATCGCCCCTTTATAGCCACCTGTATACAGGTTCAATTACTGTATTGGCACTTTGCAAAACAATTAGTGGGTTTTGAATTGCAGTTTGGGCACTCGGTCTCTAAAAGGTTCGCCATCACTGCTCTAGTGCAATCCCTTTGGGCTATGATGGGATTTGGGCTATTATGTTTTCAAAATTAAAAAGCCAAAGTTAATGTGTTCAAAATTACCTCTACAACATGTAGGCATATATTCCACTAAGCATATATTCCTACATTTTCACCTATTTCACAGATATGACAATATGAATGTAAAACCAACTGATTCAGATCTACAGAAAACTAATTTTGTATACAGTGGACACTTGTATAACAAACAGTTTGTATAATATAAAATCTGTACAACATAAAAAATTCGAGAGATAGGGGAAATTTGCTTAACATAATTACCTATGGGAAGAATCCGTACAACATAAAAATGGTCGTGATTAGGGATTACTCTGTTTTTAATGCATTCCTATGGGAAATGTGCATAAAGGAAAATTTGCTTAACATAATTTCATTTTGAACAAATTTTTCCTTTATACAAGGTACCACTGTACTTGCTTGACAGATCAGCTGCATCTCAAATGAAATTCCAATGATTTTAACAAGATGTCAGTAGCCCAAATGAGTGATGAATTGTACCCCTTAGTCATAATGGCATTGGCCAAAATCTTATTCGTTAGTGCAGCGAATCACACTAGAGTAGGCCCCTAGAATCAATGGGGATTATAAATTTAACTAATTCATATGGGCCTGCTTTAACTTCAGCTTGCTGTAGCATGATAAATCACAATTATAGTAGGCCTATTTGAACTGTTGACTCACAGAACCCCTATGGATTCAATAGATTAAGGAACAGAGTTCCTGCCACTGTATTTTTCACAAATGTTTCTAGGGTGTGTCCTTCAAACAAATAAACAAAAATATGTAACTACCAGTCAATCTATTACAGCAGGGTGGGTTAAGTATACTACTCTGCTCCACCATTTTTGTAGTCCCTGAAGGAACCACTTAAAAAGTCATTGGTGGGGGGAGTAATGTACACTCCTGGAAGCTTTTTAAAATAGTCGTTTTTGCAACAAATCAGGTCACTGTCCCTCCAAAACCAACACTCATAATAATAACACCAGTAAGTAGACTTGAAATAATATTCAGTTTTAGTGTTTCCTATTTTGGTCTTAATTGGAGTGACTATATCTCCTGATAAAAAGGGGTGGAAAACCTGACACACAGACCCTCCAATTTTCTCCATACCTGGATTATGGCTGAACACTTACCTTGGAAAGGTAAGAAGACTGGCATACATTTGAAAAAGTTCTGACTGCACCAAGGTGATGCAATTCTCATTTGTAACAAAGTCCAGTTACTGGTTAACCAGGCAGAAAACAATCACATATTTAACATTAACTCTTTAACTGCATCAAGGCAACAGAAGGCCTGTAATTATGACAGTACAGAGGAAATATATTCTAATTATTATTTATTTATTGGATTTATATATCACACCATCTAGCAACAAAGTCCACTTTTTAAATTTGATTTTGCACACATTCATGCACTAAAAAACCCTAAACATTATTTTGAAGGATGAAATAAAGAAGACTAGCTGGAAGAAGGGAAGAAAGGAGAATAACAACATCAAATCTCATTGTTCATTTGACTAATGTGGCATTGTGGCTTTAATTTTACTAAACTGTTAAGATAACTCATTAGTGGCAGAAAAGTTTGCTAGGGAAGCAAGACATTGTGAAACCCTGTATTTAGAACTTCCAATAATGAAGTCTTATATTGAGATCTTAAAGCATTATTAAAAACGTTCACAGCTGCTCACTATTTCTAGCCAACTTGTTACACATAATGGCAATATCTATTTTATTTGGGAATCCTAGCTACAGGCCATGATGCAATAGCTAGTTTAAGCATGCCCAAAGTCCTAGGCATACCCAGTATAATTTTAGATGTCTTCCTTCAAATGGCAGACACATTGCAAATTGTTTTGAAACACCCTTCTGTTCAAGGGAAAAAAATGTTCCATGTGGCATGGGGTAGTACTGTATAAGCAACACAAGACTAATACTCCCTTAGGCATTTAGAAACAGCTGAGCAGTCCTCTGAATCCAAACCATGTTTCTAAAAACCATTTGTTTGAATTTTAAGCAGAGGTAGACCAATATCAGTCAACAGACTGAAAAGATCTACAAAAACTTCAGTCTGTGGACTGATATTGGTCTACCTCTGTTTAAAATTCAGAATGCTCCAAGGAAGTAGGGAAGTTTTTATAATTTGTTTGAATCTTTACTCCATTTTACCCACCCAAACTAAAATTGGGAGTAAAACTAACCACAACTATGAAGTGGTCTTCCACTTCAAATATAGCAAAACCAATGGAGACTTAACATGGGGGACAGGATATATACTAAGGTCAAAGGGACATAACAAACTTCTTCTTTAAAAAGGCAAAGTTGCAGAGAGTGTACATGTTCTCACTAATAAGAGGTGTGTTTATACTGCAGCATTTATTATTCACGGGCTATCTGGCAGAATCAAGGACAACCCTGCTATTAAGGCAGGATGAGGCAGCCCACCTTAGGCAATGGGTTTTGAGTGTCATTAAAGAGTAACAAATTGCCAGTTGTGGTGGTGGGAGCAATCTGCATCATCTAGATTTCCTCCCTCAAGCACCAAGTTGCCCAGCCATCTCTACACAGATCTTCCTTTTAGGAATACTGCCAGCAATTGTTCCTACAGGCGTACAAAACACTTTCATCACTCAGCTCCCTCGTTTTCAGAAAACTGGGAGTGGGAGGATTCCATCTCTGACTGGGAAAGCAGCAACAAACAGAGGGGGGCGGGGAGTAGGGCTATTCCATCAGCTCTGCAGAAAGGCCAGATCCACTGGCTCCCTGAACCGTTTCTGCCACCGTTCACCATTCTGGCTCTTCCTGTTTAACTTTTAGGCCAGAGCTCTGTTAGGAAAAGCAACCTATGCACTGATCATCACACAACCCATTTCACCGTGAACACACTACTCAAGAACCTAGCTTCGCAATAAGCTCACCATCAACCAATGTGAGGCGTTCCATCAAAAAGGGAAAACACACAATGACCCTTGTCTGTATTTTACCCCAATAAGATTCCAGCCCTGAGATCAGCTGTGTATGGGCTGCTGTACTTTCAGCTGAAATCTGAAAATACAACATTTTGGGATAACATCAATACATATTGTACACGAATGCGCAGTGTCTTATCTCTTCGAACCTTGAAGGCTTACTACAGTAAAAGAGGAAAACAATGAATCGTGAACCCGCACAGGTCAGTGCTGCATACAGCACAGAAGGGAGCAAAAGCCAGCTACCCATGTGGCTTGGGAAGTCTCCCTCTGCTTAATTGGGGGGGGGGGTTGTCACAAAAGAATTAGCCAAGCTGTGCACAGAGCCTGCCCAGAAGAGCATCACTGGAACAGTCCCTCATATGTGAACACAGGTCAGCCCTTGCTATCTCAGACTACATATCCATCTCTCTCTCTCTCTCCATTCATTGAAGAACAACCGGAGCTAAAGACAAAACAAAAACATCAGAGGCTATATGCATTTAGCCCCACATACTGCCATGAGGATGGCCTGCCTTCATATATCCCGCAACATCCGGTTGAACACATGATGGAGATCTACATACAGCAATCTTTGCATGGATCCTTTTGTCAAAAGTATCTAGCAAGAGAGTCTCCGTAGCTGGGCTCTAACATGCAACATGGCTTTTTTATGTGGATCTCCTGGTTTCTTTCAAGAACCCCATGCCACTGCTGGAGTTCCCAGGAAAGACAAAATGAATTTATGTATTTTGGTTACAGCATAGAAGAGCATCTGACAGTCGACTAGCAAGGATACACATCATTACTGTATATAAATGGTCGCTCATATGAAGTCCAATATGAGAAAATTTAAGCCCTTATGTTTCCTTCTATTCTACCAGCAGTGCCCTGTGACAAAATGTGCAGCATTACTGCTCCACAAAAGTTCCTGCTGTGCACGCTGCACTTGATCCTCATTTCATAGTTGTGTGAGCTTCCACCTAAACAATGGAGCATTGAATTCTGCCTTGTTCAAATGGCAGGAAAGAAACACTGTGTGTGCAACTAAATGTTAGACACGCAAGAAGAATAAGCAAGATTCTAGACCAGTGTTGACAAACCTATGGCAAGGGTGCCAAAGGTGGCACTCGGAACCCTTTCTGTGGGCACCCGACATCGCCCCTTCACAGCCACCTGGATTCGGGTTAAATCACTGTGTTGGCACGTTGTGAAAAATTAGTGGGTTTTGAATCGCAGCTCAGGCACTTGGTCTCTAAAAGGTTCACCATCACTGCTCTAGTCTACAACTTGATTAACAGCACAATAATGGAACTCCTTTTTTGCAACTTTCAAAACACAACATATTTCCCAAGCAAGTTCATACCTAATCTTATGCACAGTTAACTTCTAATCATATTATACTCCCATGTCAAATTCGCTCACCTACCAAAACCAAAATAACCTATGTTACTTTACATGTGGAGTAGGTATTAAATTCTCAGGACTTTTATGCAAATAGTTACCATGAGGCACCCCCTCCCCGAAAATCTGAACTATTCACCCACTTTCCCTGTTAAATTTGTGTTTTAAAATCAAAGCAGATTACAGAGAAGTTACGGTATGTCCCTCTAGAGGGAAAAAATCATTTTGCTATCCTTTCTACACAATTACAGGCTGCCAATTTGTCCCCATCATTGTCAGCAGACAAAAGCAAAACCAAGACCGCAGCCAGACCACATCAAATAGAAGACGCAGCAATTCCAGAGGCTGCCTAGAAGCCCACTGGGGTGGAAAGTCAGGGCTGAAACCCTCTTGTCAGCTATTGCCATAAAAGAACCCGGAGAAAGAGTGACACTGCTACACAACAGAAAGGTCAAGGAGTTCGTGGCCTTTTCATGACCTAGACAAGTCAAGGTCAAAAGATTCAGGTAGCAGCTTAGCCTGGGCATAAGTTACTTGCTCAAATGAATTGTTTTAACAAATCAGCTTTGGTCAATTAAACCTAACAAGACATGTTGCATCACATAGCAGGGTTCCTGACACCGAGGCCAGGAACTGAGGCTAGCCTCGTAAAACAAGGCTTTTAACATGGCATAACAAATTTAAGGTAATCCATCCAGAAACTGCAGATGTCAGCATGATAAAATACAAGTTGCCCTGACCAAGACTAGTTTCCACACTTTTCAGTCACCGAGTACCAAGCTGGACTTACCTCCTCATTGTTAACTGTATTATTATTATTTTAAAAGTATATGCAGTTTATAGGAGAGTAGAAGCTTCTTATAGCCTCCATACTGATTTATTACAGGTTTGTGAACACATGTGTTTGAGTGCATAATTTAATTCACAATTATCTGGGCACTTTTCCCCAAGAACAGAAATATATATGTTAACAGGAACACCATCTTTCAAGAATGGAGACTTTTTAAAGAAAAATAATCTTTATTATGCATACTTTTTCCTGTACTAAACTTCAAAATGCCAATTTGGGAAGCAATTAATGCTCATTCACCCAAAAGTATCCCTCAAGGAAAAACTACTTCCCATTGGATTGCTGTTCTAATGTACTGCATATGATAGATCCATTTCAAATTTCAATTATTATTTCATTAATGAAATACAAAAGATATGATCATATATAAGCTACATTATCAAGTTGTAGACCCTGCATAGTATTCATTCTTAATTATCAGATACTGTTTTCAATACAAATACTTAAGCTTCTTTCAGGCAGCAATAGGTATGAATGTACAATTGAATTTTCCACGTTGCTAGCCAACTGTGCCCAGATCTGTTCGTGTAATTCCAATGCAGAAGTTAATAATTCAGCTAAGCAAACAAGAATTTGCAACACCTAGTCAGCATATTTACTAAAATCAAGATTCATTATGTTTAGCCCATTGTATTTACTAATAGGCATTTTTAGGATCACAGCCGATGTTTTACATTGCTTAGAAGTAAACGCCATTGACTTCAATTAGACCTATTCCCAACTAAGCATATATACTTTCTAATCTTCGTTTTGATGCTCACCATGTTCTTACACAGTCAAGCAGTTTTCTTCACATACAAAAAGTTAGTTTTTGTATGGAAGTTTTCAAGACAATTAAAAACTTAATTTTAAAAATTAAAAAAAAAGTCATGACCTTACGTTACTGGCAAGAGAAAAGCTGCAGTATCTACCTCCCTCCTGTATTTTCTACCATGCTTGCAAAGTTCTAGATTTACTGGAGAGAGAACACCAGAAATCTCCAGCAAAGAGAGTAAGAAAGGACTTGAGCCATTCCCTAAGTCCTCCTGCTATTTTGTCCAGTTGTTTGGATCAAACACATTATTTCATTTCACATTATTCCTCAGATGAACCAGCACATTTTTACAAACACGTCCTCATAAACCATGTGTATGACTGTATTTTTTAGTCTATAAGCCCCATGTATAAGATGACCCCCACTTTTCCAACCAAAACTACAGTTACACAACTGTGCAGGTCTCTCCTCAGCTTACTCCCGTGTATAAGACGACTCTCAATTTTAAACAAAAATACAGACTTACACATTGAAAAATACTGTATATATATATACAGGTACACATGCAACATGACCAGGGTTAACAAAAAATCCCTATCTGTGAGATACAATATGTGAAGTAGCCCACACTTCTTGAACTAAGAATAATTTACATTTCTTAAGTTATTAAAGAAAATTGAATTATTAGGGACTGTAAAAAGCAATGAGTAATACCATCCATACTAAAGGATACACAGGGTAGTGTTAATGGATAGAGTGACACTCCCTGACTCAGGAGGCCTGGACCTGGAATCCAAACTCTGAGATGGAAATTTACTTTGGGCATGGAACTAGTAAACACACTTCTTTAATATTTCACTTCCCCTTAAAGCCCAAGCAGTTCCAACTTAACAGTACATAACAATAACCAACCATACTTCCAGTGCTCAAAGAGAATAAGATGTATCAGACAGAATGTTGTTAAGTTACGTTGTGCAAGCGTACACTCAAAAATTGCGGGCACAAATTGTCACTAATTAACAAGTTGCTGCTTTAATTTCTAGTCGTTCACCAAACTAAATAACTGGCATAGGAAGAATGCAAGCAACAACTTGTTAATTCATTGTAATTTCCCGCAGCCGTTAACTCGGTTAACACTTACACTGGTGCAAATCCCCTGCAGGAATCTAGCCGCCGTGTCTCTCGAACTGCTCCTTGTGCCGTCACAAGTTCAACATTTGGCATCTTGAGCTACGTCTCAGGTTGAATCTATCTTTGCATTTGTGTGTGCCTTTTAATTAAAAGCTGCAAGAAGGAAACTGACTATGAAAGGATTAGAACAGAAATGAAACTTCTTTCTGCCACAATCCTGAGGAAAAAAAACCTCTCAGAAACTGTTACCTGCATTGGGAGAAATCCTCCATTGACACTAATATTCTCTCAAACTAATTACCAGGGACTTTCCCCGGGACTGCATCAGGGTACGTTTCTTCATCCTTCCTGTTAAATATTGTGCATACATACACAATCCAAGCATTTGTTTTTTTAAAAAAAATCTGCTATTTATGGTACAGTGTATATATTAAATAAATAATTAAGTAAATGCAGGTGTGCCTTTCATATACTTGTAGTTTGACTCTTAATTGTCCCCTGTGGCAGGCGACAAAGAGAACAAGCGCCTCAACAATTGAATTTAATGGGCCTCCTTTATATTGCCTACATCCGCTGAACGAACAAACAAAAATACTAAGTATCCATTATATAGTATTTGTATGCTGGATAGAAAAATTAATATTTTATTAATCAATCATATTTAAATGAATTCTCACGCATTTCCTTTAGGAAACAAATCTGTTCTAAGAAACATCTGTCTCTTGTATTGATTAAAACTGAACATTGTACCAGGGGACTTGTGCTCAGACAGATATTGCTACTACCGTGTTTCCCCGAAAATAAGACACTGTCTTATATTTATTTTTCCCCAAGAAGATACACTAGGACTCACAGCCATGCCCATCACTAGGTCTTATTCGGGTAGGGCTTATATTTAACAAATGCATAGAAATCCTTCCAGGGCTTATTTTTGGGGTAGGTCTTATTTTCAGGGAAACAGGGTAGCAGACCCCCCTATTTTGTGGACCCCTTCGCACATACGAAAATGAGAACACAGTGTCCCGAGGTGTATTTTCCTTCTTAGGATCCTGTCGAAGGGTGTTCTAAAGCTCCACCTTTTCAGAGCTCTATTGCTACGAATGTATTATATCAGAAATTACATAACAGCTATATTCTTATGTTGATCTCAACAGAAATGATACCATATTTTATATTCGATATTCTCCATATTTGGCAAGTAAATGTCACAATAGCGTACCATACATGCTTCACGTGGGTTATTTAAACAGAAATGTGGTAATGTATACGCAATGTGCTTTTGCATTTCAATGCCTCTCCCTTCACCTAACGGACTAATTGTATTCTAGTCTCATCTAGGGCAGAACCAAAGAAAATAATGGGACTTACAAATTGGCACTAGCATAAGACCAGTTGATTGCAAAGGTCTATTCTCACTGAGATAAATCTGGATTTAGCAATGTTCAGTTATATTTTATAACATTATATTTTAAAACATTTAATAACTGAAACACAAGACATGCACATTGACTTAAGTAGTTCAAAATATGCATATTCAAATATGCATTAAAACCTACAGTAGGTAGCAATTATACCTGGGTCCAAAGGTGTCCTGAACTGGTTAGACCCCCTGCACTCATTGGATGCCTCCCTATCCTGATGCATGCTCACATCAGGGGGAGGAGAAGCCGCAGGCCATGCCCTTCCCCACGATGATCCTTCCTCCCTGAGGGCAGTGGCTATCGGGAAAGCACAACTATTCCCTTCCTCCCTAAGTACAACTGGTTTCACACTTTACTCTTTTCTGGATCCAACCCATTTAACTCTGGTTGTGCATTTCTGCAGAGCATTTCTATACATCTGGAATACTCTTCAACAGAATCAGCCAGAAACTGTTATATACTTCCATATATTAAACCAAATCAACTACAGTTGCTATAAGTAAACTAACATGAATATTAGTTTTGGGGCACTGAAGGCATCACTTTGTTCCCACTTTTTAAAACTAAAGGATTTTTTTTAACCCAGCAGGTTGTTAGCCTGTGGAACTCCCTGCCACAGGATGTGGTGATGGCATCTGGCCTGGATGCCTCCAAAATGGGACTGGACAGGTTCCTGAAGGAAAAGTCCATCACAGGTTACAAACCGTGATGGAGATGTGTAATCTCCAGGCTTAAAACCAGGGTACTTCAAGGGCCAGATGCAGGGGAGTGGTATCAGGAGATACCACTCCCCTGCATCTAGTCTCGTGCGCTCCCAGATGCATTCGGAGGGGCCACTGTGAGATACAGGAAGCTGGACCAGATGGGCTTTTCGTCTGATCCAGCATGGCTCTTCTTATGTTCTTATGTGTGTATATGTGTGGCTCTGTCACACACACATTTGATAACTGAAACACAAAACATGCACATTGACTTAAGTAGTTCAAAATATGCATATTCAAATATGCATTAAAACACACAATTTCCAACCATTACTTACTTTAATAAGTAACAATTACTGTTGACAGAAAAATGTTCAAGTTTGATATATAAGCACACATACGCCCAAAACACCACATCTACCATAAGCTTTGCCAAATAAATGCTACCGAAGAGCAAACTACACTGAAAATTGAATATTAAATATAATAAATGATTTTTATTAAATACACTTTTCATGCAACCACAGTAACATTTATTCAGCATCAGATGTGAAAAAAACAATTATTCTCTCACGTTACAATATGCCTTCTCATTCTAACAAGTCAACAGCCATAGAACATAGCGAGATAATCCGCACGGAGGACAACGGGGAGCACGAGCTACCTTGATGAGCACCAAATAACCAGTACAGTGATGTATCTCTGCTGATACAGGTGTTAATGAAACCAATCCAGTGTCCCCTGCAAAAATTGGTAAAAATCACTGTTCCACCATGTTGTGTGAAGTGGCCTTTAAAAACCTCTTGATGCACTAAACATTGTGCAAATGGAAGCATGGGAATCTAGTAAAACATAACCCTGGTTCAGATATAATGTGCCATAATATTCAACTGTTGCTCCACAGGAGAGCATGGGTTTCGAATTCTTATCGCTTTTGAATGCAGTCATTCCTTGTTTGATCCTTCACTACGAGGAAGACCATTGCTTTCGGATTCTGTTCTTATCATAACTGTTATGCTCTTCGATTTTAAGACTCAGAACAGCTAGTTTAGATGTTGAGGTCCTAACTGCAGTTAAGCTGCAGAAATCTTGATACAAGAAGAGTTGTTTTTAGTAAGCAGTAACAGGTAATGATGCATCTATTAGTACACCTAAATAATACCAGCATCGTCTAATAAAAATTTACTGCAAAGCAAGCTTTTATCTTTACTGCATTTAGTATGTTTCCATTACCTGATTTCCAATAGATTTTTGAAATATTTTAGTAAATATCTTCATTAAGTAAGCTACAAAGCCAAAGATTTTCTTTGGTAAAGGCTGCCTTAATGGTTAAAAGTTCTGTTTCGGTCTATATACACAAACATCTGTTGTATGTGGAGTAAAATACAACAGAAATAGAAAATAAGAGTTCTATTTCAGTCCACATGCAACATTTCTCAGAAACTTTAAAAAGGGTGGTGCACTGCTAAACAGCTCATCTTTTTAAAGACACCTGAAAATCAAGTTTTGTGTACCTTTGTTGGTGTTGTGTCATTACCCGAAAACCACATTTTGTGTACTTTTGTTGTTGTTGTTGTTGTTGTTGTTGTTGTTGTTGTGTACCTTACTATTTAGATCCAGGAGGGCAGCAAGAATGAAATCAATGCACATAGCCATAGCCTCATAGCAGAGTCATGTGAAAGTTGACATAGAAATGAAATATCACTGAGTGTTCGGTGTTCTTAATATGATTCTTAAGAATGATCCCTATAATGCAAGACATTACAAGTCCACAAATACATATGCCAGCAAACATGTTTAACTGCAAAATGTTGACACCATGTGGCTTGAATATACTGCCAACACAGAGAAGTTTCTAACACTATCTCTATAAATCTGCAAATTTCTCAGCATGCTGTGATAATTCAGGGTTGGGTGTGTTTTTCCCCCCATATGATTTTCCCTTATTCTAGGGGGAAACCAGCTCCTTATTCCTCCTCGTCCTCACCAGCAATAACCCCCCCCCTTCCTCCCTCTTTTCTTCTACCAGACAGGACACAGTCTGGCGATTCAGGGGCTCACCCAGGCCAGACTTCCTTCCGAGCAGCCCTTTGGGTAGAGCTGCTAATCCATCTTATTAATTAGCAAGATAATGGTGGTTAGCTGGAAGGCAATATTAATGCTAACTATCTAGAAAACATCAACAGAAATTACTTAAGCCTTTTTCACCAGTCCCTGGTAGACAACATGGCTGCTTAAACACAATAAAATGTTAACCACTTTAAACTCTGGAAATGCAAATGTAAGAGAACCACACCAAAGCTGGTGAAACTATACCTATTGACAGAAAAAAATAATGCATTTCTAGTTAAGTCTTGGTTTATAAATGGCTACAACATCTCAGCTCCCTACCATTTTGCTTTTAAACTATGTACTAAAATAGTGTTTATATATAACATAACCACAGTGCAAAACATGTGGTAATTATATGTCACATGCCAGAAATGTTAAATGCAAATGTTATTGTTGTTATGCTTTTAGCTATTCCTCAATGTGCAGTACATAAAAAAACAAATAGCACATTTAAAATTCAAGAGAACAGCAGACAACGTAAGAATTAAATCCCGTAGCAAAGAAATATAGACAAAAATGGCGAGCTTCAATTTAAAAAGAAAATCAGTGGAACTTTTAAAAATCTGCTACTATACAACTAAAAAAGTTTTCTATTTAAAAGAAGGGTTTCTATTATCTAAAGTTCTACTGCAGCAAACAAATACAACAGCTTTCTTTCAGCGATTATCAAGAAACTTTCCAGTGTGCCCACTGCAATGCAGACGCCAACCAACGAATCAAAGGCATTCAGCAACCAGACAAAGGAGGTTTGATGCCAACCTCGGTGCCACTGGCAACCATTATTGGCATCAAGCACATTGTCTGCTTTTCCTCCTCCCCCCCCCACTCTGCTGGCACTTGACAAACAAAATGGCGGTTCTTGTTGAAACGGAACACAGCACAAGAGCTGCACTGATTTAATCAAATACTCATAGACTGAAACACCGCTTGTATCAAATAAAAGAAACCAGCCAAAAAAACCACACCAACAAATCAAAATATATTCCTGTTTAGCACAAGATCCCGTGATATCTAATTTTAAGCTCAATTCAACAAAACTCCAAAGCAAGAAGGAAATAGATTTTAAAATTTATTTATTCAGTCTTTCATGTGTTAAACACCTGTGGACATGAAATCACCAGAGCCTGTCCTAAAAAAGGAATAGGGAATCACCCCAAGTATCTTTTCTCTGTTCCAAAATTCTAAGATGATACCTACAACAAAGCCAAAATTTTAAAAAAGAGATGGTAAAGGGCAAGCAGGCAACCTTTTGAGGGAAATGTGAGGGAAGAGAAGGCAGACAAAACTAGCCAAATATGAAACACGAAAGACCGGCCTTTGTTTCTTTTTTCAGTGCAAATGTGGAAAACACAGAGGAAAATCTTCTTCGTGATAATCGCAAAAAGGACTGACATTTCGAGATCAGGAAATTCTCCATATATTGTTAACATTGCTCCGCTCTGCAATGCGGATGCCAACCGACAAATCACAGGCATCCTAGGCTAAACAAAGAAGGTCCGATGCCAATCCTGGTGCCACTGGCAACCATTACTGGCACGCCAACTATCCCTCCCCATGCTTTTCGCCAACACGTCCTACTTTATCCTTTCATTCAAGAGCTTTGCCTTTTTTTTACCTCACGCCCCCCCCCACACGCATAAACTGTTATTACGCTTTATTAATAAGACATTACCAAATAAATGTTCTTACTCTGAAACAGGAAACCAACCCTCTATAAAAAAAAGACCACTATTCTGGTTGACAAGCTGCCTACACCTTTTGCAAATCCTTGATGCCATGCCTGGCAAAACACAACAATGAGACTGAGAGTTGACTCTTCTGAGAGCAGGTTAAAAACACATCTTTTTTTTTTAAAGGAAAAATACTATTACTTCAGTTATAAAACTAGTCCTAGAAAAGCTGTTAATGGAACAAAACCAAATAAATTCACAAGTAGGATACAGAAAGTTCTCTCATAAACACACAATGCAGAGCTGTAATTTCACATTTAGTGGGGGGGGTTTGGGTCAAAAATTACAGAAATACTAAAAACTTAAAACAATGGTGTTGAATAATTCAAGCGTGTTTTTAAAAATCTGACATCAAATGTTGCATCCAATTAGCATCACCAAAATAGACTTTCTCACACCAAATTTTCTTCAGTACAAGTTGCATACCTTTCAACTTCACAGTATAGGAGCTACATACACAGAGAAGTATAAATACATTTAATTTAATCTGATGGGCATAATAAACTATGTTTCATGTATAGCTTACTTTCTGATGGCTAATTCTGTGCAGACAAAAGGGATGTTCCAGGTTCAATCTACTAGTGGTCTTTAAAGTGTGTTAATTTAATAAAAACACCAGTTTTTAACTCTTCTGAGTACACCATGGTGTAAACGAAAGGTATATGTAACACAACTGGCTTGAAATCTTCATCGCTGTTTTAATTTTCCCACCATTAATTTGCAGCGTATACCTATACAGACATTTAGTGTAAAGGAAAACTTACGGCATCACATGTCTAATTAGACATTTAACTGTGTTCAGCGGGATTCACTCTCTGATAAATGTGTAAGAATGGGCTATAATTGTATGTTTAATTTGAGATAAGTCCTATGGGCCTTACAATGTACTGTCGGCCTTGAAATGTTCCACTGAATTCAACTAGGCAGTAGTGAATTCTTCTAGGGAGTAGTGAATTTATCGGATACTGTAGTGTCAGAAAAATTGTGAAAATTATGAGAATTTTCAGGTGAAAACCTACATAAAATAAAGTAGGCTACAATTAAAAAAAATGTTCTTAAACCGGATTGAAAACACTGCAAGTTCAATCTTCATTATTTCAGTTGAACTTAAACAGCATGAACCTACTCTGAACCGGGGTTGTCCTTAAGCTATGCCATTATTTCCCATTAATGAAAATGAGAAAGGAGAAGTTTTTTTGCTAGAGATACTCAGCTATTGTATATATACAACATACATCAGATAGGCAGACAGATAGGTTCAACAATACCTACTTACCATATTTCACTTCAAAATGATTGCATAAACAGTTAAGTATCAGCATGACATAAATGAGGAAAATCCAACAATATAAGCACTATGAAAACTAGCAAACATCTTAAGTTCTAAATGAAAATCAACAATCAATAAAATAATTTATATACAAATCAATTAGTTTTCATACAAGATGCCTTTATTTTACATTTAGACAATATATAGTAAATCTGATCCACCTTGATTTAGGCCACTGGACCAACACATGCAAAACCCACCCATCACTAACATTATGAGATGACATTGACTCCTAACACACACAGGACTATAGATAGGACTTCTTTTGCAACTTTATATGTTTCCACCTAAAAATGTAGCGCTGCATCTAGTTGTATTTATTATGAAAAAGAAGCAAACAGAAATTAATTATCTGAGGACTTATATAATTCTGACAGAAATAACAGAGGTGGGTTTTTGATTGGTTGTGTTTTTCTTAAACATCATTCTTCCATGTTTAACAAACCTTTTGGTATGTGTGCTTAAAAGGAAATTATTATTTGGAACACGGAGACCATGCTATGAACACCAGTAAGGTCACTGAGAAACATAAAATGTTCACAAACGAGACCTTCATATTTTCTTCATATTAATATCCAGCTGATTTTAGGCCGTTCTCCGTCCTAGCATCTTTATATAGTAGTCAATCCCTTCATACTAAAAACTACCGGACAGCAGATACAACTGGCAATGATTTCAATCAACTGAGCGGGAATACATTTAAATGCACTGATACAGATTTTATGCAATTGCTCCTACTAGCGATGCTGAAAATAAATGGACTTGCATTTAAAACTTCTGTTCTATAATGCCCCGTAAAAATGTCTCAACTATTTTGAACTTTCTTTACTGGCAAAAATTAACAGGTATTCTCAAATGGACAATATACAAATATGCAAATGAACATGCAGCTGTGCACATGCCTGCAACACCATGTACGCAGAGGAACTGACACTGCTTATTAACTGCTACATAACAAGAGCTTCCTTAAAGGAAAGACGTAAAAGTTTCAACATAATTCCTATGCAAATAAAACCCTGCTTACCTTGATCCTGCACGTAATAGGCCAGAAACAGATCAAGCTCCTTGACCGATACTGTGATGTGATGGGGCTGAACGCAAAGGGGTGGATTGGTGCAGTGGGGAGACTTCATGAGACGCTCTCCGTCTGTACTTTCCAACGGAATACCTTTGAAGAGGATCACCATAACTAGATCCAGGCGCCAGACCTTGTCCGCCTGTCGCAGGCAGTCGATTCTCCTAATCTTACCCTTCTGGTCAGGATTGGACAACACGCAGCAGGGATGCTTCTTCCCAGTCACCGTGAGCACAAAATCCTCCCGATACTCTTGGCGGATATCTTTGCGCAGCTTGGCCAGAAGCCTGGAGGCCCACTTCTGTTTGATTTCAGGCTTTTCACTCAGGAGCTCGTCCTTGACGGCTCTTTCCTCGTCTTTTGACATTCGCTTTTCGTGTTTTTTAAAATACTTGCGTTTTCGAGCCTGAAGGTTGAACCAAGTGTAGGCGATTGCACGGACATGTGGAAGAAGTGCCTCAATGAATGGGTGAAATTCATCCTGTTGGAACAAACAAGGGGAAAGAATAAGAGGAAAAAACCGAAAGATGTGTTCTATTTGCACCACCAAGACAATTATAATAATATAGTCTCCCCCGCCCCCGCTTTTTTTTTTTTTTTACATTTTTGGAAGTAAGATAAGATAGAGAAAATATTGGCTTAATAGCAATATTTCTTATTAACTACTATTCATTTAATTTAGCTAAATTAGAAAATCTCAGAAAAGAAACTTGAGGGGCCTAAAAAAAAACCCTTTCCATTGTCCTTTCTGGAAGATACATAGTTTTAATTTAATTCATATTCTCCCCCTCTGTCACAGTATCCAAACTGGTATACAATTCTATCAATTTTGGCTAAAACAGAGCGACAGAAAGCTTCTAATTTTTAAAGAAAAGACTTATCTACTAGTTCACTGAACAGTACCATTTGTACAAAGGTGATTTTTTAAAACAGTTGAGAAGAAAAGGAATCAAGGGAAGAGTGAATTATAACATTTGTTTCTCTTCTCTGTGGCACAGAAAGACTAAATGCATGCTGCACGCAATGCTACATGGTTCCCACTTTTGCGGCTCACTCTCAGCAAGACACTGGAGGTAACACACAAAGAGCATGCGCTACTAAACAAGATCAATTCTCTTATTATTCCCCAATGACGAAATAGTATCACTTCAGTAGTGGTAACCACAGCACTGCTGATGCAGCACAGAAAAGAATCAGAAGCAACAGCATATATTTCAAAACTCCAACAAAACTTTTTAAATTGTGAGTGCCCAATGATTTCTCCCAATAAACCACATGACTTGTCTAGCCTTGCAAAATAATTGTTATGAAATCAATATCAGAAATTACATGAATGTTTACTCAGCAGCTTCCCCTAAACCTATCCAATAGGGGGGTTAAACCCTAAGAGTTAGCCGGTTTACTAAAAAAAAAAATCATGCGTATGTAGCCATTGTTCAAAACAAAACAAAAAACCTTAAAAATCTGAGGCATACAACGAAGAAAGACAACTTGGCACAAATCTCACATTCTTTGCCAATTCAGGACACTACGTAGGGAGATATTAGCAGTGCATCGCTGGGTAAACCATGTTCTCTGAAATGCAGGAAATACTTGTACAGCTCTTCCTATGATTGGCCCTGCACAAAGTTTCGTGCAAATTCACCTAATTTTAGCATTTACTGAAATTTCAGAATCTAGCATACATTTCCTTTGAAGACATCAACAACTACATTACCCTGTGGAGTGCGAGTTCCTTAACTTATGGTTATATCTTACAGGTATGTTCCTATTTCTGTAAGGTCTTCGTCACATTATGTGATTATGCAGGAACTAAAATACTGTAGTGCAAATGTGTACAGCAACTCTAACCATCGTGTGACTGATTCTGAGAGATAGCCAGGCAGAAAGGAGAATGAATGTCAGTGTTCCAGGAACACTGCTCCCTGATTCTCCTGCACCTGTGCGAATAATCCAAAATGTACATTTATTTATTCACTTCTCTAAATAATGAACATTCAAATTACACCATGGCATCAAATAATATAAGGAATATATTACAAATAAAAAATTATGATATAATTATGTTGTATTTTGTCAGATTAATGAAATAGTGACATCAATATTAAAATATACTTAATTATATTAAAATTGGTTGTGTAAGTTGATTGGAAGCCAAAGGGGCGGCATTAAACAAGTAAACAAACAAATAACTAACTAAATGCAAAAGTTGGATATTTGGTGTCACATTAAGTCATAAGAAATAATTTCTTATGTAAAAAAAAAACTTTTTTCCACATTGCTGCAAATTAATGGCAAATGTAGTTTAATCTATCAACATCTTCCATTTTCTCAAGCAGAAAAATGAACAAAAACAGATTAGTAACAGAAGATTAAAAGCAATTAGGAAACAAAATTGACCCCAGTGCCAAATAATTGATAATTAATTGTGACTTGTATGTTTAACGTGACCAACACAAAACTGACGATTTCTACCACTAGGAAGGCCCATACCCTAAAATCTAGACCACAGAAAGAGTTAAACCACAATCTGTTCTTTGTGTGGGCAGGCAACACTGCTCACAGCCACCACAGCCCAGGAATCGTCTTCCCTATCTCAAAGCACTGGGGTTTCAGTTTTTCCTTCACTGGTACCCTTCCCCCACCCCTTTCATCATAACTGACCCCTATAACACCTGCATTTGTTGTGGGTTTTTTGGATCATTTTCACAGTATATATGAAAGGAAGAAGGCAAAGCAAGCAAGTTTGAAATAAACTATGAAACTGATAAGTGTGTGTGGGGGGGGGTACTATTACCCAGAACTGCCTAAAAATTCTTTCTAGCCATAATCAAACTATGTAATCCTGTATTGATACTGAAAATGCGACCATATTGATAGGAATCAGGTGCTAGTATTTTGGAGTTTATCTATAAATTTATGGCAACCCAAATAACTGTTAATATTGCAAAGATGTTCTGCATATATTGATTTAGAATAGAAATACATTACGCTAAAGTCAATGTGACTTACTCCCTTGCAGGAGCACCCCTGACTACTTACACAACTACAAAAGTTATGTGTATATCTAGACTATATAATGGCCAGAAGACCTTGTTCCATGTACATGCACTGAAAACACATCATGATGATGGAACTAGTAACAAGAAATAGCCAACACAGAAAATATACTTCAAAATTCAAAAATGTGATACATTAAACCAAAAAGGTGGCTCTGCAATAACGTATTAGAGATTGGTTTTAATTTGTACTCAAAGTATTAAAAATTAGAATTCACACCAAACATCTCAAAAAGTATTCTTATGCAGCTCTTGTATCACATAAATTCTCTTCCACACTCTCTCCTCCCTAAAACGCCATCTATGGAATTTGAGCTTCTGTATCAAAGTCCTGATAGAGACAAAATTGTAAAATAAAGTTGCATGCAGCACTTGCATGTAGCAAGATTTAACTCAGGAAAGCATAACTGAATTCCACAGCAAAGATTTATGAAGATAAATGTTCTCCACTGTTTTAAAGGACTATCTCACTTGAATCCACACGCACTGATAATTTGTAGAAAAAGTAAACAAATTATTTGTAAATATAGATTACATTTCTCTGTGCGCATGCATGCTGTAATTACAGGCCAATTCCCTTCTTCAGAATAACTGCAAAGAAAAGGATTTGCACATACTACTGTACTTTATAAATTTCTCACCAATTCATCTGCTAGTAAACTTAGGCCGAAGTATGCTAAGACAATCTCCTCAAAATCATGTTGAAATACATGCAGCTGTAATATCATTTTTTTCCGTTTTCAAAAGAAAACAAACACGGTAAAACTTAGTTTCATTTTATAAGTTCACAACTTAAAAAAACAAAAATATGAAAAAGACATTATGAACCTTTGCACGTGAATATGCCAAATACCTGTATTGACACCTTGGCAAAACTGTTTATCAAAGCTGAACAAAATGGGGAAAGGGTCTTTTCTATTGCCAGTTATGATTATACTTATCAGATTCAGATTCCAAATATTTCAGATGCCTACAAATCTTTTGCACACTGTACATAACATGAGTTACATAGGATCACAACCTTTATAATACGGCAATGCTTCCAGTTACTAATCATGTGGCTTTCTTTACGGGTAACAAGAACAAGCACCCCAAACTCTTATTCTGTGCATAGTTTTATTCAAGCAGTTATTATTTATATTACAACAATTTATAAGAACTTCAAGGACAAATATTTTGCAAAGTACTTTTAGCCTGTAATTACAATAAACCGCAACCACTGTGTAAGTATGAGAAGAATGGCAGATTTACCAAATGGGCAGCATGAACTTAAAATATTACTTTGTCTGCCGTGAAATACATCTTTTTACTCCTCCCATTCATAGTTAGTGGAATGTGTACAAACTGAATTTGAACAACCTATATTTTCTTGCATAAGCCAAAATAATAATGACACTGAAGCACCAATCACCTCTTTGTAAGCAAACTCCGCAGAAACTACCAAGACTTATTTCTAAGCAAATATAGTTGTGGAAGACCTCTTACCTATCAAATTGTAAGAACAGCCAAATACCTATTCGAGAACAAAAGCCTAACAATACATTTAAATTTATAATACCTGTATATATCTGATAGTATATTATGTACAAATTTAGGTATACTGACATTAAAATTTTCCTAACATCAAACACCTTCTTCCACTTGTTTTGCACTGATGAAGTAAGTTCACATTTACTTGCTGAAAAGATTGCTAAGTTAATCACACTTTGATGCCAAACAAAATATAAACAATAAAAATGTGTCAGCCAAAAAGCTGCAGGACTGTATCCAATCACTGAATAAGCCTTATCTTTGTTTAAATCTTCATTCATAATTCTGTGAATGCCTCAGTCTTTCTGAATCACAATGGTTCCTTACTGTCAAATGAAATCTTAATTAATTTGAGCCATATCACAATATCCATTAAAAAAATTAAGTAACTGGAATATCGACTTTCCACATTAGTTGCAGCAATCTAAATTAAGACTGCACTTCTAAAGTACACTTTCTTAGCGGGAAAGTTTCATTTAACATAAGGTTAAGTTCGGAGTTGCATGTGTGTGGACTGTGCAGCATTAGTCGCATCCTAAGACCAGGGCTACTCAGAACTGACCACAGCTTTGTGTACTACAGTAACATACTCTGTCAAATTAATGAATGACGAATAGTGCCAGTGTTACATACCATGATCGGGAACATACCTTGTGTTACTTTGCATATGTTGCATCTAAACCTTAATTCATTTACTTCTGCTAAAATTCTTGTCCTACTAATTGTCCCAGAAAAGTTTCACCATAACATTAAAATCTACAAATAACCTTCTTACCCCCCAAATCTATCTTGCTTATTATACATTATCCAAGTATTCCTCGCAGTCCATATACACGTAGCACCCCCCCATTCAAAATAGTTTCTTAAATTCAAAACGAGGCAAATACCCCTGCAGACCTAAACACTGAAAGGTTCGATTGTGTTTTTCACCTTGAGTATTAACTTCCAAAAGTTTCAAGCTCTAGCATGAATCAAGATAGACATATTAAACAAAAGCAAAAGCCCTTCGGGTTCGTCGCATTTCTTAAACCAGCCATATACGGTATATATATGTGTGTATATGATTAATTCAGTGCGGGACGGTCTGATGTCCCCGCAGCATTGCTTAATTAAAAATAAAGGCACACGTTCCCTTTCGAGCTGTTCTAAGCGGGCACGAGCGTAAAAGAGCTGAAAAGGCGGGCAGAACGATTTCTGGAAAGTTCAACCTGATCCCAACCTATTTTGTACCTAAGAGCTGGTTTTAATTTTTGATCCCTGAACTTTTTCCCCCCGCGGTCGCCTATTAAACTATTTTGACCATCCTTGGCATCTGAAAGCCGCATGTTTTCCCTCCCGCAGTCCACCCACCCCCCTCACCTCCAAAGAGTGAAATCTGTACAACATAATAGCCAACAGTTCCAGTTTCCCCGATGAGGACCCACGACGCAGAACGGCTCTGAACCGCGTTCCCTGTTCCTGCCCGTCCCCAGCCCCCGAACCCCAAGTTCACGGCTCATCTTAAGAAAAGGCTATGATTATACCTGAGTGAGACAGATGGGAGAATACATCATGACTTCGCTCTGAGGACGCACTTCTGCGGAGAGAAAAGTATCACAAGGGCCCCGGTTTCATCTAGTCATTTTACAGTCATCGGTGGCGAAAGAAAAGATGGATCGGATCAGACGCGAGCTCTGCCTCGGACCGCCACAACTTTTGCAAGGAAAAAAACCCAGTCCTCCTTAAATAGCCAAAGATTCAAGTTCACTCCGAGCGCTAGATTTCCCGGGGTGAAATCCAATCTACACTTTTAACCCTCTTGTTCTCGGCGGCTCCGTCTCGATGCCGTTGCTGCTGGTGGTGGTGGTGGATTGGGGCGGGAGGAGGCAGAACAGCGGGGAATGGGGGGGAACTGATCGGAATACAGGGAGTTAAGGGTGGGTTGGGGGGGGAGAAACAGGGCTTCTTTTTTTCCCTCCCTCGCGTTGCCTTCTCTCTCTCTCTCTCTCTCTCTGTCCCACCCACCCCCTCAAGTCCTGGATTTGCAATGGCTCGGTAGTAGAATTCTGCTCGCGGGCTGAGACACCGCGCGGCACAGTGTCAACCACGTTGCCAAAGTTCAAGGTTGTTCCAGCGGCGGAGCTGAGCAGGAAAATCCGGGCGTTACGACGGCAGGCGAAAGTTTGCAAGGAAGGGAGCCCCGTGCACGAGGAGCGCCAGCGAGGGAGTGTGTGCGTGTGCGTGTGCGTGCGTGTGTGCGCGCGCGCGTTCCCCCCAAGGCTGCAAAACACTTCGCAACCCCGCGCAACCGCCGGGGCTCCTCTGGCAGCAGCAGCAGCAGCAGCAGCAGCAGTCCGTGCGCCTCTCGTCGCTCCACTCCCTCTACCCTCCCGCCCCTCTTTTTTTCCCTCCCCCTCTCTGTGGATAATGTTCAAGAGCCTGCTTTCCAAAACGCCCACTGTAATAAAAATGATCTCTTCAAAATTCAAAACGATCAATCTTTCCCCCCTCCCTCTTCTCCTCCCTCCTTCTTCTGTCCCACCTCTCTCCCCCCCTTTTTTATGGGCGCCTTTCTGTGAAACCTGGAAGTTCAACGGGGGGGAGGGCGATTTTATTTCGTCCACCAATGGTTCCCCCCCTCCCCGTTAAGCTCTTCTCCTCCGAAATCCAACTTCCAAGATTTCAATTTATTATTTCATTACACCATCGGCGCTTGGACTCCTCCTCCCCCCCTCCGGCGCTGCTGCCGCCGCAGCGGCAAACACATTCCTTTCCCCCAGCAGAGCCCCCCTCCCTCCCCTCCCCCTCCCCCTGTCCTCCCCTTGTTATTAATCTTCCTCCCGTCCTGGGCGCGAGAGCGCCGCGGCGGCACATTTTGCAAACATTTTGCCTCGTTTCTTGCGCTCGGCTCTCCCCCCCCCTCGCGCGCGCCCCCTTCTCCTTCCAGGAGGGGGGGAACTGGGCTCAGCCAAGAGTTCTCCGCATTTCCCCCCCCCTCTTCTACTTCGGAGATGCGGCGATGAGATACAAGTTTTCAAAAACTGGAGGGAAAGGGACTTTTTTAATTTATTTATTTTTGCTCTGGAGAAGCCCTCGGGATAAAATTCCTTCGCTAGAAGCCGCGGGTGGGGGCGGGGGCGTGGGTCTCTCCGCGCGCCCCCCCACAAAGACCTGGCCGATAAGGAAGGGGGCTACGAAGGGAGGAAGCGGTGCCCGGAGCCTGCTAATTAGTCAGAGGAGGAAAAAAAAACCCACCGCTCAACTCAAAAGAGAGTTGAGGGGGGGGGGAATGTGCGGGTGGAGTTTGCTCTGCCCGTGTTTCCCGGGCCAGGCAGCGACTTCTCGTTGCCCCCCCCATCTCTCTCCCGCGGCAAGGTCACGGCATTGTGGGTAGTAGCGAAGGCTGGCTGAGGACGAAAGGCGGCGGGGGGGGGGGGGCGGAGAGAGAGAGCGAGGGCGCCTCTCCCGCTCGGGTCTCTTCCTGTTTCCTTCCCCTCGCCCGCTGGCTTGCTTGCTTGCTAGTGGGGCCCCGCGTGCTCTCGGAGGAGCCCCGCCGGAGGAGGAGGAGGAGGAGGAGGAGGGCTGAAGGAGCCCCTTCTTCTTCCACGTGCCCCCCCTTTCCTCCTCCCCGCCCGCCCTCCTGCCTGGCGGGAAGGGGGGGAGGTTCTCTCCCGCGCGTGTTGGGTTTTCGGAGAGGCCGCTCCGGGCGTCTCCCTTTTTCTCTCTCCTCGGGTCCGAGAGACACGTTGGGTGGCGGCTTTCTCTCTCTCTCTCTCTCTCGGCCACCTCCCCAAATTCCCCCTCGAGAGGCGAAAAACAAAAAAGCCCGCGGTAGCAACGCGCTCGCCTGCTTTCAATCTCACCAACCCGCTCGTGCCACGAAAGAGAAAAAAGAGTGTGTGTGTGTGTGTGTGTGTGTGTGTGTGTGTGTGTGTGTGTGTGTGTGTGTGTGTGTGTGTGTGTGTGTGTGTGTGTGTGTGTGTGTGTGTGGTGCGCGCGCGCGCTTGCGTTTCCACCCCCCCTCTCCTTCGCTTCAGGAATGCAGGAGCGAATTAGAAACACACGCACGCACCCCGGCGGCGTTCTCGCCCGGTGCGGCATCAAGGCGGGAAGTCACTTGGCGGGGGGGGACTGGGGGGGTTGGGGAGCAGCCCCTCCACCTCCCCTTCCGCGCCCGTGGGTAGGTCGGTGCGCGCCCGCGAGCGCGGTGCAGACCGGGCCGAGAGCGAAGGCAAAAAGCGCGTGTGTCCTGGCCGAAGTGGACTGGCGCCCAGGAAAAAGAGTGGCCCTTGGTGCTCGGACGAGCAGGAGGGAACGTGGCTCCCCGGGCATCGTCCCGCACCTCTGGAAGAACAAAAATGCCTTTTGCAAAAGAACAGGACAAGCTCCGAGGGGTAAAAGGGCAAGTCCCAGCGAAGCTGCCAACTTCATTTTCAAACTAATGGCATTGCATCGGGACGTTCCTGCCGAAGAAGGCAAATGCCCTTCCTTTAAAACACGCACACACACAAGCACACACGCCTAGAGAGAGCCAGCGACACTCCACACTGCCTCCAGCCCTGCAGACGCTGACCTCAGTGAACCGGGGGCAAGCCAAACGGGGGGGGAGGGGGCGCCTCGCCCGGGTCAGCGGCTGCCTCCCTCAGGTGGAAGGGCCTGTTGGGCGCGCGCCCGCCTCCCTGGACCACCACACACACACACACACCCTCGCCGCCCCCGCCCTCCCCCTTCGACTGTCCTGGAAAGACCAGTGACTTTTCCTTTTCGTAAAGGGATTTTATTCCACGTCAGGCATTTCACAGCGACACATAAAAAGAAGCAGGCAGGTTCTCAAGTCAACCATGAAATGGTCACTTTTTAACCCCGTCCTGTCCTCATTAGGGAAATACTCAAAACACGGCCCGTTCTCAAAGGGGGCTCTTAATGAGAGGAGCTTGCCAAGTCGACCAGCTGCAATTCCTATAAATTTACAAGCGGGAGGGAGGGAGGGAGAGGAAGCGAGAAAGGGGCTGGGACAAAGCAGGTAATGTCAAAGCCAAGCGTTCAGGCCAACGCGTTTAACCCCTTGCAAGGCAACCCACCTCGAACGTAGGTGGACTTCCAGGTTGGGTCCAACTCATAACCAAGAAGGATACCTCTTCCTCTGACTATTAAAGAGTAAAGTATCAAAATAAAATCTTCCTACTTTTCTTTACAAGAGAAGCTGAGAACATGCCAAAACAAGATGTGGTCAAGTTTCATTACATACACAACTTTTTTTTTTAAAAAAAAGCCATTTGGGGAGTATGTACTGTGACTGCAGTCCGTTTACACAAAGGAACTGAACTCATATGGACTCCCTTCTAAATAGGATGGCACCTTAAATACACATTATGCCAGAGGACAGGGGCATATGGTGCCAATTTTTAATTATTTTCCTGTGATCACAGTATCTTCCAGGGTTGCTACAAAAAACATTTCATCTTGTCACTTTTGCAGAAGGCATGGTTTCCTTTGTTTCATGTTCATTTCACCATTCCCATTTTAGTAAGTAAGTATAAAAATGTTGCCTATGTGAGTTGCTCAGATTTTAAGCTATCTCTGGCAAAATGGTCTCAACCCCTGCTTCTAGCATGCAAGATGCCTCTTTTCAACATATTACACCAGCAATCAAGTGTAATATGCTTATCAGCAAAAAAAAAACCAGAAGCAGAGGAAGGGAAAAAAGAAAGGAAGCACTGAAGTCAGTTTTACCTGAGGCCACTAAAGAAAAAGCATTATACTCAAAGCAGCTGCTGCTTTCTAAAAAATGATGCAAAGCAGCCAAAATTGTTATCTATCTGCACTGAATCTGATGTAATACAAGCAAAGCTTGGAAACTGTACTTTGTTGGACTTTATAATGCCCAGATGGGATTCTGGGTGTCATAATTTATTTTTAAAAACTATCATTTGAAGGCTCTGATCATAAAATAAGCTCACAGACACACTGGAAAAAGCATAGTTAAAATATGCCCATAGCTTTTTTGTGTTTTTTTTGGGGGGGCGGAGTCATCTCCTTCCTTTTTTTAGTACCCTGAAACAAGCTATAATCTCTCCCATTTTTCTAGGAAGGCTGTAAGTATTATTGAGATAATGTATTTGAAGAGTTGTGAACATTCTGAAGTGCTGTGTAAAAGCTTAATGCTACATCCTCTTTCATATGAAGGGGTCACCTCATGACCCCAGGACAGGGAAGACATACCACTAACCCTGCTTGTGCCTCAGGGCCATGTAGTTTCCAGTATCCCCCAGTATTCATATATTAGGTGTTGACATCTGCAGAGATTAAGTCTACATACAGAGATACCCGTGTAAGGGGTGATCTGGATTGCTATTCCCTTCTCTAGTTCTCTGTGTGTGTAAGTTTGACTTTCACCTATGCAGAAATCCAGACTAAATGCAGGAATACTTGGAGGTGGCTTAGGTCATATGAGGGCCTGCAGCTTTGACACTTGGTTCTGAACACATGAATAACAAATGAGTATTACGGCAGCATTTTTCAATTTGCATAGTTCCTTAGATGTGAAATCGCAGTACCGCAGGAGGAAGCTTGTATTGTTCATTCACCTAGCTCAATGATGGCAAACCTTTTAGAGACCGAGTGCCCAAACTGTGATTCAAAACCTGCTAATTTTTCCGCAAAGTGCCAGTACAGCAATTTAACCTAAACACAGATGGCTGTGAAAGGGTGATGTCGGGTGCCCACAGAAAGGGCTCCGAGTGCCACCTTTGGCACCTGTGCCACAGGTTTGCCAACACTGACCTAGCTCGCTATTGTCAACTCTGACTGGTAGCAGCTCTCCAGGGATTGGGGAAAGATTATTTGCAGCACTAACAGATTCCTGGTATATCCTGGTGATCTCCCCCGCAAGTACTAACTATAACCAGCATTGCTTATCTTCCAAAACCAAAGGAATTAACTTGTTTAAAGTAGTATGGTGTCTTTTTAAAATCTCCCATTGTTCACCCACACCACCAAAATACATGAACACCTTATATTCCAAATTCTGCTTCAGAGTATAACTAACCTTGTAACCCTTCACTGCACATAGAAGCTTTTGTTTAATAATAATGAATACATTTTAAATGTATTTAACCTTCCAAAGGAGATAGTGCATTAAGGTAGAATTATGCCTGAAATATGAATACCAAATTTAATTGTACTCGATGGATTTTGAAGGACAATCTCAAATTGTTAACAAGCAGAAAGTAGCGTGCATAGAAATTAAACTAAAAGTTTAACTTTATTTTTCCAGTAAATGCTCCAACTGATTTGGATCCGTTGTACCCAGTGCAGTGTCTGTCTGCAAGATTGACCCTCTCCAAGAACTGGAACATATGTATTGAGCAGGGCCCATTCGTAGAATTTCATTTGCAGAACAGCTGAGCCCAATGGCATCAGGAGGGGCCATCCCTCCTCATCAGTTCAGCCTTGTGCACCCCCAAAACCATCTTTGGGTCATCAGCAACCTCTCTCAAGCTGGTATTCATGACACAAAAAAGGACTCCAAAGCAGCAGAAAGAAGAAGAAAGTTCAACTGGGAGAAGGTGGCTCCCAGCTCATTGTCGATATGGGAATAATGCTGAAAATGTCAACTGAAGTCTGCCTGTTTTCACATACAGAAACATGCACGGCGATTGCTATACAACCTAACATGATTCTTCATGACGCTGCTCCACACCCCTAATGGTCAACAGGAGAAAGCAGCATCAAGCAGTGTACCCCAAGGCTCAGTCCTGGGTCTGGTGCTCTTCAGCATTTCTATTAATTACTTGGATGAGGGGATGCAGGGAATACTAATCAGATTTGCAGATCAGATGGAAAAGGATGGAATAGCTAATACCTTGGAAGACAGAAACAAAGTTCCAAAAGGTCTTGCTAGGCTTGAGCATCCGGCTCAAAACAATGAAATGAAATTCAGCAGGGATTAAGTGCAAAATTTGACACCTTTGGATAACACCCCCCCCCAAAAAAATGCACAGTTACAGGATGCGGGATACTTGGTTCAGCGCTAAGGCTCAATACTATGAGTGACAAGGGTCTTGGAATGGTTACAGATCAAAAACTGCAGATGAGCCAATAGTGGTCATGTGGGGCAAAAAAGGCAAATGCAGTTGTAGGATGCATGAACAAAGGTATCATCTCCAAATCCCATGAGTACTAGTCCCCCTCTATTCAGCGTGGTTAGGCCTTTAATGAGTCCTAGAGTACTTTATTGAGTCTTGGAAACCACACATTAAGAAGGGTGCTGGCAAACTGGACTAAGTTCAAAGGAGGGCAACAAGGAGAACAGGGGACTGGAAATGGAGCCCTAAAAGGGAAAGACTGCTTAACTGGGCAGGCAGTGAGCAAAGAAGACTAGGGAGAGACCGGATATCACTTTCCAAATACTGTACATGAGAAACTGAGGAGGGGCAGGGCCTGTTCTTAACCATCTCAGAGTGCAGGATACATAACCATGCGCTCAAGCTAGAGGAGGTGGTGAGTGCTCCAGCAGTACAGGCATTCAAGAGAAAAACTGGACAACCATACTGTCAGAACTGCATTGATCTGGCTTCTTGCCTTGAACAGGAGGTTGAACTTATGGCCTTATAAGGCCTCTTCAAACTCAATTAAGCATTCACCATACTAAATGTTTCTTAATGTTACAGACCAAGAACACAGTCATCATAGTGAACATAAGGACATAAGAAAAGACATGCTGGATCAGGCCAAAGACACATCGAGTCCAGCTTCCTGTATCTCACAGTGGCCCCACCAGATGCATCTGGGAGCTCACGAGACTAGATATCTGTCTCCTGAAATCACTCCCCTGCATCTGGCCCTTGAAGTACCCTGGTTTTAAGCCTGGAGATTACACATCTTCATCATGCTTTGTAACCTGTGATGGACTTTTCCTCCATGAATCTGTCCAATCCCCTTTTGAAGGCATTCAGGCCAGATGCCATCACCACATCCTGTGGCAGGGAGTTCCACAGAATAACAACACACTGAGTAAAAAGGTGCATTCCATTTAAAGGTGTATTCCACCTAGAACAGCAGCGCCAAGGCCCAGCTCAAATTTCTGGAACTGACCTTTCTATATATGAATGCCTTGAAACCTTCCCATGGCTCCCTTGTTGGATCTTAGCTGCTTCAAGTGTCCATATCAAGTAGAATGCTGCAGGGAGTTCCAGAAGCAGTACCTTCTCAGTTAGCAGAACTCTGGTTATGAAAGACTGTCTCCAGAAAGCCCTGCCTAGCTCCTAGCCTTTCAAATAATCTGTAACTGCCAACAGTGCTTTCCTCTAGATTCTGCTCTTTGGAAGCTTTTAAAAATCTTTATTTGCTGTTGTTCTAATGCTGCATCTTATTTAATTCCATATTGCTGTATTTAAATTAGTATTTAATTCCTGCTATGAATCGCTATGAAAGCTGAGGCTCCAATACTTTGGCCACCTCATGAAGAGAGGGGACTCCTTGGAAAAGTCCCTGATGTTAGGAAAGATTGAAGGCAAGAGGAAAGGGGGACAGCAGAGAATGAGATGGTTGGACAGTTTCATCAATGCAACCAACATGGATTTGACCAAACTCCGGGAGGCAGTGGAAGACAAGAGGGCCTGGCCTGCTCCGGTCCATGGGGTCACGAAGAGTCAGACATAAATGAACAACAAGGTGGATCACCCAATAACATTTTGTTACACATACACAGAAATTAGAAAATTTGCAACATTATCTGACATGGTGCCTCATTGGCTTTATCAAAAGTGATGAAGTGTATGGTATTGGGGAATGGGTAGCATATATGATGTATGTGTTATACGCCATCAAGTCACATTTGACTTATGGGGACCCTAATAGAGTTTCCTAGGTGTTTGAGATAGTTAAGGAGTATCAGTGTCATCCCCTAGTCAGTTTCCATGGCCAAGAAGATTTGAACTCAGGTCACCTGAACCCTAGTTTGTCACTCTGTGCACTAGGCTGCTTCTATTTTCTACATGAGAGGCTTGCTTTTTGAGGGACTAAAATCACTGATAGCATATTTTTTAAATTTCATCATACCCTAAAAAGTTCCAGAGTCATTGAAGGAGCTGGCCTGCTTAGGCAAAGATAAGTTGCACACATACTCAAAACGAAAGGAAATTGACCCAAATCCCCATAGGCAACATATCTTCATTTCCAGTATAAGGAAACAACGGTGGCAGATTTTTTTTCTGAAATGGTGCCTCGAAAAGAGGAAGTCTCCTGTAAACTATCACAGGGTTGTGTCTTCCAATGTATGTCCTCAGGCGTCCCACAGACCCAAGTCAAGCCCAGTTTGGCCAGGCCTCTCACTCACTGACACATCAACAAACCAGCCCTACTAGCATCATAAGCACTACTAGCTACAGGCTTTTCTAGGAACAAGCCTGAAAGCCAACAGTAACCAAGCCCATTCCATAAATATGTCCTTCAAAGGAAGGTGGAAATTGTTTTGTGATTCATCTAAATAAATACCCATCTTTAATAATCCAGGCATAATAACCACATACTAACAACATCCAACAGCTCTGAGAAGTTTCTCCTGAGGATATAAAGTACAGAATTATTTAAGAGTATAAACAGAAGCATAAACAGATAACACATATGCCAAAGCTTCTCCTGGAGCACTGTAGATTGTGTCATGCAGAATTAACTTGCTAGATTTTTGTGTCAGAAACAACTCACCCATGAAGGTAAAAATTAAAATTTAAAAAATCAGAACACAACCTTCAGTGTTTAAATTTCAGTGCATAAAAGGATAAAAATTAACCACATTTTCAGAAAATACAAAATGTTCATATTCCACTTTTAATTAGAGCCCATCATTGCTACTTCTGAGTTAAAATAAACCCATTTCAATAACTTTCACTACATGTCATTCTCTTATGCACATATCTGTTTCTGAGCATAGGCAATATCAATGTACATGGTTCAACTATGCTTAGGCCTTCAACAAGGGGAAAAATAAAATTAAACACAATTCACTATTGGAGTTACAGTGAATTCCCAGAACACACACCTAGCCAAGGGGAATATTTTCAGGGCAACCATCAATAATTTTCACTCCTTTACTAGGAATCTTAGTTTTTGCTACTGCAGATACAATACAAGCAACCCACTGATCCTGTTCGATACAGTAATACATAAATATTATTCATACTAAAATAATAAAAGATGGCCTTTGCACTGAAGAACTGAATGACACAAAATGTCACATCTGAGTGCCCCCCCCCAAAAGGTTGATAGCATCACCAATGGGACCCCTCCAGTCCTCCAAAAAACATTACTAAGGGTTGGGCATTTTATGTAGAATACAAAAAGTTTGTTATACACACGTACACAGTTACTAAAGGTAAAGCTATCTGCCTGTCTAGATTTCATGCATATTTATAGTTTGAAACTCACCGAACATGCAGCACTGATTTCAGTGCAACACAGGAGGGTTAGCCGACTCAGCTGTATGCTTAATCAAAACTAGAAACTCAAAAAGGTCGGGATAGCTCTCTCCCCTCTTGCCTTCCCACACACACACACACACACAGCATTCATCATAGACAACAATTCAGTGTTTTATTCTATTGGCCTCAGAAACAAATGCTCTTATTCTTTCTGCTTTAATATACTGTACTGGAAAACTTGCATTCCAATGTCCTTTGGCAACTATATTTCTTAACAGGGCAGATCACTGATAATACAGCATTCTAGGTACTGTCCATTGTGTTCCAGCCCTGCGTTAGTAACGGAAACATTCCAAAACCAAGACATTATGTCTAACACTATTCTGTAACCTCAACAAATCCTATTTCAAAATGTGATTTTTTTTCTCTTCTACATTTTAAAACTGATATAACATTTTCAGTTTCTTCTTATCAAATTTATTATTATGTTAATATATCATCCAGACATGAGGACACTTTAAACTGACATCCCTCCAAAACTCTTACTTCTATTCTGAAGCTTTCAGTGTTCAAGAATCAGTTTCACAGAAGCAGATGTATATACAAAGATTCATTTTACATTGTGCAGATGTAAATGGGCAGTGTATATTTGGTTATGATTATATAGATGGCATTCCCTGCAAAATTCTGGTCAACAATACAATAAAGGGTAAATTATCCATTACACAAAAAAATCTTGCATAGAATTTTTCTTTATGATTTTATATGTGCCTCTGTAAGTTCAATCAAAACAATTTTATGTAAAATCTTATTCAGGAAAGCACTACAATTTGAAAAGCAAAAGGAACTTCAATGTATAGATAAGATTTTTGAACATTTAAATTTCAAAATACTGTAAGTGTACTGTACTTGTTAACTTGTATTCCTGCTACTGGTTCCATTGTTATGAATGTTGTCCCCACCCAGTATATCCTTTTCTAGTCAAAGAATAAGAAAACATATATATGCATGCCTGCATGTGTCTCAGTGTTCAACTGTTTAAATGTCTGTGGTGTGCCTACACATATATTTCTCACAGTTTGTATGCTTGACCTCTGTCCACATATGGTTTGATGATGTCTCTAATAGCTAAGCTTTCTTCATTGCTCAGACCAAAAAATGCAAACATTGGGCCTCAGTATAAAACTGTAAACCACAACGTTTTAAGTTACACAACACAGTTGTTTCTACCCTTAGTGCATAAAGGTCAGATTCACTCAGCATTCACTTTCACCCGCGCAGCTCCCTCAACAACAAAACCACATTAATCTCTAAACTCCTTTTAAAAATCAGTTCCAGTCGCTGTGGTATATGCAGTATGCGGGACACTTTGCAACCTTTTCTCCACCGGTAATTTTGAGAGGGAAAAGTTTCGAATTGTAGCCCGATCTTGTTGTATTTTTTATTCCTGTGATTCACACGTGAAATTTACGTGGGCAGAGACTCGGGATCACTTCAAAGCAAGTTAAAATTAATCTTGTGTGTTTTGGCGCCTTTTCTCTGCCAGCTACTGTACGGCGGAGGTGGCGGGGAGCGGGGCGGGAAGGGGGGGCTTGGAGATCTTGTCTGCCCCTTCTCAAGTTCAATGGCAGGAGGAGGAGGAGGAGGAGGAGGAGGAAAAGATGGCCATGTTCGCAGCTCTAATAATAATTCAGATCACGCCACACATCGGCATCTTGTGTCAAAGTCGAGCTGGCTTCCCCGCCCCCTTGCAAGCCCGGAGCTGCCAACTCCTCACACACTTCGCATTCAACCACAACTTAATGGATGGGATGTTGTGGCATTAAAATGTGGCCCAGACATGATAGGCGAAGAGAGGACAAGTGGGGAGCGCAGACACACATCTCCCCGCGCCGTAGGAAAAGCTGATCAGGACCCGAAAACCGTCCCGTCTTTGCAAAACAAACAGCAAAACAATACGGCGCCGACGGAGAGAAAACAGCGAGCAAGCCCCCCCCTCCGCCCCCCCTCCAGAATCCGCATTTTTTTTCCTGTGGTGCGAAATACACACCCGCCTCAAGGAAATGTGTGTCCAACTCCTGAGAACGACACCCGAGCCAGCGGCGCAAAGGCATCCACGCCCCTCAAAACTACTGAAGAAACATTCATTAGAAAAATACAGCGGGACCTCCAAATGAATTAAAAACCTTAAAATGCATGTAATCAGTGACACCCTCGAGACGAAAGGAGATCAACGGCAAAAGAGGCAGATTAACCCGCATTTCAGAGTCATCTTTTCCAAGGTTAAGAAATTAAGTTTCGAGCGAAGGGGGAGGGGAGGAAGTTGGAAGCAGGAAATGTACCAAGTTCAGCACTTTTTGGACACGAACTGCCCTCTACTATTTCCTGGCATAAAAGTGTGACCCACATAGAAAAGCTGCCAAAGGACCTGGGGGGGGGGGGACGGACGACGAGCAAAATATAAACAGCCATCACTTATAGTTCATCTTGTAAACGACAAATGACATCACTGACAAAGGAGCGCGCGGGGGGGGAGAGAATCATATTTGGACTCCACTTTATACACCACAGACACAGTTTCTCGGTGGATGAGAGAAAAAAAAAGAAAAGCCCACAAGCAAGTTTAAAAAAAAACACCGTATCGTTTTCAATGCCACATACCATTGTACTGTAATTGCATTAAACGTATGAGATCCTGAATGCTGTAACACAACACGGGACCGTTGGCTTCACATTTCTCAGTTAACACATGTTTGCGTTTCTCAAAAGGACGCGGTGTGGTTTTGGTTTTGTTTGGATTTCCAAGAGTAACCTTCTTTTTTTTTACGTATAGAGAGATAGAGATAGATAGATATCAAAAAAAAAACAACAACAAAAAACCAAAGAAAGAGAATTGATTTTTTTTTTCAGTTGGTTTTTTTAAGGCAATCAGAAAGAATGAAAAAAAAATCTTGGCTAGAGAAGCTTTGGGGGGAGGAAAGCAGCAACGGCAAAAAAAAAGAAGAAAGTCTATAGGCACTGGATCAGCCCCCTCCTCCTCCTCCTCCTCCTCCTCCTGGCCCTCTTTTCCAGTCTTCCTTCCTCTCGGAGTTGCAGAGCTGAAGAGTAGGTTGCGGTTGCTGACTTGAACGTGGTCCAGGAGAGGCTGAGCCCTTTTTTTTTGCCCGGAGCAGAGGCTGGTCGCTGTATGTATGTGTGTGTGCGTGCGTGCGCGCGCGCGCGTGCGTGTGTCGCTGCCTTTCCCCCTCCCCCCTCTCTCTCTCCCTTCCCCTTTTTTTTTCTCCCGCTCCCCCCTCCCCTCCCCTCCCCTCCCTCCCTCGCGCGTCTGGCTCTGCGGAATGAGCTGGCGAGGCGAGCGCGGAGCCTCTCTCGTATCTTGGCCGCCTTCCACCTCATTCCGATTGGACGGGGCCCCGGCGGCGGCTTCCCTCCACAACCAACCACTGCAAGCGGGGCCCTCCGGCCTCCCCGGGCCCTCCCCCTCTCCCTCCTCCTCCCCCTCCCCGCCTCCCCCTCCCTCCCTCCCTCCCTCTCGGAACCCGTGGGAAGCGCAGCTCTTCGTTTCCGCCTGGCGGCTGCATGAAACACCAACCCACCCCCCAAAAAGAGGGGAGGGAGGGAGAGAAGGAAAGCAAGGGGAGCTATTTGCATATTCATGTCCAAGTAGCCAATGGGCGAGGTGAGAGCCAAAGGGGGTGGGGGTGGGGGAGAGCTCCCGCAATACAAGGATGCCGTTCCAGACAGGTCAAAGACCCTGAAATCAGCGCAGGTCAAAGTAGTCTGTGGAGTTTCTCAAACAAAAGTGTGTGTGCGTGTGTGACACGGAGAGCGAAAGGGAGAAGGGGAGGGGGGACGGAGGGACGGAGGGGGAGAAAGTGTAATGTAAGGCTTCTTTTGTAAATGGGGGGGGAGGAAAAGGAAAAGAAAAGGGAAAATGGAATTCCAAGATTGCTTCGGAAAGTGAAAGAAACACAATTTTAACTGACAAAAATCCCACTCAAGAGGACGACCCTTCGCATGCCGATCGGGAAGTGAGACCTACGGAGCGGCGGACTTTCCTGCTAGCCAAAGGGACACCTCTTGTCTTGGCCACCACAACAGTTAAGCAACGCCTGAGGGAGGGTGCCCTTGCCGGCAATCCGGGAAACTCGCAAGGAAATAACCCAAGTTGAAACCAATATGAGGATCAATATAAAACGTGCATTTTATTTGAAAAGTGACACATACTTACTAGTTAGCGTTCACTGAACTAGTAGTACCTGACCATGAGAATCCGGGTCATCACTTCCTCGGGTTAAATCAATGAGAATGTCCGATGTGGGATGAATACAGAATTAGAATCCTTGCTGGAAATGCACGGATTGCAATAAGAGCTGCTGAGCGGCTGGAGCTTTTGAGAACTGCCACTTCATCTGTGCTGGTTAACTTGGGAACCAGAGGCAAAGCTATAAAAGCATCCGGTTTTTAAAAGTAGCAGGACTAGAAAAAAAAATCAGGAGCAACCCAGAAGAGGACAAGAGGGAGAATGGAAGGAAATCTAAAATGTTCTTTTTTATTTCAATAACAATTAAAAAATAAACAGAACCCAAAACAAATGTGACAAGTGGATATGAATCATAATGGAAAAATAAGGATAAAATATACTGTGTGTTTATTTACACATATTTCATCTTATTACACCTGAGGTGCAATATTAATGAATATCTGAAAAATAAATCACCTCACAGTTTTAAAAGGCATTTTGACAGTGTAATTCTGTAACATAAATCAATAGTTTCCAATGCTCCTTTTAAAAAGAGGCAAACTAAAATTATAAGAGTAATTTGAGATATCCAGGGAGTCAGACTTGAGCTCAATTAGCCTGATTCCAGAAATTTTCAACTGTCTTTGGCTAAATAGTTTAAATATCCAGTATCTGGCAGTGTACCTTGAAGAAAATTGCATTTCTTCATTGCTAAAAATTATTTCTACAACACAAAGACACTAGCACAATACAACATCTTGGAATCTGATTCTCCCCCATTATTAATTAATGCTAAATGTCCATAAAGGTATAATTATTTAAATAAATAATATGCTAGCAATATCTAAGGGGAATAGCAGCTTGAGATGTGACAACACTGCATGGGTTTGATGCTCTGCCCTTTCCATTTCATAAAATAAAATGTTGGCAGTAGGGAAAAATATTTGACGGACACAAGGTTTCTTTCTCTTTCTTGAGTGAAAATGGTTTCTCAAGCAGTCTATGCCACTGGTGTTGCAAATCAGGCTACATTCAGTCAATCACCTGGTTCGTAGGCCTCCCCCCCCCCAGTTGAACCAACAGTTCTGTTTTAATGTTAAGCACATCCTAAGACCGGTGTCCCTTCTATAGTACAGTGCAAGGAATTGTAGCCTGTTGTAAAGCAAAGTGTGAAACCTCACCAGTGATAAGAACCCTCCACATCAATGGGGAAAACAGTAATGAGCTTGCAATAAGCCTTTGCTGGTACAAAAGGCCAATAAGTGCTACCTTAGCGTGAACTAAAAGGACACAGTCACTGGAAAACAATCTCATAATCTGTAAAACAGATTATTCTACTGTAAGCCCTAAGCAATCACACAAACTGATACACTCAGTTTAAATATCACATGGGGAATTTTACTGCTCACGCATTTTTGTGTTTTTGTTTGTTTGTTTATTCCCCCTCCATAACAAATGCAATTTCTGCCTGGCAGCAGGACCTCAGCTCTGACATCTACATGCATAGCATTCTTTTGCAAGGAGCCCAGAAACTCTGTGCTATTCATTTAAGCTTAAAGAAAAAGATATAGAGAAAAAGCAAATACTAATGAGTTACACAAACGGCCTTTATGATACTCAACTTGCCACTCAAAGGAAAATGAACAAAGGATTGTGATGAGATGCTTATTCTGTTTACTTTGAAGATTGAAACCCTAGTTTGTAATTTTCATATTTTACTAAATTTCACTAAGCCAAGGTTTCACACACCTTTTTTTCACTTCAACAAATTTAATCCTCCTACTTCCACTTGAGAACATATACTAAATGGAATAGGTTTACCATGACAATCCCAACTGTTTAGAAGATACACATTTTGTTAAGAGTTTTTAAAAAAAATGGATTTTCCCACCCATGCTTAACAATTTATTAAATTTAAAATATATACCATTGAGTTTTGCACTCTGTTTTGTATTTTGTCATTCCTGCCATTTTGAAGTAGAGAACAATCTAATCAGTCTAACACTGGCAGGATAAACAAGATACTATATTTAGATGTTGCAATTTAAAAGGACTTGGCAAACTCCCCAAAAAGAAAAGCTCTTTTAGAATGTAAATCTATTGCTATAGAACCTGACTGGTAACCATAAAGGAGAATCTTGTAGCATTGCAGCAAATGCTTTATGGAGCTTTCCAAAAAAAGAAGAAGAAGAAAATCACTGGGCTAAATTTAATGTTTAGACCTTACAAAAGTATACCCATCAAAATCAATTACACATAGGTAAGAGTTGACTTAACAAGTCCCATTTGTTCAAAGGATCAAGGCCACTTAGGACTACCAACTGGATTTAGCCCATGTTGTTTTATAAAATGTTTTATGTTCAAAGCAATGAAGTGATTTTTTAAAATCTTATATTGTCTTGTTGCTCTGTCTTCTTCCTATCCCATACATTTGTAGGGAATTATCATCTATTATCTCTTAACAATGGTAAGGTCTTATTTCTAAGGTAATTGAAAGCTCAAGAAAGAATTTAAACCATACTGGAGAAACAAAAGTGTAACAATGTAAAAACCACTGACTCCACAGGGGTTCGACCTTTACATACTGGTGCAAAACAACTCATAAACCTGTTCCTTCCTATGAGTGTCAAGAGCACAATAGTGGTCAAATAAAAGTACACTACAACATTTTCCAACACAATGCAACATAATACAATATGAAGTTGCTTCTCTCCCTGATTGTATCATTGAATATGGACTGTGATATAAGTGTTTAAAGTTACATAGGCATTTTCTAACCCTTTAGTGTAACCATAATTATTATGCAACCATTGTGTCTCGAGGTAAGGTTGGAAATTCAGTAAGCACATTGTTTTTAAAATGCATTCAACAATTTTGGCTGCGGTGAAGCACGGAAGAAAATACCTTTCCAGCTTGACATACCTTATACCACAATTTATGTTCAATTATATTTAATAGTCAGGGGGAGGCAAACTATCTGTTTTTGTGTAACTGTTTTATTACTTCAGTTGAACATGTGGTGAAATAAATGCATTTATTAAAATAAGTATTGGGCCTCACATCTCTTAAGAAGGAATAGAATGGAAGGAATATTTGACCACATATCTGCTCTTCTTCTACCTGCAAATGTTTATCTTTAAGTCTAATTAACAGGTCACCATTCTAGGTTTCACCGGATGGAAACATGCAAATCAAACAAGCTAAAATTATGTCCCTTTCCTGTTTTCTGCATTTAAAAGTGGAGATCCTGAAATGTCCATTCTGCAGATATCACTGAGGTGATCTCTAGGTGAGGTGATATTCATACACTAGATATACAGTGCCTCAGTCAAACTCACTGGCCAGAGAAAACAGTTTGTGGTTGGTTAATCAAAGACACTGACTGGGAAATTGCTCAGTAGATTATAGGATTGGGCTGGGGTATCTATTTGGCTGACTGTACCTGTTGTTTGTCTTGCCCCATCCCCAGAGTGGGTGATCTTTTGTATCAGAGGCATTGGTTTAAAATGCCAGGACAACCTACAGGGATGTTGTACCTTGGAAATATATCATTTTTTTTAATCTTCTGCTTGCATGGTCCTATTAAAGGCACCTGAACCTTTGCAGTATGTCAGCGATGCAGCCCACAATCTGATTTCCTAGTTAGTGGCGGGTTGGAATTCCTCGTCTGACAGGAGATACATCAGACTTAATATCAAATAATACATTTTTAGAAAGAAAAGAAAAGGTGAAAATAAGATGATGCAGTAACAATTTACTAACCAAAGGATCCAGCTAACAGACTAAGTTGTTATGTGTTAACCAACTGTCATCCTGTAAGTTGTAATGTACATGTGTTCATGCATCTGCACAGTGAAAGTTGGTCTGAAGAAGCAATCAGAAGAACTGCTGGCCAAAGGTCAGTCTTATCCAACCTAAGGAAATCTGTGCTAGTCTCAGTTCCAAGTTACAATGGAAGAAAACTGGATGCATGATTCTGCTTTTAAAGAGGAAGAGACACAGGAGAGAAAGTAAGGGATAAGAATAAGAAGGGGTACCAGAGACCAACAGGGTCGAGATGCCTCAAAATGTCTTATGAAAACATAAGCAGATTCATAAAATATTCTTAAGATATCTGGTCCTTTTTTATATTCCTCAGTGCAACTACATCCTGCTTTGTATGTGTGTTTCAATGAGAATGTTTTAAAATAGCATTTAAACATCTTAAATTCTTGTGATTTTTTTTTCCTTTTGCATGACCATAAAGGATTATTGCAAAAACGATAACATTCTTGCAACAGTAGTGATTTATCTAAGCACCACAGGCAAGTTAACAGACATTATGAGCAAGCGATTTTTATCAATTTTATGTTTCTGACCCTTTCCCCTTTAATAGCCCCTTTGCAGGCTTTTTAAAAAAATTGTTTTGCTAAAACAGAGGTTTTAAGGAAATAAAAGAAAGGTCCAGAAATCGTTTGTTTAAATATGTAATCACAGTGAAATGGAATAGTCTGTAGACATCTGCTGTAAATAAGTGTAAATAAGTGACTAACATGCAGCACTAAATAAAAGCATAAAATAATGTTAGATTTCATGCCAGTATAAAAGCCTGTCCTACACATGGCATAACACCCATTTTCCTTTCCTTTCCTTAACAAATTGCCCATTCCAAAATAACACATCTGCCGTCAGCCAGACCATCAAAGTACTGGAACTAGGCCTAATTATGTATTGCTTCCTGCAACAGAAATCTCACTGATTGTAGAGACCATTAACTCCAGGTAGGCGGCCCATCCAGGAAAAAGTGAGTGCCAAAGATGACAAAGGAAAGGACGGGTTTGCCAGCCAGCTGGATACCAGGGGGAGGGGGAGGGGAGTCACAGGAACGAGGTGCAGAGAGGCCCTAATCCCCCCCCCCAACCCTGGGGCTCCACACTGGGCCACTGAACAGTGCAAAGAGTGTCAGCCCAGCTTTCACAACAAACGACCCTCGCCCTGTATTTTTATTTCTGAAAAGCCAAACATCCGCAATATGAAGGCTCTCTCCTCCTGGCCTGCACCCCAAAGGCAGGCAGTTGTTGGAGCTTTTATGGAAGGCAAAAAAAGGGGGGAGGGGGAGGCTGCCCTACTTGCTATGCCTGGGAATCAGGGTCTGGTCAGCCAATTTCATTGGTCCCTGGAAGTTTCTCCTCTTCCTGCCTGACACCTGCTGCCCGAGCCTACCAGGCGTGCCAGTGTCTGGAGAGCAGATGCAGATGAGACGGGAGAAGTCATCACAAAAGGGTTTGTTCCTCTGGACCTGTGAAAGGAATGGGCTGCTGGCACACACATGGCATTAGTTGCCATGCCCACGCCTCAGCTGCTTGTGTTCCCCTCTCTTCCCTTGAGCTCCTCCTGGCTGGCTGCTCCCCTCATCCCCACCCCCACCCTCACCACCACCACCACCATCTCTTTCCTTCCTCGCAGAGGGGCTGCAGGACAAAGAACAACAACAACAACCACACAGATCTCCTGCTGGCGGATATTAATTGCTGATGCTTTTACCAGAACCCCAAGATCCAACACACACACACACACACACACACACACACACACACACACACACACA